>JAPQWV010000028.1:12095000-13295000 GCA_027422505.1 Craterostigma plantagineum
TTTGAATTAAAAATTAGGTCATTTTGATTTATTTTATTTGTCACAGCGCGTCTGCTTAGATGCTTTTAAAATTCAAGAACCACGACATTGACCCAAGTTCAAATTATACCTACCAGCCATACATACACATATATTATTACCATGTGGGCAATAAGGCTCTAATAAATTAATTCATAAAGCATGTGAGGTCTGCTACAAAGTCCTCTATATATATAAATTGAGACCTATTATATCTAGCTCAACAACCATTAAGCTTATCTTCTCCTTCATACAAGCAAATATCAGAAACATTTAGCAGCAGCGATTTCAACGCAGAAACTAATTAAGATTTTTTAACTTTCTTCTTCTATGGCGACTACTTCTTCTCTCATAACATTCTCTGGCCTCTATGTGAAGCCTTCTTTGAGAACATCCCAAGCTTTTTTGCCTTTGAATCCTATTTCGAACAATAATCTACGTATCTCAAGATTCGATTCTTGTAGCAACAAAGCATGCGTACTTCGATTCAACAACCATGTAGCCACGAGGTATTTATTTTAGGGTTTTTGACTTATCTTGATGAAATTATATGTCGTTGATGCTTCGATCAATTTTAGTTTACTTATTTTTATTTTTATTTTACTTTAAAGGAATGCATTCGTCGTCTACGCAAATAGCTTACCAGGAGTTCCATTACCGTCGGGGCCTCCACCCTCTTCAAGCCCTATGTAAGTATATATGATATAGATTGAATAATATTCTCTATAACAATATTAATTCGAATATAATTAGTTTATTTTTATTGTTTTTGCAAAAAAAAAAAGCAGGAGTTGGGTTCTTGGATTGATTGTATCGCTGATCATACCTATGTTTACACACAAGTTGGGTCCATTAGGGTTGCTTAAAAGTAAGCTTTTTTTCCCATTATGAATTATCATTTAGTATATCGATTATTAAGACCCTTAATATAATTTATAACCATTATTTTCCATGCGCAGACCGAATTGATAACGTCGTTCAAACAGTCGAAGACATCGCAGAAACGGTAGAAAAAGTCGCGGGAGAAGTCGATAAAATCGCAGAAAATATAGCGCACGATATCCCCGAAGGAAAATTGAAGAATCTCGTCCAATTAGTCGAACATGTCGCAGAAGACACGGCTAAGACTGCTGGCGTTCTAGACGATATTATCGATCAGGTACTTGAATTGTATATAGATTGTAATAACCAAAAAAATAATAATTTAAACTTATATATGTAACTTAAATTATTGATCAAAATGCAGGTTCAGGAAGCAGAAGAACAAGTTTTGGACATCGCTGCTACCGTAGTTCAAGCAGAGGCGGTCAGCAAATCTCTTACAGAAGAAGCTAAAAGTCAACGTTAACAACTTTGTTATTTCTTTATTGTGTAATGTAACAATTCTTTGTATATGGATAATAAAAAAATTTGCATGTCTTATGATGAAAAATGCGCGGACCTAATTTCGTTCTAGACGTTCAAATATTTATCAGCGTTGTTTGTCGCCTATGTACCAAAATTTGAAAAGTAAACCAATTTAATCAACATAGATAAATATGTTTCCTATTTGTTGTGTTGCCAGCTTGGTCTTTGTTTTTCGTTATTTATTATTTACTATGCATTGAGATTTTGAGAAATACCAATCTATTATACATATATATATAAACCATACAATAATCACACTCAAGCTAATCAAAATTAATATCTGTTCATCTTCATACGACAGCGTAATCGATGCGGTGTCGTATTAGTTGGGGCAACGCAAGAATAAGACTATGTTTATCAATGACCCGGACAACTGGTTATGCATTATAATTAAATAAAATAAATCAAACAAGTAAATATTTTCAACAACCTCCCACAACCCGGTTGGTGGACCAACCTGGTTCACCAACCGGTTGTGCACAGTTTTCAATAAACTGTTTATATTGTTTTTATTAATTTTTATGATACATTTAATTATCTATTAAATTTACTTTTATATTTTTACCAACATGTATGATTTTTTTTCTCTACAAATAGAGACTAATATTGCTACATTTTGAGTCACAATTTCAAATTATCTATTACATTATATAATCTATCATAATTTATATTATTTTTCTTTCTCCAATGACCAAAGTATCTAAATTTTATATCGTATAGTGTAATCTATTTTCAAACATTCAAATACTACTAAAAATAATTATAAAATATAAATATTATAGGTTGTGGTGGGTTGTTGATAAAGTATGAAAATTGTTGAGCTGTAGGTTGTGCATGTGGAGGAGAGAGAAATTAATATTTTATTCATGACCGGTTGTGAAGGTCATGGATAAATATAGTCTAAGAATAACCTCCAACTTGAACCAATGCAGCACCGTAGAAATCGTTGTCGGTAACAGCGATTTATTTTAAATGGGCCTATAACCTCGATAGCCTCTTTTTGTTAGCGTTACATTGGGCCTATGGCCTTACAACGAAGCCCAATAGTTGAAAAATAAATTAATGTAAAATTAAAAAAGAAAAAGGAAATTTATGATGAGACGACGAACGAGCGGCAAAGCGAAGGCAATTTCAAAAGCTACTTCCATCTTCGCCTTCTGTTCTCTGTAAATCCATCCATGTGCGCCATCATCGTAGGGGAATCTTTATAATGCTTGAGGTCTTAAATGGAAGGGAAGGCTGATCTTCCCAGTCGTAGGGTCAAAATTGAGAAGCCGGACTCTGTCGATCTCAGCGGTAGGTCTCAAACCTCCTCAACTTTGAAGTCGTCGTCATCTTCGGATACTTCTCGTGCGGAACTGATTCAGAGCTTTAAAGCCGCTTGTAAACGACGCCGTCCAGCAGGTAATCTCCTCCCTAATTTTGGGATTGACAGGGGTACAACAGTTGATGTTCACGGTGGTTAGTAATTAGGTTATAGATGGGTAGAGTTCTGTTCGCCGATATTAATTGAAGCTTGACGCGTAGAGAAATTTACTTGTTTTGTTCTCCTCTTTTTGTTATGGATGGGTTGGGTTGGACTCTTGGGGCACTCTATCTTGGTTTACATGTTCTTGCGATGTTATTGTTCTGTTTTGCAATTCTTAACATTTCCTATTTACGTGGAAATAAAGGCATGGTGCAGCCCAGGAGAAATGTAATACCTCAGCAGGATAACTCGAAGGACTCAAGTGTGCCACCTAATCCAAGAGTTTCTGACACAAAAAGCAAAGAGGAGATACCAAAGGATAAGGTATTAGGTAGGTTTGTCTCAACATCCAGGAACGCCATCTCTGTTGAGGCAGAGAGTCGGAATGTTGCATCCATTACCCCACCATCAGAATGTGGTAGCACTGTAAATACCTATGACGAAAAGTTTATGATACATAGTGATCAGAGAGATCAAGGACTTGAGATGGAGCAGGGAGTCAGTAATATGGCTTCGACTTCAGGTATTGAATCTGGAAAACCCATACCACGAGTTGCAAAAGAGATCCACGTTTCCTCTGCAGATTATGCTTCAGCTCAAGGTATTTAGTACTATGAAGTTGTCTCTTAAGATAATAATGAAATCAGGAAATTACCAAATAGAATCCAAAGATATTGGTTTGGAGTAATTTGATAGAAACTTAGGTATTTGGTTGCAATTTACAGTAAACTGCAATTTTTTATGCAGGGGCTGGTGACCCATTGACCACTAGAATAGATGATATATTGTCTCATTTGGGTTCACTTGCATTGACAGAAATGGAATGGGATCCAGGCAATCAGTTGGATGCTTCACATACCAACATCCAAAACTGGCAGCAACACCTTGACCAAAGCATGGAGTTGGACAATGCTTTTAAGTCTGAAAGTGGACTTTCTTCGCTCTTGTCTAGAAAACCAGAAACTGCTCAAGATAAACTGCTTCATCTTGAAAACTTTTTGCAGAATGATTTGAACAATGCCATGACTCAAGCTTCTGTTGCTGGCTTATCTGGTGTTACTTCGACATTAATCAATTCAGCATCTGCTCCTATGATTAGGTCCACGCCCTCTCGCTTACAAACTAAAATCCGAGTTTCTCTCGCCGAGACAGAGCCTGCTGGAAGTGGAGACGCAACAAAAAATGTAGTTGCTCAAGACCACATAAATCCACTTGAAAACTTTTTGCGGAATGATAGGAACAATGCCATGACTCAATCTTCACTTGTTGGGTACTCTTGTTTCACTTCAACACTATTAAACCCCACCTCTGCTCCTATGATTAGTTCAACCACGTATCAACCTCAAACGAGGGATGCTCTTTCCGAGAAGGATCGTGCTCGAGAAGCTGATGCGCAAGCAGATGATTTGCTGCAATTGGATTCTGCATTGAAACATGCTGGTGGGCTTTCATTTAATAAGTCAGTTGTTACTTCACAAGCAATAAGCTCGACTTCAGATGTTAACATCTCGCGAATTCCAGCCAAGGAGCTGCAAAGCCTCGTCCCTGTATCAGTTTCGGTAGATGAAAATGTCGACAAATCAAAAACCGTGAAAATTGAAAGAGGAGCTAGTGGTAAAGCAGCAACGGCACCTCGGAAGAAAGGTTATGATCCTGACTTATTTTTCAAAGTAAATGGAAAACTCTACCAAAGGCTTGGGAAGATAGGCAGTGGAGGAAGTAGTGAGGTCCACAAAGTCATATCATCTGATTGCAAAATTTATGCGCTGAAGAAGATAAAACTTAAGGGTCGTGACTATGCCACATCATATGGATTTTGTCAAGAAATTGAGTACCTAAACAGGCTGAAAGGAAAGAGCAACATCATTCAGCTCGTTGATTATGAGGTGCATCTTCTCATCTGTCTTGGTGTACTTGTGTCTGGCTCAGGGATTTTCTGATAGAATGATTGCAGTTTCAAGTTGTTCTTTTGGTAAAACATAAAACTTCTCATGTTTCCCCATTCATGCACTTGTAACCCAATGTATCACGTTTCTTCAATAGGTGACGGATAAGACCTTGCTCCAAGAGGTTGTGAAAGGTTCCATGAATCATAAGGATGGCAGGGTCAAAGATGATGCGCATATATACATGGTACTTGAGTATGGGGAGATTGATCTGGCACACATGTTATCTCAAAAGTGGAAAGAACTCGAAGGTTCTAGCGGCACCATAGACGAGAATTGGCTGAGATTTTACTGGCAGGTTCGGATGAGATTCATATCTTTCTTTACTTCATTTCGTGATTGTCACATGACACGAACGAATGTGTCATATCTTTTGTAGATTGAATTGGTTTCCTTGCCTATCCTATGTTTTTTTTTTTACTAAAAAAAACTCGTTTCGTTACAGCAAATACTACTAGCAGTAAACACCATTCACGAGGAACGCATCGTGCATTCTGATCTGAAGCCAGCCAACTTCCTTCTAGTTAGAGGCTCGCTGAAGCTGATTGATTTCGGTATCGCCAAAGCTATAATGAGCGATACCACCAATATTCAACGCGATTCACAGGTTCTCTTTTTCATTTATACCCTGCTGCTCAAAATTGATTGAGTTGCCAACTATATGATTTGAAAATCCCAGTGAGTAGAGACGAGCTTTCTTCCCTCTCAGCACCATCCACTATATCATCTCTGCCACGACTGCTACTTTAAATCCTAACACCGCCCAAAACCTTCAAACTTAATTTATTTTCTGCGGCAGGTTGGAACACTTAGCTACATGTCCCCCGAAGCATTCATGTGCAACGAAACAGACTCAAATGGGAACACAATAAAGTGCGGACGCCCATCAGACATATGGTCGCTGGGCTGCATCCTTTATCAGATGGTCTATGGTCGAACCCCTTTCTCCGAGTACAAGACCTTCTGGGCCAAGTTCAAGGTCATAACCGACCCTAACCACACCATCTCCTACGAGCCATTGTCCAACCCATGGCTCCTCGACCTAATGAAGAAGTGCCTGGCTTGGGACCGGAATCAAAGATGGAGGATACCTCAGCTATTGAACCACCCTTTCCTAGTACCGCCCGTCGTGGAACCACAGGCGAGATCTTTATTACAGACGAGCGCTCGTAGAGTTAGTTTGTTTGAGATTATCGAGGAATCACACGAAGGTAATGAGAAGGTTTCGATGCTCTGTTCTCGGCTTGAGAATATGATTCAGTTTGAGGGAAGCGTTACCGCGAGGGAGAAACAGAGGGAGATTCTCCGAAATGTTTCGAGCCTTTGCTCTCTTTTGCAGGAAGAGTTGGCTAAGGCTTAGAAGATGGCTTTCTTGCCAGATTTCTGTGGTGTCTTTGTTGATAATGTAATATGGCTTGAGATTGAAGTATGTTTTGATTTGTGTGGAGACAGAGGAGCTTTTAATTATTTTCCCTCCATATTTTTTTTTTCTTTTATTTTTGTCGGATAACGTGACGTGACACGAACCATTAAACTTGCTGAAATCGTAAAATTTTCAGAGATTTAATTCAAATATAATATTTAAATGTGATTAAAGGGAAAAAAACTAACTAAAACTTTAATAGCCGCGACCTTTGTTTTCTCCGCCAATGTTTCAGCTGAGTGCTACGGCCAAGGCTTCCCCTCGCTATCTCTCACTAAGAACGTACCTAACACATCTCTCTCGTCGGAAATTCGTCACTTCAGCTAGTTAGTAGAAACCCTACAAACTTCTAATCTCTTTGTTGCGATCGTTTTTTGTTTCCTTTTATCGTATTCGTTAAGCTTTCTTCAATGTTTTAGCTGTTTTCTTTTGCTAATTGATTCAGAGATGGAGCCACAATCGTCTACGACGCTGGTGCTTTGCGGGAAGTCAGATGCTGAGAAAGAGTTAGCTAGGAGTTTGATGGCCAACAACTCGTTGAAACTTGTCGAGGGCTCTCAACCGATCGTCGCTGTGTATGGTGAGAATGAATTGGAAGAGAGGTTTTGTGACGATGATTCGTTCAGAGTGAATTCGTACATGAGTTTGCTCGGAACTTCTCGTTTCGGTAGGCTGCTTATTTACTCGCCTAAGTTGGGCTCCACGCACGACATCGTTTCCCTGTAAGCTTAGCAAGAACTTTTATGTATGGTAGCTTATGTGCCGATATTGGGAGATGGTTGTTTGCGGGGATATTCAATCGGCTCGACTTGGCTTGTGTAGTCATGATTAGGCATCGATTTTCTTATTGTTTTCGTTAATTTTTTTGCTGGTAGAAACTTCTGCGACTTGCCGACTGGAGCAGCTTGTGTTGCTGATCTTCAGGTGAAAGGCAGAGGTATGCATCTTTATTATATGTCGTATGAAGAATTGACGATTTTTTCATTAGTTACTTAAGTTTCCCTTTAATTTGTGGGGTTTGAAGGCAGGTCGAAGAATGTTTGGCAATCACCGAAGGGATGCCTTATGTTTTCGTTCACTATACAAATGGAGGATGGACGGGTCGTGCCGCTTGTGCAATACGTTGTATATCTGGCGATGACACAAGCAATTGATGAAGCTTGTCGGATAAAGGTATGCAATGAACTCCTATTCCAAAAGAAATTATAACTTTTGTTTAATTTTTATCAATATTGGATTTTGAGACTCCCATGTTTTCGTCTTCTCATTATGAAATTCAGGGATTGCCTCCTCTTGGTGTTAAAATAAAGTGGCCAAATGATCTTTATCTGGATGGTCTTAAGGTGGGAGGAATTTTGTGCACATCAACTTATAAGTCTAAGAAATTTAACATAAGTGCTGGTAAGTAATATTTGATGATGCTGCTTTGAGTAACTTCCATTTTCTGGGTGAAATTAGTAAAAATCTCTTCGTTCTTCGATGAGGTTGTATCTTCTCTCCGAACGCAATTTACTTTTAGCTTAGTCTCTCGCATGTATGTGTATGTTATATGTATGTGGAAAATTTTTTATATCTCGTGATTTTTCCTAATTTTTCTCACAGGCATCGGTTTAAACGTCAGCAACCCAAAACCTAGTATATGCTTAAATGGTGCTTTGGAAAGATTGGGATGTGATGGTGGCTTGTTACAGCGTGAAGATGTTGCTGCTGCTTTCTTCAATAAATTTGAAAGCTTTTATGACATTCTTATTAGCCAAGGTAAAAGTTCTACCTTTTGAATTTTGGCGTTGTTGTTTTTTCAGTCAACATCCTTAAAGTAGCGAGCAGTATATGATCCTTAGTCAACATCTTCTGATTCTAACCACACACTTTTTTCGAATATGATGGGGATTGAATAACATTCATTTGCCTAGTTGTATTTGTGCAGTTTACGTTGAATCAGTAACTTTTAGTTTCAACGGTGCAGGTTTCCAAGCACTTGAAGAGCTGTATTATAAGACATGGCTCCACAGGTTAGACTGTTACATGGCAATTCTGCCACAACCATATTAATTGATGATAGCATGAGACGTTGTGAATGTTATCTTTAACTAGTATTTATGCAAAAATAAAGAAAGTTTATGTATCTATCTATGTAATTTGCAGAGATTGAACGAATTAGTATGTCTTGTGTAGTGTTTCACCTCACTTCTAATATTTATCTGCATGCAGTGGTCAACGAGTTATCGTACAGGAAAAAGGTGAAAATCAGGATCAAATTTCGGAACATGTTGTAACCATACAAGTGAGTTTATAGAGAATACTGCCATCAAATCTTTCGCTGATTATTTTGCTAACTGATTTCACCGTGATCTGAAAACCCGATTTAAACTTTGTTTTTTGGGCTTCGACAATATTTGACCAATATAGCAGTTAACTAGTTACTTCATTATAATACGTCCCATCTCTTTTTGATTTGTAGGGATTGACAAAATCTGGGTATTTATTAGCTTTAGCAGATGATGGTCAGGCGTTCGAGCTACATCCAGATGGTAACAGGTAAACTACTCATTCTTGCTGCACGAACTTCAATGGCACGCATAGCTCCGTGACACCCCTCTCCTCAAGAAACTAAATCATGAAAGCTAAGAGTTTCTCACTGATAAGAAGATTTTTTTCTCTTCCTTAACAAAACACACATAGATTGCCTCTAGCAACTGTCATTCTCTGAATACGTTGTCCTAAATTAGCATTTGTACTAAAGGTCGTTGAGACTTGAAATTGGGTTATCTAATTATCTACCATATGGGGCTGTGCAGTTTTGATTTCTTTAAAGGACTTGTAAGAAGAAAATTGGCCTGAAGAAGCTATGGCCAACTCAACTCTAGATGTTCGTTTGATGCATTTTGGTAACTCATTCATCATTCCAGCTTTTGATACGCCTTTTCATGTCATGTACTCTACTTATTTATTGTAAGGAAGGATACCATCACCACTGACTACGGAGAGGGCATACACACAAAGTTATGTTTTCGAATTATGTTTATTTCCAAATACAATGGAAACTGAATGTATGTATTAAGCTGCATTAAACTGAATATATATATATATATTTATATAATACGCTGCATAATGGCTAGCCCTTCCCCAATGTGAATTATATTCTTAATAAAGAAAAAGTATTTTTTCTCTTAGAAAGAAGAGAAAAAATAAGATGTTAATGTTGAGAGTGGGATTTGAACCCACGCCCTTTCGGACCAGAACCTTAATCTGGCGCCTTAGACCAACTCGGCCATCTCAACTCAACATAGAACATTTTAAGAACAACCATACTTTTCTAATGTGTTTATCAAAACAATCTCCAAGAGTAAGTAGGCGTTTTGGTGGTTCATTAGCAAACAAGTTATATATGGTTGATAAATGATAATCATCATTCACTAAGAGAGGGAGAAATTTCGGCAAACAGAGACAAATTTTGAAAGCAGCAACCCAAACAGTTTACCATCATCCATTATTACACACCAACTACAAAGAGAGCTCAAACAACACAAGAGACGAAAACAACAAGCAAAATAAATGTCTTTTTGAGTTGAGAAGCAAAGAAAAAAGCTTGGTTTTTTCAAATTTGATGATGCCTTTAGGCCATTCATCTATATACCACAATGAATTCTGACGACATCAAGCTCACTTGAGAGGGACATACACACAATCCCAATTTGTTTAGTCTTCTTTTTTCACATGGGTTGATACTCGGGATTAAACGCAAGAGCCTCCCGATAAATGAGCTCCTTCATTTGTTCTTCGGTCAACGCATGTTGTTCAAAGTCAAAACTGAACGGCGTCGAACAAACTGGTTCGTCGCTGATGTCGTGGAGCGAGTTTAAGTAAGGATGGGCCAGCGCATCTTCAACTGAGACGACGAAAAATGATGAACAGAAAAGAAACTCAATGTTAGCAGACATTTAAAACTTGAGATGAATGGAAAGATGTCGGCATATTTACCTGTAATTCTCCGTCTGGGATCAAATGTCAGCATCTTCTCGACAAGATCGATAGCGAGTGGATGGACCTGAGGGAACTTCTCAGAAAATGACTGACGACGATAAGGAGGTAACTGCCTTATGTATTTCTTTGCATTATCGTTCAGAAATTCGAGCTCTGCCTCTGATGGGGTGCCAATTAACTGAAAATTGGAATAAAAAAATATAAAAGAATCCTCAACATTATGGGGCATACATAAGAGTAGTTAAATGAGAAAAGAATTTCACATTCAACGGGGTTTAACAGAGCAGATCTAACAGTAGATTGGTTTGATGTTCAACTGTAATAGCATAGCATGTAAAAAAGAGTATGATGTACCTCCATTAGAAGACGTAATTGGTGCACATGATCTCTACCAGGGAAAAGTGGCTTTCGATCCATCAATTCCATGAAAATGCACCCAACTGACCAGACATCGATGGCCGCCGTGTAATCAGATGAGTTTAACAATAGCTCGGGAGCACGGTACCACCTGGTAACAACATACTCTGTCATGAAATCAGTTTCTGATGTAACCCTTGCTAATCCGAAATCGCAAATCTTTAGGTCACAATTTGCGTTGAGGAGAAGATTGCTAGGTTTCAGGTCTCTGTGAAGGACGTTGGCCGAATGTATGTACTTCAACCCACGGAGGATCTGGTACAAGAAATACTGCACCAACATACATGTCGTAGATATTTTTTCTGTGAGTTGTTTGCTAATCGAAGATGATAAAATGGTCATAAATCTATGAAAGGTACCTGACAATGTTCTTCAGACAACCCTTGATTAGATCGGATTATCTGGTGGAGATCAGTATCCATAAGTTCGTATGCAATGTAAACGTCGTTAAAAGCATTCCTCTGAGCTGGCGGGATAATGTCTCTGATTGCAACAATCTGTGAATATATAAATATTATGAGAAATATTTTGATCGAAAGTTTATAAATATCAACTACACCAAATGATCAGACAGCTATGAAGTACTCAGATCACATCGTTTCAAGAAACAGACACAAGATACCAAATATTATGACATAGATAAAATGATACCTACCAAACAGACACACTCAGGCATAAAGTTTCATTCTTTCAACATCATAACATTCTACTCAAACTACCCATCTTGAATTTCACTTCGACATCCTGCAGCATCACATAGCTACCCAAGCTCAAACACCCATTCCGTTTCATCGAGAAAAAAGTAACACATTTCTGTTTCCTATGAATCAAGATTCCATTTTTTCCCCTCTATTCGGGCAGCTAATTAAATCGAACTCGCAAATCGTTCGAAACAGACCTCTACAAAAGAATAATAAAAAAAACTGATAAACAAACCAAAATCACGAACATTCTCATGATCCATGTGACGTAAGAGCTTGATCTCACGGAGCGTCCTCTTCGCATCAATCTTATTGTCAAAAGCATTAGCAATCTTCTTCAACGCCACGTGCTCGTTCGTCTCCGAATTCAGAGCAGAGCTTTTCAATTATTCAAAAAATAAAAGAAAATTGAAAACGAAAATCACTAGAAAACAAACGAGTCAGCGAACACCCAACGACCGAGCTAATTAATTGCAATTTAAACAAATCAAATCATACCAAACGATGCCGTATGCTCCTTTACCAATCGGCATGATAGGGGGCTTGTACTTGGCGGTGACCTCGAAGATGTTTCCGAAGATATTGTACTGTATAAATCTGCCGCCGTGGCTCAGCACCGCCGGAATCTGATCCATCGCCGCCGGTGGCTGCTGAGGAGGAGGTTGGGCGTCCGACATCACGGCGTCCGTCGACCTATGTCCATCGCCATCCATTCTTCCCTGTCTCTTTCCTCGCGAGTATGTAGCTGCTTTTTTCGGAATTGCGATTAGCAAATATTAATATTAAATAAAAAAGAAAAAGAAAATAAAAGGTAGGAAAGAATAAGATGCGAAGAGAGAGAGCGCTCTGCTTATTGCATGTGTACGTATTGTAGATGTTGATCTTTCTCTCTCTCTTTCGCAGCCTTACCTTACGTGTCCGAAAGGAGCATTTTCCTATATTTTAATTTAATGTGTAGTATTTTTATTGAATATGATAGATATTACCATAAACTCTTCCATCCTATCCTATGTATGTGTATAGTGATGTAGAATTAGTTACTTGACTATGCTAAAAATATTATGCAATTTCAGATAATCGTTTATTATTTTATCAACCGAATATTTATTGCCCGCAAATTGCATCGCATGACTGGTTAATAGTTGTAACCTAATTTATAGAATCATTAATATACTTCAGTAAACTCACCAAGGAAATGGGGCGAACATGCAAATTAGGGTTTTAACTATGGGCTTCTATCGAGCCTAGTACTGTCAATATGGCGGGCTCAAAAAATGGGGACCGCCCCGCCCCGATCAGGCCGTGGGCCAGGCCTGCCCGCCTATAAAATAAATTTTTATTGTAATTTAATAATAATTTTTTATTAATTATGGTATTTATTAAAAAATTACGGATAAGTATATGCTATTAATTATGTGGTTGATTGGTATTAATTAGATATAATTAATGAATCATTAATTACATTACCTAATTAATTAATATGTGTGGATTGGAATGAAATACATAAGTAATTGCCTAGCGATAATTGTCTTACAGGATGAGGTCCGTATTCTTTTCATAATAACTTAGTCGGAGTACGAGAATAATATACTCAGGATAATTTACAAAAGTACATTACGAAAGTCGTCAAACATATCGATTTGACGACCAACTAAAGTTCTATTAAATCCCTATTACTGTCTTCTACCTAAAAAACCAACAAATCTTCCTTGAGATCATACCCCATCTTCTCCAAACTAGGATTCACCGCGAACTGCAGCATCGGCGGGGGCCCACACGCGAGGGCCATCACGTCGTCGCCCGCCGCCGGCACATGCTTCTTGAGAACCTCCTCCGTAATAAGCCCAACATCGTATCCCCACCCTTCCCTCACGCTCTCCGACACCACGTACCAAACCCTAACCCTATCGGGATACTCTCGAGCCCACCCATCGAGCTCGTCCCTCAGCAGTATATCGCCCTCGGTCCGATTCGCATACACCAACCACATCTCCGTCCTATCCTCGGGATCTTTAAGAACCGCCTGCATGACCTGATAGACCGGCGTAATTCCCGACCCGCCCGCCACCATTGCCAGTTTTCTCGCAAACTTAGGCTTTCCGTGCACCAAAAAGTTGCCCCGACCCGTGTACTCGATGTGCCCCAACGGGCCCTTCACGTCCACGGTCGAGCCCACCTCGAGCCCGTCCAAGTACTGAGTCATGAGCCCGCCGTTGGGGAACTTCGGGTGCACGTTCTTGAAGTAGATCTTCACCACGAGCTCGAAATACCCGACCATATCGATCGGGCTCGAAGGCGTATAAGCCCGCATGCAGAGCTTGCCGTCTATATTCCCGCATAGGAAAATGTGCTTCCCGACGGGCAGCCCGAGGACTTGATCTTCTCGGGGCAGCGCGAATCGGAACAGCCTGACGTCTCGGGACAAGGAAGTCTTCGACACGAGCCTGCAATGTATCTTCTCCCTCGGGATTAGGGCAACAGACGACGTCGTCGCCGATTCTTTCATCATCGGTGGGGTGGGGCCGGCGGGGGGCGGGTCGTCGGTGGAGCCCGCGACGACGAGCTCTCCGATGCGATACTCCTCGAGGATCTTCTTGGCCTTGTCGGAGTGTATGGCGTCGAACTCCTCGGTGCAGTCCGTGCCCGTGTTGATGAGTATGCTGTCTGCCCCGCCGGGATGATCCTTTAGGAACGCAGTGCAGTCGTAGACGTGCCCGTGGACCACGATCCACGCGGACTCGGGCTTCGAGCCGCGGGCCTGGACCTCGGCCAGGGTGAAGGTCTTCGAATTCGTGTTCATGAAGGGACTAGAGACGCTCTTCTTTAGAGTTTGGGGTTCAGGGTTTGATATCTCGAGGTGGCGGTCCTTGGCCATCCAGCCGCCGGACTGATTGCCGGGTTGGGCCGGGTGGTCGAAGACGAGTCCAATCTCTCCCTTGCGGCCCGCGGGCTTGCAGACGTTGATTCGTATTTTGAACCAGCAGTTGTTCATCATGCCCATGAGGTTCCATATGAGCCGCTCGGGCTGAGTGTTGTGTGACTCGTCCCAAGCTCGGACGGCTACCTCCTTAGCCGCGAGGAGGTCCAACACTTCGACTTGTAATGACCAGAAGCACCAGCACCAGTATTTTCCGTACTTGTTGGGCTTTTCACGGTGGTCCAATTCGCACGCCGACCATGTCTCGCCGCCGTCCATCGTCACTTCTACTCTCGTCACCTTCTTGCCGCCGCCTAAATTGCACAAAAAATAAATAAATAATGATGATATATATTATTGCATAATAAACAAGTTCAGGCGTGCGTAATCAAAGCAATATTTAGAAGAAAAAAAAATGATCAAATTGGGACCGTGTCGTAGTAAATGTACTAGAATTCCACCGTTTGAAATATTGGAAGAGCCACAACTAACAAGGATGTTGGAATTGGAAGTTTTCGATTATAAAATAATAAAAAGGGTGAAACATGTTGTCTACTCTAGCCGAAACCTATGATGCGGGAGCCATGTTTGAATATACTATGTATATACTGCTTTCGATGTAATAATAGGCAAATTGGACGAAAGAAAAGCAAAGGAGATATTCATGCACTAACAAATAACAAATGGTAAGGGTCCATTATTTATCCACTAGTTTTTTTATACAATCCCAACATGCAAACCACAGCTCGTCGCACCTTGTTATATCTAG
This sequence comes from Craterostigma plantagineum, assembly GCA_027422505.1. NCBI lineage: Eukaryota > Viridiplantae > Streptophyta > Magnoliopsida > Lamiales > Linderniaceae > Craterostigma > Craterostigma plantagineum. The sequence continues at coordinate 12,110,051 of JAPQWV010000028.1, forward strand.
CTACTTTATTTTAGGTGCCAGCTCATGGTTTTAAAACACTTCTATACTAGTTAAGATTCCAACATTAATTAATTTATCATAATAAATGTCTTTTCAATTCAAGCTTTTGGCTCGACAAAAATTGTAGAGGCGAGCAACTATTTGTCCTTACTATCTAATCCCAATACGGTTCGCCGCCATGCATGACTCTTGGCTCTTTGCTAGAATAACTATCAATCCCATAGATCATTCACAACAAAACTTATTTTAAATATATAACATAACTCGATTTCTAACATACAACTATGCATGAGATCACTTTCTGCAGCAGTCGGTTTTTCAAAGGAACAGAAAAAGCATGCAGAGAATTAAGTTGCAGATTTGTTCCTAAATATCTAGCACACAGATTAAGAATAAGCTTAATTATGAAGCGCAAATTAAACTCATTGCATATATAATGAAATTTATTAATTACCAGAGTAAGCGTATCCCCTCAGCGTGTAAGGCATCTGCGTAGTCCACGAGTTTATCGGCAATATCTCCTCATGACTCGGCGTTGTAATAACCGAGTTTACGTTCAACTCATTGATTGCATAATCTGGCTTGTACCACCAAGCTGCAATATAACAACATAAGCACAAAAACCCCATTAATTAATAATAATCATCATCAACTATAATCATCACCATTGATCTCATTACCTTCAGAATTAGCCAGCTCAGCATCGACATGAGACGGCAAAACCTTGTTATCCCTCCAATGGTAATAACTATCAGATTCTTGCGTAGTCACGATTATTCTCTTCAACCATTTCACCATTCTACCACCAATAAAACCTGGGATTATCATTCTTACAGGGAACCCATGATCGGGCGTTAGCCTCTCTCCGTTTTGCACGTAAGCCAATATGATATCCCTCGAAGGGTCCATTGCTATCTCCTTCTTCAAGCTAGTTCCGTACTTTGAACCGCCGCCGCCTGGCAAATCCTCGGCTCCCTCGAAGCACACGTTTAGGGCACCCTTTGACTTTGTCATAATCCCACATCGCTTGAGTATCAGATGTAACGGCACTCCTTTCCATAGGCTCGTAGATATAGCAGCATTTCCCCAGTTAAACCCTTAAAAAAGAAAGAAATTCACGCATTCATTACACGAACGTTATCTCTGCTGCGTTTGATAAGTGTATATAATACCTATGGTTTTCTTCACCATGTTCTGCTCTTTCCTCCTATTTCCGGCGCAGACGAGAGTCGCCGGAAACTCGCGGCTGGGAAACTCGGTTTCGAGCTGGCGCATGGTGAAAATCATGGGCCGCCGTTTGACCATCCCCGTCACCTCGACGGTCCACTCCTCGTAAGCCGCAGCCTTGGGAACGGCGCCGTGGTTTCTGACGTAGTGCAGAGGGACGGGCGTTATGAAGCCGTGGCGCATGAGCTGGGCCAGCGGCGGCTCGGCGTTGAATGGGTGCTTTCCGGTGAGTCTGACCAGGGCTTGGTTGCGCTCGACCCAGTGGTCGGCGGTGTGCTCGTCGCGTGGGTCTCTGACCGGCTGTTCGACCTCGGCGGTGGCTTTCTTGACGGCTGTCAAATATTCTTGGTTTTCGATGAAGTCGTCTTCGTCGTCGGAATCCGAGGAGTAATTAGTTACGGTGGCGGTGAAATTAGTGGTGGGCTTGCGAAGTGGGGAGTTGGGGCGGTGGTGGGCGGTTGGACCGGGTTTGTACGGACGTGGGATTTCGACGTATTGCCGGTTTTGGACTGAGGTGGCCATGTTGAACCGGGTTTATTTATTTTGTGTGGAGAAAGTTAAATTCTCTCTCTATATATATATATTTTGTGTGTATTTCGTTGATGGAAATTGTTGGACTTGGTTTGGGGTGTTTATATAGGGAAGAAGAGGTTTAGTTGTGACGTGGTTTACACGGAAATGATTTTATATAATATATATACGAAAAATGGGGGCAAGGGATATTAATTATTGGGAAACAAAGGGCTAGTTAAAGGTTTCTGTTGATGGTAGATAGATTCATTACACAACTCATATTTTCCTTTCTTCTTTTATTTTACCCTGAGTTTTTGTTCTCTGTTTTTCTTCTAAAAGCTTTTGCCCTCCCTTGTCTGTGTTTTATTAAGACTCCTACAAACAATCATTTGTTAAACCTATAGAAAGGATGAGGAAAAAAATGAACACGACTCTGTTTATAATTGTATATTGAGATAATTTACACGTATATTTGAACTTTTTGCCTGAGAATTTCACGTCGTATTGATTTTGAATTTACCATTTACAACCCTTCACTAAAATGAATGGTTAATACTCACTTCGAAGAGGCAAATCTAAGACAAGTATAGGTTGTTAACAAGACCAGATAATAATTTTACATGGAAAAATAATAATAACTCGGTGATTGGATCGATCATATATTATGATACACGTAGAATTCCCACTCGAGGACCGAAGTTATATTTTCACTAATTCTCAATAAGTGGTAATAATTCATTTCCTCGACACGTGTCCAAACTCAACTATTCCTTTTGCTAACCTAGTCCAGATGACACTTACCCTAGATCATATATTATTGTAACGATTCAAAGAATACAAGTGCTTTCTTATTATTGCAAAATATAACGCCGTGATTCTTCCATTGACCACAAGTCAAATATATGTTGCATATGAACACTAATATATGGTGAAAGTTTTGAATTCTCTATCATTATTGTCACGAAACCAAATTAGTTGTGGGGTTAAGTTTTGATCATTGCATGAATACACTGGAAGCTGCTAAAAGGCTTTTGATAGACAGAAGAATAATACAGTTTTATTTTAATTTTATGGGCACACAGATGATGCTAATTTATTCTTTGATTGATATTCGTGCAAGTGTTCCATGAGAGCCTCCAATAGCCAAGATAACAAATGATTCAAAAACATGGGGCGAGTACAAAGGAAGTATGCAAGAAGCTACCATATATGTGAAACAAGATGTGACAAAATGTAAATGATAATAGTACAGTATATTTTTTATCTTGCGGGGTATGTTGAAAGGTAAAATAATATGAAGGGTCAAAGTCACAACTAGGGGAGGCTAATTGTTAACTATCACGAAAAGGTTGACGAGGAGACAGTGGCCTTTTGGTGAATCGTTGAGTCACATTGATACAGTCGAAAATTTCCCTATTATTTTTATTTAGAAACCCTATATTTAGCATACGCGTTAATTACGTTCACTGTTATGTGTGTGTGTGTGTCAATTAATTGTGGGGTGTAATGTAATATACAGATATACAATGTTCTAACATTAGAGTATCTCATATATTTTATACAACTATCTCGATGGATGGAGATGCACTATTATATGTATCAAGTTATGTATTACTTATAATTATAGGAGTTGTTCTTGTACATGAAAAAGTCATCCGTGATGTCACTCGGAGTTGCTTTGTATAAATAAACATATCATTAGTATGCGAATATTCAATGTATCTCCTTTTTTCTGGGTGATTCGTAATGAACCATGAGTGGTTGGCATAATTAAGACTAGGGATATAAGTATTTAATATTTTAATGTTTCTCACTCCATCCACTATTTTGTCAAATTATGTAATACATAAAAGGTATTCCACGTAAATATTAAATTTCGGCACCACTACTTGTCAACATTATAGAAGAAAGGCAATTTAATATCATCATTCCTCATATTCTTGTGGGGTATTATTAATTAATATATCATATGCATGTGTTTGTGACATAAATGACAGGATATGATTCTTGTCGTACACATATTCACAAGAGATTTTATTGAATGAGAATTGCATTGGAGATGTACTTGGACTTTAAAATTGCCCCCTAGATTTCCCAACGACTAGAGCAAATATTTAATATCACATGAGCCATTTTTCTCAATGGACATTACGTAATTTATTTACTTGGCTTTTCACAAGATACCCTCAACTAGTGTCTGATCAAATTTATATCTATTTTGATCGTTACATGTGTATTAAGGTAATTAGAACAGCTTGTACATCTCAATCATTGAACGATTTTGAACCAGAAAAAATAATTTCTTACTACAGATTGGGTACCTATGTAAGGGAAGATCAAGAATGATCGAATGCTCGGTTTTATTTCTGTTCGATTTTGATAGAAGAAAACGGTTAATAAGCAGTGATATAACTCGAACTGAGATTCCATATTTCCTCCACAAAGTTACCAGTGTGGAAACTATACCATCTATTTTCGTTATTATACATACCGTTATTATACCAATAAATAAAGTTATTTTAATTTTATACATCGAAATTGGAGATTATACCATACCAGAAATTAGAGATATTATACCATCTCTTATTAGGGTTCAATTCTGTGGTATAGTAACGATTGGTATAATTTTCAATTTAACATTATTCTATATGTATAATTAGAATAATAGTTGGTATGGTCCAATTTAATTTTAGAAAAGGGTATTTTCGTCCGTTCACTGTATGGAGTATTAATTACACAACTTTTTCGCAGATGAATACTTAAAAGGAAGAAGTTTCGCTAGGGGTACTGAACAGGAAGTTTAAATTTCCAAAGGGACTGATAAGGAATTTGCCCTTAATTTATTTATCATGTGCATTTTTTTATTTTGGGCTCTATGAGTTTATTTGAAGTCCAAATATAAAAGCCCGAAATTTGGCCCGATATTAAACCCACACAATTCCTATAAGTTCAAGCATTTATTTTCCTGTTTCCGATTTTCTTTTCTTTTCATTCTAAGTACAGAAAGGCCGACTCCATACCATAGCATATAAAAAACAACTCTTCCGTCGAATATTGATTGTGATTTGCCCTAAGATAAACTCTCGTCTGCGTTCACGTTCGAATCGCTAATCATACATTCTCAAATTCGCCTTCGATTGCACAGAATTCGCACGGGTAGATTGGAAGATCTGAGTTTTTCTTTCTTCGTTTGAGGAAAAGTTGGAAAAATACGTAGAAGTTTGAACTGCTATCGTCGGAATTAATATTATATTGCCTGTATTTTCTTGCTGAACGCTGTGGCGATTATTCGGACGGTTAGGTCGCTCCTGATCCTTTCTATAACCGATTACCGCATCAGGGGTAGGGTTTTGATGTTCCTTTTTTTATGTCATAGCTAATTTATCTTTTTCGGTTCATCTCCCTATCGGTTTGTTATTATTTGGTTGAGGAATTGCATCTTTTTTTTTGTCACGTTAAGCCCTGCCCTTGTCCTTGCATTGTTATGTGGATTATAGTTTTGTGACTTTGCAGTGCTGTGAGGAGCAGTGGATTGCGTTTCTTAACCTATAAGGTTTCATTTTTTCTCTGAGTTTGTTGGAAAATGATAACTCGTTCGTTGGATTTGCAGGCTAGTTTTCAGAGGTGGAACGCTCCAGTTAGGATTTAATAATTGGCATTGTGATGCTCTTGAAATTCTAAGGAAGGCTATTCACGTTGCTGGAATTCTGGAATTGTTTCAAACTGACTTTCGTTGTTAAAAGCTTCACTGTTGGAATACTGGGATAACGTTGTTTGGAAGGGATTTTACATCCCATTAAACTGCCGTTTGGTTCCATTGGTAGTGACTTAGTCTTGAACAATAGCGAATTGGGGGGTTCAACTGGCTTTTATGGGGTTGAGATTCTTGTTCCTGTTTTGTTGAGTTTATTGGACAATGTCGATTGCCGATGGAAAGAACTGAACCAACTTTAGTTCCTGAATGGTTGCGAGGCCCAGGAAATGTTGCTGCCGGTGGCAGCTTAGTCCGCCATTCAGGTACAAAATAATTGAGACCCCCTCCCCAACCAACTCACACGCACATTCACAAGCAATTATCTGAGATTTTAAAATTTATGCTCTCTACCTGTTATGTGTGACAATTAATGGTTTTTTTTTCAAACTTGTCTTTAGATGCTTCTTCTGCAAATTCTACCAGAAGCAGATCTTTCAAGTCAAATGGTGAGAAGGGTAGTCCCCGTCGTTTAGACAGAAGTTCATCATTCGATTCTAGGAGCAGTTCAATTGGTAATGGTTCTGCAAAGCATCCATATAGTAGTTTCTCAAGAAGTCATAGAGATACAAAGTGGGACAGAGATAAAGGGAAGCCCCATTCAGATGATACATGGAACAGTCGAATCGAAAGGGATGCATTGAGACATTCTCACTCGTCAGGACCAGGTGAAGCATTGCCTCATAAAGTTAACGGCTCGTGGACTGGCAATAACGATGTGGTTAAAGGGTCCAGTAATCTTAGTGCCACTCATAAGGTAGTGTTTGAAAAGAATTTCCCATCACTTGGCAAAGAAGAGAAGAAAGCATTGGCTAGAAGCAGGATGGGTTTGAGTTCTCCTAGTCATATTCTTCCTCTTGACAAGACAGGGTTTCTTAATGGTGAGAAATGGACCTCGGCTTTAGCAGAGGTACCTGTGAATGATGGAGCTAATGTGAAAGGATACTCGTCTCTTCAAAAGAATGTTGAAGTCTCTAATTCCTCGTCTATGGTTTCCACCGGTACTGGTCTTAACATGGCAGAGGCACTGTCACAGCCTGCTTTACAAACTCGTGAAGCTCTCCAAGTAATTAACTGAAACTCCTTTGAGTTTATTATGCACTTCTTCTCTCATATATAACCTTATTTGGTAGTTACATTCTATTATCTGTTCTGCAGCTGCCTGATAAGAGCCTGAGGCTTGAAGAATTGGCTATTAAGCAATCGAGACAATTAATTCCTCTCACACCTTCAATGCCGAAACCCGCGGTAAAAGGACTTTCTGTATATGATGTGATTTTTTCCTTTATCTCACTTCATTGTAGCTTAAGCTTGTTCACATGGATTCCACCATCAAACTAACTTTGCATAGAAACTGTGATCTACGACATCATAATTGCATTTGATTGATTTTTGAATGCTTTCTCTTGTATGTGCTTCTCAGGTTCCCATTTTGGGAGACAAATCGAAGCAGTGGAAACATTCAAATAGTGGGGCAACTGTAGCAGCTTCTAGGACTGTTCACACCGTATCCCATCCAAATCATCTCGCTAATCAGTCTCATGCTAGTCGGATTAGACACGATTTGGTAACTAACCCGCACGTTGGAAAATTTCTGGTTCTCAAATCCAGTCGGGAAAATGGTGCCAACATGACAGCAAAGAACTCAGCTACTGCAGATAATGATGTCAATGGTGTTGTAATAGCTGATGGCCAGCAAGCTATGCATATGGCCTCACCAAAGGCGTCAACAATTCCGAGCAACTCTAAAGTTTTAGCTCAAAATAAGACTGATGTTATATCACAGAATTCTCTGCCTAATTCCACCGACAAGAAAACATCCCAGTCTTTGGTCCAGAGCAGAAGTGAATTTTTCAATCTCATGAGAAGGAAAAACTCGTCAGGTTTAGCTACTTCTCTCTCTGATCCGAGCCCAGCTTTTTCACATGACAAAGCAGAGTCACCGAGAGAAATATTAGACTGCCATGGTGATTCAAATCGTGCATCTGAGAACGGCAAAGAGTTTTCTGTTATCGAAGAAAATAATGGCTATTTTACTACTACTGGATTGGTTTATCCAGATGAAGAAGAGGCTGCTTTTCTTCGTTCACTTGGTTGGGAGGAAAATGGTGGTGAGGACGAAGGGTTGACGGAGGAAGAGATCGATGCTTTTTATCAAGAGGTAACCTTGACTAATCCACTGTTATGTTCATTTGATCATTGATAAGCCTGCCATGTTTTTGAAGCTCCAAACTTGATACTAATATGGAAAGATGTCCCTGTATGTGACATTTCTCTTAACAATTTATTATCCCTTTAGTAGCTGCACTGCAGTAAGTTAAATGGGCTTACATTGATTAAGTTGATGATTCCTAATTTTCTATTATCTTTCAGTACATGCACAAGACACCAAGTTTGAAGCTGTGCGGAGGATTTCAGCCTAAATGCTCGACTACAGCTAAACTCGAAGCCATTTCGGGGATAACTACTTCGGACTCCACCACCAAAACTGAGCCTGAACCTTCTTGATTTCCATTTTGATCGCTAACACTTTTGAAAATCATTTATTTATAGGAGAGTTTTTGGGGTTGCAAGTGTGTTTGGTCTATATATAGTTTTGGCATCTTTGGGATGAGATGACATTTAGCTCTTCTCTAACAGTTGGAATTCTTTTTACCCTTTTCAAATGTCAGGAATGAAATCTAGGCAACCATGTGCAATGCTTTTCTATATACTAGCAGACTGTAGCCGCACGTTGTGCGGCAATGATGAAATTTTAGCCCAGGAAAGGGGTACAAAACGAATGAAAGAAACATGAAACACGAGAGAACCTACCCCTACATAAAAACTTGTAAAGATCTCAAAAGAAGCATAAAATTGTAGGTCGTAGTTGGCCTACAAACATCTACATACATCTGAAACAAGCTTGCCAATGTTGCAATGGAAAGGTAAAAAAGAAGTTCCCATTAACAAAAAAAGAACAAAGAAGATTTCTATCCTTTTTATTGTTAGATTTTATTTTCATTTTCCGAACTAAAAAAAACTTTAGATCTTCCACAATGCACGTTTTGGTTATTGTTTTAGTTTTTTTTCAATCTTCTTCAGCAAAAAAAAAACCAAAACTGGGTAATGAGAGCTTGCTTCCGTCATCGGGCAATCCTACACCGCCTGAACATGAGTTGGGAGATTATTGTTAAGTTTAAAAACACAACAAGCTATGGAGACGAAGAAGATAAATGGCTAACATAAGGGCATGAAAAAGCTTACTTTTAACAGGTTTCGCAAGGGAATGGAAAGTTAAGAAGCAGACGTCGTTATTTTGCAGTGTGATACCTTCGTAATAAATAAGGAAGCATATTCTTCAGTTCTGAAATGTAAACAGAACGATCTCCAACATGGGTTCAGAACATGAAAGGAATAAGAGGGAAAAGCTTACCAAGCAATTGATATGCAGCTTGACGGAGCCCGGATCACAGCTTCTGTACGTTTTTAGTCCAGGAAAGCGAGAGGCAAGTGACAACATCTGATGAGTGCAAAAAAAATGATATTTCACATAGGTGGATAAACAAAGGCCGTCAAAACTATCTAGATGGGGACCACAATTCTTGCCTTATCAGCTAATGGTTCACGATGAAATGGGAGTTCCGTCTCAAAGAACTCGAAAATAAGTAGACCAGGTGGGTTACTTACACAATCGCCATCAGTTACGGGGTCATTGAGAGGGTTACTTGTACCTTAAAGTCTGCTATATCCCCGAGCATCATTGGCCACTCTCCCATTTGTTGCATATTCGCTGTCTCCATCACTACTTGTCTCCCTTGATGAATTAGCATCACTATCCTCACCAGGTCTCCTGTGAAATGTGTTAAGAATCAGATACAGAGAAGTAAGCACACTAAATACAAAAATAAGGTCCGCCTGCTATAACGTATTCACATTTTCTAAGATAAATTAATTTCTCGGGTTCTTTTTATTTTTCCTAGATATTTTCCTCTAATTAAGCAATTGCGGAAACTCATCATTTGATTTGAAAAGACACTAAGATAAATGCTACCATCAACTTGGAGATAAAAGGAAGAGCTGAAGGACTGATTATAATACTGATACAAGTACACAGAGCCAAATGCAAGTTTCTATGTAAACTTTTGACTTTGAGATAGATATGAACACGTAAAACAACCAAAAAGGGAGAACTAAGGGAAGGGAAGACCCACCTTTGCTCAGCGACACGTTTTGAGGGATCTATATACAGTTGAATAGCAGAGAGAGACGGGACATAATATTGGTCCACAGAATCACTCCCATGTAAAAGAAGAGGAACTCCGACGCCATAAACACTCCTCACTCGGAAAGATTCCCAAAGATCACCCAGAACGAAGTATGGATCAAACTCATTGCCATGGTTTTGCCGTGCACGCATGCTTGTCTGCAGACGTCAACACTATTCAGCTCTTTCTACTTTAACTGCATTATAGATACCTATATAATAGAGAGAGGTATACAACAATTACAAAATCAACCTCACTTACCCTAGGAAAGTGCTGAGCTGCCGCAATGGGAGTCGTATGTTCCAAGAACCGATCCAAATACGAATCGAACCCAACTTCTCTCCTCGACGACGTTGACGAAGACGACGCCGACGCCGACGATTGCGACGTAGAAGACTTCGGTTTAGCTCCCTGTAGTTGCTGGTTGTGCTTCCTCATTGCTGGTGAGCTGTAGTACAGTCTTTCCTCATTTACCCTCCTTGCTGACGACATGTTTCGAGATTAACAAAAAGCTCGGGCAATTATACTGTCTGATGACTAAATAGGTGACGAAATCAATTTCTAATTAGATCATCCATCCTTTTAATATGTGGACGTCATTTCGTTTCATTTTCGCTGCTCTTTTTCTAACCAGAGAGCATAAACAATATCTTGAAAACCTAAAGCTTACACTAATTTGACTGTCGCAGCCCATGGAGGTCTCCATTACGTGTGAGCAGAGGGAGTTTGCGCTGTCTCGAGAGTTCTTGTCGGAGATGGTCGTCGGCTCTAGCTCGGACTTCAGGATTAGGCTGTTGTTGTTGGGGTTAGGATCTTCGCCATCGATGGCGTTTTCGGGCGTCTGTGGGTGGAATTGGTGGTGGAGGTGGAAGTATCTGATGAGGAACGGCGGTGGTAGTTCTCAGCTTGGGTCAGATCAGATATCTACATGTATCTAGTCTAATTCCAATATTGTCCTTTCTAAGATAGCCTAATTACAATAATACCAAAAATATGACTGACAACCGTTTTGAAACTGGCTATTATCCGGTGGCTTCGTCCTTTTATAGTAGATAGTAGATATATTAGATATGCTAGCATATGGTACAAGGTTTCCTACATTCCATTCCTAAGACTATCTTTATCAACGACTCTCGCGACTGGTTGTGCATTATTTGTAATTAAAATAAGTCAAACAATTAAATAATATCCACAACCTCCCACAACCCGGTTGGTGGACCAACCTGGTTCACAACCGGTTGTGCACGGTTTTCAATAAACTGTTTTTGTGATTTTAATTGATTTTTATGATACATTTAATTATCTATTAAAATTTTATTTTTATTTTTTTTACCAAAATATATGAATTTTTTTTTCTACAAATAGAGACTAATATTGATACATTTTGAATCACAATTTCAAATTATTTATTTCTCTATTACATTCTATAATCTATCATAATTACATATTTTTATTTCTGACCAAAATATCTAAATTTTATATCACGTAATGTAATCTATTTTCAAACTCTAAAATACTACTAAAACTAATTATAAAATATAAATATTATAGGTTGTGCTAGGTTGCTGATAAAGTATGAAAATTATTAGGTTGGGTTGATGTGTAGATTTGTGCATGTGGAGGAGAGAGAAATTAATATTTTATTCTCATGACCGGTTGTGAAGGTCATTGATATTCATAGTCTAAATGCATATCATCCCTAGCCTAGGCTACTAATGTCTGCCCTAAAAATAGTAAAAATAGACTAACAAAACGAATACAGTTAAATATTAAATCGAATTGTCATCCATATATCCTTTCCACCGATGAACTCCTTTTGGTAGAATCTGCTTCTTCGAAGACCCTTCATTTGATGTCCCTTCTCTAATTTTCCAGCAGTCTCTACCGTTTACCGAAGATATTTATTTACAGCAGTCTCTAACTTTCCCGGAAAACGATTTGTCTTTTTTAAGCATTTCGAGATCTTGCGAAGTAGAAACATGGAACGGTCTTTTTGGTCGTCCCCGTCAAAATGTGGAATTTAACGAGCCTTCGACCATCTCTTTAACACCGATCCGATGTTGTAGTTGATTCAGAACTAATGTCTTTTGGTAGTATGGGTGGCGAGACAAACTTAAGAGCAGAGAGTCTCTTTTAGAAGCAAGAATCTCGCGTGAGGAGTGAATGATTTCGCGCTGCAAAATAAAAATCAAATGCGCCGAAATCAAACTCGATCTGCTAGGGCCCTAATTGTTCATTGGACAATAGAAGATAGAACACAAAACACATATATACATGATAGCAGTAATCTTACTTTCAATTTCTCTCTTCTGACGATTCATTCGCATAGAAGACGTAATCTCTCCAATTCGACCTATTGAATCAGTGCAAGAGAAACGTCGGATCATAAGTAAAGAAATATGAAGCAACCTTATCAAAATGCTGTATATGTTTACCCGCAAAACATGAAATTTCTTGACCTCTGTTTTTTTTGCATAACATGCCACGCCAGAAAAAGATGAAGTAGATGTGCATTTTTTATTACCAATAGTAATTTGAAATTGGATCATCATATACAACCACGAGTTTAATGAAAAATAGTAGAATGACTGGATAAAGCCATCTCATTAATAACCAAGTGATCATTTACCCGAACTTGTTTGAGACTCTTGAATTCTTCAACTCCGTGCTTCTGAGTATCAGCCTGTACATACAAAACCACACCTTTTATCAGACAGCATATGTTTATTTCTAGCTTTAACGTTCATATGTAAGGGGGTAAAACAAGTAAAAAAGTAGAACAATAAACGAAAAAACGAACTGAAGCTTAAAAAGTGTACGACCTTCTGATTGGGATATTCTTCTGAAGTATACTTTCTAACATATGATACCCTAGACGATGAAGCAGCTGCAGCGGTCACAGCAGCCAAGATAGCTTGAGCTTCCTTATGCTTACGCTCTCTTTTACGCCGTTTTCTAGCTTCTCTGAGCTCATGATTATACTGAATAACCAATATGTCATCCCATTTCCGTTGCCCTTCCAAATCCATCTCTAGTGGGAGGTTCTTAACGACCTTCAAAATCAAATATTCTGTACATAAAAAAAAATTATACTGAAGTAAGTTCAATAATACAAGTCAAACAACATTAAGCACAACCAGAAACCTGTAGGTAGGAAAAACGAAATTTTAACAAGCCCATGGAGATGAGAACAGAGACCACTTATGTGCTTTCTTGCAAGAGCGTTGGGAAGAAGCTTCTGTTGAAAATACATAACCTCTCCTTCCAATTCATCACCAGGGGATAGTTTAAGCATAAAGAGATCTTTCAACCATGCCATCAGCTTTCCCTGTAACTTGGAGACAACATGATTATCCTGCCGAAAAATAAATAAGTGATAAGCAAGGTGAGCCCAGAGAATACACCGACGATAATTTTTCAACATAAACCAATCATACCAGAAAATTAACAACAAAGACATACAAAGTGTTACTATGTACGTCCACTGTAGGACGTTAGAAGATCCGAGGAAGGAAATGCATGGTAAGTAATAAAGAGTGTGGCAAAAGCAAGAACATTACAATGAGCTCAGATTTTAATAAATCCGGCGGCATGCCAATCTCCGATGCCACTTCAGCAGCATGGACTTTCCCCAGATCAATCAGCTGCCACAAAAAAAAAAAAATGGTTAGATGACAAAAAAAAAATAGCATATATCAACAATATTACAAATAATCCACCAGTACCTTCTTAAGAACCGTGATGAAATTGCAAGCATCGATATCATTATTTACTAAATTCTCAGAGGAATGCAGTGCATCTCCACATTCTAGAAGGGAATCAACATCCATGGGTTGAGGCCAGTCTTCCTCTTCTACCACTCCCTCATCCTCAACCTTCCCATTACAATTCAACCTTTCTCCATTCTTATTAAATGGGTCATATATCCCATGCAAACTGTCACCTGCGTTCATAGATAGGATCTTGAAATACTTATCCTCGCTCGCATGCCCAACAAGAGTAATCTTCTCAATCAACTCGACATCTTCCACGCTCAACTCCCTGAAGTAATTCTCGTTTTCATCCCAAAAGCTTCCCTGTTTAGGTTTCAACGCCGCTGCACACTTCTTCTCCAACCATGAATGAGCCCTCTTATGACGCTTTTGGCTATTCGAACGTCTATCCAACAAACCTGACACCCTACTTGAGAGGCTATCAGCATCTAAGGGAACACTTTGAATCGCTGGAGGCTCCTCGGAGTCGAAGGGAGACTTAAATGAGAGTTACGAGCTTGGGTGTATAGATCCAACTCAACTTCACAGCGGGGCAGTTCTGTAATTCCGAATATTTCGAGGGCTTTTCCGTAATTACGCCGTCAAAATTGGGGATTTCGTCTCTTTGGTCCTCGGCGGCGGTCATCTGACCACCGGCCATGTCATGACCACCGGCGGTCATCTGTAAACGCCGTTCATATCGGAAACCGCCGAATTCAAGCATAAATAGAAAAATTCCCAATCTTTCACGAAGGCAAACCAATAATACACTCAATTGGAGACAGACTGAACAAATTCAGAGGCCAATCTGCAGCATTATGAGGTGAAATAGAGATAAGGCGATTGAAATTAACCCTTTCGCGTTGCAATTATTTGTAGCTGCTAGGGTTAGGGTTCCCTAATTTTCAATTTCGACATATTGGGGAAAAAAAGGGGAAACCGGTAGTTTCGTAATTTTTGGATTGGGTCGGAATTCGATTCGATTTATTAGGCATTTATTAATATTAGTGAATATTCATTAATAAACATTGAACAAAGTGATCACGCCACATTATTACACTTCATTGCATAATTCATTAATAAGAGACGATACGATTGCGAAGCAATAGCTTAAGGAGCATAGCCAACGTGGCCACCACCTGCGCCGCCGCCAGCACCGCCACCATATCCACCAGCATGCTCACCTCCGCCGGCATACCCACCACCAGCTCCACCGCCTTCACCGCCACCGTATCCGCCACCATGAACACCGCCGGCGCCTCCTCCGACGGCATAGCCACCGCCGCCGCCTGTCCCACCACCGCCGCCGCCAGCATAGCCACCACCATGAACACCTCCAGCACCACCACCCATACCTCCACCACTTCCATACCCACCAGCTCCAGCTCCACCGGCCCCACCGCCGCCGCTACCACCACCATGACCGCCTCCGCCGGCGTATTCTCCGCCGCCAGCATAGCCACCACCATGAACACCTCCAGCACCACCACCCATACCTCCACCACTTCCATACCCACCAGCTTCAGCTCCACCAGCCGCACCGCCGCCGCTACCACCACCATGACCGCCGCCGCCGGCGTATACTCCGCCGGCAGCATAGCCCCCGCCAATGCCGCCACCCTCACCACCACCACCACCATACGCCCCTCCTCCACCAACACTGCTACCACCACCTCCTCCACCAGCACCTCCTCCGCCGCCGCCAGTCACACCTCCACCATACCCGCCGCCGCCGCCTTCACCTCCACCGCTGCCATAACCTCCACTGTATCCCCCACTGCCAGCGTAGCCGCCGCCGCCGCCACCACCATGACCACCACCTCCACCACCACCATGCTCACCACCTCCATAGCCTGCCCCACCACCTATCCCACTTCCTCCACCACCCACATATCCATGATCGACCACCCCACCGCCACCTCCGTGCCCTCCACCGCCGCCGGCGCCGGCGCCGCCAGGGTAGTACCCACCTACTTCTGTCAGCGTTCTAGCCGCTGAGCAAAGAGCAACGCTGGCCAACAGAAGGAAAGCTACATTAAATCCTTTCTTCATCTTAGTCATTTGTATTGCTTTCGAAACCCACATTTTTTAATCCTTGAACGATCTTTCATGGGTATTAATAGGAGTGAATAAGCGCGTCTATTGCACTATTTAGGATTTGAAGGAAAAAATGGAACTTTTTTGCCCCACATTAAGTGGTTCAAGTGCACAAAAGCACATGCTGCATTTCTCTACAAGAATTTGCTCTCATGCAATTAAGCGCAAGCTATAGTGTGCTTCTGCTGTCTCCCACATTAATCGATGATCATATATATTTCATGTAATAACACTGCTTAGTGCTTTGTGATTTGCTGGTAATAAATATGGATGAAACTGTTACACTGATCAGTTGGACATGAAGATGGTAGAGATTAATTTATTATATATTACTTTCAACAACTTCGTTGATATGGAAATCCAACTCAAATATATGATATTATTGATTTATCTTGAGTGAGATATCACTGTTTAGCAAACAAAAGCACTAAACATGCCTCCATGTGCTTCGTTGCATGCGGATGATCTATCGGTTATATATGTTGCCCTACCCTACCACTCATACCGTTCTTTAATATAAACAAAAAATATTTCTAAAATTCAAAATCAGAATGTCCAAACGTTTGGGATAGGCTAATATAGTTCATCAATGAATTTACCAAAGGCTTTCGTGCGAATCGTTTGCTGATTGATTGAGAATCAGAAATCGTAATTAAACACGCCACAAACAAGGATTTAAGGTGGTTTTCGGATTTTATGTGAACCATAATCCATAGAGCCAAGAACAATTAATTATATAAATTCTTTTCACCAATTTTCATATTGATTCCATCAGGTTTTGATTTTTTTTTTCATCTCGTATAGTTGAGTAGAGATTATGACAGTCATTATCTACTATCTACTATAAAAGTCTGAAGCAACCTTTTCATAGCCAGTTTCATCCCAGTTGGAGTCTCCAGCGGCAATTTCGTAATTACACTGTTTTAGACAGGGCATTGCGATAACTTCCACTACTAACCTACACTGTGCAGCTGTTCGCACTCCACGTATAAGTCCTTAATGCCACTGGATACAGCTGGATTTGCAATTACAGATTTGATAGGGGTGACTATCGGATCAGCATTCCTCCTAACCTGACTATCTGGCAGGGGGTACTTTTTCGGTAAAGGACCAGGTAAGAGGGAGATCTGGGGACCAAAGGCCCCGTATGGAAGGAGTACAAATGGCGCGCCTAGTAAAAGAGTTTGAGCGGGAAATATAAGGTATAGCCGACCAGGGACACGTGGAAGGCGACGAGTGGCTGACATTGAAACCAGGAAGGGGGCGCGCCAGTCTGACAATAGTACACCTGCGACGAGTGGTCCCCAAAAGGACGTCCAGCTGGAAATAGGGGAACAAAATGGATATATGGAGAAAAAGAGAGGGCAGATGCCAACAAGACTCAACACAAAACACTTCAACACTTAGATATTTTTCCTCTGTAGTCGTCTCCTTCATCTGATTATTCACCATTGATGCACTGTAAAGAGAGAGGTGAGCTTGAGGGTGTATTTCTTAACCGTGAATAGTGGAAACTGTTCCTGGCGGCCCGTGGACGTAGGACATCTGTCCGAACCACGTAAAATCGGTGTCTATTTCGTTCTTTTCCTTTTCTAACATTAAAATACAGATCTTAACACACACAGAAACATTAGACCTAGCCCGTTTCACTCGTCAACTGTTTTTCCCGGACCTAAATCTTGTTGATCGGGGTCATACCCGCATCAAATGGGGCCGTCTGTGGGAAAGGCGGACTGAGACGTGAGTACGCTAGGTAGTTGTAGCAGAGAAAGCGGACCGAGCTTGTGTTTTTTCGAAGACGAGACGTTAGAAAGCCAAAAGGAAAGTGCCGTTATCAAAGGAACAGTGGACCACTGAGACGCGCAGGAGCGACGACGATGGAAGAACAACCACTGCTAGCACAAAACCTACAAGGACGATTTGAAGAGGTCATCGAAGAGACTGGGGGAGACCCAGCGCCAACCCTGACGCCGGCACCGCCGGTCAAGGCCCCATTACCCCGGACGACGACCACCTTTGCGGGACCAACCGGGACAGCCCTGCCCCAAACGCCTATAACAATGACGGTAGAACAACTGGATCTGTTGGTGAAAAGTGCAGTCGATGCTGCCATGACTGCTAAGAAGGCAAGGAGCAAGGGCAAGCGAAAGTTAACCTCGTCGGCTCAGGGTAGAACCTCAGATGGACACGTCTTTGAATGGACGGAAACTGTAGGAGAAAATGGGGTGGCCGTGGAGGAGACCTCAGACCCCCAGCCCAATAGGAATCCATCAGAAAGAGAAGCCGTCCGAGAAGCAGGGAAGGAAGATTTTTCAATGCCACCTCCCCAGCGAGGCGGTGAGCACCTTGGAGGACTTCAGGAAGGGACAAGACCCACGAATCCAAGGGACAGGGCGTCCCCGGTGACCGTAGCCAGTGGATGTAAGGCAGGGAGTGATAAACGAAATTTATTACGTTTATATTTGTTAATTTTAAGTCGTTTGCATTCATTAATAAAGCCGTTTTGAATATCCTAGCACTTAAATGTGAGTTAATTGAAATATTAACATTTTTTACGGCAGTTTTGCGGCAGTTTGGTATTTCTTGCAGATCACAGGGTAAACGATGTCCAATTGAGCTGAAATTTTAACCGATGATGGAAGACTTGCTGATATTGTTTTTGACCAGAGGAATTTTCATTCCGAGTTCCAAATCAGAAGATATTAATTTTTGAACCAACATCTACTTTGCTGCGCAAAACAGCTCATTTTCATAGGCCAAAGCCCAATTCTAGTTCAGCCCATTTAATACCAACCCACTCAAATCCATTTTCATTTAGGTGATTGCTGGGGCAGAGTGCAGACAATGATCGATGGCAATTGGCATCAGTTTTCTACGGACACAATACACACACATACACATGCGTGACTAGAGAAGATTCACACGGCTCCACCAAGAGAGAAAAATGAAGAAAGAATACAACGCGCACGGCTCAAGAAAGAAAGTGAAGATCTCAAGCCGTTCTTGAGCAGCCAAGTAAGATTATATTCTCCTTTTATCATCTATAAATAAGGGCAGAGCGAGGGAGGTCGAGACACACCTTACGGGCCAGACCTAACACTTCCACCCACGAAAGCACCTCACAAACGACGTACACCATCAAAGCTGAAAAGGTTGGAGGAGGCCGAACATCTTACACCTCTCAAGCACCCATCTCAAGGGGCAGATGAGGTCTTCTAACTTTCTGCTCTCATTCAACCCAACCAACAGCTTCACGGGCCCACCGAGCACTTCACGGGTAATAGAAATCGGAGCAGGCAGCTGTTAGGGTTGTAGTTACTCGCAGCCGGGAGGTTTTTGAAGCAGAGATCAGCCCCATCTCGCAGTCACAGCTGCCGGTTCAGACTCGAATTCATGTTCACTGTTGCCACGTCGAACTCCCGCAACCCCCTCTGAGCGAATTGAAGCATTTATGAGCATACACGGCTGAGGAGAAATCGAGTTCCCTGCTCCAGGGGGCTGCTCGCACTGAGGGACAGTAGAAGGAGTTGAAAAGGCACCTGAAACGGCAGCCAACTTTGGTCGTTCGCCACCTGCTCGATAAAATCACTCAAAGACGTACGCACGTAGAGCAGCGGGCAACTGGGGCTCACGCAGCGCAGACACGCAGTTGAGGGCAGAGGTACGTACACGGGCTGAGAAGAGACGTGAGGGCAGAATCTATTTGCGACGGAAGGCATTGACGGAGCGCGACGTTATCGGAGCTAAAAATCAGGGAAGAAATTATGTTTACATCTTTGATATTCTCGTCTTCTCTTGTTTCCGTCGTAAATATGAGTAGCTAATTATTTTATGTGCTTGGGATGAGATGAACGCTAGGTAGAATTTATTGGACGTAAAATACTCGTGAACATTAAATGTTGGCTATTTATCATTTATGATATTGTTTTTCAAATTAATATGTCTATGTGTTGATTTGAATATCACTTCAATATGTCTATGTGTTGATGTGATTTTGTGGTAATATCGTTTTAGGGCGACAGCTAGAAAAACGATTAGGCCTTTCATAAAATGATAGGAGTTCGATTATAGGGCGACAGCAAATAATCGATCCTCGCTTAGGTAAATTAATATATATTCTCACAACCATCTAGGGCGACAGCAAATTCGGACGTGAGTAGGAATTACCGCGACTTAGTCATTATATGTGTGTTAACGATATTTTACGGCCTCGTCAATGATACCTAGCGGGATTCGCAATCCCGAGCACTCCCGTTTTATATTTATATAAAAGTTATATTTTAAATATTTAAGTTGCATTCAAGCTTTTGGTTTGTTAGAATATATTTTATAAATAAAAATACAACTAAAACAATATTTATTTAGGCTAAATATCAAATGATAGGTTATTACTAGTACTCAATTTATTCCTCGTGTTCGATACTCGGATATTCGCTATAGCTATTCTACAAATGATAGGTACACTGCCTATCGCGCGTCGTGCTAGTTATAATATTCGTTATAATTATTACTTGACGTACTTGCCCGAACCTTTATTTAATATATTAACGTACACGCACGCGATCAAGTTTTTGGCGCCGTTGCCGGGGAATAGATTGATATTAGGAACACCCTAGTTCGGTAATTTGGCTATTTTATTTTACATTTTCTCAGTTTTTCGTTAATTGTGTTTCCTACATCATTATTAGTATCGTTACCTTTCCGACATATTTGTCTAGTTCTTCGCTAAATTTCGTTTTCACTCATTGAAGGTACTGTTTGACAGTGGATGACCAGAAGCCACCCATCAGGCCCCATTGTTGAAGGAGATCCAGATTTCGAGCGGAAGTTACGAAGGCAGCTCAGATACAATACGGAAGGCACGGCTAGTAATTATCAGGAAGCGCTGGTTAGTTATTCAGAGGACAACTCTCAGGAGTTAGCAGACAATTCTCGAACAGAGACGTCCAAAGACAATCGAGAGATAGAAGTCGAGATGGCAGACCGAAGAGTACCGACCCACCAAGACCAAGAAGCGGAACAATCTTTACAAGATCTACTGAAGAACGCCTCCCTCGGCGGTACAGAATCAGCAATTGTTATTCCTCCGATCGCGAACAACGATTTTGAGCTAAAGCATGCTTGGCTTCAGATGATCTTTCAGACGGCTCAGTTTGAGGGAAATCCTGATGATGATCCGTACTCCCACCTGAAGGCATTCCTGACAGTAACAGACACTATCAAGATCAATGGGGTTCCGAGTGACGCGATTAAGCTAATGTTGTTTCCATTTTCACTCAAGTACAGGGCGAAGGACTGGTTGGAGATGCTACCGCCCAGATCAATCACTACTTGGGAAGAACTGAGAGCCGCGTTCATCGGCCATTATTTCCCATTATCGAAAGTGTTGCGACTGAAGACGGAAATATCCCTTTTTCACCAGAAGGACTCAGAGAATCTTTACGAGGTGTGGGAGAGGTACAAATCCCTATTGAAGAAGTGCCCACAACACGGGATGTCGAAGGCCGCTATGATCAATCGATTCCACGAGGGCCTCAATGATCAAACCGTTCATATGCTAGACGGAGCTGCGGGAGGAGGGCTCGTGAAGCTCAATGCCACAGACGCGTGGAACCTAATCGAAGACTACTCAAGGAACAGCTTCATGCGAGGCAATACGAGGATAAAGACTCCAGGAGTGTTTGGGGTGAGCGAAGAGACGGCCACAAATGCCAAGTTCGAGGCGCTCCAGCAACAGATTGCAGCAACCAACTCTCAACTTCAGACGGTGATTAGCGCACTACTGCCAAAGGCCGGGCAAGCACAACCTGTGAATGCTGTGATGACACCCACAACCACCACGCCGCCTCAGCGTAAGCCATACATGCCACAATGCGGGATTTGTGGCTCAGCCCATGAGACCTCAGATTGCCAACTCGGACAGCCACTGGAGCACGTGAATTATACGGGAAACTACCAAGGGCAGCGAGGTTTCCAACCTCGAGCGCATCCCAATTTGGCGTATGGAAATCAGAACCACCACGGGCAAGGGCCGCCGGGATTTCAGCCCAAACCGTCTAGTTTCCAGGGCGAACCACCACGGCAGTATCAGAATGCATCCGAGGGGTCGGGGAGCGACGATATGAGGGAGATGAAGGATATGATGAAGACCCTCCTCACGAATTTCAGCAACATCACCGCGGCTCACGAGAGTCGAATGACGAAGATGGAGGAGTATATGGAAGCGAACGACATACGTGCTCAGAACACAGATGCTTCGATCAAAAAGTTGGAGCAGCAAGTGGGTCAGCTAGCGAAGCAACTTGCGGGGCGAAATCAAGGATCACTCCCGAGCTACACCGAACCAAACCCTAAAGAGTATTGCAACGCAGTAACCCTGAGAAGCGGAAGAGAATTGCAAGAAGTACCCGCCAAGAAAAATTCAAAGGAGAAAGCTGATTTCAAGGGCCATGACGAGCCAGAAGTGGAGGAAAGCAAAGGCAACGATATTGAGAAGGTTGACAAAGTAAAGGTGCGACCATTCGTGAAGCCGTACCAGCCGAAGATTCCGTACCCAGCTCGGTTGAGGGAGGCCGAACCTGAAAAGAGAGAGACCAAACCTGAAAAGAAGAAGATCGAACCCGAAAAGGAGGAGGCCGAACCTGAAAAAGAAAAGGCGGTAGAGAATGCGCGACCACTAGTGAAGCTGTACCAGCCGAAAGTCCCCTACCCAGCTCGGTTGAAGAAAGACAAGGACGAGGCGCTATTTGGCAGATTTTTGGTATGCCTACGAGGAGAGTGCTCGGCAATACTCCAGAACAAGATGCCGGAGAAGCTCAAAGACCCAGGGAGTTTTACTATTCCCTGTTTTATAGGCGATCTAGTAATTGAGCATGCTCTAGCTGATCTAGGCGCTAGTATTAATTTGATGCCGTATTCCACGTTTAAGCGCTTAGAATTGGGTGAACCACGACCCACTAGTATGAGTATTCAATTGGCCGACAGATCGGTAAAATACCCTCGAGGTATTATCGAGGATGTTCTAGTTAAGGTCGATAAGTTCGTTATCCCTGCTGATTTTGTTATTCTAGATATGGACGAGGATGAAAATGTTCCATTAATTCTAGGTAGACCATTCTTAGCTACATGTGAGACTATGGTAGATGTTAGGAATGGAACATTGACTTTGGCTGTAGACGGCGAGAAAGTTACGTTTAATATGTCTGATTCGACGAAAACGAGTAACGAGCATGATAATAAGTGCTATTACTTGGATGAGCACGATTTCTCATGTTCAGTGCAAGGTCTATCGCAGATTCTCAAGAAGAAAGACAAGGGAATAGTTGAGGGAGGCAAGGAGGAGAACAAGGAAATACGTTGGATCGACGGATCACCGCTTTTAGAGCTTGAGCGGCAGCCCAACCGTTCCGGTTGTGTTTTTCCTGAGGGCGGTCCAAAACCACTGATGACAGTACCTTCTAACCATTTTTTCAAACCACCTTGAAGACTCACTCGACTATGTCTAGCTAAAAGACTTTAAAGAAAGCGCTTCTTGGGAGGCAACCCAGGTTTCTGCATTCACGTCTATTTTTTTTTTTTTTTCCTTAGGTTTGTTTGCATTCACGTTTATCATCATAAAAAAAAAACAACCAAGAAAAAAAAAATAAAAACAAAACAAAACAAAAAAAAAAGAGAGAGATGTAGGACGACACACCTTTGGGCACTAAATTTTATTCTATTCATGGAGGTTATGTTCCGTCATCTCGATAAAATGTTTATGCATCCACGTTTATGTTCTTGCAATTATTAAAAAAAAAAAAAAAACTTAGGGATTGGTGATGTTTTTCGCAATGAGTATCAGTATTGTCCCATTTTCCTTTAAGATGCTTATTACTATTTTCTATGAATTGTTTTTACGCCCTATTTTCTTTAAGTCTATTTTGTCAGTCAAATGTCACGAGGAACGCCATCTACGAATAATGCAATGCGTAGTCTCATCCAAGCCAGCCAGAATCATGCCAAACGCTCTGCAACTAAGGGAATTCAAAACCTCAAGTGTGGGGAGGGCCGTTTGCAAAGCAGGCACATCAAACTATTCAGGGAAGTTCGTCTATTTATTTATTTTCCTCTTCCTTGTGTTCCAATGCTTGTTACGTTGAGGGCAACGTAAATCTTAAGTGTGGGGAGGGAAATTTCTGCGAAATTGATAATACGAACATATTTATATGTGCATGCTGTGATTAAAAAAAAAAAACATGGCAAAAATTATTTTCGAGATTTAAAAAAAAAAAAGATATTATATATGGCATAAGTATTTTTCGAAAATCATGGTTCTTATCTACTAAAGGATGATTTCATGTAGAAATTTTGTGAGTAATTGGGATACATATGCGTAGTCGATCTCTTTCTTGCATGATGAACTTAGCGATACATGAAGGATTCGTACACATAACCTGATTTTTGTGAGATTTTGAGCCTACGAGTTTTTTGCTCATTTCTTTGGTTGTGTGAAACGTGCCTAAATTTACTTCTCTCTAGAACTTGCTCGTGTATTACGTGCTGAAACTGCCTAAGGTGAAAATGTGTGGAAATGAGGAATGCATTAGGAATTAGTCCATAGCCAAAGTTTCTGACCGCACCTGATCACCGTAGTTAGCCACTTTGAGCCTGAGCCTTTTATTTTCGAAACCCGATACTCATAGCAGCCATCCTAAATAAGCCTGCAGACTTAAACCCTATCGGAGCGATAGTGCAAGTGAAGGATGAATGACGGAGTCACGGTGCACAATTTAGTCAAATGTTTGACAAACACCGTAGTTGAGCAATTAAAAAAAAAAGAAGAGAGAGAGAGAGAGAGCTGAAAAAAAAAGAAGAAGAAAGTTGAGAAATAGCCAAGAACCTTTCCTCCGATAATCTTTCACTCTCGAAAGCACATTTTTATACCATAAGTAGAGATGTCGAAAGAAGAAAGGCTTGGTAAAAAAAAACGAAAGAAGAAAAAAAAAAATGAGAAAAAAAAAAAAAAAGAAGAAGAAGTTTGGGTGGAAGTTAGATGGTAGACTTAAATTGGCGCATTCGTGACAAAGGCATGATTCTAACACGACACTAGCTCATATCCTTTTGCACTTAATCCTTGAATATTTGGATATTTAGCCCTGCTATAACCCGGTTAGCCATTCCGATTCACACTTTATTACTTGGGGTAGTAGATTTACGAATCACTTGCAAGCTTATGGTAGAGATTAGATTAGTGCATGAACAGAGAGAATTCGCAGACATATTAAGCCTATACACTGTGTGATCTGAGTGAATCCCTGTAAGGTACGAATCTGAATTGATATTGCTAAGGAATTTGTGTAGTTAGACGTCAGCTTCAAATGTGTTTTCCGAAATTACTTGCACTATTTCATTACGTGATTCATTCTTGAAAGATAAGTTGCAGGATTTAAATTAATTTTATGCCTTATTATTTCTTTGCTTGAGGGCAAGCAAACGCTTAAGTGTGGGGAGATTTGATAAACGAAATTTATTACGTTTATATTTGTTAATTTTAAGTCGTTTGCATTCATTAATAAAGCCGTTTTGAATATCCTAGCACTTAAATGTGAGTTAATTGAAATATTAACATTTTTTACGGCAGTTTTGCGGCAGTTTGGTATTTCTTGCAGATCACAGGGTAAACGATGTCCAATTGAGCTGAAATTTTAACCGATGATGGAAGACTTGCTGATATTGTTTTTGACCAGAGGAATTTTCATTCCGAGTTCCAAATCAGAAGATATTAATTTTTGAACCAACATCTACTTTGCTGCGCAAAACAGCTCATTTTCATAGGCCAAAGCCCAATTCTAGTTCAGCCCATTTAATACCAACCCACTCAAATCCATTTTCATTTAGGTGATTGCTGGGGCAGAGTGCAGACAATGATCGATGGCAATTGGCATCAGTTTTCTACGGACACAATACACACACATACACATGCGTGACTAGAGAAGATTCACACGGCTCCACCAAGAGAGAAAAATGAAGAAAGAATACAACGCGCACGGCTCAAGAAAGAAAGTGAAGATCTCAAGCCGTTCTTGAGCAGCCAAGTAAGATTATATTCTCCTTTTATCATCTATAAATAAGGGCAGAGCGAGGGAGGTCGAGACACACCTTACGGGCCAGACCTAACACTTCCACCCACGAAAGCACCTCACAAACGACGTACACCATCAAAGCTGAAAAGGTTGGAGGAGGCCGAACATCTTACACCTCTCAAGCACCCATCTCAAGGGGCAGATGAGGTCTTCTAACTTTCTGCTCTCATTCAACCCAACCAACAGCTTCACGGGCCCACCGAGCACTTCACGGGTAATAGAAATCGGAGCAGGCAGCTGTTAGGGTTGTAGTTACTCGCAGCCGGGAGGTTTTTGAAGCAGAGATCAGCCCCATCTCGCAGTCACAGCTGCCGGTTCAGACTCGAATTCATGTTCACTGTTGCCACGTCGAACTCCCGCAACCCCCTCTGAGCGAATTGAAGCATTTATGAGCATACACGGCTGAGGAGAAATCGAGTTCCCTGCTCCAGGGGGCTGCTCGCACTGAGGGACAGTAGAAGGAGTTGAAAAGGCACCTGAAACGGCAGCCAACTTTGGTCGTTCGCCACCTGCTCGATAAAATCACTCAAAGACGTACGCACGTAGAGCAGCGGGCAACTGGGGCTCACGCAGCGCAGACACGCAGTTGAGGGCAGAGGTACGTACACGGGCTGAGAAGAGACGTGAGGGCAGAATCTATTTGCGACGGAAGGCATTGACGGAGCGCGACGTTATCGGAGCTAAAAATCAGGGAAGAAATTATGTTTACATCTTTGATATTCTCGTCTTCTCTTGTTTCCGTCGTAAATATGAGTAGCTAATTATTTTATGTGCTTGGGATGAGATGAACGCTAGGTAGAATTTATTGGACGTAAAATACTCGTGAACATTAAATGTTGGCTATTTATCATTTATGATATTGTTTTTCAAATTAATATGTCTATGTGTTGATTTGAATATCACTTCAATATGTCTATGTGTTGATGTGATTTTGTGGTAATATCGTTTTAGGGCGACAGCTAGAAAAACGATTAGGCCTTTCATAAAATGATAGGAGTTCGATTATAGGGCGACAGCAAATAATCGATCCTCGCTTAGGTAAATTAATATATATTCTCACAACCATCTAGGGCGACAGCAAATTCGGACGTGAGTAGGAATTACCGCGACTTAGTCATTATATGTGTGTTAACGATATTTTACGGCCTCGTCAATGATACCTAGCGGGATTCGCAATCCCGAGCACTCCCGTTTTATATTTATATAAAAGTTATATTTTAAATATTTAAGTTGCATTCAAGCTTTTGGTTTGTTAGAATATATTTTATAAATAAAAATACAACTAAAACAATATTTATTTAGGCTAAATATCAAATGATAGGTTATTACTAGTACTCAATTTATTCCTCGTGTTCGATACTCGGATATTCGCTATAGCTATTCTACAAATGATAGGTACACTGCCTATCGCGCGTCGTGCTAGTTATAATATTCGTTATAATTATTACTTGACGTACTTGCCCGAACCTTTATTTAATATATTAACGTACACGCACGCGATCAGGGAGAGACAGGGATGTCGAAGAACGAGAAGGGAAGCAAGGAGCTGCAGTACGCGCGGTCAGAAAGGAGTTACGAACGAGAAAGGAGCGGAGCTCAGGAAGCAGATGTCGGACCTACGAAGAGCGGTGGAGGAGATACGAAATAAAACGGCTAGGCCGCATTTCCGAGGGATACATCAAGCAGGCACGCCCTTCGCCAAGGAGTTGTTGGAAGGAGAAGTGTCGCTCAACTTCAAGCAATTGCCCTACGAATACGATGGCACCACGGATCCAGAGAACCACATTTTGCGATTCAAGAACACTATCCTATTGCATAACTTTTCAGAAGGGGTTAAGTGTAGGGTTTCCTAACGACGCTAGTGAGAGCTGCTCAGCAATGGTTCAGCCAATTAGAACCGGAGGTTATCCATTCATTTGAGGAATTCCAAGAGATGTTCATCAACCAGTTTGCTAGTGCCCGGAAGCCCCCTAGATTCGACATGTCTTTGTTCCAAGTCAGACAGCGATCGGATGAAAGTCTTCGATCTTACATCAAGAGATTCAACATGGCAGCCTTGGAGGTACCCTCAGCTACTGTTTCTGTTAAAGTTAACGCTTTGGTTCATGATTTGCAGGTTGGCGACTTCTTTGCGTCGCTGTCCAAAAAGCCTCCGCAGACATTCGACGAGCTGTTAGGTATGGCTGATAAGTACATAAACTTGGAGGAGAGCAAACTAGCGAAGATTCGGGAAGCAGCGTCAAAGACACTTCCTAGAAAGGAAACGCGAGACCACGGCCGGATCAGAGAAGGTGCCAGGGCCTTTCGTCTCCCGGTGACCAGGAGACCCATGCAAGGCGGAGGGAACAGGTACCCTCCCGTGCACCAAAAGTATACGCCTTTAAGGACGAACCTGGAGGAAGTGCTAGCTGTGGTGTCCAGACATCCAGATCTCAGACACCCCCATGTTGGCCCGGGGGGACCCCCAAAAGCCACATCTGGACCGTTTTGCCGTTTCCATAACGAATATGGACATCACACCAACCGCAGCATACACCTGAAGAACGAGGTAGAAAGATTGATAAAGGCGGGGCACATTAAGGAATTTATATATCGAGAGCGAGGACCGGCTCCACCCACGCAGCCTAGAGAGAAGAAAGGCCCAGGACCGGACAAGGGGAAACAACCAATGCTAGATCCTAACAGGGCAGGGCCCAGCCAACAACGGGCTCACATACTCATTATAGTTGGAGGTCCCGAAGGCGGAGACTCGCACAAGGCTCGGAAATCATACGCGCGGATGGGGAGGAACATCAGTTCAGGCAAGGGGTAGGTCAGATGGAGACCACCAGGAATAGTACTGTCAAAACGGGCCGGCGGGGCGGGCCGGCCCGTACCCGCCAAAAGCCCGCCACTGGCGGGGCGGGGGCGGGTAAGCCCGCCTGATGGCGGGCCTAGGAAATGAAGGCCCGCCCCGCCTGCAGGCGGGTAGCGGGCCTGGCGGGCTTAGCCCGCCAGTTATTAAAAAAAAAATAAAATAAGAAAAATTTATTAAAAATAAGAAAAAGTAAAAAAAATTAATTAAAAATAGAAAAAAATAATATAAAAATTGGAAAAAATAAGAAAATGAAGGAAAATATATCTAATTAAATAAACTTTTTTAATATTAATCTATTTATTTTATTAAGTACCTATTATTATATTTGTAATATTATATAATAAATAATATATTTTTTTTAAATATTCCGGCGGGCTACCCGCGGGTAAGCCCGCCCCGCCCCGCCAAAGCCCGCACCCGCCGCGGGCTTACCCGCCCAGGCCCGCCTCCAGGCGGGCCTAAAATTTCAGAGCCCGCCCCGCCACTTTGGCGGGGCGGGGCGGGCCGGCCCGCGGGCCCAAGCCCGTTTTGACAGCTCTAACCAGGAACATCCAGTTCGGGGCTCAGGATGAAGTCGATGTCATGCGACCTCATAACGATGCTCTTGTGATAACTATGGATATGGCAGGATACAATGTTTCGCGAGTGTTTATAGACGGGGGAAGCTCAGCGGATATCTTATTTCTGGAATGTTTCAAGCAGATGAAGTTAGGGACGGAGCTGAGGCCAGTGACTACTTCCTTATACGGGTTTGGCGGAGCTGGCATTCAGCCCTTGGGGCAGGTCACACTCCCCGTAGGGTTAGGTGAGGACCCCAAGAGGGTGGTACGAATGGTCAACTTTTTAGTTGTCGACGCAGTTTCTTCTTATAACATCATATTGGGGCGGCCAGCTATAAACGGCTTTAGGGCAGTACCTTCAACGTATGACCTGAAGATCAAATTCCTCGTAGGTGACTAGGTAGGAGAGGTTTTAGGAGACCAGGCGAGCTCACGTCGTTGTTATGCTAACGAAGTTAAGGTTGTGACGGGAAGCAAAGAGAAAAGTGGGGGCGAGGCTAAGCAGACGAAGCGTACTAAGCTAGGCGAAGAAGAAGGGGAGCCTACGCGGCTGCAGCCTCAACCTAACGAAGAGTTGATGTCAGTAGAGCTTTATCCAGGTAAGAAAGGCTTCACTACTCAGGTAGGGACCAAGATGGATGAGAAGACATTGTCGCAGTTAGTTGAATGCCTGAAGCGGAATGCCGACCTTTTCGCCTTCTCGCCAGCGGACATGACGGGAGTAGATCCAAACATAGCCATGCACCACTTAAACATAATTCCGGGAAGCCAGCCGGTGAAGCAGAGGCTGCGACAATTCGAGGCTGAAAGAGATCAGGGGATCAAAGTTGAGGTTGAGAAGCTCCTCAAGACCGGACATATTAAAGAGGTGCAATTCCCCTCCTGGCTAGCTAATGTAGTTATGGTTAAGAAGGGAAACGGTTCCTGGAGGATGTACATAGACTTCAGAGACCTCAACAAGGCCTGTCCCAAGGATCATTACCCACTGCCCAGGATAGATCAGTTAGTTGACTCATATCTGGCTGTGAGATGCTGAGTATGATGGATGCCTATCAGGGATACCACCAGATCAAACTCAACCCGGACGATGTGGATAAGGTCTGCTTCGTCACGGCGGGCGGCACATACGGCTATGTCCGAATGCCCTTCGGACTCAAGAATGCGGGAGCTACCTATCAGCGGATGGTCGACACCGTATTCAAGAACCAGGTGGGGCGTAATATGGAGGTGTATGTCGATGACATGCTAGTCAAGTCGACATGGGCCAAGGACCACGTCTCCGACCTGGAGGAAGCTTTCCAGACTATCCGGAGGAGTGGAATGAAACTGAATCCTGAGATGTGTACCTTTGGGGTGCAGTCAGGCAAGTTCCTGGGCTATATGGTGACAAAGAGGGGGATTGAGGTAAACCTCAACAAGGTGAAAGCGATATTGGAGATGCAACCACCCCGAAACGTTAAGGAGGTCCAGCGCCTAACAGGCAGACTAGCAGCCCTGAGCAGATTTATTGCCAAGTCCGCCGATAAGAGCCTACCCTTATTCAAGATGGGGTGCCAGTTCGAATGGACGGACGAATGCCAAACGGCATTCGAAGGGCTAAGAAATTATTTACATAACATGCCATTACTAACCAAGCCATTACCTGGCGACGAACTAATCTTGTACTTTTCTACAGGGGAGTATGCCGTGAGTTCGGTCCTCCTGAAAGAGGAAGGTGATACCAAAAAATCAATGTACTTCGTGAGTAAGACAATGCATGGAGCCGAAAGCAGGTACTCCGAGATTGAGAAAGCAGCCCTCGCGGTGATGGTGTCGGTCCGGAGGTTACGCCCTTACTTCTTATCTCACAAAGTACGGGTACGCACTAATTTACCCTTAAAACAGACATTGAGCAGGCCAGACCTTTCCGGAAGAATGGTCAAGTGGGCAGTAGAGTTAGGCGAGTATGACGTTGAGTTTGAAAGGCGACCCACTATTAAGGGACAAGCCCTGTCAGATTTTCTGTTGGAATCCACCCGGGGGGAGTCGTCACCAATCTGGAAGGGCCTGTTGCCCCTCCACCAGCTTAGCTTCCTTAGCAGCAAGAGCAGCTGCATTCTTTTCCTCCAACTGACGCATCTCCTACGAGACCAAGTCTTTGACAAGGACCTCCCTTTCACTCCTTTCTTGCTCAAGTTCCTTCTTCAGCTGTTCGATCTCTAAGCTTCGCTTTTTCAGGGTCTCGAACACGTAGCCGTCAATAGGCGCAGAACCACGAGGCCCCAAGCCTCGTTCGGAAGTTGCCAAAAGGAGGCGAGGCAGCATGGATGACAGCTAGCACAACCACATACGAGTCAATAGAAGGACATATGCCATAAATAAAAACGGAGTCAAAAACAGAGATCACCTGGGCCCAGTGATAAGAAGCGAGCTCAACAACCTGGGAGTCAGCCTTGCCATGAATCATCCGCTGCTGCTCAGGTGGCACAAGGGCACGAAGGAACTTACCCTCTCATCCAGCTCAACCAGGTCATGATTATTGGGCAGCTCTAACACCGTCCTCCCGTCAGCACAACGATCGACACTCCATTCACTCCCTGTGTAAGTAAAGGGAGTGAACTCCAGGGGATCAGGTTGAGAAGATGTTGTCTCTACGCGCGGTCTCTTGCCCTTCGCTGTGAGGCTTTTCTTTTTCTTCTTCTTCCTAGCTGGTAGGGATGTAGTTGGGGAGGTAGCTTTCTCAGCTACGTTCTCCTCAGGATCCAGTATCATCACGTTCGGGTCCATCTCAATTTCTTCTGAGGAGTCTGGCTGGGGAAACGGAGACCTAACTGGGGACTTTCCACGAGGCTCTGAGCCGACAGGTTCGGAGGGCTGGGCCTCAACAGGAACGGAGGAATCCTCGTGCTTAACGGACTAAGTCTTGAAAGCATCCTTCCAGGAAAACGACATATCTGCCAAAACACCGGGAGTCAGAAAGAAAGTATAAAAAAAGAGATCAGGAAGCAGGGGGAAACCTGCTTACCCTTAGGGTCGAAGGTGACAGGGTGAGGAGAAAGACCAAAGTGATGAAGCAGGCCAGGGTAGGTTACTATCTCCACCATGTTAAATTTTTTCTCCAAGGCCAAGGCATTTAGGAGGCCGATAGCAGCTTCATTCTGCTCAGAATACTCAGGTTCGATGCCCGCAAGTCGTTGGGGCAATCTGCCAACCCAACGATGATGGGGAAAGTCCCACTCACCCCCAGTCGGTGCCACAAAGAAATAGAAGGGGTTCCAGTCCTTATCTATACCGTGCGAGCTCTTATAAAAAAAATGGATAGAGCCACGTGGGTTCACACATAAGTAGAAGAAAGGGAAAGTAGGCTTCAGTTGAAACTGAGAAAGGACAAGATTGACGGAGGGTTTCCCACCTGCAGCTGTGATCAGAATGTAGAAAGCTATCAACTGGCGAATGGAGGAGGGACTGAATTGGTTTAAGGGCACTCGCTAGGCAATAGATATGGAGGCTAAGAAGGGATGAACGGGGAAACGCAAACCAGCCTTTATCTGATTTTCCCAAAAAGCAAGGGCCGGTGAAGGGGAAAAATTGGCACGCTGGCTAGGGTTCGGGAGCGACACATAGAAGCTACTGGAATGAAAATCTTCGGGGGCTATTTTTTCTAATCTACGAAAAGAGGACATTGACTGACCGAACACCTTCCAATCATCTACCCCGCGATCAGAGGCGGCGGTCCCCTGAGAACGAGTTCGATGAGCAGGGGACGAACCGGGAACCATCTGCGACGGCGGCGGTGCGCCGGAGGATGTACCAGCAGGGGGCTGAGAAGGAGGCGTGAGTGGTTTGGAGGATGTCGCACCCTGCGACGAAGCCCTCCGCAGAGACCCCTTCGAGGTTGCGCCGCCCGGCGCAACGAAAGAGGCTGAAAGGCCTGGCGACGGTGGCCGCGTATCTTCAGGAATGCTACCCGACATGACTTCGCCCTGCAAATACGAAATGAGAAAGGAACTAAGACAAACATCGGCGAGTATACGAGAAAGGAAGAGAGGGATCGGAGAATTACCTGATAAAGCGGCACAAGGAGGGATGATCTTGAGCACTGACTGATTTTGGGCGAAAATTTCAAAGGGAACCCTAAAATGATGAGGGGAAAAATCGCTAAGTCTGGAAGAGGTTTTTGGAGAAA
This sequence comes from Craterostigma plantagineum, assembly GCA_027422505.1. Taxonomy (NCBI): domain Eukaryota; kingdom Viridiplantae; phylum Streptophyta; class Magnoliopsida; order Lamiales; family Linderniaceae; genus Craterostigma; species Craterostigma plantagineum. The sequence continues at coordinate 12,143,341 of JAPQWV010000028.1, forward strand.
ACGGGGGAAAAAGTGAAAAAAGGAAAAACCTCAAAAATTTCAAAAAGAGTAAGTGAGAGAGAGAAGACAGTTTTGGGACACGTGTCTCTTCAGGGAGACATCAGTTCTCTGCAAAAGGCGCGCGAGCTGTCCCATCCAATTAAAGACAGTGCAGACCAGCTGGGAGGATTTGAAGGCACGGTAAGGGAGGAATGCTCTCTTAATAATACTCCGAGCTGCAATGCGCAGAGTAGGGGACTGGATGATAGGGGTGACTATCGGATCAGCATTCCTCCTAACCTGACTATCTGGCAGGGGGTACTTTTTCGGTAAAGGACCAGGTAAGAGGGAGATCTGGGGACCAAGGCCCCGTACGGAAGGAGTACGAATGGCGCGCCTAGTAAAAGAGTTTGAGCGGGAAATATAAGGTATAGCCGACCAGGGGGCACGTGGAAGGCGACGAGTGGCTGACATTAAAACTAGGAAGGGGGCGCGCCAGTCTGACAATAGTACACCTGCGACGAGTGGTCCCCGAAAGGACGTCCAGCTGGAAATAGGGGAACAAAATGGATATATGGAGAAAAAAATAGGGCAGATGCCAACAAGACTCAACACAAAACACTTTAACACTTAGATATTTTTCCTCTGTAGTCGTCTCCTTTATCTGATTATTCACCATTGATGCACTGTAAAGAGAGAGGTGAGCTTGAGGGTGTATTTCTTAACCGTGAATAGTGGAAACTGTTCCTGGCGGCCCGTGGACGTAGGACATCTGTCCGAACCACGTAAAATCGGTGTCTATTTCATTCTTTTCCTTTTCTAACATTAAAATACAGATCTTAACACACACAGAAACATTAGACCTAGCCCGTTTCACTCGTCAACTATTTTTCCGGGACCTAAATCTTGTTGATCGGGGTCATACCCGCATCAAGATTATTTCTCTCGATGAAGTCGACGCGTCACTGCAAGTCGAAGAAACCTTATTTCGATACTGCAAGTCGAACAAACTTCAGCAGGGTTTCGTTCATCTCAAGTACGGTATTATTCATTCATCTTCGCTCTTTTCTGTTTTGAGATTCCGATTATTTCAGTTGAGGCGCTTACCTGTGTTGATTGGTGAAATCTTTTCACTGCTCCTTCCTTACGATTGCTACCTTGGTCTGCATCTGCTCTTAGGGTAATCCGAAAATGGAAGTAGTTGTATTTGTTGGATGGTAGGTTAGCTGTTCGATAAAATGTCTGTTTGTGTAAGATAGTGTAAACGATGTGAGCTTGTCGTGATTTCATCGTCTAAAAAACGGAGGAGAAACGGCAGGATGTTATTGTTGAGAAACTTGGAGAGCCTAATATGACCTATGATGCCTTCGCTGTTGTCTTCTACATAATGAGTGTCGTTATGCCATCGTTGAATAAACTGAAACTTGTTAATTTTCCATGTAGGTTGGTTCGAAGCGGGCGGGAGGTTCTGAGGTCAGAAAATATATAAACAAGACTCTGGTTTGCCCACATCTTTCACAGGTATTCAAGTGTTAGTTGGATTTTGTAAACTATCATGAGTCGATCATTTTACTGTTTCGTTATATCTGAAAGTGTCGATATGCTTGCTGATTTATTATCTATTATGGTTGCATATCTACAAGAATTATAACCTACGTTAGCCGATCCATAACTTATGTTTCAGGTAGCTACATGTATTAGTGATCCTACTAGGTGATGCGATGTTGGCAAGTAAAAGGAAAAGATACGGTTCGTTGGATGAACGTAGACAAATGAAAAATGAATGTGTTAAGAACAAGAAAAAAATAAGCAGTATTTCGAAAAATATTAATGATGACCCTTTGTTATGCATAGCAAACATGCCTGAGTTACTACCAAGCGTAGCAAATTGTCAATTTTGCAACGCGCGCCGAATATATTTGGAGCCACCGACGTTTTGTTGTTCAATAAGGAGAATAAAACTGTCAAGTACAAACAGGTTACGCTTTGAGATTGAGTTATCTAACGGCAGTGGAAATATAGACGCTACTATCGAACACAAAGAAGCCGAAGCCTTACTTGGGAAATCAGCGGAAGATATAATCGAAATTGATAAAACTGTATGTCGTCACATTGAAACCTTACTAAATCTTGAATTCACCCAACCAACTTGTTTTCATGCTTGCTTTTTGTAGGAAGGACGCTTTAACGTCACGCCAGTGAACGAAAGCTAGGGGCGGCAAAATTCCCACGGTGAACCATCCCCGTCGGGACCCGAGGCTATTGGGACAGGGAATCTCCGGTCAAAATGGGGATGGGGAGTTGACGGTGATTTCCCATTGGTGAAAGAGTGGGGACGGGATGGGGATGGTAATCATGTTTCCCACCCATCCCCGGCCCCGAACCCGGCCCCGTTTGAATCAAATGGTGATTCACCATTCCCCGATTTGATTTATTAATAAATACTATGAAAATTAATTTGAATCAAGAATTCTCAAGACCATCCTTTTATATTCAGGATCGTATTTAAAAGAAAAAAAATGTACTTTCAAAATATACTCTTCGCAATACACTCCTATTTCAATCACATATTGTATCAGTTTTTTATATTCTAATATCATATTTTACATATTAATTTGTCTATATTATTTAGTTATGTTTTTTGTTGCAAAAAAAATTAATTTTATTGGATATACATGAATATGGGGAACCCGAATCCCCCACGGGGAACTCGATCCCCGAACGGTGATTACCCATCCCCGAACCAATTCATCATAAGCGGTGAATTAGTGGGGATGGTATTAAGAATGAGAATTTGGTATGGGGACGGTATGTCCATTACCAGCCCCGAAGCCGCCCATTGCCATCCCTAACGAAAGCCTCAAGGACGACCAATCGCTTTACCACCTTCGTACATATAGCCTGAATAAGAAAGGCCACGTTGTCGTCCGTTACATAGTAATCGCACGGATACATGAACCGACAACATCGTCAACTGCTGAATCAAGCGGCTACACAAGTATATCGAGCAAAGATCTCCCACTTTCTGTTGGTGAAAAGAGAAAGTTCGAATATTCGCCAGGCACTATAAGTGCAGAAAGCAAACACATAAAGCAAGACTAAACTTCACCAAGTTTCTTAACGAAGTTAGCATTTCAACAGCTGCTTTTGGTGTATATATCAACCTAGCTGTTGCTTTTGATGTATAAAGCATGTGTTGCTTCTTTTGCCATTTTAACTGTTGCTTTTGGTGTATAGATCAACTTATAGGATACTTTTGGGCCGCGTTTAGTTTGCAGGATAAGGCCGGATAATAGTAACTTATCCAATCTAATACCGTTTAAAGAAAATTCAGTGACTAAAGCCTGTAATAAATGATCGGCCCGGTACTATAATACTACAAGCCCGGCTTAAGGTATACCGGGGGTTGGGCATGGATTATTAATCCAATGACTAAAAAGTGGAAATGACTAATATATCCCAAATCCACCAAATTATAAAATCATAATTATCTCATTTGATTAATTTGATAAAAATAAATAAACAACACTAATTTATTCATTATTTCATGACGATCAAATTGATATGCATATCTTATATTTTTTAATTCATAAAAATAAGTCTTTTTTTGTAAATTAGGTATTGATGAAATAAAGGGTACTTAAGGAATTTTACAAATAGTACTAAATGCATATCTTTGAAAGTAAACACGTGAATTCGATAGCGGTCGGGATTAATAATCCAAAGATAATTTATCCAAGCAGTGAAAGTGAACGCAGCCATAAAGATTACTGCTTCTTTTGGAATGCACAGGAATACTAACATGTGTACATATATTTTGCCTCACAGTGCAACCTTGTATATCTATTATGAGAACATTCAGCGATTAAAATTATCCGGGTTGTTAATTTGACACGGCCGCACAACGTGCGGCTAAAGTAAGCTAGTATTACTAAAGTACATGCGATGCGAAATGTCACTCGCGCTTATTTATTACCCGTTTCTAGTTGGGCTTTATGCAACGTAAAAACCATGTTTAATTTATCAATTTTTTTCTCCGTATGAGCTTGAGTTCGATCCAATATCGAAAGGGCCATATGCTATATATGCTAGACCGTATACCCCTTCTTCACAACATATTATATATATATATATATATATATATATATATATTTAAAATGGTCAACTTTTTCGTATCGGTAATTGCAATCTTGACCATCTCTTTCATAACTATCTTGCGTTGGGATATAATTAGAAGTTTGAAGATAAAGAACGAGACCACATCTAAAGCATGGGATCAATGGAAGTATTCAGATCAAATGACTGTTGTTGTTGATGGCATATTAAATATAGCCGCAGGACTATTACGTTCAATCTTCAAACGCATCAGCTCACGATGATCATTAAATCTTCTCTTCCAAATGTTCACACCTTCACTACTACGGCCATTTGCAGCAGCAGATAATGATCTCTTCAACACTGGCAATGGAAGATCCATACTACTTACATCATCAACCACAGCATTATTACAATCACGGTTATTAATACTACGACGACTTTCCTTGATGATGGATTTTCTCAGCTCAACTTCATTAGTAGTAATAACACTGCTCGTCGACCTGCTTCTACTTCTGCTCGACGGTGTTCTTGAATATGTGTTGTTGTTTGGGGAGATGGTTGTTTTACATGGGAAGGTCGAAAATTTTATGGGCTTAAAACCATTATTCAATTGCCTGATGAGTCGTCGATGATGGGTAGTGTTGATCATCGTATTATTAGTTGCAGGGCTTATTACACGGCTGCTGCTGCTGCTTTTCTTGATTTTTCCAGTGCAGCTCACTTTTGGTGAAGAGGGTTGTTGCTGTTCCTCGTTTCTCTTCTTGTCTTGACGAAGGTTGTGAATAGAACAGTTGACGTCTTTGAGTGATAATCTGCAGAACATGGGCAAGTAAAGTATGCTCTTACTATGGTCTGACGACTTATCAACGTCTTTGCAGAGTTGATTAGGGTTTTGAACGTTTAAGTTCCTCATTTGCATGGTCTTTGTCTTGGGGTATATGGATGATGAGGAAAGAGTTTCTTACCTGAGAGAGAGAGAGAGAGGACATGTAATAGAAAGCAGACTAAGTTAGCATATATATATATAATAGAGTGAGGGTGGAGACATACACGTACGTGTGTAGAGCTCAATATTTTGTACTTGGGAACTACAGAAGTTTTGACATATGCAAGATATTCAGTAATGGTCGATGTTGATATATAATATAAGATCGATATTATGCCACACCATTCTTGAATCTTGAATATTAACGTCACATTTTTCTTCAAGCGGTCGAATAAGATAAAGCAAGAGTGTCAATATTGTATATGCACATATATGGTGAAGTATTATTTTCATTCCAACTCTTCCTCTAAGTTCCCTATGTACAAGTCGGTAAGGGTCTTATATATGGATATGTATAATATATATTAGAAAAAGAAAATGAAGTATATATAGAAAAATGAAGTATATTTGTGTAATGGGCACCGCCATAAAAATGCAGGACGACACTTTAACAGATTTTACGTACCTCTAAATATATCTACACTATATAGTAAATGCTAGAACGAATTGCATGCAGTTTATTAACGCTCACTTTACATCCATGTCTCTATACATCTATATTCTTCCAGCAATTGATGGGGGCAAAATTAAATTATCTTAGATAAAAGTCAAGCAATCAATTAAACGAGGTCCTCACTCTATAGAATAGCATGGCATACTCATGTCGATAAATCGCTGTATGGTTATTGTTTATAGGACCATTCCGTGAAAAAGAAAATGAAATCGACAAATCAAATGAAAAAAGGAAAGAAAAGTGATATGGCCCCTGCCTCTCATTTCACTTTGGGACAACAGTGCATTGTTGTCTTTGTAAACCTTTTTAATGAACTCCATTTTCGATGTAATATTATCTATATAAATTTGATAAGTCTAATCTGCCTCTTCTTATACTCACGTTGACATGACTCTTATCGAGACATAATAATTGATGTTAAAGGGAAAAATTCTCAGCAGATACACATCACATTTTGTCACGAGTTATTTTTGCTTGTTATCATCAGCAAAAAATAAATGAAAGTATAAGAATAGTGGGCTTTTTGCCCACATCAGTGAGAAACTAACATTTAATTTTGCCCAAAAGGCCCATAAAAATTAATTTCAGGAGAAACATTAATCTGACCGTTTTATTGATCGTCACGGGGCACTGCTAATATATTCATTTTATTTTTATTGTATTTAACCTTTCCTTTTCCAACATGGTGTGGATTTGAGTTTTTGTAGTACAATCCCAAATATTATATCGATATCTTTAGAATTATGTGAGATCAATTTTAATTTCTAGATCACCATATTTGTACATGAAACGGAAACATGGGTCAGGCTTTTGCGAGTTTGAATTCAGACAAGACCAAGACCGTCAACAACTATTTCGTACATTTAAAGTAATAAATGAATGTTATAATTCTTTGGCAGCGTACTAAAAATTGGAATCAAAGGTTCATTTAGTTTGTAGAAAATGTAATTCCTTAGATATAATTAGTCTTGAATAATTGTCTACAATAAGCCCTGATCCTACATTACTATTTACAGCAATATCATCACATATTACCAAAGTTAGCATATGCCTCTTGTCTTTATGCAAAAAAAAAAACTCTTTTAACCTTCCTCAACCCTTAAAACATTCAAATAGTAGATGGTAATAATATGATAAAAATTTTACGTATTAAATAGTAGATACTGTACAATTGTAGTTATGTCCTTTACTTATTGTCAGAAAATTCAGAGATTTTTTTGACTCTGAAGAATTTATTGCTGTAATAAATAGTTTGAACTACCTATTGCATGGTTCCTATGAATCCATTGAAGAAGTTTCGTCAAATCTAAATAACTTCATTGGACTTTCGGTATATATTTTGCAAGATGTTAGCCAAACATATTAAATAGCATATAGCTCTCGATCGATTGCATTGTTTATATATGTCGTGACATAAACATTGGGTAATGGGATATTAAACCCTCATTCATTTGTTATTATTAGAAACAATTATTAGATGTAGAATATAACACATACACATGTCAACATCCCAAATAGATACGCGTAATTGCAAGGAAAGTGACGCTTCAACTCACATCATCTGAGCCTGAGATCTAAACATGAACAACGCCTATTTATTTTACACTAAAATATTTAATGTCGTGTCGACGTAGCATTGTAGCATTTATTCTATTAATCAAAATATTAAATTTTCTATGCAAGGCGAGTGGGAATATTTTTATTGCCAAACCCAAACGGTCACCCGCGCAACTTAATGCAATCACATGAAATCGCATGCTTTGACCTTTCGATTTTCTTTTGACTTTAATTCCAAGTAATAATTAAAAAGTATTACATAATGCATATAACAACTACGATATAATGATATAGCCGACGCATCGCCATTGTCCGACTAGCGATATGTAAATATTTATTGTTTTTCTATGTCAACAAATAATAAAAAAAAGTAAACTGTCAATTCTCTTACAAATTTTTGAATAAGTCTTCTACACACACTCCAATGTGAACGAACGTCAACGACGGCGTTCGTTCATTAGTCAGTTGTATTATTTTAATTTTATAGAACTGTTCGAATATCAAATATTGTTCAAGAATCAACATATAGATATTAAAACATTTCATTATTTCAAGAACGATAAGTTGTTAGATGATCAAACAAAGACCATAACAACATTTCCATCGGCCCTATAAATAGAAAGCACAAGGCATTACAAAACCCCCATTCACACAATAATAAGGGAAAAAAACACACACACACACACAATAACAACAAAATGTCTCCAAATCTTGCACTGATCATCTTAACTAGCTCCTTCCTCTTCGCCTTGCCATCTCCTTGCACTAGCCAAGAAACCCTAACATATGTTCCCAAAATCCGAGGAATGTTTGTCTTTGGCAGCTCATTAGTCGACAACGGTAATAACAACTTCGTTCAGCAGTCGCTAGCAAAGGCAAATTACTACCCTTATGGAATCGACTTTCCCCTCGGCCCTTCAGGCAGATTTACAAATGGTAAGAACGTCGTGGACTTGTTAGGCGAAAAGCTCATGCTTGGTGATTATATTCCACCGTTCAATGATCCTTCGACGAAGGGAAATAAAATCATGAATGGCGTGAATTATGCCTCGGGCGGTTCTGGGATTTTGGACAGCACAGGTTCACTTGCGGTGAGTATTTAATATAGTCTTTTGTCTATATCTGTTTACGATATATGCATGTGTATATCTATATGTTACTTTTTCATTTATTACATGGTCGATTCAAACATGGTGGTTGGCAGGGAAATGTGATCAGTTTGAATCAGCAAATTAGAAACTTCGAGGAGGTGACATTGCCAGAGTTAAAGGAGTTACAGAATAGTGATGAAAATATTAACGGTAATAAAACCAACACAATGTCGTCGGAGTTCTTGTTTGTAATAGGAAGTGGTGGAAATGACTACTCACTGAACTACTTTGTCGGCTTGACCAACAACAACGTTACCGTCGAAGATTTCACTGCAAATCTCACCACAACTCTCGCTAATCAGATCAAGGTATTATTATACGTTGTATATTCATGTATAGACATATGTAATATAAGTTTTGTCTTCTTCTACTTATAATGTGAAGCACATACATACCGACAGAGATTGTATGAGTTGGGTGCTCGAAAATTCGTCCTCATGTCAATAAACCCTAACGGCTGTAGCCCAATGGCTACATCTCGAGCCGCCGACGGCCGCTGTGTAAGAGCTTTAAACTGAGCAGTTCATATGTTCAACGTTCAGTTGAGAAACCTAGTCGATGAGATTAGGCCTAGGATGCCTGGTTCTAACCTGGTAGTCGTCAACGCCTATAAAGTAATCATGAAAATCATAAGATTTCCTCAGATCAATGGTATTATCTTCTTCTTCTTCTTCTCACCATTGATGACAGTAGATATATTATATTAATGGTGTTGTATAATATATTTTTAGGGTTTCGTAATGTGAACGAATCTTGCTGCCAAGTGTCGAGAATCTTATGCAGTGATGGAGGAGAGGGTTCGATATGCGAGCGTAGGAATGAGTATGTGTTCTTCGATGGTTTGCATCCCACGGAAGCTGTGAACACCATTATAGCAAACAAGGCCTTCGAATCACAATCACAATCTGAGGTCTATCCTTACAATGTTATGAAGCTAGCGCAATCTTAGTAAATGTTAAACTCACTGCTTATTACCTCCTTTTGTCTGGTCATCATATATATGATATCTTTATCTGCTTATATTAAGGTAATGGAGTCTTTTGTCATGTATGTCCCATAGGGCCATATAAGTGGCTTTCTTGTTTCTGCTACTCCTCCATAGATGACTGTTTTGTATAATCGAACAAGTGTCATAATGTAATATTATTTAGGATCTTAAATTGGACCGACCCATCTTTTTCTTTGGTTTATGGACTCAAACGTCAAAATACATATGTAGCGTGGCGTCCAAGGCCTTTCCAATTCCAACGCGTTACTCAAAGTTTTGGACTAAATCCCCGCAAGTATAAAAACATTAGGTATTACTATTTACGCCCCTTCTTTTATTATCACCCTTTATTTATTACTTTACTCTGACTTCAATATCACTTAACTTAATTATCTCAACTCTATGTATATGGAAATTATGAAAATAAAACTCACCGAATATTTCCTTTTCTTTTTTGGGTTTGGAATATGTATATATGTCATTATATGGGAAAAAGTAGAGTAGAAACATTCATTTATATAAGATGTCTGTTATATTATAATGTTCACTAACGAAAAAAAAAAAAGAAATGTCGGTACTTTAAATGAAATTTCATTTCTATTTGTACACACAAATAAGAAATATTCGTAATATATGAATTCTATATTAAAATGAGATAATACTTATATTCTTGGTTATTTCTAAGTTGCGGATAAAATTTAAATTAGTATATATTATAAAAGTAAATGAAAGATTAAATACCTGATGTTGAATCGAATGAATTAATGTGAAATAAATTGAACAATTAATTAGTATTAAAAACATGGTATATTATGTTGAAAAATACCTGGAATTTGCAAAGATTAATTAGGATGATATTAATTTATACAAATTTCATGTATTTTTCACCCCATAGGGGTGTAAATAGTATGACCCTTTCGGCCGTTCATTTGTCCAAGAATTGCTAATATTATTACCATTATCTGATTTAATAGTCAAAATGTTACCCTTCCAAAAGTAGAGCCCAAGACTCGATCTTTACACTATAACAAACGCAAAGGCAAGAGCATCCATTCAATCCATCTAAGAAAATAATATTCGATAATCTCAGGGGAAAAAGAAAATGTTCTCAAACCTACCACAAGAAATCACCCTAAACATCCTATCAAGAATCCCAATCAAAACAGTCTTCACCATTAAATGCGTCTGCAAATCGTGGCTGAACCTAATCGAAACGGCGGAGTTCGCCCGAGCCCACGTTTCTAACTCATCGCCGGGACTGCTCGTCCACCACTCCACCGAGACAACCCTTTTCCAAATCTTCGAATTCCGAGAAGATTTGGCCGAAAACGACCACAACCTTCATTACAAGAGAGTCCTAGAACTGGACATCAACCAGCGCCGCCTGCGCTCTGGGGTAAGAATAGAGGGCACCGCCGACGGTTTGCTCTTCTTCAGAAAGATCAACTCCTCGCCCGACGAGCACTACCTATGCAACCCCATTACCAAGGAGTACGTAAAGCTTCCTACGCCTGAAGGGATTCAGATATACCCCACCGTAGTCACCTATGGGTTCGGCGTGAGCAGATCGAGCCGACAGTACAAGGCTGTAAGGATCTTCCACGAATGCGAACGCCATCCATCCACCCATAAGTTGCTGAACATTCCCAAGTTTGTCTGCCAAGTGTACACTCTAGGGAGGGGATCATCCTGGAGGAGCATCGCTGTTACAGCAGGTCAAGAGTTGTTAGAGTACAGCGGCTACTCTAAAGGTACGTTCTTGAACGGTAATCTCCACTGGCTTGTCCAAGACTTAGAAGGCTCTTGGTGGGTTTCTTGCTTCGACCTCGAAAAAGAGGTTTTTACCAAGTTTCGAGCTCCTACGTTGGAATCTAACAATGGGAGGTTTCTGATGGACATTGGGGCTTTAAGGGGCTGTCTATGCTTGTGCGACAATTCCTCTGAGAGTGAGATTGTGATGACGAGCAGCTACGAGGAGAAATCTTGGAAGAAAGAGTGGGTTTTTAGCAAAATCCCTAATCATGCCGGCGAGTGGTACGAAGTAGTTTATCCCATAAAGTACTTTGGAGACGGCGATGTCTTAATGGCTTGGCAAGATTATCACTTGTTTTGCTATTCGGACAGTACGAAGAGGACTGAATCGATCGATGTGCTTAATCTTGATGTTTCTGGCTTAGTCGAAGCGCTGCTGTATACTCCGAGCTTGGTTTCTCCCAGGGATTTCGTGACCAAGAGCGTGAAAATTTTTTGACTTTTTGTTGAGCTTGATGAGCTGTGCTTTGTAAGAAAGAACATGTGACGAGCATAATTAAAGGTTAATTCAAATGTTTTCTGTCCTTAATTTTCGCTTATTTAGATGATTAACTCTGTTAATGTTGAGACATCAACGTTGGGACAACACTCCAGACCTTGAATCTGTCAACCTTCGATTTTATCTTTCATGCCCAAAAATCGTTTAACATATTTTTGTAGCTTTATTTATTGATGTGCATGATGTGACTAAGGGCTGGAACGAGTTAGAATCGAGTGGAATGAGCTGGAGCAAAAATAGGAAGACTCTTACTAAAAATAGAATATTTGAGATCAAAAGAGAAGTAGTCAAGCACTACCAAAAATAGAAGATTTGAATATCAAAAGAGAATCATTCAAGCGGCTATCATAAAATAGAAGATATGAGATCAGCCGCTATCATTAGAAGATTCGAACTCAAATATTTACCATATTTGTGAATATCTTCGAGGAGAGATTTTAGGAGATTTTCAAGGGATATTTTACCAATTCAAAAGAGAGCCAAGGCCTATAACTAAAGGAGATTTTCGAGCTGTCTTGGATAGCCTTGGATGGAGTAACTTTTGAGCGTCAACGAGCGAAACACACGAGAGATATTGAGCGAACGAGATCTGAAAAGAACGAGAGAGTTTGTTTTATGCCTAGCTTTACTCTTTCCATTTTAGTCTAGGACTTAGCATCTAGACGTTGGTTTTTAGAAAAGGTTTAGGATCGTTACGATTCGTTTTAGGCTTGGTTTACTATCTTCGATAATTTTTCTTTTTGTAATCCATTTTTATAGTGGAATCTTGCCATGAAGCTCGCAGCAAGTTGAAGAACTTGCTGCATAAATTTACATCTCGTGTGTGTCGTCTTTTACTTCTACGTTTTATTTTTTCCGCTGTGCTAAAACGTTCTGATCTAGAGTGTTAGCCCGTGTGTTGGAAGTCAACATCTTTGTGTCTGGTTTTAAAACTTATTTAGATCGCATCCATTCGTATAGGGACCACTTCAAAGTGATATCAGAGCCTCCGCTTGACGTGACTAAGCGTTTTTCAATGGATGTTTCAAGCTCAAATCATTTTGGGAAGATTCCTGTTTTAGACGGATCCAACTACGCCTATTGGAAGGTACGCGTGCGCCAATGCATCAAGTCAATAGATAGACGTGCGTGGGACGCTGTGCTCAATGGATATACGCCACCAAAAACTGCACCAGACGCTGATGGCGAAGTCGTGGACAAACCAGTCGGCAAATGGACGAATCTCGAGAGGAGTGCAGCCGAGTTCAACGACAAAGCCCTTCATGTCATATTCTCTTACGTGGACATCTTCATGTTCAGAATTATACAGAACTGCACGACGGCTCACAATGCGTGGGAGTTGCTTCAACGATACTGTGAAGGAGATGCGAGCGTGCGTGAGACCAAACTTCGACTCCTCCACAACCAGTTCGAAAACCTTAGAATGAAAGAAGACGAGGACATCACCATGTATTTTGGGAAGCTTTTGACTATATCGAGCGAATGTGCCAGCTTGGGAGAACCAATCTCAAATAAGGTAGTAAATTCTAAAGCAATTCGATCTCTAACCGAAAAGTATAATGTGAAGGTAGCGGCGGTCGAGGAAGCACGCAATTTGGCCAATATGGATTTCAACACGTTGATGAACATCATGAAAAACTACGAGACCAATTCAAAAGAGAGCCAATGCCTATAAATAAACGAGATTTTCGAGCTGCCTTGGAGCTTTGAGGGAGTAACTTTTAACCCGAGCGAAACACACGAGTCATTTGAGCGAACGAGATCTGAAAAGAACGAGAGAGCGTTCATCTTTTTATTGTTTTATGCCTAACTTTACTCTTTCCATTTTAGTCTAGGACTTAGCATCTAGACGTTGGTTTTTAGGAAAGGTTTAGGATCGTTACGATTCGTTTTAGGCTTGTTTTACCATCTTTGATAGTCGTTCTTTTTGTAATTCATTTTTAATAGGGGAATTTTGCCATGAGACTCGCAACAAGTTGAAGAACTTGGTGCACAATTTTATATCTCGTGTCTGTCGCTTTTAAATATTAAGTTTTTAATTATTTCCACTGTGCTAAATTTATCATATCCGCTGTGCGTTCTGTGTTGGGTTCTGTATTACCTCAACAGTTCCAACATTTAGATCATCAGTTTTAAAACTTAGTTAGGTCGCATCCATACCGTATAGACCCACTACAAACTCGTTTAATTGCGACATAAAAACTTAACGGTCGCATTTTGGGTTTTCAAGATTCAGTTCAAATTTCTCTCCTATCCTCCTTTATATTAATGCTCCATTCTTCCATATCAAATTCAAGAAACGCCCATCAAGCTCACACTCAGCACTCATACTTTTGCGCAAAATAGATTCATCAAATGGCTAACCCACTCGAAAGGGAAATCCCTGTTTTCACAGTCTTGAAGAACAGTTGTATCCTCAAGAACATCTTTTTATTAGACAATCCCTCTACGCTGCTTTCTTCTCCTTGGAGCAAAATGTCTGCAGATAAGGACTCATCGGCGACCGAGGAGATATTAGTCGTCGGAAGACACCCCGACTGCAATATAAAGCTGGAGCATCCGAGTATCAGCAGATTTCACCTCCAAATCAATTCTAACACATCGTCACGCTCTCTTTTCGTCACGGATCTATCTTCTGGTTGGAACCCTTCTCCCCATTTTTCTTTAATTGCTTCTATTTTTTTTATTTTAGTGCGTTCGGCTGATTGTTTTCACTCATTTGCCCTGTTTCTTGATTGACAAGTCGCAGTGTGTGTGTGTGTGTGTGTGTGTGGCTTTATCTATTTAGGTTTTCTTTGGGAGGTTTTCTTGTTCCAGCTATATGGGGTTCTTTTTATCTTTTCGAGCTTTTGACCGAGTGTTTTCCTTCCCAGTTCATGGAACTTGGGTTTCAGGTAAAAAGATTATGCCAGGAGTGAAAGTGAAGCTAAATGAAGGAGATATACTGAGTCTTGGTTCGTCGAGTAGGTTGTATCAGCTCAATTGGGTTCCATATAACCTAGCTTATGATGTAGATCACCCTTTTGTGCCTCAATCTGATATTACCGCAGACTCAATCGAACAAGAAAAGGGAGTTGGTTTTCTTCAGGTTCTAATACTAGGAACTTGGCTCTCATGCAGTTATTGATAATTCTGTTCTTTGAAATTTCTTTAATTGAACTTCTGTGTTTTATACGTATGATTTGATCCTTACTTACAGGCTGAGAAATCTGAATCTTGGGAAGATTATGATCAGAGGCATGACCCAAGTGAAAATTTGGATGGCCTAGAGCTGCTGTTTACTGAGGAAAATGAAGGTTCCTCCTCTTCAGAGGAAGAAATCGGTTACTCTGGAGATTTCTATGATCCTTTTTGCAAGAAAGAGGAACATTCTGACCGCCTTGAAGATGAAATCCCGAGCATCGGTACTTACCAGACTGAAGATGAAAACTGCCCCTCGATAGTTATTCTTCCATCGCCGCATTCGCATGGGAAACTATCTCAAGAAGAAAATGAAACAGTGGCTATGAACCCGCAAAAAAAGTTGGATCAGAGTATTTGGTCACGAAGGGGCAAACCTGAAATGGTGAAGGTTGAAACGAACCAAATTCGAAGAAATAACGCTGAAATCGACACGTTCTTACAGGTCGAATCAATTCGTCATGAAACTGAGCAGAATGTTGTTAGCTCTGGACATAGTGAAGAGTATACACCAGACAAGGAGAATCGTACGGGTGATTTTCCCCTTTTGAAGAGCGACGGTGAAAATTCTTCGAAGAGCACATATATTTCAAATTATTCTTTGCCTCATCATGGTGAAGAAAATTTTTTCACGCCCGACAAGGAGAATTTGACTCCAGATAACAGAGCTCTTAGTTTCAAGAAGAAAAGTGGGGCATTAAAAGAAGTTAAAGTTCAGAATTCGGGCAAGTCTTCACCTCTTATGAGTGCTGGTAATAACAACAGAAATAAAGTGAAATCTGCAGTATGCTCTCTGGGCAAGTTTCAAAACGTTCTTCAAGAGCGTAAAGTAGCAAGTACTGAATTGAAAGGTCGCGGCCACTTTGGAAAGCAATCTGCTGTACTGAAGCCCAGAGAAGATCGAGAACCTTTTCGTCCATTATATTTGAGTTCACCGAGCAATGTAAGGGCTGATTCAAATAATCCTTCTGTTCATGGGGATGAAAGAAGAAGTAGCGCATCTATTACCTATCCGTGGTATGAGGTTGATCGCTCAAATGTGAGTTATGATGGACCTTAACTAGTCTTCTCAGGAAAATAGACAATCACAGAATGCCTCATGTGATGTCTTCTTTTTGCAGGGAAATTTGAAGAAAGAAAGAAAGAAGTGGACAATCATAGTTGACACTGGTTGTTTGCTGAACGCACAGTCAAGGAGGGAGTTACAGCTTTTGAGAGGTCTTAAGGGAACTACAATGGTTGTTCCAAGAATAGGTAACAACAGAGCCTTTTACCATTCATATGTGTTGAGAAGTTTTTCCCAACTCCAATCTTTAGTTGTTTGATATCTGCCTACATAATAATAGGATGAAGGTACATCTCTTATGACTTACTCTGATCATTTCCATTCTGATCTCAGTTGTAAGAGAACTCGATTGCATGCTGAGACAGAGAAGCTTCTTCAAACGATCAAACGAGGTTTCTTCCGCCCTGCAATGGATTGAAGATTGCACGTCGAACACGAAATCGTGGATTCACGTGCAGAGCTCAGCAGAAGAAAACACGCTGATCCCACCAACACCACCACCATCTCATTCTTCTTCTCCTCGTCAATGGTTCGACGGCGATTATTTTTCATTTTCGCCCTTCAGTTCACGCGAAATCACAACTCCAACACCTGAAGATCACATCCTTGAATGTGCCCTTCACTTCAAACTAGTCAAGAACGATGAGCAAATCGTACTGCTTAGCAACGACGTTGCTCTTAAGATCAAGGCCATGGCTGATGTGAGTAAGATAACTTCTGCAGATTTTAGCATTAAGAAAAAGGCATGTTCTTTGATATGATATTCTGTGGTTTTCTCTCAATGCAGGGCGTCATGTGCGAGACAGCTGAGGAATTTCGTAGGAGTCTCGTGAATCCATTTTCTAACAGGTTTCTGTATGCTGATAGTTCGCCGAGAGGGCCCACTTGGTCTTGCGTGGATGATATTGTGCTCAAGGAGACATATTACCCTACCCCTCGGAAGAAACTGAACAAAACTGGCGAAGGTGTGAAGGGACTAAAGCTTATACTTCTGCATAATTCCAAATTCGGGCAGATCACAGCAAGCTAAAAAGACAGCAGAAACAAGGAGGATTTTATATAGTTTCAGTTCTAATGTCGTTAGTTCTACATGCATTCTGTGTGTTTCGTCAACATCTATCTTCGATGTCCCTTTTATCTGTCTGGAAGTGTTCGGTCTCTTGATCTGTCGGAAAGTATGTACGCTTTAGTATTCATTCATATATGAAGAAAAATCGATCACCTTTTGACTGATAAAGGAAAACTAATACTTAACAGATGTATTTAAATTCGCAACAGAAGAAAACATTAGCATTCACATGAATCAACTTTTGCCTTTGATGTCTCTCATAAGGTTGGATAGGACCGTCGAGTCATTTTCTTGATCTCTTCGAGACAGCCAATGCTCCTCAATCTTGACATTGACATCTCTGCTAAAATTTCGTATTCAGAAAAAGATGCTGCTAACATACGCTAAAAGGACCAACAAGAATTAAGAGGGTCACCTCTTCAAAGAAAGAACTTCGTAATTTCTCCTCAGAAAATCTGCGTACTTTGTCAGCACGTCCTGCGCATATTGTCTCCCCACCGTTCTTACGGATGCAGCGGAGAGCAAATTCTCCAAAGATCCGTGTTTGTTGAGGAGCTTTAATGCAGTCTTTCGACCAAAACCAGGCGCGAGATGTTGTATGCCTGGCACACCATCTATCTCATCACCCAATATGCATCCTAGAAGATAAAAAAAAAAAGAGAGTGAGAGAGTCCCTCGAATTTAACATACCATCATGAAATTTAAGCTGGATATCAAAGCAAGTTTGATCTGTTGATTGAAGGCAGAGTGAAATCTGAAACAGTTATTCTTACTAGAACCATGAAATGTAACGAGCCTCAACTATTAATTTCTAAGGAAATTTAAAAAGATGTCATAAAACTAGATCAACTGCTTACTCAAGCTTAGATCAGATTGTGGCTCGCAGTTGTACTGAGCTCTATAGTGCTTCAGTGTGTAAAAGGACCATCTCTGTAATTGTGGCATCGGCATAACAATCTGAACATCTTCAGATATCAATTGTTTGAAATCTTTATCAGGGGAAGCAATTACAGCTCGATATCCTTGTGATAGAACTTGATCAACGAGTGTTGCAATGACATCATCTGCTTCGTGCCCTTTACTTTTTACAACCTGCAAAGTTCAATTTGGAAAAGCATTGAGCTTTCATGTATATAAGGATACAGTAACAAACATTAATGAACTAATGAAGTATGAACATAAATTTCATGAACATGGAAAACTTCCACTCACAGGTACATTACATCTCTGCAGAACGTCGAGTACAATTTGATGTGATCTTCCAAAATTGTTACTATAAATTCTCCTTCTTTTTGCTTTATACGATGGTAGCAGCCGTCTACGGTATTCGTTACCTCCTTCCCCATCAAAAACCTGAATATTTGACACTAATATAACATTTCAAGAACATCAGCTGTTAACTAGCTAATGTAGAACCTGTCAATTACTCTCCACAAGCAGCAATCTACCGTTATTAGTTATTACCACTCTGTTTTCAGTAAAGAAAGAGATGATCTTTAATTCAATATCATTTTTCCAGCCATCAGGTAATAAACATGCAATCCTTTATCCTTTTGCAAACAGATGAACAAATATTTAAAACAAATTTACAGAGGAGGAGCTTACAGCTATGACGGGGTCGCCTAAGCTGACTTGCGAAAAGAATAAGGAAATCCACCGAGCAAAAGACTGCAAACTTCGCGAGCTTCCTTCGTAACATAATGGATTCACATCCAAGAAGAAAACCCTTGGCTTTCTAGTGATACCTGCTTCACTGCAACTACTAACATTGTCTAAAGATACAATCTTTTCTGAAGATGAGAAGGGGGTTTCACAGCTACAACGTGATAAGGTTGAAGAAATGGGTTTCACAAATTTCCATGAATTTGAATTTTGGGTCCTTGAATTCAGCCATGAGGAGGCGCAGAAAGGTGTTAGGCGAGTCATGGATGGGCTGAGATAAGCATTTTGGATGAACGGCAGATGACAAGCCATCGAAGAGCAGAGCAGATTCTGGCCAACTCAGCTCTCTGTTTTCTACTTTCTTTCCCGCGGTAAAAGTTAATCCTCTGTTTCGTAACGTAACAGTGTGTTGTTACTTTCGATGATGTAGCAAGTAATTATATGAATAAAAAACATATATAAGTAAAATCTAAACGAAAGGACTTCTGACCAGCTCGACCTCTGCTCTACTTGTAAAAATGACGAATCTGCTTTCTATCTCTAATTTCTCTGCCGTGCGGCCCCTTTCTGTTTGCTGCTATTCATTCTCTTCTCACAAGTTCCACGGCGGTGCGATGTACACCAGGAACGCAACGTTATCATCAGTTCGTGCTTGTCTGAACCCATCTTCGAATCCGCAGGTTGTGGTCACGAGAGAGAGGGGAAAGAATGTGAAGCTCATCAATGCACTGGTAAAATTTGAATCTTTCTGCCTTTTTTTTTCTGGGGTTTTGATCTCTCTTGAGTTTGGGGCTGGGTTACTTCTTGAATTTGTAATTTGTTTTTGGGTGGTGGCTTAGTTCTTCTGGGAGATGTGCTCTATTTGTATTTTGTTTCCGTAATATGTTATTTTTCACTCTACGATGGAGAAACACTTATGCTCTGTTTCATGCCAGCCATTTTTGACGAATAATGACAGCATTTGGTAGATGTCAGTTATCAAGAACTTATGTGAGAATGATTTCTGACCATTGAAACGAATGGTTTATGTTCAGGTAAACTATGGGATTGGATGCCTAGAGCTTCCTCTTATACAGCACAGAAAGTTGCCCGACCTAGACAAACTTTCTTCCTTACTAACTAGTATGTGCTATAGAAGATTATGCAGTTGCTTAAGTTTTTTATTCCTAATATCAATGTACTCATGTGCTGCAGCAACTTCATTCGATTGGATCGTAATAACTTCTCCCGAAGCAGGTGAAGTGTTCCTCGAAGCTTGGAAGTAAGGTTCAGCTTCATAGCTCTCTTCTTCTACTAACTATTCTTTAGTCGCCATCATTCATCGACTGTGCATCATCTCCTAACTGACCATTACACTAGACTAGCTAGACTGATTCCCTCTCCTTTTATTTTACATATACAACTTTGTTCGAGTTTCAATTCTCTTCTAGTTATTGTGGCTGAAGTGCCTAAGTCCAATTCTAGTTCTTGATCCGCAGAGCTGCAAAGATACCAAATGTTAGGATTGGAGTTGTAGGAGCTGGTACAGCTAGTGTATTCGAGAATCTTGAGCCATCTCTTAAGCAAAGCCTCAACGTGGCTTTTGCACCCTCAAAAGGTGTTTTTGCTCTGTCATCTTTTCGAAATCGAAACAAAAGTAACCGTTTGTCGTGACTTTTTCAGCAATTGGCAAGTCGTTGGCTGCTGAACTTCCAAAAGATTGCGTCGGCGGTAAATGCTCTGTTCTCTATCCAGCTTCAGCCAAAGCTGGCAAAGAAATCGGTGAGCGCCGTGGATATTAGTTCGAATTCATCAGATTTCATAACTTAGTTGCCCTTCTCCCTCCCTTACAAATAGATGAATTGTGAAGCAATATCTGCACTGATGTAGTCCTTATTTTGAAACCCTTTCGCTAACAAGGTTTCTTTTTACAGAGGAAGGCCTTGCAAAGCGTGGATTTGAGGTTACCAGGCTGAATACATATACCACGGTATAACACACACACTTGTTCTTTTCTTGTTATGATGCCAACGTATAGATAGCATATCACCAATAGTTCCATTTAATATCTAGCATAAAATGTCCACAAAAAAAAAGAAAAAACTGAATACAACGAGTTCATCGATTCATTGCTACCTATCTAATCTTAGGAACCTGTTAGTCACGTCGATCAAGTGGTATTGGATCAAGCAATTCTTGCCCCCGTTATTGCCGTGGCATCTCCTTCTGCTATTCGGTAATTCGAAGATTTACTGATATGGATAGATATTCCTCGTTAATGCATAATATCTTTTGCCCCCGTTATAAACAAAGTCTCTTTACTTCTAATATTTCCAGTGCTTGGGTAAGTTTGATTCAAGATTCACAGAGTTGGGACAATGCAGTTGCATGTATTGGGGAAACGACTGCTTCTGCTGCTAAGAAATTGGGTTTAAAGAACGTTTACTTCCCTACTAATCCCGGCCTCGAAGGGTAACTAACTATCTTTCATCTCTTACAAAAATTGTACTTTTCATTGCAAAGAATTGAAACTTGCGATGAATAGGAGCCAATTCACTGCTTTGTGTAGCCTGTAAGCTTTGGGTAGAGATTTAAACTGTCACACACCTACAGAGATTGTGTGAAAACTTCTTCTCTAATGTCTCATGATTAAGATACAGATCTTGTAATGATTTATATATATATATATAGCATGTTTTTTTCCCCTATATTATTGGCAGTCGTCCTCACAAATTTGGTTGCATTTATTTCTATGTAGAAAGTTTACATCTTTTTTCTCCTCAGGTGGGTCAATAGCATTGTCGAGGCGCTACAAGTCCAAAATCAGTTGAAGGTTTAGAACAAATTTGCTGTCTGTAGTAAGAAGGAGCTCCTATGATAATGTTTTGATTGTGTTTCTTTTATTTTATCAAAAGATAGATAAGATAAAATAAATTCCATTATTCTCTTAATTAGAAGGAAGGCATATTCTTTGTTTGTGGGGAATATTATTACATCGGCTACTATGTGTGGTGTTGGTTTTGTGGGCTCCACTAATTATACACATTCATTGAATTTGGAACAATAAAAATCGTCGAATGACGTCACAACTGTGGGACCCTAGGCGGCTATGTAGAGATAGAGATACGTCGCACAATTCTAAAACGTGTAAATAGCATAAAAAATGAATAAAAATATGCAACTTGCAAAGCAATCAATCGCCTAAGAGCATCTCCAACGCAAGGCATAAAAATACAGATAATATTACACAATAATAAAGTTGCTATAGTGCTTTTACTCCAATCCATAAACTCTATTTTCTACACTAGTTTTCACTCCAATCCATTAACTCTATTTTTACACTAAAAATCAAATTTCTATATATTACAATCATAATTGACTTATTAAACTTTATTATATAAAATTAAAAAGTCAATATATTTTAATTATTAATATTTAAAAATTAAATAAATGATAAAATTAACATATTATTTAATTTTAATTTTATTATATTAAATAAAATTATATTATTTTTAATTTTATTATTATAATAGTGTATCAGATATTTTAAATATAATATAATATGTATTATTAAATAAATATAATAAATAGAATTAAAACTCTATTTTTGTGTTAAAAATTGTGCGTACTCTAGATCTAGAGTTTCTCTGCTGATCAACACAATATTTGTGTTAAATATAAAGTTCCATTGGAGTAGAATAGTACTCTATTTTTGTGTTTTACCCAAAAATAAAGTACCCGTTGGAGATGCTCTAATAATTCGTTTTTGACGAATTTAGGTTTACTGCACATTGTTGATTGTTGATTGAGATAAGATTTCTATCCAATTATTATTTCTTAGTTTTATTATATTATTTATTATAACGAAAATATCGTATGTCCCAACAAAATTGATAATGGGAAAACAAATTTGACTACCGTCGCAGTAAAGTGTAAGCATAAGCCACCTCTCTCTCTCTCTCTCTCTCTCTCTCTCTGTGATGAAATGGCGGTAACGGATTTCTTCGCGGGAGAAATAGCTACAGAGCTCCTCAAGCAGCTCATCACGATATCCAGGAAATCAGTTTCTTGCCGTACGAGCGCCGATCATCTTATCCATTATATCACCCAATTGCTTCCGATCATACAAGAAATCAAGCTCGCCGGCAATGAATTGCCTCAGCACCGACAGCGTCAGCTCGATGCCTTCTCCGAGACACTATCACAGGGGCTAGAGTTAGCCAACAAGGTTAAATTACGAAAATCACTGTCTTATTCAAACGATTAAGCTGAGCGATGAATAGAGATGATTTTTCATTTTTTTTTTCTCTTTTCAATGGGTGGTGGGATCCGATTTACTCTTACGATGCTGTGTTTATACGTTGGGTGGCGTGATTATCTGATTCTGTATGTTTTCTCACTGATTGATATTTGATACCATCATCGTGCTGATGTTGGTAGGTGATGACTGAATATTTGTTCTTTCTCCATTTCACATGATGAGTTTTTTTCTGAAGCCTTTTGATTTTTTCCAAACAAATGATTCCAAATTTCATGGTAATTTGAGAAAATTCGTTTTCATTTTATTGAACTGTGACAGGTCCTCTCTTCTCCAAAATGGAACGTGTACAGAAACTTGCGCCTCTCGAAGAAGATGGAGAAATTGGAAAAGACGGTGTCCCAATTCATGAACGGACCCATGCAGGCCCATGTTCTAGCTGACGTTCACCACGTGAGGTTTGGTATGGAGGAGAGATTCGATAGGCTGGAGTGGAAATTGGGGACTTTGAAGATAGGCCACGTGGAAAGTTGTGATTTTGCAGGGAATGAGGCTGGGTATTGGGGTGGTGATGAGGCTATTTTGGGGAATTCAAACAGCGGTTTGGAGATTGGGAAATTGAAGGTGAAAAAGCTGTTGTTGGCGGACGATTGTGGGGTTGTTGGAATACATGGGATTGGTGGGAGTGGGAAGACTACTCTTGCTAGAGAGATTTGCAGAGACCGAGATGTTAAGGGTAAGTGTTATTACACACACAACAATCTATACTTATGTTTCTAGAAAGCCTATGCATTGTTGATTCTGAAGTTCGATCATTGCTTTGTTCAGGTTATTTTAACGACAGGGTTTTCTTCATTACTGTATCTCAATCCCCAAACGTCGAGCAGCTGAGGTCAAAAATCTGGAGAATGGTATCGGGGAACAGCATCTCGCCTAATGTCGAAAGTTTCCCTCAATTGAACCTCCTAAATTACCAAGTTCCATCTTCTGCGAGGTCACTGCTAGTCCTCGACGACGTTTGGACTCAATCAGTCCTAGAACAGTTGCTAATCAAAATACCAGGTTGCAAAATCCTTGTAGTTTCACGGTTAAAATTCCCACCATCTGTAGTCGATCACTCCTACGAATTGGACCTTTTGACTGAAGATGAAGCCCTGTCTCTGTTCTGTCACTTTGCTTTTGGACAACCTTCGGTTCCCGTAATTGCGGACAAGAATCTGGTTAAGGAGGTAACAACACTTAATCTGTTCTCCTTTTGTTCTTCCTCGGAGCAATTTTTTGTTTGCTTAACACTTGTTTTCGACTCATAATAGGTTGTGGATGAATGTAAAGGGCTTCCACTTGCACTAAAAGTGATAGGGTCGTCGCTTAAGGGCCAACCCGAGATGCTGTGGAAGAGTGCAAAGAACAGATTATCGAGAGGGCAACCTCTTTGTGAGTCGCACGAAGTTCAATTGCTGGAGCGCATGAAAATGAGCATCGACAATCTGTCTGAGAGGGACAGAGAATGCTTCTTGGATATGGGGGCATTTCCCGAAGACAAAAAGATCCCTCTCGCTTTGCTTGTTAACATGTGGGTAGAACTCCATGACATAGATGAAGATGATGCTTTTGCTGTGTTGGTCGAGCTTTCAAACAAGAATCTCCTCACTCTCGTGAAAGATCCTAGGTACATAACATTCTGGATATAGTGTTTACGGTCGTGGGGTGTTTTACTGATACATTTTTTGCAGGGCTGGAGACAAATATATCAGTTACTATGAGATTTCAGTTTATCAGCATGACGTTTTGCGGGATCTTGCCATACATTTAAGTAACGTTGGTGGAGTAAATCAAAGGAAGAGACTGCTCATGCCTAGGAGAGAAGATGGGATTCCTAAAGAGTGGGAAAGAAATGTAGATAAGCCATTCGATGCTCGAGTTATATCAGTTCATACAGGTATACATCCCAGAAATCGTTGAGATTTTAGGGGTAATTGATCATAAATATCATGCACAAATGCAATAGAACTTTTATATCTACTGTAACCAATGCAAAAACCTAATGGCTGCAGGTGAAATGGCAGAGATGGATTGGGTACAAATGCAATTCCCCAAAGCCGAAGTCCTAGTTCTAAACTTCACATCGAAGAACTACTTGTTACCACCTTTTCTCGAGAACATGCCTTACCTCAGAAACCTGATACTAATCAACGCCAGCGCCTCGAGTTCTATACTGCACAACACTTCAGCCTTCAGCAACCTAACTAACCTGAGAAACCTATGGTTCGAAAAGATTTCTGTTCCCTTACTACCAAAGATCACCACACCCTTGAAGAACCTGAAAAAAATATCCCTCATCCTTTGCGACATAACGAAAAACCCCGATAACTCTTCCTACGTCAACTTACCCAATCTCTTCCCGACACTCTCCGAACTCACATTAGACCACTGCATCAATTTGACCGAACTCCCCCCAACAATATGCCAAATGCACACCCTCAAGAGCCTAAGCGTCACAAACTGCGACACCTTCCAAGAGCTACCCTCTGATTTGGGCAAGATCAGTTTTCTCCAGAGTTTAAGATTGTCGTCCTGTCCTAATCTAAAGAACCTTCCCTTAAGCATCAGAAACCTAATTTGGCTGAAGTACATTGACATTTCACAGTGCGTTAACATCAGATGCCTGCCCGAGGACATAGGGGGATGCGTGAGCCTTGAGAAAATCGATATGAGAGATTGTCCTTTGTTAAAACGCTTGCCCGTTTCTGTGGGTTTTTTGCAATCTTTGAGGCGTGTGGTCTGCGACGAAGAGGCTTATCTCCTTTGGAAAGATTTGGAACAGTGTAGGCCGGGCTTGTGTCAGGTCTCCAAAGAGCGTTTCACCTTGGATTGGCTTACTGATTAGTAAACTATGAAGGTGCCTCTGCTTTAGATGTAATAGCCCTGTACTCTTATGTAATAGAATGGTACTTATCAGTAATAATATGGCTTAATGAGTTTGTACACGTTATATGTGGCTGGTACTATTGGGGTGCTTCGCCTTGTTTGGCGGACATAGGTTGTAACGATTGATGTTTCAGTCGATGTATATACGAGTCAACGAAGCAAGACAGATATGTAATACGATGAAGAGCAGGTTTATTGCATACTTTGTCCATTCAAAAAGGCAGATGTACTTCATAAAACACAAGGCATCAAGCCCCCAACTTACTTATACTCTGTTTATTAGGATAACATAAGATAGCAACAACAGCCCACTAGTTAGCAAGTGGATTAAGCACTTGTCCGACAAACATAACCACGCCTGTAAGATCTTCCCTTACCACGAACAAGAAAGGATGATCAGCCACAAAATCGAGCTTTTCTTCAACCATTAGAGACCTCGACATCACAACAGCAGCAGTAGCAGAAGCCGCTTCGGTCCCTTCCTCGTTAACCTCAACATACGACTTGTGAAATATGTTCGAGACGTACAAGTTTTTCCCTGAAACTGAATCCACCATCTCAGTCAGCCCACCACCTTCAAAAGGAAGCACGAGCCCCAGCCCCTTGAGAACCTCAGAAGCCTCGAACCCAAAATCAATCTTGAATTTCGGGATTAGAAAGTCGTTGACTTTGACTTTTTGGCGCGGGATGTGTCGATCGATGAATTCGGGTTCCGATGCCATCTTCTCGACTAGATCGGGCAGCCCGTTTCTCGCATCGGGCAAGAAGATGTACATTGAGAACCTGCGCTTGTCTTCTCCTTGCTTGTAAGGAAGCCCCAAGACTTTGAAGCCATCATAGGCGCTGACGTACTGCTTTTTCTTGCTCGTCATGAAGGGGGCTTGAATTGAGGTGCTGTCCAAGAGGAAGAATTCGTGCTCTTTGGTCTGAGAAGGGTCGAACTTTTCGTTCCATGCTCCTTTGAAGTACAATGCATTTGTGAAGATGAGTCGAGTTGAAGCGTCGACTGAACCTTGTGGGAGGAGCTCTTTGATTAAGCCATTCGTTTGATTCTCAGCCCAACTGTTCACTGTTTTCGCAACCTCGGTAGCCTATTCGAACACATCACTTGTTAGATCGAAGAGCATCTTTTAGCGAGTAAAACACAGCTATTCATCAGGGACTAAAACATGAATGAATGAATCTCTGTTATTTGTTCCTATTTAAGGGTTCTTTTCTTTCTACTATACTGAACCAGTAAATCTCGACTTCAATCAAGATATTAACTTTAAATCCATGGCCAATGCATATGACGAATCTATCCTAAGAATCCATGGCGTAAGGTTTAAAGCATCTTCCATCACACTACAGCCCAATAAAATCAAAGACTAAAAATCACCACGGCATAATAAGAAAAAGGAATCAATTAACGACCGCCAACCTTAGTCTGAAAATCGACGAGGCTCGACGACGCCTTATAGTGATTCTTCACAACATCTTCAAACTCGGGCTTGAATTTAAGGCTCTGATCCACCCAAACCCCATTCGCAAACGACAGGCGGGGCCCGCCGAGGGCTCCGCCGTCGGTCAAAATAGTCGTCACCAGCTGGGAAGCCAGAGAGTTGACCTCCTCGTTCGATTTTGACTTCAAAAATCCCAAGAGCTGCTCTCGGGTCGGGCCGTTCGACCCGGAACCGATCAGACCCAACACCACGTGGATCGAAAGCGGCGAGAAGACGAGGTTCGCCGCTTTGGCCTTGGTGGTGATGACGTGGCGGGTCAGCGCTAGGGACACGTCGGTTTGGTTGACGATTGATTGTCTGAGATCCATTGGCTTACTTGCTTTTTCTCACGGCAAGAGATGGATTTTTTCGGAGTGAGAAGATTGTTCGACGAAATATGTAATGGGATTGATTCGAAATATGTGGATTTATATATAAGCTTTATTCTCTTAGCAATGGTGATTGATTTTGTTTTGTGTTATTTATTATTGTTACTATCATATGATCAAAACACGTATCCTTCACTTAATGCACAAGTTATACAACCTTAATTCGAGATATGACTAATATAAAGCAAGTATTTTTTTCTCTCTTATTTTGGTTACGGTAATAACAATTTGATCTATACTTTGTCGTATTGGATATGAATTTGAGGGTGTGATCGCAACATAATAATTAAATTCTTTCTATATACATTCTAATCTCTAGTCATCGACACGTAATGTAGTGATTCACCTCCTACCCTTATCGTAATAATAATAGAATAAAGGGTGATATAATATTATATACTTGGGTAAGAAATATTTCTATAGCTTAATTCATGGCTTGGATTGGGTAGTAGTATTAGGCCCTTCCCATCTCTTGATTCTGCTTTCGGCTTCACTAGCCTGTAATTAATTAATTATAAACGGACTTAGATTGGTTTGAGATTAAGGAAAAGATGCAATGCAAATAGAACATATTAAATATTAATTGCTAACCTCCTTGTCCCAAATTCTGGTGTTGGTAAGCACGACCAACATAATTGACTGCAAGCCAATCCCTCCAATCTCATATAAGAAGCACTTAAAGTGATACAAAGATTAATAGTGGTTTTTCTGTTACATATGTATGTCTGATATGTTCTATTTGTTTCGTCCTTATTTTTATCCAACAAAGATGACTTCTTGTCAGAGTTCTTGGAATGGAGATTATGTAAATCAGAAGCATTTCCTTGTTCTTGAGCAATGATTAATTGATTTGACCTTTACTACTAATGGGCATTAAATCATTTGCTAAACTTGGGTCTTACATAATGCAAAATCAGAACTTTATATAATGAAATAGTGGAATACATAATATAATAATATTTAACTCTCCTCTGTTTCCTTTCATTATGAAATATAACTCGAAAAGGGATATAAAGTGAATCGAATAATTGGTAAGAAATCGTCAAGGCAATGCAAGTTACAATATTTTGCTTGTCTTATTATTTCGATTTATTTTTCTTTCACGTAAGCTTTTTGCCGTGTCTGCGTTGTCTTGTATTTATCATAGACAGTCGTCGTTCTTAATTTTCCAACCATTCCAATTCAACTACTCCAATAAATCCAGAGAGGAGTTTGATTTTTTTTTCTCTGTCAACTCTTTCTGGGTTTAAATTACACGATGTCGTTGACTTTGAATTCTTGATTGTTTATCTTTAAAACGAGCGTTATATTATAGTGTTCTTAAAATCCCCATTGAAAAGTTTTGATTTTTTTGTTTTTATTTCTCCTAGGAGTGCTATTGTAGAAGAAAAAGGAATATTTTGATTCATTATCATTCGATTTTTCTGGTTTTCGACTTTCGACGCGGCTTGTTGTTCCCCCATTCATAACTTTTTTTCACATATATTTGTCAGATTTTTTTTTTCATTAATTTTTTTTAAGGAAAAAGGGGTTGAGCCTCGAGGGTTAGATTGATTCTTTGATTTAGGTGAAATTCTGGACATAATAATCTCGAGTACTCTTGTTTCGATTGGAGGCATACCCTTTTTTTTCAGAATATTATAAATTATTCTTTGAGTGCCTTTTTTAGCTCCACCATTTGTGCAGATTCTTGAGTTTGCTTAAGGTAAGCTTGTCCTCCAATGTAAATTGATAATGATCTTTGTTTAGTTTGGTTTGATCTCAAGTTTGGTTTGTTTCTGTTGTTCTATGTGGACTGTGTTATGCAATTCCTTTCCCTGTTTTCCTTATTGTTTTGTATCATATATATGCATAGCATTTGAAGCTCTTCTCGTTATGTTTTCATTCGGTTTTTATTAAGGTGATGCTAGATTAGGAATGTACTATCTACAAAATATATTAGTTATACTCTTAAAAAATACTTCTTACATTTTTCTGTTGCGATGATCTTTCCATAATTTATCTGCCCATGTTTAGATAAATGATTAAAGATATGGAGAACAGCGTTGTTTTTTTCTTTTGTACCTAGTGCTTACTACTAATTCACTTTTCTAAAAGCATCGAATGTTCGGCTGAACAGATTCTTGAGAATATATAGGGAAGGGATTCTTTGTGCTAAAAATACTTTGCTGAATGGGCTGGTTTAGCAAAATTTTCAAAGGCTCGAACCATAGAATTTCAGAGGGGCAATACGATTGGATTCGTGGTGGAGCTGAGACCAGGGATAATAACACTTCAGATGTTTCTGAGAATCATCCTTCTACTTCGTGGGTGAGTAATTTATATTTGGATTTTCCCCCCTAAAAGTGGCTTAATAGAGTTCTAACCTTTTTTATATATGCATACATTGTCTCGTTTGTAGTTTAGGACCTTAAGGATCTTATATTTCTGTATCCATAGTACCTAATATATGCTGATTACCATCCACCTGTTTTAGTTGGAGGATACAATGTCATGGGAAAATTAATCTTCAATTTTAGCATGGAAAAAAAATATATTGTTAGACGTTAGATTGCTTACTATGATTCAGAGGCTGGTTCCGTAAATGATAAGACGGAGTTATATAATCATGCTTTTTGCCATTTCAATCGGAAACTTTTCTTAGGATGAATGGGCAGAAAATGAAGAAATAGACCGTGCAATTGCATTATCTCTTTCAGAAGAAGAGCAGAGAAGAAACTCCTCAAATGGTGAGTCATTAGATCTGCTTTACCTCGAATAACTACAAATTAGTTATGGCATAAAGCCTTTGACTACCGTTTTTGTTTTCTTTTTTCATTAACATACACGCTGATTCTATGGAGTAAACAATGAGTACAACAAAAGTGCTAATTCACTGAACGTATTATCCATTTATGTCGAGTCAAGATTCATATAAGATGGATGCCCTGAATATAACTAACATATCTTATTAAAATATAATAGATGCTAAACCTCAACTTGAAGAAGATGAATTACTTGCAAGGGCTCTTCAAGAGAGCTTGAATCTCGAGGAATCTACGCCAGAACCGAGCAATCGAAATGAAAGTTGTACTACTAACAGTGGACATGGACATGGAAGTGGCAGCTATTACCATCCTCCATATTACCCCTATTCGACAAGCTATAGGTACATGAATCTCTATTATTCACTAGTGCTTGGTGAAATATCTTAAAAGATTTGATTTTTTTCCCTCCATAATTTTGTCTTTCAGAATCTGTGCTGGCTGTAATACGGAGATTGGACATGGAAGATTCTTGAGCTGCATGAGTGCATTTTGGCATCCCGAGTGTTTCAGATGTCATGGATGTAATTTACCGATATCTGATTATGAGGTAAGAAACGAAAATATTCTTACCCAATTTAAGGCAACAGAATTTCTTTCGCGATTTTTCAAGATCTTGGATAGTTACCTGATTCTGCATATATTCTGCAGTTTTCCATGTCTGGAAGCTATCCGTATCACCGTGCTTGTTACAGGGAATCTTATCATCCAAAATGTGACATATGCAATCACTTTGTAAGTATATGCTATGTAATATCATTTTCTTTCTCTTGCAACCATGTTTATCTACTCTGTTACAATGTTAAATTTATTTAACTTCTATTTGAATGTTAAACTTGTACCTCAACAGATTCCCACAAATCCAGGCGGTCTTATTGAATACAGAGCTCATCCTTTTTGGTCCCAAAAGTACTGTCCAAGTCATGAGTACGATGGAACTGCTCGATGCTGTAGTTGCGAGCGAATGGAAGTAAGTTACACTAAAGTTATATATATACACACGTGTATGTATATGTTTTAAGGCGCATATATCTTGTTATGATTGTCAAACTAACCATGGTTAATTTGACATTTGTTGAAGTCATGGGATGCAAAATATGCTGCGCTTAATGATGGTAGAAAACTCTGCCTGGAGTGCTTAGACTCTGCAATAATGGACACCGACGAGTGTCAGCCCCTATTTCTCGATATTCAAGAATTTTACGAAGGATTAAATATGAAAATTACCCAGCAAGTTCCGCTACTTTTGGTCGAGAGGCAGGCGTTAAACGAAGCATTGGACGGGGAGAGACATGTAATTAAACATTTAGTTAGTGCCCCCTTTTTCTTTTTTTATGTTTTTGCTTTTTGGATCAAGAAATGCATATCCTGAAGTAGATTGCTGGACATTTTCTTTCCCATTTACTCTCAATTTCCAGGGTCATCACCACATGCCTGAAACTCGAGGCCTCTGTCTGTCTGAGGAACAAACAGTCAGCACCGTAAGGCTTCTTATATCGATATTTTATTTTTCTTTTCGACTAATCGATTGGTAAAAAATTCTGCTATTCTATGCTTATTGGTTTCCTTGTCATCGATAACTAGGTATTGAGGCGACCAAGAGGTGGAGCAAATAGAGTAATGGGAATGAGAACAGAGCCTTATAAGTTAACTCGCCACTGCGAAGTGACAGCAATTCTCATTTTATACGGTCTTCCAAGGTATAGTTAAGCTTGTAATTTACATACATGGCCTTCAAACCTTTTCATTTTTCGGTAAAATCCCAGCATTCCAACATTCTTATACTCCATATATATTAGGCTGCTAACTGGATCCATATTGGCCCATGAAATGATGCATGCTTGGCTTCGACTCAATGGTAAGAAAAATTCGATCTTTCATGCAAAGTATGATTTATGGGCTCTTTCTTTGTGACGATCATTTCTATTTCGTTCGTAAAGGTTTTCGAACTTTAAGACAAGACGTGGAAGAAGGTATATGCCAAGTGATGGCAAGCATGTGGTTGGAATCGCAGATACTTACAATGTCTGATGCTTCAACCTCATCATCAAGAAATAACCGAGCAAGATCTCCGTTCGAAGAGAAACTCAGCGTATTTTTCAAGCATCAAATCGCATCAGATACGTCCCTTATTTACGGTAATGGATTCAGGGCTGGAAATCAAGCAGTTTTGCGGTATGGATTGCAGAGGACTTTGGATCATATGAGAGAAACTGGGAATTTTCCCTTCTGAAATAAACGTGCACATTATTGCTGGCTTCTTAGATTATTAATTATTATTACACGCGCAGCAATTTCCAGGTGTAACGTTATTATAAAACCCTGTTATTTATAGTACTATGGTAATTTTTTAATTTCAGATCCTTAGGAACTATCTTTGATTACACGAGCCAATGGATAAATCGAATATATGTACTCATGGAGAAGACCCAAAGGGTAATAAAAAGATAATAATAAAAACAGTTAAGCGCGAAAAGGTTTTGCCAAATTACAGTTAAAATGATTTTGACAGCATATAATGATAATGACTACTGATTAATATAATCGCCGCAGCGCACAAATCTATGGAAAAAGCTGCGAAAGTTTTGAGGTATATATATGTTTCTTGGTTTCTGGCATCATCCCGTGAATATATATAATGTACGTCGTATTAAATATATATATTGTTGGCATGTTGCCTAATACTGTATCTATGTCTGCTAAGATTTAGGTGCTAATATTTATGTTTGATTAATTATCAGCCCATCTTGTGATCCTTGTTGTATACAATCTATTACATCCCTGAAGGACCTACGAAAGCCTATTGCATGTAGCTTATGCAATAATGTCTATTGTATGGAAGACTAACTTTTGTTGGGTTTTTCCTGTGAAATATTTCCAATAAATAAACATATATAGCCCTAGATTCCATTACTCTTTTGAGGAATACTTAACTAAGTCTTCTGGTCTCCATATATACTATTTTCTCTAACTATTTTTCAGATAATCATATATATATATATATATATATATAGAGAGAGAGAGAGAGAACAACTCTCATTCTATATGTTATAAAAACGCCTATAACTTGCATTATTTGTTATTAAATTTATGCTGATCAGTGTGCAATTGTTTTCATTTTTTTTTATCTTTGTATGGTGGCATTTAACTACCAAGAGTCATGAGAGCAAAAAGAGAAAAACTAGGGTTTAGACTCTAGCTAGCTAGCTAAGATTCGTGTTTAAAGGATGGGGGGATGACCCATATAATAATCAGAGAAAGTAATTAATTAACAAACACTATGCACGATGAAACAAATAAAAACATCCATACATAAATAATATTATATAAGATGAGAAGCATTGATAGTTACGGTGGTGGGCAGTTCACTGAGTGACAGCGCAAGCTCAATAATAACACAGACATTATTATTGGAGCACGCTCTACAATGTATGAATTATATTCTATAACGTATATATCTTATAGCTTTCGTTTTCTTTTACCCTTCTAAATCACGTTGCAATGTTCTTTTCGACCTAAATTCTAGCTATACATACAAATATTAAAAGGACCACAAGATACTAACTTCCGCAACTAAATGAGATGCAATAAATTCTTTCCTATATATGATAGAATAGTTAATTAACTGATGTAAAGATCATTGGCACTTTAACAAAAAACCCTACTTTTGGAGAGGCAGCGGATGCTATTGTTATTACCCAGACGGAGAAAAGCTATATGTTGTTAATCCTGCTATAGGATATAGCAGGTTTTTACACTAAATATTATTACACAGCATAGTTTATCGTGTGAATATGATATTATGAAGAAGTAGCAGACCATAGACATGAATAATTCTTGCAGAAACCATAACTATGACAGGATATCCATTATGGTCTTACCTACCTAATTGAGTGAATTCTTGGAAAATTCTCTTACAGCTGCCAAACTCAGATGATATCCAAGTCCAAGGGCGACATTGAAGTACTTTCCTTTTTTCCTTCATCACAGTCATCATCATCATCATCGTTGTAAGGCCTTAACTGCAGATACGGCGCTGAAGAAGAAGAAGAAGGAGAAGAAGAAGAAGAAGAAGAAGAAGAAGAAGAAGAAGAAGAAGAAGAAGAAGAAGAAGAAGAAGAAGAAGAAGAAGAAGAAGAAGAAGAAGAAAGAAGAAGAAGAAGAAGAAGAAGAAGAAGAAGAAGAAGAAGAAGAAGAAGAAGAAGAAGAAGAAGAAGAAGAAGAAGAAGAAGAAGAAGAAGAAGAAGAAGAAGAAGAAGAAGAAGAAGAAGAAGAAGAAGAAGAAGAAGAAGAAGAAGAAGAAGAAGAAGAAGAAGAAGAAGAAGAAGAAGAAGAAGAAGAAGAAGAAGAAGAAGAAGAAGAAGAAGAAGAAGAAGAAGAAGAAGAAGAAGAAGAAGAAGAAGAAGAAGAAGAAGAATCAAACTCCACAAAGTTATGCCACATTGGCATGACTTTTGAAGGCAACACATTATTATTATTTATTATTATTATTATTATTATTATTATTATTATTATTATTATTATTATTATTATTATAACATTCATCAGATTCCTGAATTGGACAATCCATGTTCACACCGAACAACCTCAGCCTCTTCCCTGCTGCTCTTCCTTGAACCACTGGCACCGAATCGAACACCATTTTCTGTTGCTGATTATGCCCATTTACGCCTTTTCTCTGCAGCTGAAATACTTCCAAAGATCGCTGAGGCCCATATATCTCAGGTGGACAAGGGTTTCCATTGACGACATTATTAGGTCTAAAAGCACTATTACCAATGTAAAGATGATGCTGATGAGATTGCAGAAACATGGGATAACTACTAGCAGATGTCCATGGTTTCATCATTAGAGATCGATGAAAAGAGAGCTGACGATAATATTGTAATGATGATGGTGGCAGCCCATCTGACCTACGCCTCCAATCGATAAAAAGACGATCTTTGCCCAACTCTCCCAACCCTCTTTTGAAAGAGACAATATCGCCTGCGTCGAGCTTCTTCTCCTTCACAAAACGGCTCCAGCCTTTGGTCATCACATAGCTTTGGCTGCTGTTCCAATAAGAGTACCTGAACCTCCATGGCTTTCCACATCTGTCTTCGAAGTTGAGCAAAAGGCCCTTTTCGTTCGTCGATGAGTTTAAAGGAAAGTACCTCTCGGCGTGCTGCTTGGGAATGACCAAACGGTTCAGCTTCCCCACGTCGCTAGGAGTCACTGCTTTGTCGAACATGTGCTCTTTTTCTATGAGTGAAATTGGAGGATTTGTTGCTGTTGTGCTTATTAGGCTCGTGTTTGTGGTGGAATCTTTTGCTAATTCAGATCTTGTGAATAGAGGAAGAGTTATGTCTTCGTCGTCGATGTTGTTGTCGTAGGCGGAGGAGGGTGGTGAGCCGCCGTCCAGGTGGTGGTTCTTGGGCGGTGGAGCGGTGGTTGTTGGGTGGTGGAAGGTGGGTGAGGATGAATTTAACATGAAATTCATAATTTTTCTATTTTTTTTTCACGCGCTAGAGACTTTTAGTTCTGACAGATCTGAAAATCCTGCGAACAAGATAGAAGATTCAGAAGTTAATGAAGACAAGCTTGGATTAAAACAAACCTAAGCCTTGAAGCTAGGGTTAACAATGGAGGATATTTCTCATTATATAAGAAATAAAATAGAAACAATTAATTGTCATAGAAATGGAAATGACTCAGGCCCTCATAAAAATATCATTCCTAAGGAGAAAAAGAAGCTCACTCCTCGGAATTTCTTCACTGCTTCGTCGACGTCTCAAGTTGAAGTAAAACTGAGAAAGAAAGAGAAAAACTTAGAGAGTATGAGTGACGGAGAGAAAAATGAGAAAAGGGGATAGAGTGAGAAAGGTAATTAATTATACAAAGTGATGTATGTATATCATTTTCTTGAGTCGAACCCAAGAAAGGCAAGTTATTTAAATTTATTTTGTTTTCTTCTATTATTCCTTCATCTTACGCTAATTTTAGAGAGGATGTGGAGGGGGGCCATAATTAAATGGTTATTAGGTTTCGTATCTGCACGTCTTTGTCATCGACCTTCTCTCTCTCTGTGTGTGTATATATATATATATATCGATTCCATTTATATATTATATTAGTGTTACATGCATGCTACGTATTATTTTGTACATATATATGATATAATTATCATCGAGTACTTGTGGGCAAGTATAGAGACTTATGTAGTCAGGCTGGTTGACAACATTGCACGAGCTCCTAATTGTGTTGTTAATTTCGCAACTTTGGGGACCAATATATAGGGGCTGCTGCTCCTACTCATATTATTGTTATTTTTTTTATGATCAATAAATTCGAATGTTGCTGCTGTAAATAATAATAATGTTTGCTTAGTTGTCGGCTGTCACGATTTAACTTGGTGGAAACTTGAAAGGGGTAATTTTAGTGGGTGGGCTATTTGATTTTTCGCTTTTTCTTTATCTTCATATTGAAATTGAAATTCGAGGGTGTTAATGTTAGTAGAAGGCAGTCTTACGTATTATTTTCATAGGTTGTCAGACCATTATATATTAATATTATTGTAGTTATTGAACATTTGGTGTCCGTAAGGAGTAGACAGTTGACTCATTTGTTTCGTTGGTGGGATTTTTAGGTCATCCATGGTAAATGTTATTTAAATGAAAGTAGTTGTAATTTGATATTTTTTGTTTTTCTTTCTACTCTATGTTCACAGGCTAACAAAGACCACTAGTTTTTCTAATTCACAACCCTAATCTCCACTCCATGATGCACGAATGCATACAATACATATATCTATATTTATTAATTCCATAAATTAATATACTATCTAATCTACTCGAATCTACGCGCGTACACATATAAATGGGCCGTTAAGCCCAAAATTCACTTATGTGAGCCGATATCATAATAGCCGCGTGTCCATAAAATTTTTGAGAGGAAAAGAAAAGTAAAGGAAATAAAAGAATTTTATGTTCCAAAAGGAGCTAAAGAAAGCTCAATAGAAAGAACGTACGTACTATTATTATGAGATACAGTAAAATCTCTATAAATTAATACTTTATAAATTAATAAATTCTCTAAAATAATAAAATCTTCCGGTTCCGACTTGGGTCATTGTAAAAAATCATCAAATTCGATAAGATAATAATATAATAATTTTTCGGAAAATCCCTTTATAAATGTTAGGTTCCATTAAAACTCTAAATTAATAATTCATAAAAATTACAATTATAAATTATGATAATTTTAAATTAAGATTTATTTGTTACTAGATTTTCTGGATTGCATCCCTATCTTTTTTAATTTGCAGTCAATAGTTCCGATGTCGAGTTCTCTAGCTGCAACAAAAAATTGTGAAGGGTTGTTGTCGCCATTTTGTGTCGCTTAATATTCTCACCATTCTGAAGGTTAGGTGAACGATACTCCAATGATATCCTAAGAGCATATGATATTGTACCTTGACTAATTTCAAATGATATTTTTCATTAATTCACACTTCTAAATCGTTTTGAGTACATGAATATAATTAACGAAACATATTTGAATTCATTTATCGTCAATACATTCTAAATTTGTTGAATTTAAAGAATCTCTTTTTTAAGGGGTCTTTACACATAAGTACCTATTTGGATAAAAACTTGTAATTTAGTACCATGTCAGGATTTTTTTATATGTAGGTACCTAACAAAATAATTTTTTTGCACATAGGTACCCGACCGCCGTAGGTACACCACATTTGGGTACCCTATATAACAGAAAATGGTATGACGTATGCTACATTTAGGTACGCCCTATGTAACACACAAGTATGCCGTAGGTATGCCGTAGACACATATTTAGGTACCCTATATCAACGTGTTATGGTACGCAATATACTCACAGGTAAGTACGGCATGACTAAAGAAACTGGTAAAAATTAAATCGGGTACCTATCTGTAAAATTTTCTGACATGAGTACCTATGTGTAAAAGTTTTATTCAATTGGGTATTTATGTGTAGATATACCCTCTTTTAGTTAATAAAATATTTATTTTTCGATATATTAATATCACTCTAAATTAATAAAACTCCATGGTCCGAATGTCATTAATTTATAGAGGTTTTACTGCGAAGAAAACTACAAAATAAATAAGATATATGTTTTTTTTTTATCTGTATCTACACAAAATTAATCTCGCTTTTATGCAACTAAAATTTTAGAATAACAAAGAAACTAACGAATCTGATAGAAATGGACATGGCTTATTATATATAATCCCGAGAATTAATTGGTTAATGAACCGTCCAAAGTCTAGGAGAACGACAACGAACAATCAACTTGCCAGATGTAATAATCCTCGTCGACATAAAAGTCAACGCCATCCGTAGAAAGTTGCTAAACTACACACGCCATCACCCCAAATCAAAACGCCTATTTTAACGACTAATCTTCCACATCTTTCTTCACAAATAAAAAATCGATCAATTCCAAGAAAAAAAAATGGGTTATCTCTACCACGCCATTAAAGTACCAAAGCTCCTCACCCTCTCATTCTTCCTCAACGTATTTGCTAACGCCAGCTACTTCTTCATCGGAGCACTCACTCGCCTGGGAATCTTCTTCAAGCCGCCGCCGCCGCCGCAAGAACAAGAAATCACCGCCGCCGCCGCCGCGAGAGACCGCCGTTTGAAC
This sequence comes from Craterostigma plantagineum, assembly GCA_027422505.1. Lineage (NCBI taxonomy): Eukaryota > Viridiplantae > Streptophyta > Magnoliopsida > Lamiales > Linderniaceae > Craterostigma > Craterostigma plantagineum. Next base: position 12,182,405 of record JAPQWV010000028.1, read on the forward strand.
AGCTACACACTCGTCGTAGACAGCTCTTGCCCTTCCATAGTACAAGTCCCAGTTCATATCATCACAGCTGCTATCAAGAATAGGCTCCTTATCCTTCATTACCAAGATCTGAGGAAAGATTTCGAGGAAGAAGAAGAAGAAGATGAAGATGAATCTTTGTCGCCGTGTACGGTGTGTTTGGATTCGATTGAGATGAACGATGAGGTGAGAGAGCTTCGTAATTGCAAGCACTTGTTTCATAACAAGTGTTTGGATAGGTGGATCGATGAGGGTCATATCAAATGTCCCTTGTGTAGATCCATGTTATTGCCTCCTCGTACCATCCTCGAGTGGTACTATAATCATCGATCGAAGAAAAGGGGTGAGGCTTCCTTCTAGTAATTCTTATTCTCTAGTTTCTTGATTTATCATTACTTAGTTCTCTTTGGATGATGTGAATAATTAATTGTAGGGTTAGTAGATGCAAGAATTATGGCTTTAATTTCTCTTGTCCCATTTTACTCATTTATTCTCTCTTGTTGCAAGCATTCTTACCCCTTCTCTAAATTGCTCAAAATTCCAATTGGGAATGTTAGTAAAATCTACAAGTTGGATTGAAACAGTTGAAACTTAAAAGGTTCATTTTCATTTCGGGGTCCCAATAAGTATCATTTAAGATTCAAGCCCTCTTGGCAAAAATTTAGTTTTAAGGACCAATTTTCTGCAGTATCGCTTCATTGCTATGATATATCAGTATGTTAAAATTTGTAACACAAAATCATAATCCGGTACCAGTTTATGATCATCTGATACCAATTTTTGTAGTATCACTTTATTGCTCTGACATATCAGTATGTTAAAAGTTTGTAACACAAACGATCATTCTATATCAATTCATATATCTTTTATGCTACTTTTTTACACCACATAAAATGGGTATTTTAATCTAAAAAATTCTCAAACGGTGCCTGAATTCGAAATCAAACTCTGGGGCGTGTGATTTCGAATGGACCCAAACTTAAAAGGTTGCTTTACTGAACAGTACTTGCCAGATGCCACTCGGATGATGACATTCTAGATAAGTACCAGAATTTATTTATTTATTTTTTCAAAAAAGACAATATGTGTACATAGATTTTGAGACTAACCTCTAAATGGACAGTCCATTTTCAAAATAGTAATCTATCCTGGACTTGAAGGTTGGCTAATATGTCTTAACCGGCCTAGTGTTTGGCCCAAAGACAAGGAAGAATGTAAGATGATATGATTTTTCAGACGAAAATTGAAACGTGATGTATTTTTTATTTTTCTTTCGAAAATTGAAACGTGATGTATGTAAGTACTAATGAGTGGACTTTATTATTTCCGACAACATAATATGATTCAATATCTATCGCTGACCCTTATAATGGCTACGAAGAACTAGGGTCCCACTTAATTTATTTTAACTAAATAGGAAAGATTGTAGTTGTTCACTTCACATTGGACGGCACTCTTAATATCAACGCCGAGTTACTGACTATGAACGTATGTATAATAGCATTGCTGATTGCTATTAGAAGAAAAAAAACAAGTCATTTTCGGAAAAAACAGTGAAAAACAAGAACACGATGTGATGATACAATTTTTTTTAAAAAAATGTTTTTGTATGCTTGCTCTATTTCTGTGGTGTGCAATTCGATCGATTGCACTACTCCTTTTTACTTTCTCTTTCTTTTAGTTACAAAGAAAGTCAAACCAAGTGCCTCATCTTACCAAACAAACGTGAAAAATGAGAATTTATACCGACGCGGTTTTTTATTCATCTATTATATAAACGCCATTCAAAAAAGAGAGAGAAATAAAAAAAATCCAATCTTGGTTGGTTACTGCAATAAAATATTTACCTTTAGCCCATTTCTTACAACCTTCTTACGATTGACTATCCAATACTGAAAAGCATAAAAAGAGAGTCGGCATAGATTCATAACAGCGATACGTTGTTCAACTCTCATCACAGCCTCAGAAATTTCCATCTTTGGCTGTTAACTAGACGCAAGTTCTTGTCTATTTTTCCGCCCATATTCTCGTAAAGCTAGCACCAGTTTTTAGATTACGTCTCTCCAATTCCCCATTCACGTCAACCTTATCACTTCACCGACCTTTCTTTATCTGGTCTTTGCTCGTGGGTTCTGCTAGTTTTTCCTTCCTCGAACCCTCGAGAATCATTTCTGTGCTTAAACGTGGGAGTCTTATCTGATTCCTTGGAGGGTTCTTTTTCGGTGTTTTGTTCCTTGTGCTCGTTAGGTGTTTGTTATTTGTTCTCTTAGAGCGTGCGTGCAAGTCGTTTTATGGCCTTGGTTTCGACTTTCATGGGGATTTTGCAAGAACCCACAATCGAAGATACGTTGTTTGAGCTGATAAAGTTTACGATTCCTCTTTGGGTAGCTGTTATTGCTGGGGTTTTGGTGGGTTGGACATGGAAACCTAAGTGGGCTTATGTGAAACTGAATTCTTTGGATTCTGATGGAAATAAAGAAGAATTGGTTTACTCAGTCCCAAGTTTTAGCTCTTTGAAGCAGAAAATGCCCGATTCAATTTCTGAGAAAGGAGGCTCATCCTTACCTAACATGCCAAGTTCTGATTGCAGGTTGGTTTCGAAGTTCTTTACTCTTATTATTGGATCAATAAGTTCCTTTTGAGGACATTTTTATGTGGTGATGACGTTGAGTTAGTTTGTGTAGCAGTTTGAGAACGCTAAAGAACGAAATTCCATGCCATGTCGACGAGGGTGACCTCAGCAATTTCAACAAACTAGTCCAAGAAAAAGATGAAGGCCCTTCATGGATTCACATGATGGAGAAATCGACGCCGAATATGACCTATCAAGCTTGGAGAAGGGATCCCCTGGTAATAACAAAAACCTTGTTAAACTGAGTGTCATCATACATTCAATCAAGACTACGTAATAACGCTGAAATTTCGCATCGAATCTCTGCATTTGTCATAGACGGGACCTCCTCAATATCGCAGCAGAACGATTTACGAAAACGCCACTCCCGAAATAGTCAGGGATTTCTTTTGGGACGACGAATTCAGACTAAAGTGGGACGACATGCTAAAGCAAGCCGAAACCTTGGAAGAATGCCAGAAAACAGGGACAATGGTTGTTCAGTGGATAAGAAAGGTTCAACAACTTCCCCTCTTTTATTTCAAATTATAAGTTGATCAAATTTTGACTTCGATTCTTTCTTCAGTTCCCTTTCTTCTGCAGCGACAGAGAGTACATCATAGGTCGAAGGATATGGCAATCCGAGCGCACGTATTACTGCATAACTAAGGTAAGGGCCTTAAGTTTAACGCTTTCGACAAGATTATGACAAGATCTTTCATGGGATGATTTTATTTTCGCATATTTCCAGAGCGTTCCATTCTCCTCAATTCCCAGGCGCGAAAAACCTAGGCGGGTCGACTTGTACTATTCAAGCTGGCGTATTCGCCCAGGTAGTTTAGTTAGTTCATTCGTCGATCGTTTAAACCTTACTTAGCCTCTCTTCGTTCACCATATTTACGACTCGAAAAAAATACTTTCAGTCTTACTTAGCCTCTCTTCTTTCACCATATTTACGACTCGAAAAAATAACTTTCAGTCGAGTCGAAAGTAGACGGGCGTTTAACTGCGTGCGAAGTTCTCCTATTCCACCACGAGGACATGGGAATACCATGGGAAGTTGCGAAGCTCGGCGTACGACAAGGAATGTGGGGCGCTGTGAAGAAGATCGATCCCTCCCTAAGAGCCTATCAAAAGCATAGATCTTCGGGCGAAGCGATTTCGAGGAGCGCTCTTTTTGCCGGGATCAACGCTGAGGCGTGCCTGGAAACAAAAGCGAGCGTTGTAGAATCGAACAAAGCTGTTGATGCTGAAATTGATGGCACGTCGTCGAAGAAGAATGGCATATCGAAGGTTTTATTGCTCGGCGGGGCGATTGCTCTTGCTTGCAGTTTCGAAGGTGGGCTTCTTAGTAAGGCTGTAATAATTGGTGCTGCGAGGAGGTTTGGGAGTATAGGTAAGAGGCTTTGACATGAGGGTCGTTTTATTACACATACAATCCAAAGATGGGATTTTTATTCGTCTTTTTCTCCTTTTAATTTTCTGATGTGTTGTTTTTCAAGGAAAACCTAAGATGAGGATTGAGGCCAAGGGCGAGCGTAGTTAAACAAACCCCTTCTTCTTTTCTTCTAATCAAGAATATAGTGCAAATGGATATGAAATTTGATCTATATTACATGCGTCGTTGTCCCAAGAAAAATGATAGAAATGAGAAGTGCAATAAAAAAAACGTTTAAGCGTGTCGGGTGGAGAGGATAACATGAGGAGATAAGGACGTTTCACATCTCAAGTACTTCATATTCAATTTTTATTGCATGTACACAAGATTTAATAGAAAAATACACGCCATGCTGTCTATTTACTATAGTGGGGCATTGCGCATAAATTATCAATCCTTTTTTTTTTTTGGTTATTTTTTCAATTGGGGAACAAGCTGAAATTGCTGGAACCAAAGAGTTTGACTGGTCAATCTCTGGTTAAAGGCTTGAAAAGGATCGCTATCACTCGTCCCTTTTATCAAGAAGACACTGCACAGCACACATACACAATTAAAGATTGATAAATTTTCTACATAAAGCAGTGAAGTTGACTGATTTTCGAGAGTGATGATAATTGATATCATCATATGATTAACAGCGAAACAACCATGTAGCATGTGGGATGGATAGGATAGATCATAGGAATTAATTGCGATATCCAATGTCTTTCCACTCGTTTTAGCTTAGGCAGAATAAAAGGCAATAATTATTAAAAAGAAAGGAATAATACCTAAAGGAGAAGATGAAAACAATAAAGTCAGTGAAAAGGGTTGGATTTGCATATGCAGATATGCTCCACACTCTGCAAAAGGTACTCAGAGCAATTTACAAAATCAACCCCTCTTTTTTCCCACTCCTCCCAATTGCGATCAACAAATAGCACGTGAAAGTCTGATGTGAAGGGTCAGAAGAATATTACTTGCTTCGCAAAGCTAATGAGCAGCACCCTTTGGAATCTTATGCTAAAGATTTTGATTAGAGTGATAACGAGCATAAAGAGGAGTTTTAAAAATCGTACCTTTAACTCTTTATACAGTAGTACAAATTCCAATGTTTGAAGCATATGGGAAGAAGACCAGCACTGCATATTTATTACAGCATATTTTTCTGACATTTTGTGTTTATAATTATCCCATGCCATGGCACTAGTTAACAAAACGCCCACATCTCGCAACAGATGCATTATCGAAGCTCGTACTCATCATCCTAGATTATGGTGTTGAACAGGTAAGCACCATCCATTAAATAATAAAGGTGGCACCTTTTTTTTTTTCCTCTGTTTTTTATTTAAATCTCTCGAAGTTGCACCGAGCTTCAGGGATTTATATAATCTAAGAGCTGCTGAGAAGAAGGCGCATTGAAATCTACTCTCTTTTTCCGTTGCATGTAATAAATAGCTTTGACGAATACAGCCCTATTTAATCGAGCCAAGAAAACAGAGCTTTCGTCTTATCCTTGGACCTCAAATGGGAAAGAAAGATGCATCTTCTCCTTCTTCGTGGTTTACTGCGATGAAGAGAGCTTTTAGATCGCCAGGTAAGGATTCTGAGAAGAAGAGTTCGAGGAGAAAAGTCGACCATCTTCATCAAGAAGCTGAAGAAGACGGCAAGGTGGTTAAATAGTATTCATTCAATGTTTTTATTGCAGAGATTTTCTTTTGAATTGTACGGTAAATTGCATGGATATGTTAGTATTATTCGTTCTCTGTTTTTCTCGTGCAGAAGAGGGAAAGGAGAAGATGGTTATTCAAGAAACAGAGCAAGGGCTGCACTGAGATACCTAGTCATGAAGTGAAACAGAGCACAACTCAACAACAGTTGCCCGGCGAGGACAGCCACGCCGCTCCGATTGCCGCCGCCGTCGCCTCCTCGACGGAGGCTGAAGCTGCGGCGGGGATTACACGGCGGAGACAACAGCCCAATAATAGTTCTTCGACTAGTCTTCTTAAGCAGCATTATGCTGCTACAGTGATTCAGACAGCTTTCAGAGGCTACCTCGTAAGTGGGCTTTCTTTCTTTCTCAGTCTTGAATTGTTTGCAAGAAAAATTCGCTTTACATTGGTCGACAAAATTAGGCTAGAAGAGCTTCGATTGCACTCAAAGGAATAGTGAAGCTCCAAGCTCTGATAAGAGGGCAAATCGTACGGAAGCAGGCGAACATGACAATGAAGTATATGCAAGCTCTGTTTCGCGTCCAAGCGCGCGTGAGGGACCAACGCGCTCGTCTCTCTTCCCACGACGGCGGAAGGAGGTCCATGTTTGCAGAATCTACAGATCTCTGGGAATCCAAGCATCCTAAAGACGTTAGAGATAGGAACTCAAGAGTAAGCCAAAGCCATTACACACCTTTTTTTCGCAGCAAAAACTCCTCTGTTCTTACTTAATTAACCATCTTTTCTGGGCCGACAAAAAAAAAAATACAGTCTAGAGAAGGAAGCTACGCCGGCGATGACTGGAGAGACTGTCCTCGTACTCTGCAAGAACTCGAAGCAATCTTAAGAGCAAGAAATGAAGCAAATGAAAAGTCCCTCGCTTTTGCTTTCCACCAGCAGGTTTTCTTTCTTCATCTTTCTTCCGTTTCATGCGATGTAAATTCTAACGTCTGATTTCGCCTTTGATCAATTACAGAGCCATATAATGGATTCTGAGAAAATACCGTACGAAAGAGACATACACGAAGATCAGTGGATGCCTTCGAAATCATGGGACTACAGCGGTGCCGGCCGGGCTTCCGCCGATCACCGGCGAGAATCCATCAAAACCCTAGAAACCGACTCCCTAAAACCTATTAATAACGGTCGGAGATCCCATGCCCACCAAAGCCCACTACACAGATCACACTACACCTCTCCCCACCACCACCATCGATCGTCGTTCCAAGACATCCGCACCACCCAATCGCCGGCGACTCCATCGTTCTCATCCCGGACGCGACCACCACAAGCCATCAGATCGTCGAGCCCACGATTGGTTAGGGCAGACACGAGCCTCTCTACAGCCACCACGCCTTCCCTGAGGGCCGCACGGAACGACGGGGCGGCGGCGGCCGTCGTGCCCAACTACATGGCGGCGACTGAATCTGCAAAGGCGAGGATAAGGTCTCAGAGCGCGCCGAGGCCGAGGCCTGGGACGCCAGATAGGGAGCGTTACAGCATTGGAGGTGGTGCTCCGCCGTCGTCGGTGAAGAAAAGGCTGTCCTACCCTATGCCCGAGCCTCAGTTTGGGAGCTTTGGATTTGGGCTCGGAAGGGATTTGAGGAGCCCTAGCTTTAAGAGCATGCAGGCGGGCTATGTGGGCATGGCGGAGGAGATGAGTTCGTACTACGCCGACAGCCTTGCCGGCGGCGAGATGTCTCCGTGTTCCACCACTGATTTGAGGAGGTGGCTGAGATGATTAAAGACAGACGTGGATTGGTTTATCTTTTATTTGCTATAAATACTGAGTTGATGTTTCGATTCTTGACTATGTTTGCCTTGTTTGATTGTTGGAAATCCCTGAATTAACGTTGATCTTATACAGTATGTGACTTTCTATCTATGTAGTAGAATTTACTTAATTACAGATTCCAGTTCCAAGAAACTGTACTTTTAGATAAAAAAAAAAATTCTCAGATAACCTTAACTACTTTGATCAACTGTTTCATGGCTGTAGTTTCGGACACGCGGTAGCAGTTGGGTTTGCAATGGAGCCTGGATTTAAAGAACATTATAAAAATTAACAACACTAATTAATTGAGATGTACGCATTGAAGAAAGGATGAACTTACAAAAATCTGTGAGACAAGGTTGCTTGGACGAAGGATCCTCTGCAAACGAAGGAGGGACTTGTCCGTAAACCATCTCACAGCTCATGTCTTCAAACTCTGCATTATCGTAATCTTAGATTAAGACAAGATTTTATCAACTAATTAGTTAAGAGATGTGTTTAAGACATGCTTGGAGTCATCGTCAATGGGAGGCCAAACTCATTGGTGAAGAAGTCTTGAGTAGGTATTTTGCACATGTTGACGCACATTCCTACACAGCCACTGTTCTCCAAATACCTGAATTTCGTATCAGATCATAATCATCATCATCATCATCTTCATCATGCAATTATATGTAAAAGAAGGAAATTTTTTACTTACCTGCATTTCTTTATGAGGACTCCACTCCTTTGCTTCACTCCATTAACTTCCACTTCTATGACCTACTGATCAACCATTCTCATGTAAGACAAAAAAGATTCGATCTTTGGCAACCATTAATGAAATCTTAATCACCTTCATAGTTCAAAATTAAGTACCTCGGACGGTCCAACGAGCCAGTGGAAGAACGGCACTGTAAGTGCAGCGTTGAACTCTGCCGCCCATTTTGTGGGCGGAAATAGCTTCCTAAACTGCACAATTATCAAAAAAGCAAGGTTGTAAAAATCGCTAGGCGGTACCTAGGCGCCCGAGGGGGGCCTAGCGCCTAGACCGCCTAGGCGGGGCCTAGGCGGATATTAGGCGGTCTTTATTTTTCTATTATTTTTTATATATCAAATTATGCAAAACCGTATCAAAGTAAATTTATATCGAATTTAACTAGAAATTCTAATAAATAATGTCACACAAACAATGCAACAAATTATTATAAAAATAATGTTTAAAATGTTGGACGAAGTAATCCTAATTTTTTTAGTTTATATATATTTAATTTAATATTTTGACATTAATTTAGAGAATCTAATTGGACTTTTATGAAAGAAAAATAAGATTAGTAAAAATAATGTTTAGGGAGATATTGGACAAATTTATTCCATTTTTCTTTTCAATTATGAATTTTTATATTTCGAATTAAATTTTCCTTTATATATTTTTACTTTCAGTTATATTTTCATGTTTATCCATTGTTTGCTAATATATTATGTTTAATATTTCAGTAAATATTTATTTATTTCATTTTATATTCTTGGGCAAAGCATTGCAACAGAACTTGCGATTTTCTTCTGTCCCACATCGACCAGATTTGTGAAATACAGTTGGAAGGCTCTCTATATAAAGAGATGTCCCCCTTCATATCAGATAACGTGGGTTTTCGTGACAGCCTTGCCTGTCTAGGGAATATCCACCAATATTTAAGTATTTTTATTTTATTGCGCAAGTATTTGGCCCAACTTCTAAAATTAGTGGGCCAACTTCTCTTTTGGGCCGAATTTTGGGATTAGTCGCCCGAGTTTCGCGTTAGGCGGCCGACTTTTCGGTAATATTCGCCGATTAATCGTTTTGCCGATTAATTGGCCGAATAGGTGGTTTTCGCCTCGGTGATAGCCCGAATAGCGCCTAGGCGGCGCTTAGGCGGCCGCCCAGGCCGAGTTTTACAACGATGCAAAAAAGACATCAAATTAGATGCTACTTACACTTTCATACATACATATATATAGAATTATATTATATACCTGGGCTGGAGCGCCAGGAGGAAGCATGGATAAGAGGACTTCTCTAACAACTTGCTGCTGCTGGACACGTGTCCTTCCCTGCATCACCCTCTTCGATACGTCGACGAAGGACTCGTAGTCGTAATCGAACCATCCAAGTTTCTTGGCCTCACTATCTTCGCCTTGCCTGGCAAACTTCTCCATTTTTCTTGCGAAGAGAGTCATGAATGCCTTCTCAAACAGACCGTCTGCGTACTTTGTCTTCTGACCCATCGGGGCGGGTTGACCCGAGGGTTCGGATATCCCACATCGGATCTTGGTGGGTGCGGGGCGGTGAAGTCGATGGGTATGGTAATGCTTCTTTTGAGTTGGCGTCGTTGAGGAATGGTGTTGGCAGTAGTTCATCAGTGGTTGGAAGTTGAGGACTGCCATGGCTGGGTTTTCTTGAAGCGAACTCAATCGCTTTATTTGAGTTTTTTTTTTTTTTTGAAGGGGTAAGAGAGGTTTAAGAGAGAAGATGATGAGTGTGTGTTTGTGGTTGTAGTGTTGTAATGTGTGTGGAGTATAGACGTGGAAATTGTGGGGTATGGGCGTGTGGTCTAATCTTGTTCTTGATATTGCCAAGATTTCCTTTTTAACATCTTTTTAAATGAACTAACAATCAAGTATCTGATTGTGATAAAGGAATAATGACTACTGAAAGTAACAAGATGGAGCAACAAGATACAATCAGGACAGTAATTTCTGATAAAATCATTCCAAGATTTTAAAATTGGAACAACTTGCTCGGCACTTGTTCATACCTTAAACGCCTCAAGTGCCAAGTAACCATGACAACAGAGCAGTAATATATGAATCTGAACAAACATAAACGATGTTCTTTGTGCGGAAACTAATCTAAGTTTGCAATCTGCGCCGAGGGTTTAGCTATCAGAATTTTCACCCAGCAACAGCTTCTAAATGCTTAGGCGCGACCTCAGCTTTTTTCGACTTCTCCAACGCTGATATACGCTCTTCCAAAGATTCATAACGGCTATTCGCCTATATGAGAAAAAAAAAGGCATTCTTATCAATGCATCCTCGAGAATATATATATCAACTGCATAAAAAAAGCTATCTGAAGATATGGTGAAGTTATCACAAGAATGCTAGAAGGCCACGAGAAAATGCAGAATCATACTCCCATATCAATCAAGAATACTAACCGCGTCGAAGTAAACATAGATGATGAATCTATGACGCAAATTATATTAAAGGTAAAAATATCCCAGGAAAAGATCGATCAAAGATTGCCTCAATTCAAGTACCTTACCTACAGCCTAAACGATTATTACATGTTTGGTGATGGTAAGTGACTCACTAGACACAAAACTTAACTCCTCAATGAACAATGTTTCCAATATCACTAACTAGTTTCCCACTGCATCTAAGGAACATTCCCATGCTACAACACAACAAAGATTCAATGCACTGATAATTTATTACAACCCGAACTCATGATATAAACCAAAACGGTGGCTCCACGCCTAGTAATCATCAAAGCACCCAATAATTTCCCGAAATCTAAAGCCTGAACTAATCTACAACAACATGCAATACAATGACAAACCTTCTGAGAAATTGCTTGATGAGCAATTTTGTAATCTTTCTGAAGGTAATAAAGACCCACCGCCGATGCTACTGCAGCACCTGCGAAGAACGACGCCAATCTCACTCGCAACACATAACCCATTTTCTCTATTCGACCTCGAATTCGTCTTCAGGTTTTTTCCAATCAGCTGACAATCTTCTCCAATCAATTTCCCTTTTCTAAAAATCAAAAGAAAATGTGAGTAAACCAAACCAGTGAATCAACCCTTCAGATCGATCTCAGTCATGTTGGGCCTAAACTTTAAGCCCATCTCAACTCTTTATAATGGGCCTTATCCCTTTTATTTTAATAATAATAACTAGTACTTTTAGCATGTGTACAAAAATATAAAATTAATTATTAGTGAATGATTTTAATAAATTATATGCTAAAAATAGAATGAGGTGGTTATTAAGAGTTTTAAAGCTACGTGGTTTAATAAGTTTTTAATATTGATATATTAAAATAGAATGAGGTAGTTATTATGATTTAATGAATTTTTATTTTTAAATAGTAATTAATGAAATATAAGAGTATAGATAATACCTCTAAATTATTTAGTTACCACTTATCGCTCGAAGTATATGAAACAAAATAAATTGAATATACACACATACAGCTATGGATGACATGTAAAAATGTGCTAGAGAAGCTATTGCTGCTAAAATTGTGGGAGTAAAAGCAAAAATCCTGCATGACTTGAGCTGACACGCCTCAGTAATAATCGATCGCGACTTTCTATTTCCTTTTGTTTTTGTTTTGTTAAACTCAATCTATTAGAAATAATAAATAAAAAGAAACAAAAAATAATAGAAGTCAGAACAGAGAAAAAGATCGACAGGCATGTGCTTTGTCAATAGGATACAACAGGTGCCTTGGAGAACGACAGTGACTATACACGGAAATATATAAATACATATTTTTATATATCATAACAAATTGAATTAACGTAATAATGGGATTGATTTGTATTGGAGAAAGGAATATATATATATATATATTGAGTTGAACTGTATTGTATTGTATGCTAATCGAGGAGGTGATGGGGCATTAAATGCGATGCTTTACGACGCATCATTTTCAAAGCAATTGATGGCACAATGAGCAAATAGTATTACAACACTTGAGTCTCCACAGACCTTTTGTCAGCATTTTCTTGTCTGTCTCAACGTCTCATTTTCGTTGCTTGGCAAGGAAAAAGCAAGAATCTTCTCTTTTCTCAATTTCTCGTTCCCTTTTTTAGATATTATCTTGCTCAATTCAATGGCTTTTTTCATGTTAATCCAACGCATAGTTTATTATTACAGTTATTTCTTCCAATCTAACTGTTCAGAAAAAAATGTTTCAAAAATCTGGGAAAATCTCATCATAGGACGTACGTACACACACAATCATGTAAACTGCTGTGTAAGATTTAGTAATTTCTTGACATAACTGAAAGATGATAAGTTTTCCTTATTACAACAAAGCCATTTGATTTGATTTGAGCGCATCGCAGGCTATATGATATGATATGTAGCATAAGCACCACATTATAGTAGCTATATGTATCTCCTTTACAATAAAATACAATACAATATAGGCTAATTAATCAAATCATCATAAGTTGTTGTATGCTACTGAGAGGACCATTGTGTAATAGATAGGTCAAGTCGACGACTGTTGCTTAGCTTAATTACACAGAAAGAGAACTAAACAGACAGCAGCATTAATAATGTGAATTAGGGACAAATCTTTGCTTTATTTCCTCAAGCACAAAATATCATCCCTTAGATATGGGGTTGCATATATATATATATATATATATATATATATATAAATTATATGTGTGTGTGTGCGTGTGTAAAAATGAAGAATGGAAATCTGTTTAACTCTAGTTGGACATTTACAGTTCAAGATGTCAGTGCATTTGAAGCAAACTTCCAAGGTCTTTGTTGGAAAAAAACTGGGAATAAGCAGTTTACAGATCTACTAGCTGGTGTTAGAGATCTTCGATGAAGCGTGCAATTAGAAACCCTAGACAAGAATTGCATATGCAAGAAAAAAAGAAGAGTTAGAGTGCCATCATTAATATGCCATTATTGAGAGGAGGGGGAAAAAGAGGGCGAAAAAAGACAGTAGATTCTTGAAGCCATATATCATTAGGCTGTAATGATGGGAAGAAACACATAACTGACAACAAAAGAAAAGAACAACACAGAACACGCTATAGTGCGTGTTTGTGATCTTCTGCTCAGAGAATTGCACGAATAGGCAATGATGATGATGAATAATATAGATCTAATAGTTGGTAGCCGTAAAGGCTGAAATATATACAAGTCAAACCCTTTAATCATTACACCAATCTGCGATCTTTGCATGTCGTCTTAACCTCATCGATCAGTCCACCTGCAAAAAAAAAAGAAATCAAAAGAGAAACCCACCTCATATATATCCACGAGAAATAATCTTGATAAAGAAAGACCCATCTGAAGAAAGGACTATTTCATATCAGATAAAGAATCTGAGATATCGAAGGGAATTAGCAAAATATTGGGGGGAATGAAGCCTGGTCCGAGGTCACTAATACTCGATCTTATTACAGCACTTCGAAAACATCATCCAAGAACTTGATCTCCATCGATTTACTGCGACTACTTCAAGAAATAGATGACATAATTAGAATATATATATATATATATATATATATATCAAACTCTAGCTGGATCTTGTTTAAGGGCCTCGAGCCAGACAACATTCCCCTCAAGAAAATAAGCTTTTCCCATACACACGCACTTTAAGGTGTGTGTGTGTGGGGGGGGGGGATGAGTGAGGAAGGAGGTAATGAAGAGAAGAGATCTATTGTAATGGTTTTGAGGTGAGATGTGCAAGAGTGAAAGATAGGGCGATGATAAATAAAGGGAAAGGGAGGGTGAAAAAGGACAAACAATGTAATAAAAGCCAAGCAACAAACAAAATGCCCTACATCTATATATGTGTCATATTTCTTTTTTTTGGTAATTAGCATACACCTAATACAATCAATGTGGAATTATGACAGCTAAGTCTGACACACACAAACACATAGTACAGTGTCTTTTATTTTTTTGTTAAATGTTATATTTGAGTATTATATTGATCTCCTTGTTTATCTTAATTTTTTGTATGGTAAATAAATCGTTGAGATATTCTCTTCATGCAATGATTAAGATGATTGCACAGTTATGGCTCGGTTGAATTATATAGTTAATATATAAGTATATATATGTATGTAAAAGACGGGGACAAGATATAGAGATTGGTTTGAATATGATCGTCCAATAAAAGGAGATATCAATTAGTGATTGATTCCCTTTCGTTTACCTATTGCTCCATCAGAATGGGAAAAAATAAATATATACTGTTCCTTCGTCTCTTTAATCTTTATATATCTAATATAGGGTAAAAAATTGTAATCACATGTACACACACAATTATAATTAGGTGGTATACAAAATCAATTTTGAGTCTAAAGTTAGTCATCTAAATCCAGGCAATTTTGACTAGCGAATGTAATAATAATAATAATAATTACCATCAAAAGCTAGTGATCCCTACATGGAAATGGGAAGGTTCAGTCACCCTTTTTTCGGGACTTTTTGACCTGTTTTTTGGTTCAAAATCCCAAAATTAATTGACCTTGAATTTTGATCCACGTTCATAATCTCACCATCTTTTCAATGCTGTATTTCCTTGTTTTCTTCAATCGTTGTAACTAAATATATCTGACCTAGTTTGCGACAATTATAATTCACCAAATTATTAAAATTTCCGTATAAGTGCTGTCTTGCTGCGCACAATGTCCGCATATAATCGAGCCTATAATTAATTGATTGAATGATTGAATGTATTATTTTCATAGCATTAGATCTTTTAGTTGGCTATTTAAAATTAAAATTCAACATGCGCAATGTGTAGACCTTAATAGTTAATATCCAAGATTAGATATTCAGAACCATTGCATTGATAATCAAATCGAATGGCGTTGTATGGATTTCTTAGTGCTTATTGGTTGGATAGAGAAACCCTATCGATTTATCTATAATTAATTGAAAATTATAATGTTAGAAAAATTAAATGTATGTTAAAGTTGTGTGGGTGGAGTAGTTGAAAAATGTGGAAAAAGCTGAAATGCCTTTTGTGGGGAAGTGGAAGGCTTCTCACAATCCGATGCTACGAAGACTTACGATTTCTTAATAATAATTAATATAACTACTTATTTTGATAAACTGGTTATTTTCATTGTGTCTTCATTCATGAGGAGAGGAATATTCTTGCAGACAAATACACAAACCACAAAAACAAGAATCACAACATGTCACTTAGGCACTTCGTGTTAGAAACTTACAAACAAATAGGCATAAAAACATAACCTTGATTTTTGGGCACTTTTGTACAATATGTTAGAACATCGTTGCACTTAACACTGAGTAATGTTTGATTTGAATTACGCGTGCTCACGCTCTTCGTTGAGGAATATGATATATATACGTATTTAAAAAAGATACCTTGTTTTATATTATTACTTGCTCTGCAATCAAAATATTTTCCCATACCAGGAATTAAAAGAAAAGCCATCGACCGAGGCTCTCTGTATATAAATTAAAGAACATAATTCTTTCGTAGAATCCATCTGCACAAGCTTTTCTCTTACAAAGCATATTTAACTTCAAACACTTTGAAAATTTGAAGGATATGTATATATATTTGTGTACTACATAGACATGTTGAATTAAAATTCATACCCAAACAATTCAGCCCAACGACGACGGCCCAAATAGAATCCATATTATTAGGCCCAATAAGTTTTCCCCTAAACACCCTATGCAATAGCTGGCCCAATTTGAATCTTTTCAAAGGAGTGAATTACTTCTATATTTCTTTATGGTTCCTTTATCATAAACAATAACGAATTAGTCAATAAAAATTAATTAAGGTTATTTATTCATAACATAGTTTTTAATAAAGGCAAATACTAGAACTTTTAACCCACACCTTGTGTGCGAACATCATATCACCATTATCATCATCACAATTTTCCACTTATCGGAAGAATTTTGTGTAATATCCTCTAAACTTTCCTCTTGCTTGACCCCACACGATTTGGCTTTCACAAAAACGACATCATGGCTACAGCTCGTTATCTAACACTGTTAATTTTTCGCTTCGTTCGAATTTAATTATATTTTACGTTATTCTTAATTTTTGAAATTTATTTTTTTAATATCAAATAGATGTGTCAAAACTGGAGGTTGAAAACAGAGAGGTTGAAAACAGAGATCAGCAATGCTTCAGCTGTTATCCACGAGTGAAGAAGACAAAGACCTTTAAAGGTGATAAACACAGCTCAAAGGAAAGCGCGACTTCGACTTATAAAAACGTGGAGACTGCAACTTATGAAGATGCTGATCACAACGACGTTTCTTCTAACGGCTTAAGAGCGGGACTTTTAAATATAAAAGGAGCGTACTGTTGAGCGATCAATATAACGCGCGCATCACTCCAAATGTGTGTTACCATGTGTTCTGTGTGTGTCATCTCTGTAAATACAATCAAGAATCATCAATAAAGATTTAGGGTTCTTGTCGTGGACGTAGGATTATCAATAATCCGAACCACGTTAAATCTTTGCGCAATCAATCATCAAGCTCAGCATCAATTCGCTTGTATACAGTCATAATTTGCGCGTTTCTTTTATGGTATCAGAGCGTAGAATCTGATTTTCCGCAACAATCATTTTGTCAAACACGATGGCTACATCAAGCACGTCAGGGGGAACGTCGAGCACGGTGGTGATGATTAATGATCCGTACTATCTGAACCCCAATGATACATCGGGGCAGCTCTTAGTACACGAGCAGTTGACAGGGGAGAATTATCCGACATGGAGCCGAGCGATGCTTATTGCTCTCGTGGGAAGAAATAAAGAGGGGTTTGTAGATGGAACCCTCAAGGCCCCTGCTGTTAATCCACAAGACCAGGCAGCTTCACAGAACGAGATAAGCGCATGGAAAAGGAATAACAGTGTGGTAACTTCTTGGATAATAAACGCTGTTTCAAAGGAAATTTCAGCGAGCATTTTGTATGGCTCGTCGGCTAGGGAAGTATGGCTGGACCTTCAAGAACGTTTTGGGCAAACAAACAAGCCTCGAGTCTTTCAACTCAAGAAGGAGCTTGTCAACTTGGCTCAAGGAACAAATACAGTGGCTGTGTATTTTACCAGGTTGAAATCCCTCTGGGATGAATTAAGCAATTTCAGGCCGATTTGTAGCTGCACTTGTGGGGGTGTCAAGGTGATCAAAGACTACTTAGAGGAAGAATATGTACTGACATTCTTGATGGGACTCAATGACACTTATTCCCAGATCCGAGGGCAGATCTTGCTAATGGAGCCACCCCCACCGATCAACAAAGTCTTTTCCCTATTAATACAAGAAGAGAGGCAAAGGACAGTAGTTTTAGGGGCAGCAAAAGGGGGAGATGATCTGATCCATAACATGGCAATGATGGCCGCAAGAAATGAGCAAGAACAGAGCAGAAGAGGCGCCTATAATCAGAAAAGGGATGCTGCAAGACCTACATGCACTCACTGTAATAAACGGGGACATACCATAGAGACCTGTTACCAAGTGCATGGATACCCGCCTGGATTCAAGGCAGCCCCAAGATACAAGGGGGCAAGAATCAATCACAGCTTTCTGGACTCAGCAGTCAAGCCAGCGAGCCTGGGAGGGCAGCAGACAGCAAACCAGTCAGGAATTGGGGATGCTGTGGTGCAACTTCAGCTTACACCCTTGCAGCTGGAAAGTCTGAAGGCTCTAATCAGCCAGACAGTCCCTGATTCACAACCAGCTATTAACACACAATCTCAAGCAGGTGAAAGGGGGGCAGGTATGTGTCTCTCATTTAACTTGCCAAACTTTACAAACTCGAGTTTTTGGTTAGTAGATTCGGGTGCTACGAGGCATGTTTGTGGTAGCCAAACCTTGCTGACAGGAATACATGAAATAGAGGAATCCAGTGTCGTATTACCTGACAATTCAGTGATAAAAGTGAACAAAGCAGGAAATTATATCATAAATCAGTCCATCACATTAACAGAGGTTCTCATGGTGCCACAGTTCCAGTTTAACCTCATATCTGTCAGTTGGTTAACAAAGGAAAATGGGTGCCATTTTTCCTTTGATTCTGATGGATTCGTGGTGCAGGATCAGTTTCAACGCATGATTGGCAAGGGTGATCAAGTGGGTGGACTGTATATAATGAAGGCTGTTGCAAGAAGCAATCCTCCCAGCACCAACAAATCAGCATTCATGAATAAGGTGTCAACAGAGCTCCTGCACAAGAGATTGGGGCACCCGTCAGATAGAGTCTTAGATGTTCTTAGTGACTTAGTTAACAAGGATAATAAGCATGTTGGAAAGCTATGTAAGATCTGTCCTGTAGCCAAACAAAAAAGGAATGCATTTCCAAGTAATAACAAAACAGCTTGCACAGTTTTTGATTTAATACACTGTGATGTTTGGGGACCGTTCAACGTGCACTCACATTCGGGACATCAGTTCTTTCTCACAATAGTGGATGACCACTCAAGATTTACCTGGGTTTTTATGCTGAGGCATAAGTCAGAGGTAAGATCAAGCATCACATTCTTCTTAACAATGGTGGAGACACAGTTTAGATGCAGGGTAAAAACACTAAGGTCTGATAATGGGGGAGAGTTCAAACTGGGTAGCCTGCTGACAGAGAAGGGGATAATGCATCAGTTGTCTTGTGTTCAAACCCCCCAGCAGAACTCGATTGTTGAGCGAAAGCATCAGCACCTCCTCAATGTTGCTAGGGCGCTTCTCTTCCAATCAGCCCTGCCAATTGAATACTGGTCAGAAGCCATCTTAACTGCAACCTATCTCATTAACAGGACACCTTCCAAAGTACTAGGGAGCAAATGTCCTTATGAACTGCTATTCCAGAAATCAGTCGATTACAGCCATCTCAGGGTATTTGGATGTCTCTGCTTCAGCTCTACTCATGCCGCAAGAAGAAGGAAGTTTGATCCGAGAGCCCGGGAATGTGTGCTTCTAGGATATCCCAATGGGATGAACGGTTATAAGGTCATGGACTTGGAGTCAAGGGAAATCTTTGTAACAAGAGATATAGAATTCAGAGAGACAGAGTTCCCTTTTAAGCAACAGCAGAAACAGGCAGCAGAGGATCCCTTTTCCACAGTTGTGCTACCAAGAACTTTGGAGGCTGACCTGCTGTTGGGAGGAATCACCTCTCACCAAATGACCCAGACTCAGAGTGGGAAGAACAGCATGTTCAAGCAGATTCCGAGCTGGTTCAAGAGCTCCAAGAGCAGACCACAGCAGACTCTGACCAGCTCCAAGAATTCCAGGGGCAGAATCAGCAGCAACAGAGAAAATCTAACAGAGAAGTGAGGAAGCCCTCCTACTTAAGGGACTATCACTGTAATCAGCTGTCAAGGGAGAATGCCAGATATCCACTGTCCAACTTTCTATCCTACCAGAACTTTTCAGAGCAACATAGGACTCTGATCTGCAATATCTCACAAGCACAGGACCCCAAAACATATAACCAGGCAGCAACCTCTTGGAAGTGGCAGAAAGCTATGGATGAAGAGCTCAATGCATTGGTAGAAAATGGAACCTGGTCTGTGGTTCCACTGCCCCCGGGAAAGAAATGCATTGGGTGCAGATGGGTCTACAAAACAAAGTTCAACTCAGATGGAAAAGTGGAAAAATACAAGGCACGTTTGGTTGCTAAAGGATACGACCAAAGGGAGGGAGTAGACTACATCGACACCTTTGCCCCCGTGGCTAAACCGAACACCATCAAGATCATTATGGCATTGGCAGCAAAGAAGAAGTGGAACTTGATGCAGTTAGATGTTAATAATGCATTCTTAAATGGAATTTTGGAAGAAGAGGTGTACATGGAACTCCCACAAGGACTTAAAGAGCAGCAAGGCAGAGTGGGAATGAATAGAAGGGTCTGCAAGTTGCATAAATCCTTGTATGGGCTGAAGCAAGCCTCCCGAGAATGGAATAAAAGATTTACAGAAGCAGTAGAACTGTTTGGGTTCAGGCAGACCAATTCAGATCATACACTCTTCTTGAAAGGTGAAGGAAACAGCTTGGTGATTCTCTTGGTGTATGTAGACGATATAATATTAGCAGGGCCCTCGATCTCAGAGATACAGCTGGTGAAACAGTTCCTGAACTCACAGTTCAAGGTCAAGGATTTGGGGCAGCTAAAATACTTCTTAGGCATCGAAGTGGCAAGAAGTGAATCAGGTCTATATCTCACACAAAGCAGTATGTTTTGCAGCTGCTAGAGGATACGGGGTACTTGTATGCCAAGCCCTTAACCACACCAATGAACCCGGGCAGTGGACTCTCTAAGGATGATGGAGACCTGCTCGATGACCCCTTCAAGTACAGAAGGCTCATAGGAAGACTACTTTACCTAACATTTACAAGACCAGACATAGCATACTCAGTCCATAAACTCAGTCAGTTCATCTCTGCCCCGAGATCAACACACCTAATGGCAGCACATCACCTACTAAGATACCTAAAGGGCACCCCGGGTCAGGGAATTCTGATGAGTACAGACGAAAATACACAGCTGCGGGCCTTCTCTGATGCTGATTGGGCAGCCTGTAGAGACACCCGAAAATCAGTGACAGGCTACTGCACTTTCTTAGGAGATACAATGGTCACCTGGAAAGCTAAAAAGCAAGCAACAGTATCACGATCATCCACAGAGGCTGAGTACAGAGCCCTGGGAACTGTGGTCTCTGAGGTATTATGGATAAGGCAACTATTGCAAGAGTTGGGACAGTCTGTGACTCCAAGACCTGTTGTGTACTGTGACAACTTATCTGCCCTAAGGCTAGCTGCAAATCCAAAGTTCCATGAGCGCTCTAAGCACATAGAGATTGATTGTCATTTCATCCGGCATCATGTCGCGAATGGTGTGATCAAACTGTTGCCTATAAGGTCTGAGAATCAGTTAGCTGATCTCTTCACCAAACCACTTACAAGTCCACAGTTGAAGCAGCTATTGGTCAAGATGTCAGTCGTAAATATGTGTCTGCCATCTTGTGGGGGGCTGTCAAAACTGGAGGTTGAAAACAGAGAGGTTGAAAACAGAGATCAGCAATGCTTCAGCTGTTATCCACGAGTGAAGAAGACAAAGACCTTTAAAGGTGATAAACACAGCTCAAAGGAAAGCACGACTTCGACTTATAAAAACGTGGAGACTGCAACTTATGAAGATGCTGATCACAACGACGTTTCTTCTAACGGCTTAAGAGCGGGACTTTTAAATATAAAAGGAGCGTACTGTTGAGCGATCAATATAACGCGCGCATCACTCCAAATGTGTGTTACCATGTGTTCTGTGTGTGTCATCTCTGTAAATACAATCAAGAATCATCAATAAAGATTTAGGGTTCTTGTCGTGGACGTAGGATTATCAATAATCCGAACCACGTTAAATCTTTGCGCAATCAATCATCAAGCTCAGCATCAATTCGCTTGTATACAGTCATAATTTGCGCGTTGGTTCTTTTAAGATGAATTAAAATTTTTAACTATATAAAAGAAAACGAATGCTTAGGGATATAATAAATAAAAAATGTTAAAATAACATGAAAAATATTAAACAAATTAAATAAAAATAAAGGGGTCAAATTACAAATAAATATGACCGACAGTTTATATCGACCCCACATACTTAATATAATAGAATAATAGGGATTGGCTTTCCATGAAACTCTAGACGACCTATAATTTCATTTGTAAAGATACAAACCGATAAAAAAAAATCCCTCATTTAAATAAACAAAATCAAATATAGAAACGGCCATGTGGCAACAAAGGACACGAAAATGATCCTATTGCACGTAACTATAGAGATAGCCCATGAAATAAAATCGATGGACAATCCCCAATATCTAACATGCCAGCGAAGCATAATAAGTCTTTGTCTCTTAGCAAATAGCTTCGAACAAAGCTGTTGTCGACCTACCCTTTGTGTAAGATAAGATCTTAAAGTATATCGGTTTATAGAAAAAGAGAAATACTTATTCAATTTTATGAAATTAAATTGCGAAAGGAAGAGAATAAGGGAGTATATATTTTTAGTTGCAGTAATGACAAGATAACATCAATTTATTACATGCCCTAAACAGCCAAGAAGGTTAGGATCGCCTTGTGGTGGTCCTTAAAGATCGTACAACAATAATAGATAGCATTATTTAATATTAATTTGGTCTTTATATCTACAAAAACTTGACACCTGGTACCTTATGTTATAATTAACCAAGGCCCACCTTTTGTACGTATTATCGATCACATTCATACACATACACCATAACCATTACCAAACGATTTATTATATTCCTTTCTTAAAACCTTTACTCACCCACACACACACACACCAAGAAACACACACTCACACACTAAACATACGAAGAAAACAAAGGACGTACTGACTGTAAGTTAAGTAAGTTCATTACATGTCTAATTAGTATATGATGATGTCGGGAATTAAGAAGACAAGCTCCTCCAAAGGAGGCTACAACAACAGAAGGAGATTCAGCGATGATCAGATAAAGTCGCTTGAGACAACCTTCGAAACTGAAGCCAGGCCTGAGCTAAGGATGAAGCAGCACTTGGCTGGCAAATTAGGGCTTCAGCCTCGCCAAGTCGCTATATGGTTTCAGAATAAGAGGGCAAGATCTAAGTCCAAGCACTTAGAGAGAGAGTTCAGTTTATTAAAGTCTGATTTTGATCGATTGGCTTCTCAGTATGACAGCTTGAAGAAAGAGAATCAAACCCTCCTCAACCAAGTAATGAATCATATATCTTATTCAATCTTGATGGGCCTTTCGAAAAAATATATTTTTTAAAGCACACATACGCCATTTATTTGCAGGTAGAGAGGCTGAGGAAGATGGCCGAAGGGAGGAACCGTGACAAGGCGGAGGATTACGTCATCACCACGTCGGCGTCGTCTCTGATGAACGGCGACGGCGACGGCGACGGAGGTTTGATTGTGAAGAGGCAAGTCTATGACGACGACGTGTGCATCGATGATTACTTGGAAGATGAACTGAAGATGGGACAGATTATGAATGATGAACAGCTGGGCTCCTCCGAGGTTGGAGGTGTAAGCAGCTTTGATGATTCTTGTAGCTTTTTGGACAACGCTGTTACTGGTAATAATAGTATAAGCTCTTCTTCCCAGTGGTGGGAATTTTAATAATTTACAGTGAATTTAATAGTATATGATGATGAGTAATAATCAGTATGAAATTAGTGTGTGTTGTGTAGTGTGTGTGGTCGAATTAGCTTTTTTCTCTTATAGAGTGTTTTTGTGCTTCTGCAAACTCCAACCAAAAGTAGCTTTTTTCTCTTATAGAGTGTTTTTGTGCTTCTGCAAACTCCAACCAAAAGTAAATTTTAGTGATGCCAATTATTACATATGAAAAATCCTACCGCACGGTCCAAGCAAATTCGTTATTGGGCCTACTAACTTTCTACTGGGCCGGCCCAATTACGGCCGATGGTATAATAAAAATAACGTGTATTTAATACAATTTAAAGGCCTAATTAGAAGAAAGTCGAGCATCATGTGACTTGCATCCAATTTGTCGCGTGATTTAAAAAACCAAAGGCACGTGGAATTCACGCAGCACACGGTTTTCTGTCGAAGCTTTTGTTGGAAACATTATGAGATTGAGTTGAGGTTATATAGTTTCTATATATTGATTTTTCGAAGTTTATATTTGGTATGTAAAAAAAATATGCTTTCTTTACAAGGGAGGCAATTGATCCATGTAATAATTACTTCAAGGATGGGGCTCAAGGTTTTCAAGTAATCGGATTATAATTGTTCTTTTCTTTCGGAAACCGTGTATTCAACCACAACACAATTGAAAAAGAATTTCAGTAACTAACCGAATTATTTAAGATTTATTTATTTTCTATCGCACAAGGAAGACATCATAATTGTTCTTTATGACCATCATTCATTTCATTTCATCTATTTACGCCACACACGCATTTCTTTATTTATATTTGATATTTTGTTATTGTTTATTAATTTTTTTTTTCTCGTTTCCCACAGTTTACCTTTGAATAAAGCGAAAAAAAAAAAACAAACAAAAGCAGATGAGAGTGAGTTTTCCTTTTCACATATAGATAGATGGTGGTGGGAGGAAGTTATTTGGGCTGACGACTCTTGGGAACGTAGCTGTAATTTATAGACTGTTGCTGACTCTGATGTACCCATTCCTCGTGGCCGCGGCCGGCGGAGGGAGTGGATCCGGCGGCGGAAGAGGTGGAATGCTATCATCCAATTTCAACGTCGGAATTGCGATCGCCGTCACAGCCATGGCTGGAATCGCAGTTGCTGCTACGCTTCTGTACTCATCCCGTAGGTAAAAAGCCCTAGATTACGCAATCTATTGGGAAATTGACTAAAAATTCGAAGGATTTAGGTTTACACTTAGGTTTGTAGGAGAAAGGTAGGTATTTTAGATATAGAGGTATACGTAGTAGATCGATGATGGTACAAAAGCAGCCATTGATGAGAGCACTGAAGCGAAGCCAGACATCACTGGGTAGTAATAGTAGTAGCACGCCGCCGTCTTCATCGTCTCATTTATCCTCATCTCCATCGTCTTCGTCATCGTGGGTCCATTTGAGATCGGTTTTCTTAGTCGTTGCCTCTTCGTCATCGTCATCTTCCTCACCTGTTTCCTCAGATCGGTGAGTTCCCTTTTCCTCTCAAAGTTTTCTCTTTCTCGTTTCTTCTTTCCTTTTTTTTTTTTCATTTCCTTTTTCGGGGTTTGGAATGCTTTTCATATGGTCATTCCTCAGATCTTGCTCCTGGATTTCATCTCTGTTTTCATCTGCTAATGTGCGGTTTAGGTTTTTTTTTGTCAGATTTCTGATGTGACTGCCTGTGAAGATTTTGAGTTCACTGGTATAGGATGTGTTGCTTGGCGCATTAGGATCGGCTTAAGTTGGGATTTTAAGATGTTGGAAATGGATGAAGGCTACTTATTGTGGAATTTGTTTGTGGATGAACCATAATTTCTAGTCTTTTTTTCTGGATGGAAGTGGTTGAGTGCTAACTGCTGTGGTTAACAGATTTTCTTGTCTTTTTTTGCTTCAATTACCTCCAAATTATCGTTTTTGACTTTGAGGCTTGGTATTTATGGTTTTCACATTTTTTTGTCACAAACATTGTAATCTTCTTGTGATATTTGTACAAGCTATTTTATTTGTCCGAGGGTTATATGGCATTCTTTTTTGTGCAGGGGAAGCCTTAAATCTCCATGGTCTAGGAGAGAAGGAAACATGCTCTCCTTGCCAAGCAGTGGAGGAGTTTGTTCGATGTGGACGGGAGGCTTTCAGATGGAGGAGTAAAGTTTTTGAAGAAAATCCGTAGTGGGGTATGTTTGTGGTCATTCGGCCTGTCGAAATTTTCTTACACCTGTTATTTACCGTTGTGCAGTTGTGACAAAAATTTGTTTCTTCATTCAATGCAGGGCGTTGAGCCAAGTATAAGAGCAGAGGTCTGGCCTTTCCTTCTTGGAATGTAAGTGTTGACTGATTTACATTTTAGAGCTGCATAAATGCAATGTTTGTGTTTTTTCTCTTCTGTTGTCACGATTATTTGGCCATTATCATTGAACACTGAAATAAAAATTGGTACACTTAACAACCGCACCCCAAGCATCACTCATCAGACGCCCACATTCTATTGCTCTGAGAATGTTTCTCGTAGTCAATGTTGTATTGCCTTGGGTCCCTATAGAATGGTCAAGTGTTGAAGTATTCCTCATATCGACTTGTTGAATCCATCGCATGCATCGATTTATTTACTTTCGTATTTTTTTGGTGTCTCAGCTCAGTTATGCTTTCCTTTAACGTGCCAGGTACGATCTCAAAAGCTCCAGAAAGGAGAGAGCCACCATCAAATCTCAGAAGAAGTAGCCTTCTTTCAAGAATTTTATTCTCAAAAACAGTGCTTCTATCATCTTCATAATCTAACTTTATGCCCATCTCCTTCATTCGCATTGCAGAAAAGAATACACAAACCTAAGAAGACAGTGCCGTCAAATATCAAAACACCGTGCGCAGAATTCCAAACTAAAGATGTCCGAAAGCATCAGCAACGACGACAGCATAGTCCTAGATTCCCCAGGCACCGAAGAAGTATCTAGTACCCGACCCTCCATCTCCATGGAACATGCCAGCTCATCGAGCGAAGCTCCAAACAAAGATGGAAACAACACATCCCTATACGAAACACCCAAGGTCCTACCCATCCACGAAGAAGAAGAAGCCTCCGAAGCAGAAAGCGAATCATCCAATTCTTCTTCCTCCCAAGACTACGAGGACACAAAACCTCTCCTCAACTCTTCAGAGGCAGAAACAGACAACAACAACAACAACCCATATGAACCCGCTGAAGACTCCACCATCACCGACGAACAAGAGCCATCAGAAACCAAACCCGCCAGCTGTAACCCCGAAGACTTCGCCACATGGCAGCGCATCATTCGCCTGGACGCCATCCGTGCCAACGCCGAGTGGCTCGCCTACTCCCCTTCTCAGTCCCAAGTCACCGAAGCAAAAGCAGCCTACCTGGCGGAAACCGTCGGGCTAAAGGACTACGACCACCTCGAGCCGTGTAGGGTCCACCACGCCGCCCGCTTAGTGGCGATATTAGAGGCATACGCTCTGTACGACCCAGAGATTGGCTACTGCCAGGGCATGAGCGACTTACTCTCCCCCATAATCTCAGTGATAGAAGAAGACCACGTCGCCTTTTGGTGCTTCGCGGGCTTCATGCGAAAGGCGAGGCACAACTTTCGCCTGGACGAGGTCGGGATAAGGCGGCAGCTGGGAATAGTGTCGAAGATCATAAAGAACAAGGATTCGCACCTATACAGGCACTTGGAGAAGCTTCAGGCAGAGGACTGTTTCTTTGTGTACAGAATGGTGGTCGTCCTCTTTCGTAGGGAGCTGACTTTCGAGCAGACGCTTTGCCTATGGGAGGTTATGTGGGCCGACCAGGCTGCTATTCGGGCGGGCGTAGCAAAGTCGGCGTGGGGGAGATTGAGGCTTAGGGCGCCGCCGACGGACGATTTGCTGCTGTTTGCGGTGGCTGCTTGCGTTCTACAGAAGAGGAAGCTGATTATTGAGAAGTATAGCAGCGTTGATGAGATTATGAGGGAATGTAATTCCATGGCTGGTCATCTTGATGTGTGGAAGCTCTTGGATGATGCTCATGATTTGGTGGTGACCCTTCATGCCAAGATATGATTGTCTTTTGTTTGGTGTTTGTTATTGTTATTTATTGTTGCAAAAAGAGGGTTTGTTATTTGCTCCTCGGAAATTTGAGGTGTAATGTGAGACTTTGGTTGGTGCTTTTCTGTGTTTGTTGCCCGCGCTTTTGGCGAGCGAAGTGGCTATTGTCGTCGTCTTCCTTGCTTCTGAACTTTGTTGTTGTACTCCAAGAAAACCAAGTTGATTACTATTTATCACTGCCCCAATATATTCAGAAAAAATCCGAGGAAAAAGTACTAAAATACTCGATGCTCCAATATTACTTGACATTGACCTCTGCTGCTGTAATGACTAAAATAGCCTTGAAAGTTATATTCTTAAAAGTTCGTCTTCTCGGCGTTGCTTCTGATGATATTAATTAGGGAGATCGATCTCTCTCTTGCATCACAAATCGGATCAAACTACCGAAAATGTCTACAGAATCCGAGCAATCCAAACCTCAAAACGGGTCACCCGCGCCGGAAGGCGAATCCGAACCTGACTCCAAGCTATCTGTTAGGACCCTAGTGAAGACACGAAGAATGATTATTGGGCTTTATTAATGGGTTGTGTTATTAGTTGATATGGTAGTATTACAAGGCCCTTGAGCCCATTTACTCATAATTACGTATAAAACGTTGTAACGCGATTCTATCTTGAGGAAGCAAGGAATTAAGCTCTAATCTCTTATCTTCTTCCTCAACGTCGCATCTTCTCATCTTCGATCTATTTCTTCTTCAATTCTATCTATCTCGATCTTCTCTATCATTCTCAGCTCTCTATGTCGATCCTTCCCCCTTCGATCGTCCTTCGGTCTTTCTTTCTCCACTTTTCTCGGATTTAAAAGCACGAACGCCAAGTGTTCGATTAAATTCCAAAGTAAGAATCAGCCGGGATCTTACATTTGGTATCAGAGCCTATCGATTCTCGGACGAATTTCAACAATGGCGATTACTTGGAATAGGATGCTTTCCACCTTCAATGGAACTGATGCAATAGTTTGGGTGGAGGAGTGCACTCAATACTTCGCATCGAAGACCATCACTGATGTCGAGCGAACGCAGCGCGCCTGGCTCTACCTCGAAGGCGAGGCTCTCGAATGGTACGACGAGTACGTTGAAGGTAAGGACTTACCTTGGAATGATTTCACTGTCGCCTTACTGAAGAGATTTGACGCTACGGCTCATGATTCGCTGGTGTCGGGTGACAAGATTGTGGTTGACAAGACGCTGGTTAGTGATGAATCTGACTCGGTTGATGAGGTCTTAGAGTTGGATGACGATGTTACTGATGATATATGTGTTGAATCTGAAGTGGATCATTTTTCAGCTTTGGTTGATAAGGTGATGGTATTGGATGATGATGATGTGGTTGATGTTATATGTTACGAGTCGACCTTAGGTAACACTGAGTTTGTTTGGGCTGTGGATAAGTTGGGAATTGTTGATGATGATACGTCGATGTTGATCGAGATTAACGTTGAAACGATGTTGATTGGAAGCAAGTCGTTGTTAGCTCATGATGGATATGTATTGGCTGCGGGTGAGGTGTTTCGGCGGACAGCCATAGTAGCTGCCCGAGGATGTTGGTATATTGAACCGGTGCTCGCTGGAAGGGACACTAACCTACCGTTTGATCGAGGACGTGGGTACGTTATATATAGGACCAAGGCGTGCCCTTCAAGCGGGGAAAATCTGCAGCAATATCAGGTATTGGCGCAGAATTACCAGCCTTATGATCGAGGAAAATGCAACGTTGGTTGGTTGGTGACTATAGATGAGATACGGGACTACTTGGTTGAAAGCGGGCTTACGTTGGTTGTGGATAGATTGCTTGACGGGGCAGCAACTGTACAAATTCAAGGACGTCGTTATATCATCGAAAGCACGATGGCTAACTTACCGTTCGACCGAGGAAAAGGAAGCATAAGTGTACTTGAGGCTTCGCTTTTCCCTTTCGATCGTGGAAAGCTCCAAGGCGACGCTGTGCTCTCTCCCTCGTCATCTTTGGCAGCCAACGGAATTGTTGTAGCGGTTTTATTCGTAGGACGCTGCATAGCCTTCGTTGATCAAAACAGATTGGTTGATCGACGACACGGGTGGGCTGCCCACAGAATAAAGGCGAACTCTTCAAGTGAGGAAAGCTTGAGACAATATAGGGTGGTCGCACGAAAATACCGACCCTTCGATCGTGGAAAACGTGGCGCAGCTGAACGGGTTACTACATCCGCAGGTTGGTGCTTGCATTCATCCTTGAGGACAAGGATGTTTAAACGGGGGAGTAATGTTAGGACCCTAGTGAAGACACGAAGAATGATTATTGGGCTTTATTAATGGGTTGTGTTATTAGTTGATATGGTAGTATTACAAGGCCCTTGAGCCCATTTACTCATAATTACGTATAAAACGTTGTAACGCGATTCTATCTTGAGGAAGCAAGGAATTAAGCTCTAATCTCTTATCTTCTTCCTCAACGTCGCATCTTCTCATCTTCGATCTATTTCTTGTACAATTCTATCTATCTCGATCTTCTCTATCATTCTCAGCTCTCTATGTCGATCCTTCCCCCTTCGATCGTCCTTCGGTCTTTCTTTCTCCACTTTTCTCGGATTTAAAAGCACGAACGCCAAGTGTTCGATTAAATTCCAAAGTAAGAATCAGCCGGGATCTTACACTATCCGAGCCTCAAAACGGATCTCCCGAGCCTGAACCTGCGGCCGCTGTCCCTGATCCTCGCGAGGAGGCCGGGGTGCAATCTACTGATACGGAGGAAAAGGTGGAATTATCTAATGAGGGAACGGGCGTGCCACAGCCGCCTAATGCGGAGGAGGAAGCTAGTTCGGAGAGCGAATCGAAGCTTGAGAAACAGGAGGGAAACAGGACGTTTACTATGAGGGAGCTGTTGAATGAGCTGAAGAACGGAGATGCGAATGAGAATGATGGAAGGGACGGTACTGATACGCCTCATAGGTTAGTGGGTTTTGCGGGTAGTGATTTGATTGAATTGCTTATTGAATCGTAGCTGTGGATCTAAAGATGCTGAGGGGGTATGGTTGATTAGTGTTGCTTTGGGTTGTCTTCTCGTAGCTTGAGTGTGGCCTTTTTTTTGTTTACTGTAATGTGAATGTGTGCTGACGATCCTTTTGTTTTTGTTTTTTTTTTCCAGCCAACCAGTATCAGAGCAGCAAATTGAGCAGAATAATGCTGCTATGGAGTTGATTAATAGTGTCACTGGTCTTGATCAGGATGGTAGATCCCGTCAAAGGATTCTTACATATGCTGCACGGAGGTAGTTTTCTTCTGTTCAGTACATCTGAAATTTCCAGTACATATCGAAGTCGAAAAGCAATGTATCAGGTTTTCATTACTGATGTCCAGTTACATTTGTGTGATTCCTGGGACTAAGGTTGATGCTTCTTGCAGATATGCTAACGCGCTAGAGAGGAATCCAGATGATTATGATGCCTTATACAATTGGGCATTGGTTCTGCAGGTTTGAGTCGTGCCACTTGAATCGTAGAATTTTATATGATTAAACCTCATTCTAGCGTATACTTGTGGAATCGATCTGTTATTCTCAGCATGAATGTGAGATCTTGTGCACCTGCATTCAGTAATTATTCGATGACTTGGATATTTGATTGGATTAGTCAGATGCTTGCTTAATCACTGGAATGAATATGAAGCTTAACAACTCATGAAATGTCAATCGGCATGCAGGAAAGTGCGGATAATGTGAGTCCAGATTCTAGTTCTCCTTCCAAGGATGATTTGCTTGAAGAGGCATGTAAAAAGTATGAAGAGGCTACCCGTCTTTGCCCAACGCTTAATGATGTGAGTGTATCTACATCTGACTTTCTATGATATATTATTGTCTCTTTGATTACTTCAACGCTGAAACTCGCATATACCTCAAGGCATTATATTCTATATAGAGAGAAATTTTATATCCTATGCTGTTATGGACCCCTACCAATTATATAGTGAATCCATTCGAAAGTATAAGGATAATGGATCATTAGAGGTTTGCGGCTTCATTGCCATCTTGTTTAATTGGCCTACAGCATTTTGCTAATTGTTTTTCTGATAGAGTAACTTGCGTTTTGCAATGTAGCTAACTTACAATATCTGCCAGGCTTACTACAATTGGGCCATAGCAATCTCCGATCGAGCAAAAATGCGAGGTCGAACGAAAGAAGCTGAGGAACTCTGGAAGCAGGTTCGTTCTTTCTTCATCATTCTTTCGTTGCTGCGTGGTGTTCTAAAGTTCAGAAGTTCATTGTTCTTTCAGTGATTCGGTTTTGTTTCCCAATGCTCAGGCAACGAAACACTATGAGAAGGCGGTCAAACTTAATTGGAATAGTCCGCAGGTAGTGCCTTTTATTTTGTTGGTCTAAAGTAAGCGATGGGTGACACAATAACTGTTGACCAGTTTCCTGCTACGTTTAAAATTTTTTAGACCCCTCCTTTCAGTTGTCAGATATTACTGACTTTTGATTCACATCTTCTCTGATTATGCACTATGTTATAGGCACTGAACAACTGGGGACTCGCTCTGCAGGTAATTTAAGTATGCATTCTAATATTTTGTTTTCTCTCTGTTTGTTCACGATAGACTAGAGTTTGTGGATGATACTTCTCACACATTCTTGTTTCCTATGCTGCTACTCATTTCCTGCAATTTTCTTCCGAAAATCAATCTCCCAGGAGCTGAGTGCAATTGTTCCAGCTCGCGAGAAGCAAACAATAGTGAAAACAGCCATCAGCAAAGCAAGTGTTTCATCTGACGAAACTGACATAGCCCTTTCTCTTTCTTGCCTTTGAGACAACCTAATCACTTTTGTTTCTCTTTATTGCTCCGTCTACAGTTCCGTGCCGCAATCAGATTGCAATTTGATTTCCATAGGGCAATTTACAATCTGGGAACAGTTTTGGTTAGTTCAATACTTGTTCTTCCTTCTTCACTTTTAGTCTGGAAAATAAATTTGAAACTGAAAATGATTAATCTCATTATCCTGCAGTATGGGTTAGCAGAAGACTTATCAAGGATTGGAGGACCCACAAATGCTAAGGATATCTCTCCTGATGAATTGTACAGCCAATCAGCTATATATATTGCAGCTGCACATGCTCTAAAGATCAATTATTCAGTAAGTACTTTTTTGCTGAAACACGACGTCATTTTTCTGTTCGGTATCATCCAAGTCCCGTAAACAAACTTTGAAGAATCCTACAGCTCTTGCAGTAACTATATTACTTGAACATTTTGCACTTTCTTCTAAAATGCCGCTTTGCTCCTCAGGTTTACAGTAGTGCATTGAAGCTTGTCCGCTCTATGGTGAGTTCTCCTGGTTTTTCCTCGTAGCTGATTCTTTCTTATCTGACTGTTACTGTTAAATCTTTGTGGCCGATGCAAATATCTCAAATTTCTCTTGCATGTTCACCAGCTTCCTCTTCCATATTTAAAACTTGGCTATCTAAACGCGCCGCCAGCGGGGAAACCACTTGCACCTCACAGCGATTGGAAGCATTCTCAGTTCGTACTCAATCACGAAGCACTCCAACAGGTAAAAGTGCATACATTATCATCTGAAGTACTGAAAATGATTACTACTACAATTTTTTTTTTTTTGCTATTTTCTGAGGCCACGCCTGTCTGGCATTTGTTTTTTTTCTTCCTATAAATTTGTTTTATTACGCAGATCACCAAGCCCGAGCGAAGATACCTATCGCCTAGCCTCTCCTCGACTTCGCAAGACACAGCCTCGGGTAAATCGGCTGCCATAAGAGTCGGCGTCTTGGATATTATTTCTGTCTCAGCTTGCGCCGACCTCACACTTCCACCAGGCGCCGGCCTTTGCATCGAGACAATCCACGGACCTGTTTATCTTGTAAGAAGCTCGCTCGTTTTTTCTTACAGTTAAATTCTGCCTCCTTTCTGCGCCGTAATATCACATACATATTCATCGTCGTTTTCTCGTTTATACGTAGGTCGCCGAGTCTTGGGAACTGCTCGATGGATGGCTCGATGCTATTAGGCTCGTTTACACCATTTACGCGCGAGGTAAAACTGATGTCCTTGCTGGGATCATAACTGCGTAACTTGGAAAATTCTGCCTCCATCCTTGGGGATTTTACTCTTATCATTGAAGGGCTTGTCTTGTGAACAGTGCTCAATAGTTAAGATCATTTCTATTTAATTCAGTTTTCGAAAATAGTATGTATTCCATTCGTGACTACTAATGCGTAATTTTAAATTATAGTTGAGTGATATTTCTAAGCCTATAAACATGCCATGAACACGTCGTTGAAATTATCTGTCCCACGAATATATGTCCTGTTGGGTGTGCAAACAGCTATCCCACACCGATAGAATTAAGGAAAAATAATTGGGTTTATAAGCTTGTGGGTTCACTCCCTCTATTGCCAATTGGTTTTAGAGAGGAACCCCACAAGCTTATACGGACCTGGGTTTGGCCTGGAATTGGGTCTGAAAAATCTCTACATGGTGCGGTGAGCGTGGACGAAGGCGTGAGGGTGCCTTCAGACGGAAAAATTCTAGCTCGGATACGGTGTGGGTGGTGTGTCCTTGGAGAGACGATTGGTGAATCTGCGATGAGAAGCGCTTGGTGCAGGGATTGCGGTAGAAGCGCGTGGTGCAGATAATCGTCGAAAGGGAGGCCCGGTGTGTGGTCTAGAGTTTGAGGGGAGGTTTGTTGGGTGTGCAAACAGCTATCCCACACCGATAGAATTAAGGAAAAATAATTGGGTTTATAAGCTTGTGGGTTCACTCCCTCTATTGCCAATTGGTTTTAGAGAGGAACCCCACAAGCTTATACGGACCTGGGTTTGGGCTGGAATTGGGTCTGAAAAATCTCTACATGTCCCATTTTATATCTCACTTTGTAGAATTATATAAAAATTGATTCTTATGATTATCGAAGAATATAAGATATGGATATCAAATTGATCATAAAACAATGGATAATGTGGTTTATTTATTTTTAATTTATAAATCACATGAAATAATGAGGATTTTATGATTTGATATAATATAGGATTAAAAAATTAAAAAAAAAATTGTGAACCGCATAATTTAAATCAACGGATCTGATTATTTGGGACACAGACGGGGGACATGGGGAAATAATTTGTGAAACATAGATTTCAAGATATAACCAACGGGTTCGAATCCTTGTGTAGGCAGCATCCCCCTTTGGGAGCCTCACCTGCCGTTACCAGGTACGCGCGCGAGGCGAACCGGATTAGTCGGGCCACCCGGAAACCGATCGGGTAGATATAAACAACGTGGCCCATGAGAGTAATTATAATTGGGCCGTCCACGTGGCAGCAACCCGATCATCGATTCGATGTAATAAATAAAGGTTATATTTTCACAAACATTGCCAATGCAGTCAACGGATCTGTCAGAAATAATCTTGTCAAGTAACGAACTATTAATAGGAAAATTGGGAAAAGATGAAGAAAATATCTAAACAATATCGTAACAATTAATTATCGGAACATTGCCTCTGAGAGAGGGACAGAAAATCTCCCAACATATTCCAACACAGCCAATACCTGTGTAGACTCGACACTATCTAAGCTCTTCGCCAGGCTAGCTAAACAGATTTGCGTAGCTTATTCGTTTGATTAGTTTGAGGAAGACTGTTCAGATAGTCGGTAGCTGCGTTATTGAGATTCGTTGTTTGTTATTGGTTGTTTGTATGAATTGGTCGTAAAAATGGGGAGAAATTACTCGGTAAATCATGACGATTACAAGTTACTTGAAGAAGTTGGGCATGGTGCCAGCGCAACTGTGTACAGAGCCATCTATTTGCCGACCAATGATGTCGTGGCTGTGAAGTGCTTGGATCTCGATAGATGCAATAGCAACCTGGTCTCTCTTCCGATTTTCAGTTTTTATATGATTTTTTTCTTTTTCTCCAAGTTAGTCCACGTGTTTATCTGGAACGTTTTTGATTGCACATCGGTTTTAAGTTGAAATTCTGTGATGAATATATGTGGTCTTTTCGGATTGGTTTGAGTTTCTACTGTTTGGAGCTTCAATGAAACGTACGAAATTCGCTTAGTGTTGGGTCATTTATTTGTTCATTATTGGATGCCTTGTGCTTGTTGTGTGTCGGTAGCTGCTCGAGAATTAATTGGCTTCTGCTGAGTTTGAGTTCTGTGAATATTTAGCTTCGTATGAAATTTTCCTGGAGGATTTTTTAAGCTTTTGTTGCCATTGATTTTCTTTTCCCTGAAGAAACTTTAAGCTGGGTAGTGTAGATCGCACTGATGCTTTTCGTTCCTCATGCTTGTATATTCTTAAACCTGACGAGTTTTTGGAGAACATTTACCAATTTGCTTCCTTTTAGGTATCCTTCATTGATAAAGGGGCTTTCCCCACGATGTGAAATGATTGTGTGTTGGACCTGAAAATAAGAATATGCCTCATGAACTGGCATTTCCTTTTACAACTGATCATCTGGACATGGATGATCTACCCATCTCATTTAAATTAATTTTCTCCGTCTTGCAGGATGATATCCGCAGAGAAGCACAAACAATGAGCTTAATTGATCATCCTAATATAATAAAAGCATATTGCTCATTTGTTGTAGACCACTATCTTTGGGTGGTTATGCAGTTTATGGCTGAAGGCTCTTGCCTACATCTGATGAAGATAGCATATCAAGAAGGCTTTGAAGAAGCTGCCATTGCGTCTATATTAAAAGAAACGCTGAAGGCGTTGGACTACCTTCATCGACACGGTCATATCCATCGTGATGTAAAGGTTACCCAATTTATTCAGCTTTCCTTTAGTTTTGGGAATTAACATGGGCATGGTTGTACATTTGTGATTTCTTGGCATGAGGCAATTGAATTCCGCTCGTCTGGCATTTTCTTACTTCAGGCAGGAAATATATTAATGGATAAGGACAGTGTGGTGAAGCTTGCTGACTTTGGTGTTTCTGCGTGTTTGTTTGATAGAGGTGATAGGCAGCGCTCAAGGAACACCTTTGTTGGAACCCCATGCTGGTAGCTTTCCGTTCCCGTTTTTGTATGTTAGTTTTCCATGGTCGAGACCTGAAATATCGTTCTTCTATTGCTTTACAGGATGGCACCAGAAGTATTGCAGCCTGGAACAGGTTACGACTTTAAGTAAGTCTCTTCATCATCTTGTCATGTGGTTTCATAACGACTAATGTAATGTTACAGTCCTTCAAGAGCGTGTATCTCAGAATACTGAACAGCTACTTGTCATGTGGGTTTGACAGAATCATTTTAGACCCATCATTGGATTATGATAGTTCAGGATATAGAATGATCTCCCGTATAGTTATGGCTGTTGCAATATGTATCTTATGCTTGAATAAAGTTGCAAGCTATTTAGGCTAATGTTGGATAGTTTATGCTAGAGGAAGGGCCTTTAAACCGGCTTCTTCCGTTTAATCTTCATGAATATATTTCTTGAAACTTAACAGGGCCGACATATGGTCTTTCGGAATTACTGCACTAGAGTTGGCTCATGGACATGCACCATTTTCTAAATACCCTCCTATGAAGGTATGAATACTGCTTTGATTTGTCTGATTGGCGATCCTTCTAAGTTTTGCCATATGCGTTAAATAGGTCTTGCTTATGACAATACAAAATGCTCCTCCTGGTCTTGATTATGACCGTGATAAAAAGTTCTCTAAGGTATGCTTGTTCTATGATTTAGCAGATGTTGCTTCCTTTTGTAAATCATTTTCCGGTGTGGTATTGAACAGTGTTACAATTTTCAACAGTCTTTTAAAGAAATGGTTGCGATGTGCCTGGTGAAAGATCAAACAAAGAGACCAACTGCAGAAAAACTATTAAAGCATTTCTTTTTCAAGAATGCCAAACCTCCTGAACTTTCTGTGAAAAAATTATTTGCTAACCTGCCTCCTCTGTGGAAACGTGTGAAAGAAATCCAGGTAAAGCATTTTGATGGCAACCATCTGATCTGTATCGCTCTCACTCATTTACATTTTTGTTGACTGGAGACAGCTCAAAGACGAGGCACAACTCGCTTTGAAAAGAATGCCTTCCGCTGAACAAGAAGCTATGTCCCAGGTTTGTTGATTATTTATCTCTATTTCTCTTGTATTCCTGGGATGGCATATATCAATTATCGATCTGGCATTTGTGTAATCTCTTTATGCTCAGGTTGATCGGTTGTTTCTTTTGTCTCTGTTCTCACTTCTGCCATTGTTGATTTTTTCAGAGCGAATATCAGCGTGGAGTAAGTGCGTGGAACTTCGATATTGAGGATTTGAAGCACCAAGCATCTTTGGTAATTGCGTAACAGGTCTTTTGTTGGTCTAGATGTTGTTGGCAGCAATGAAGCTCCATAAATTGTTATGCATATTTTCATATTGGTAGATGCGAGACGACGACGAGATACAAGAAACCAAGGAAGTAGACAGTTTGAAACTTCAAACAAACTATAAGGTTTATCATTTTGCATAATTGTTTAATGTTTTATGGATTTTGCTGATGTTTACTCAAGCTGGATATGCTTTAGAAGTAATTGATGAATGCCAATGTCCGCAGGTCACATTCCATTCAGAGATGAAAGCAGTAACTGCACCATTTGATAGTGGGAGGTAGTGATTTATAGCTCTTTGACATGGCATCGATAATAATGATCAATTTTTTCCGTTAATATCCCTGAAGGCTGGAATTTTTACTTAGTATGCCAGTTCTGAACAAGTTGTTTCATCCATTTTATTTCAGGGAAAAATCAATTGGTAATGAGGCGCATATAGATGACAGTCAGACACGGTTGAAAAAGGAGTCTGAAATTGATATAATTGAGAGTGACACTACTGAAGACGATAGACTCGGGAGGAGTGGGTCAAAAGCTGAGGAGCCGCCTACATTGGGTGATAATGATACAGCACAGGCCAAGACTACTAGAGACAGGCCTCGTAAAAGTCAAAGTGGGCCGCTCATTCCTGATATTGTGCGAAGCAATACACTGGCAGACAAAACACACAACGTAGAAAGGTAAGGACATGCTTGATCGGACTTACCGATCTTGCTCGTGATTACTGTTAATGATCTTAACATGACATGATGGCGCAGCAACCGTCATTTACCATTTCTACTTTTTGTTTGTTTATTCCATTTTCCGATTGCTCTGGAGCTGATAGTTTCTAAAGTTGGAAAGAACTCGCCAATATATGTTTCTTTTGTTGTTACTTACTATAGAATTGGCACTTATTATATGACCAACTTGGTAGATGTGCATCCGTCTAAAACACAGCAAATATTTTGATGCTTTTCTGTTTTTTTTGTTTCTTTTTAAATGATGAATTGCTGTATACTGTACATGTATATCGAAATTACCATGTCCTGTTGTTTTCACTGAGAAAATGGCATTCTTCATCAGGGCTGATACCGAAAACCACCTCGGAGCTGAGAGGCCTCAACTGGTACGAAGAGCTCCCAGTTTTAGTGGGCCCCTTAACCTTCCCAACCGAGCTTCGGGAAACAGTCTTTCAGCTCCAATCAAATCGACCGGAGGTAAAAATAATCTTTCTATAAATTATCATGCCAGCTCAATGAACATCTGCTCATGTAAGAAAGGAAGCACCTGTAAAATCTCTTTTTTTTTTTTGTCTCAAGTTTATAAAGATTCCTTTGAGGACAAATCGAAATCGAATTTGGTACAGAAAGGGCGTTTCTCAGTAACATCAGAGATCGTGGATCTTGTAAAGGTAAGCCGCATAGACTTATGATCTTCTGTTCTATTTCAATTGCTTTGCTGAGATAAGATATCATTATTAGGATATTCCTATATCAACAGTTTCGCACCGAACCTCTCAGATACGGAACCAAGTAAAACGTTAATAGCTTCAAAAGTTTAAATTGAATAATCAATAATTTGATCTAAACTTTGGTTCCTAGGGATCACCCTTGAGAAAATCTGCTAGCTTAGGGAGCTGGAATTTTGACTCTAAGCAAATGGTTTTGTTCAAATCGTCTCTCATTGTTAAACTTTATAGTCCCTTTGATTATTCCAAAGCAAACCATTTCTTAGTTGTTATATAATAGTTTCCCGATTTGCAGGCCAATACTCAGTTGCCAAAGGAAATTGGAAACACTCCCGTGCTTGCTTCAGTTCTGCTGCCTCATCTGCAGAATCTCTTTCAACAAACATCAATCCAACAAGTAAGACGTCATTTTGAAAACGATGTCACTTGAAGCATTTATTTCACAGCACATCGTCACACTTATCTCCATATTGTCAAATTCCAATCAATGTCATTGTAAGTACAGGATCTCATCATGACTTTGTTGAGTGGCTTGCAACCAGTGGAAGTAGAAAATGGTGCGTCTTAATAACGAGTTTATCTTCGAATGAAACAAATAAAGGATTGATTGAGGTTTTTGGTATTTGTTCCAGCTCCTCAAACTGTCCAATTGCCTCCTTTACCTCGTAGATCAGAAAGCAATGGCAATGTAAGATTGCATATGAGACACGTTGTAAATGATTTTTGCATTTGCAGCTGTCTTGTATGAAAAGAAAACTAAAAGTCATAAAAAAAATTGCGTTTCGCTAATTTCTGCATGCTCGCAGATTGAACCAAATGTATCCGAAAACGAACGACTGCTCATGATGAAGATTTCTGAACTTGAAGCTAGGTATGCCTACCGTGTAAGAACTTACATTAGATGAAATATTGTGATACTTTAAGCAGTTGAGTCTCTAAGTATTATCTCTCATCTCCTTCCTTATACTTGAAAACGTTTGTCGTCTCTACTTCATTTCCTTTGGAGAAAGAATAAAGATGAACAACATCGTCACTATCATCTCCCATCTACTGCAGGACTATTAGCCTAACAGATGAATTAAATACCGAAAAACTGAAGTACATGCAGGTGAGCCTATGTTTCCATCTATAATTACTTCGCAAAATTTCTTTTTGCATATTACGCAAACATTTGAGCTCGATCTCATATTATTGTTGCCTATCAAAAATGTGTATACGTGTTTTACTGCCACTGGCAGTTGCAGCAACGATTAAATGCTGTCTCCGCTCGCGACCAAAATGGAGGGTGACAACGAGGAGATAAGCTATTTCGAAAATTCATCACGAAGAAATGTATAGTAAAATTCTGGGTAAGGAGCTTATCATCTTTTTACCTTAATAATTTACCATGTTCTCTATTAGCCAACTGTTTTATTTCGCATACCATTGACATGTGGAAAAATGTAAAAGCAGAAAATAGTGTTTACATATCTGGCGCTGAAGACGTCGGCGGCCATGTTCCAAAAATGAATCACAGAATAATATGAGATGGAGTGGAGCTTGTACTCAGAAAAAATATTATTTATTTTGTTCATTTGTTTTTTTCTTTTTAAAGAAAAACCTCTGTGCAGATGAGATGGTGTTGTGTATGTTACTACTATATTATTTAGTCGAACTACATGCCTAGAGGACATTATTTAAATATGTACATTGTTTCAATTGTTCATTCAATTACATGCAGGAATACGTCCAAAGCACGTAGGATGGATGCATCAGATTTGTTCTAAAGATCCAACTGTACCACATGCTCTTGTTCATTCAAATGATTTGACTTTACAACAGTCTCTCCCATAACCTAATATACATTTAAGTTTCCCCTTTATTACACTAAACTGCGTCGGTGAAGAGAAATCCTCCTTGATTCTGTATAAAGCTGTCTCCTTTACTACTGCTTAACCTTGACATTAAAAGGGTTTCCCATCTTACTACATCACAGTTTGAACTCTCTCAACAACATGGCTGCTCTCAACCTCAAATCTGTTTCAACTAGCAAGTTATGGTTTGCCCTTCTCTTAATCTTCACACTCCATTCCAATACCTCAAGCGCTGTCTACAAAGTAGGCGATTTAAACGCTTGGAACATCCCAAGTTCTTCCAATCCACAAATCTACGACATCTGGTCCAAATATCACAATCTCACCACTGGAGATTCCCTCTGTAAGTTGATAATCGATCTGCAACATTCCTCGAAAAGCCCATTATATTTACTGTCTTTTTCTTTCTATTGCAGTTTTCTTGTACCCTCCAAGCGAGGACTCAGTGACGCAAGTGACGAAACAAGCTTACGACAGCTGCAGTTTGAACAACCCAGTTCTTGCCATGGACAACGATGGCAACTCTCTGTTCAACATCACAAAGCCTGGGAACTACTACTTCGTCAGCGGTGTGAGCGGCCACTGCGAAAAGGGACAGAAATTGCACGTATTTGCCTACGGCGATGGACCTTCTGTAGATTCGTCGCCGGCCGATTCCGCCGCCGAATCGCCTTCTTACCCTACCGTCTTCGGATCCGTCCCTGCTCTGAACTCTACTTCCGATACGACGTCGTTCAAAGTTCCTATCTTTATCTGGGTATTTCTTGCGATGATGTCTTCTCTGATTTTGTAATAATAAAAGTGGAATCAAATCAAGAATGGCGATGATGAGCCCAGCCACAGGCGAGGCCAGGGCTCAAGAATTTTATTTATTAATTTTATTGAAAGAGCGTCGTGCTCTAGCTGATTTTGAGCTGTGTTGCACTCGTTTTGTAATTTTATTCTCAATCGAATCAATATACTTCTACCGTACAATATATGGGATCAACTATGAACAGAACAGACAATTGAAAATATTCTATAAAGCGCCCCAAATTCTACTTTAACCAAGCAAATTCAAAAAATCATCAGTTAAGTTCCACAAAAAGGCTAGCCTGAGGATGAAGCCCTGCTTCTCTCAAGGACAAACTCACTTTGTCCTTACCATAAACAGTACGAGGAAAGTTCGACACGAGGCTATAGCCATCAATCTCTAAGCAGCCCAGCGAATCAACATAGTCGTAAAGAGATTGTATCTTCGCCGACGAACGAAATCTCCTTTCCTTGCGCTCCCCAGATGGAAACCGAACCAAAACCTGAAAGAGAACAGAAAGAACACATTTTTTTTCCTTATAATCATAATCATCTCATCGAAAAAGATGCACGTAGGCAATGCAATGGCGAGAATTTTAGACATACGTACTTGAGTAGTATCGGGACCTTTATCAGGTTCGTCGCCGAGCAGTAAAGCTTTATGCTCGCGGATCTTAGCTATTGCAGCTTCTCTCTCGGCAGCTTCAACTGCTTCTCTTTCACGTGCTTCTTCTTCCTCCTTCCTTCTCCTCACTTCTTCAGCTGCTTCAAGCTCAAGTCTTTCTTGCTCTTCTTGCATTTCACGTTCCCGAGCCTGAGACGTTAAAACACATGGCATTAGTTACTTGCTAGCGTATAACAAAAAGGGAAATAACAGCTAAGATATATATTACTTGATCAGCTTCAAGAGCTGCTCGATAAGCTGCATCTTGTTCCTCTCTCAGACTCATGTTGTTTCTTCTTTCTTCGGCTTCAATCCGTGCTGAAACCAGAACGGGGGAACTTTCTTCGAGGACCATCTGCAGTATTGTTATCATTTCTTCAGGAGATTTCGGTCCCTCGACCTGTTTAATTAACGAGAATATATTTATTTATACCACTGAAATAACCTTAATACATCAAGAACAAGAATATGGGCGGCTCATTACACAAGAATGGTGAGGACATGGCTACGTCAAAACTCTGGGGAAAAAAGAACTCCAATCCCAACATAAGCTACGCATACAGTTTGCATTGAAAAGCATATGAATCAACATTCAACACGAAAAACTCAAGCCCGAAATACCTGCTGAAGCATTGCGATCCTCTGATTGGTTGCAGCCATAACCACAGCACAAAAGGGGTATCTTGACGCCTTCAAACTGCTGCTCATCTTAAACCCTTGGCTCGCCTTCACACTCCCACCCCAAATCACGAAATTCTCATTCAAGAGCTCAGCTACCCTTTCGTCGCTCAACGTCCTCAAGCAGAACGTTTCTGTGTCTTGATGCTCCGGCGAGTGAAGGTAAACGAACATCAATTTGTACTCGCGCCTCGACCTCTGCAATGCGTCCATGAATCCCTCGGCCACGAAATCAGGGCGGCGCGCCGCCCTCGATCTGCCGTATTCCCTCTCGAACTCAGCCACGAATCGAGCTGCTTCAGACGCGAATCCTGAATCTGCGGCGCGATTGGAATCGCTAATCCTCAAAAGACCCAGAGAATACGATAAAACCCCGCCGGCTACCCACGCGCCGAGCCCAATCGCGGTGGAGACCAGCCCGAAGCTGGCGGATACGACAGAGAAGGGAAGGGTTATCAGCTTCCAAGCTAAGGTGAGATTTTGCGGGTTACTGCCGTTGCCCGGTTGGAGAACTAAACCTTCCGTTTCTTCATCGGTGGGAATCGAAGGCGGCGCGTGGTTATCGCCTTCGCCGTTATCGCCGCCGTTTTGAGTGTTGGTAATCGAAGAAATGGCCAATTCTAGGTCCCAATTGTGCGCGGCGAGGATCTCCGTGCACAAATCGGCGTCGTCGATTCCGGTGATTGCCCGAAAGTAGGCTATTTTTTCTTCTACGTCGCTCATTCACTCTTTTTCTTGTATAATCCGAGGAACTAAATCTATATGGTTTGTGTGATATCTGCGACTGGTTATGGCGAGTGGAGGAAGAAGATACCGCCGGCGATGGTTGATGATGGGTTTCCGGACAGTTCAACGGAGTTTTGCTAAGAAAAAAAAGGTTCGACTTTTAGCAAATTTCGTTATTTTCTCATTTTTCTTTCGGAGTTTGCTATTGCATTGCTTAGCTCGTGTCCCAATAAGCTCCACGTCAGCATCATTTGCACAAAATACCGCTTTATAGGATGATGAAAAAACATTGGGCCGAGCTAAATTATCACAATTTCCGTTAATAAATTACTTTAAAAAAAAATACTAATTAAAACAAGAAAAAGAAAAGTAAGACTCAACGGAAGCTCGGAAGAAGGAGAGCGGTATTTGTGGAAGGAGAGCTGAAGTAATCTTATGTGCATCTTCTTCGTCGTCGATCTTCAATCAGCTAGCTACCAATCCAATCAATCGGTATGGCGAACCTTTATGTTCGCGCCGATCGGCCGACGGATCTGAATCTTAACACGGAGTGGTTCACCTATCCCGGGGTTTGGACAACGTACATCCTGATACTGTTTTTCTCCTGGCTTATCGTTCTCTCCGTCTTCGGTTGTTCGCCTGGGATGGCGTGGACTATCGTTCATCTATCTCATTTCGCCGTAAGCTTTGCTTTTCCC
Source organism: Craterostigma plantagineum (assembly GCA_027422505.1). Classification (NCBI taxonomy): domain Eukaryota; kingdom Viridiplantae; phylum Streptophyta; class Magnoliopsida; order Lamiales; family Linderniaceae; genus Craterostigma; species Craterostigma plantagineum. The sequence continues at coordinate 12,227,152 of JAPQWV010000028.1, forward strand.
CCTTTCTTATGTGATTGTGTTCCTTTTCGAGGAATTGGCGGTGTTCTTATCCGAAATAAAGCTGTATTGTGCTTGATATTGTTGTTAGGTGAGGATTAGGGGTTTGTTGATCTTGTGTTTCCTGGTAATGTTATATGGTGTATTAGTTTAGAATCTTTGAGATGCTTGTGAGCTATATGGAAGTAACCTTGATATAATATCTTCTGATATAGGTTGAGTTTGGCATTCTTCTTCTTGACTTTTGCAAATTATTGTGCATATATATCGTCATCGATGAATTTGATTCATGTATCTGCAATTTGTTCAGATTACTTATCAATTCTTCCATTGGAAGAAGGGAACTCCATTTGCTGATGATCAAGGAATCTACAACAGGCTGACCTGGTGGGAGCAAGTCGACAGTGGGAAGCAGCTCACTCGTAATAGGAAGTTCTTGACCGTTGTCCCTGTTGTTTTGTAAGTATTCTAATCTTTAGCAACCAAAGCCGATCGTGCCCTTCTTTTTTTCCTCGATTTTCCCTCTCTATCTCGTGACTGAAACATTGTTTTGTCTGAGGTTTTTTGCTTCATTGTCTACCATTTACTGAGTTCGATCAACCTTTTGCCTCCTTAAATGTATAGTCAAGTCAAGAAGGCCAGGTATTCTGTAAATAATGACCTTTGAGCGGCTTATAGACATGTTGGTTATGTTATATTGATGGGAGATCCTTAAATTTCCGACAATGCAATTGTTTCATTGATCTTTAAGTTGTTCATTGTATACCTCGTCCTGGAAGTTCCATTTCTTGTATTCCTTGAGAAATCTCAATTTCCTCAACTTCTGGGGAACATTACGTTCAATGCAATTCGCTCGGCTGAGATAATACAAACTAGCTTTGATCGTATTTTCCTTTATCCTCGGTGCAGGTACTTGATAGCTTCGCACACGACCGATTATCAACACCCTATGCTTTTCTTCAACACGCTAGCTGTTTTCATTTTGGTGGTCGCCAAGTTCCCTCATATGCACAAAGTTCGTATCTTTGGAATCAACGCCGACCAATGAGTAAGTCGGTTCAAATACCATCATCATACACGTCAACATTCAGAGAACCATACAACATTGATATAATGTATGTATATATGTATGTTCAGGTGTAGTGCAGCCCAAGAACTCCAAAATTGAAGCACTAAATGTGTAGATTGCTTTTGTGTAAGAACTCAAATTTCAAATCTTTCCATAGATAATATATACTTATGAAATCACCATCTTTACAGCTAGGTGCTTTTATTGAAAGAAAAAGTACACTAAGAAACCATTCATTAGCATATGTTGTATGCTAAGTTATTGATGAGTGGGGAAGAAAGGGGAAGCAATTATTGCACAGATTCTTAAGGCAATATTTTGTGGGGTCCACAGAGGGAGCAAAAGTGAGTAGGGTTTCGGATATCTTTCTCAATCTTTCAAGGTTGATAAAGAAAGGGAGACATGGCATGGGGAATTCATCGTCACGTCCATTGAAATTTTTCATTAAAAAAAAATATGACAAAATAATTGATCTCCCTAAATTGATCAAGCCTTTCTCGTGGCTCAGGGCTGTCACATGCTAGTAGGTATTACTTTATTTGTGAATTAATTGTATAGCGTACAGTAGAAAAAGAAAATAGTAATGGATTATCATTGCACATTCAATATGTGTGATGTGCGTCTCTGTTTCGATTTTCTTTCTTGATTTGGATTTCGAATTTGTGCCATGTGTGTATGATGTGTGCCATTCTATTGAAGATCCAGTCATAGCTCATATGGATATTTTTACTATTAACTCCCCTGCAATAATTCAAGAAACGAGGTAGTATTTAAATTATATAAACTAATTCTTATAGAAAAAGTGAAGTTCAACACAGTAAATAACTCTTAGGTATGAATCATTTACGAAATAGTACATGAGAGGGCTAAATATCTTCTGCGGCTTGTAATAACCCTTAAAAAATCTGGGCTTCTTGACTCCGAAAACCAACATGCTTTATTACATTTACCTCTGCTTAAAGAAGGCACAGAATTTGTATCCTTAAAAGAAGATCTTCAAACAGCTACTTATGATATATCCACCCCATAAAAACACGAACAATATAGATTATATTCGATACAAACACACACGTTTTATATTTAACATGATACTCAGTTTGTTTATAATTACCATGATCCACCACCTATTACTCCATTCCAAAATCCAGCAGAAGAATCCTCATCTTCATGTTGAACTCTATATTCTTTTTGATCAGCATCATTTAAGACAACCTTATGCTTATTCGAATCTTCTTTTCTCTCTTCAAAACTCCCATAATTATTTCCAAGTGATCCTTCAAGTAAGAAGCTTAGAGAATTAGGCTTAATGAACTCATCAGCACTAGAAAATGGAAATCCATCTGAGTAAACTGTGTTCAAATGCTGACGATGATGATCGGTATCAGTGCTAATTGCACTGTTCGTCGCCATTGAAACGAGGCCAGAGTTATCCAAACCCCTCGACGAGCCATTGAATCCATTCAGAAGCTCCATAGCTGAAATATTTGATAGAGAAATCGCCGATGAACTGCTCTGCAATATTACATCCTCGTTATTCCCAAAGCTTCTTGGTCCACGAATCATTTCTCCACCAGGGTTTGACGCCAAGAATCCTAAGTTGAGATCTTGGGAGGTGTTCTCGTGGATCTTAACGTTAGGGTTTTCATGGGGTTTCTTGGAAGAACTTGTACTGTTAGCAGAAGAATATGGCAATGACGACGACGATGAACTGTGAGATCTCTTGTTCTTCCTCGAACCACCGCCGACTGGTATGTTCCTCAGAGATCCACCTTCTGTCCAATATCTTCTGCAGTTTTTGCAGAAGTATCGAGGTTGTGAGAGGCTGTAGTTGTTGTAATAACAGAATTTTGTGTTGTTCGAGTCGCACCTAGGACACTTCAAAGCATGAACTGCTTGTTGATGATGACGATGATCCTTTTGAAGCCTCACTTTTCCTTCCAAGTTTGATGATGATGGTGGTAATGGTGGCTTTTGGAAAGTGGTGGTGCTTGTGATCACAATCTCATCCATTGGCTTTAGCACTATCTCTTCCTATATATTAAAGCAATTCGATATAAAAAAGGTGAGAACTAAAGAACCGAGAATAACTTTAATTATTTCGAAAAAATAAAACGTTTTGGTTCCACTTCCACCATAGGAGAGAGCTTTACCTAAAGTTGAAGATCTTGAAAGATAATCAAAACCCTTTTAATTCTTGAAAGCAAAAGTTGCGCCATAGTTAAACGACAAACAAACAAAGGAGTTGTACTTATTAACCTTTTCCAAAGGTAATAAAGAAAAGTAGGAAAAAGGAGAGAAATGAAGTTGAACCAATCTATATATAGTAAAGAGGAACAAGGAAGCATAAAAACTTGTAAGATCATCAAGGTTACACGATCTATACAAATGATATCATAATCGTTGTAAAAGAATGGAAGGTTAACAAATAGATGAGAATTTACAGATAAGGTGACTATGGTGGGAATTTATGAGTAAAAAATACCTGAGGCCATGGAGATGTATCCATATATGGTTTGAAAGGAGAAGAAGAAGATGATCGATGATAAAGTTTCTAGACTGAGTTATTAGATTAATTAATTCGAGCACTTCAAAATAAAGCAACTGCTTTCTTGCAGGGAAGGTCCTATATGCTTTATTCTCGCAAACGCAGCTTGTTTTGTTAATTATCTCCATTGGATTTCCTTTTTCTTCTTATCCTTTACATCGTTTTTTATTCTTAATGGAAGTTAGGCAGCCCAAATTTTCTATTTTTTCTAGGGTTTATGTTTGATGAATAGTCTTTACTTTGGATATTATTTATTATTTTACCATTATTTTTATTTGTAAATGGAAAATAATACTACCTGCTGCCACTTCAGACCATATTAAGGCGATGCATATAGGGTAAAAAAAACACGTGGAGATGCACTTGAAAACATTATTACTATTAAGTAACGATAGATAATTCTTGAAATCTCGAAATCGATGTATTTCTCCCCTTAATGATTCGATTTGCGCAATCTAACGTGCATGTGATCATAAATATATAATTGTAAACATAAACAGAAAATGCTGTATAGCAACTTCAAACTTCAAATCCAATTTTTTTGAGTCCAAGAGCATATTAGAGTATTGTGAGAGACATAAACTTATTTTTCAATATTTCGGGTATAATGTAGGAGTATATTACTGCATTTTTTTGGATGCGTTGGTTTGAGATGCTTGTAAGATTTGATAAAAAAAAAAAAAACATAATAATAATAATTCTAAAATGAAGATGCCACATGTTTTAATGTACTACATTATTACATGGCGTTAGCTGCTTTTATTTGGCCCGCTATCCTAATTGATGGATCCTTTAGTTAGCCAATTGGCCTTAAAATGGTTGAAAGCCCATCAATGAGAAATTACATTTACCCTCTTGCAGTAAATGTGCGGTCCAAAGTACATGACGTCATGAACAAGTAAATAGCTTACATCAGATCCATTACATTTCTGTATAGGAGTGCTCAAATTAATCGAAAAATCGAAAAATCCACCGAACCGTTAGAACCAAACCGAAAAGACCGGAATCGAAAAAAACCGAACCGAATTGTAAAAAACCGAACCGAACCAAATTAAAATGGTTCGGATATCGGATTAAGCATACGTAAAACCGAAAAAACCAAAAAACCGAACTGAATTATCATACTGCATTAAAATAGAAAATTATGAAAAAATCATTTTTTTCTCCCATAACGTAAACAACACAGTACATATAATTTCATTGGTATACTTTTTTCCATTTTTAGGTGAATGTTTTCCTCACCAATCAAATACTATTTTTCTCCCCAATAATTTATAGTATTTTCAGATGAATGTTTTTATATTTTTGTTAGATTATTCCATTTTCATGTTGTTTTTTCGGACCTTTGAATTACTACATGTCACGTTCCATGAATCTTCTTTGTTTTTTAATAACCATAAATTGTTTTATGTATTTTCAGCTCATAATATTTTTGTTGATATTAAATTCCTAACCGAAAAAACGAACCGAATTATGAAAAACCGAACGGAACCAAATTAAAACGGTTCGGAATTCGGATTAAGCATACGTAAAACCGAAAACCGAATAACCGAAACGAAATTTGAAAAAACCGAACCGAACCGAACCGACCGATGAACACCCCTATTTTTGTATGATGTTCTCTCTCTTTAAATAATAAAAGGCTACTTTCTGTTCTGCTTCTTTTCTTATTTTCGCTTTCTCCCCAAAGCTTACAAAGTCTTAACGAATTATTTGTTCATGTTACAATAATCGATCCACGTGACGAAGACATCGACCAGAAAATAAGGAAATTGAAATGAAACACGATAAAAGGTATAAGTTGAGCAAACGCGACCATTTTACGTATATATGGAAAGCTTCCACAAATTATTCAATTACTAAATTATGGGAATTAATCACTCACTCTCTTTATACGTAAATGAGGTGGTGAGCAATATATCGTATGGATTGGTCGTTGTTTCTCTATCTCAATGCAAGCACGCACATGCTATTATTTCAATTATTATAAAAACTTGTGCGTATTGATGAATTGGTCCTCCCCTCCATTCATTATTATCGTCTCGCGTTATATTCATGCAAATTAATAAAAGATGTATTACATGCAAATCATGAACTCTCTTCTATGCATTACATACTTCTACTACTTGGGAATAAATGTCCAAATATTCTAGAAGCATAAAGAATATGCTAGCGCACACCGCACATTCGCGAAACTATCCCAAGACGTTGTTTTTATAATTAATTTGATGTCTTAATTCCCATATTGATCAATAAAAATTTCTCTAGGGATTAAAATCTCTATAGTTCGTAGAACCTAACAATATATGACTAATCGAAGTGGAAGTCGTGAAGAAAACACACACGCCACATAGATATATCATATAATTGAAAATAGACGGACGATATTGTTTGATTGAAAAAATAGAAGACGTTATTCATCACTTGTAATGTACGTAACTAAATATATACTTTCGAAGTGGGACAGGATGCAGACGAATCGAATTGAATCGAATGCTACAATATTCTCTATGTATCGGATGACAATCGAATATGAATACGTTATTCGAAATATTTAATCGAATCATAAAATCGATTGTTATTCGAATTCAAATACTTTCTCGAATATTCTAATCGATCGTATCTTTGTACTCAAAGTAATCTTTTATTATCTATTTAATAAAATATAAACAATTTATATTCATAATATATATTGAATTATAATAAATATTTAAACATATATTGAATCATAATATATTGAATTATACTATATTTTATATTAAATTATTCGAATTGAATTATTCGATTCGAATCGAATATTGTGATACTCCCTCCGTCCCAAACCATTTTATACATTTTCTTAAATCGGGCGTCCTGCATCTTTTGTACATTTTCTGATTTAGAAAAAAAACTATCATAAACAATCAATATAATAATATTAAATATTCTTAAAGACGTGTCAAAAATATACACTTTTTTACCTTTTAATTGTACTATATTATTAAAATATTTATTTTCTTAATTCTGGTGCCAACTCCCAAATGTCCAAAAACATTTGGGACATAGGGAGTACTTTATTCGTATTAGAATATTATTTGAATAAAAATGTACTTTTATTGGTATTCGTATTTGATATATTCGAATTCAAATCTAATAATTTCGAATCGAATTGCGAATTTATTTGCAAAGGAGATACCATTCAAATGAACTGCTAAAAAAGTTCCAAAATTAGGTGGACTACACAACCATGTTATATAAAATTATTTTCTGACAATCATGAGAAGATCCTCCAGTAATATTGGTTCCATGTCGAAACACTCGGGAGTCGTTCCATGTCGTACAAGTAAAAATAAAATATGAGTTGAATGAAGTCGTACAAGGAAACATATACACAATTAAAAATTTCAAGACGTATATAATCGATCCCTTTTTTAGGGTCAATTCGAAATCAGGCCCCACTAAGGGTTTGATTTCGAATTCAGCCCCTGTTTGAGAATTTGTTAGGTTAAAGGATCCATTTTATGTGGTGTAAAAAGTGGTATAAAAGATATATGAACTGGTATCGAATGATCGTTTTGTGTTACAAACTTTTAACATACTGGATATCAGAGCAATGAAGTGGTACTGCAGAAAATGAACTGGTATCAGATGATTATAAACTGGTACCGGATTATGGTTTTGTGTTACAAAATTTCAACATACTGATATGTCAGAGTAATGAAGTGGTACTGCAGAAAATGGGTCCTTAAAACTAAATTTTTTGCCAAAGGGCATGAATTCTAAATGATACTTATGGGAGGGCCTGAAATAAAAATTTCTCTCTTATTTAATATGTGTTTCTGTTTTATCGCAGGATTTTGAGAAATGTCCACAAAAATATATAGATAAAATATACCAAACCTAATAGTAGGAATTTAGAGCATCTCCAACCCATGACATAAAAATACAGTCAATTTTACAGAATAATACAATTGCTACAGTGCTTTACTCCAAACCCATAAACTCTATTTTCTACATTAACTCCATTATTTACACAAAAAATAAAATTCATATTTATTACTATCATAATTGACTTAAAAAATTTATATTATAAGTAAAATGTCAATATATTTTAATATTAATATTTAAAAATTAAATAAATTATGAATCGGCATATTATTTAATTATAACTTTATTAAATAAAAAATATCAATAAATAAACGAAAAATAATATTATTTTTACTTCTATTATCAAAAAAATATCAAATATTTTAAATATTACTAAAATATTTTTTATTAGTTAAAATATAAATAAATAGAAACTGCAATTCTATTTTTGTGTTGAAATTGTTTGTACTACTCTAGATTTAGAGTATCTCTTCTCATCAACACAATATTTGTGTTAAATATAGAGTCACATGAGATTAAAAACGTACTCTATTTTTATGTTATACTCATTAGTTGCTATTAGCCAACTCGCTTTGGAACTTGGAGGTAAAATAGCATATGAATAAATGGAAACAGCACTTTCCTCGTTGATCACAATAATGAACGATAATAAATAACACTAACAATCATTATCATCATTACTATCTTATTTTCTCTACCAAATTCGCCCTATTAAAGAGCCCATACCCCATTATTACGTGGCTGTTCATGAGCCAAATTTCCCTCTCTCTCTCTAATATATATATATATATATATATATATATATATAGTGCGAGAGAGGTATTATTATCAGACTTAACGATATAATGGGAAGAGCGCCGTGTTGCTCGAAAGTTGGGCTAAAAAGGGGTCCATGGTCTACCGAAGAAGACCAACTCCTCACCAATTACATTCACCAACACGGCGAAGGTCAATGGCGTTCTCTTCCCAATAAAGCTGGTTTGTCTTATCTTATTGCACACAACCCTCTATTACGCTAGCTTTTGTATTATATTCTTGCATCTTCATTTACTGCATTCATACAAAGTATAGGGTTGTTGAGATGTGGTAAGAGCTGCAGATTGAGGTGGATGAACTATCTCAGGCCAGGGATCAAAAGAGGAAACATAACCGAAGACGAAGAAGATCTCATCGTACGGCTGCAGAGGCTCTTGGGAAATCGATGGTCTCTAATTGCCGGCAGGTTACCCAATCGTACGGACAATGAGATCAAGAATCATTGGAACACTCATCTCCTCAAGAAACTCCAAAATTATTCAGCTGGGATAAGTCGTAGTAGTCGTCCTATTATTAATAAGAAGATCGATGTGCTCCAAGACAAGTCTGAGATAGAGAAGATATGCTCTTCTAACAATGGCTATAAGGAAGATGGTCCTCGAAAGGTTAAGGTTTATTTCCCAAAGCCCGTGAGAGTTTCTAGCTTTGTTTTGCCGAGGAGGGATAGCTTGGACCGTTTGGCCAGCGCCGGCGGCGGCGGAGGAGCGGCTGAAAAGCCCCTCTCTGAGCCGCCGGTGAATGATGGTTGTCGTTATTATGGTGGCTTCTGTGATGATGACGTGAGTGATGACATCATACCGTTGTTATGTGGTGATGAGTTGGCAGACACCATGTATGATGAGTATCTTCAGCTTCTTTAAGTTAAGAAGACTCTTGTCAGGGATCAGTTGTTGTAATAAATTAATTTCATGAACCGATGGTTTTTTTACAATTGAAAATAGATAATTAGAAAAAATTAAATAATTAATAAGCATCTTTAGGGACACGATTACACGACAGTTACGGAGCAGATCTCGAGATTATATTGCTTGTCTGTAATATTTTACAATGCATGCATTGGTTCAAGCGAACTTATGTCCTTATTACATTACCATCAAGGACAATGAAGGGGACAAAACGTGTAAAACGTAGTGAAAATATGTGCGTGGGATAGTAGTTTTCCTTGTCCCTTCTGTGATTGAATGTTTGTCATGCCAATTATTGTTGTCATATAGTAGTAGTACCTGCTATAAACAGTGAAAATATATATTATAATTAACAATAGAAGAAAAAGATATGGTTTTCATTTAGGACCAAAAAATATATAAGAAGGTGAAACTTCACTTAAGTTGGTATGTTTATCTAATTTACTTGAGCATTACAAAAAAAGAAAGGTACCAAGATTCTTCTAGCCTCTAGGCAGCAATTATGAGCATGATGAGATGGACATGCCATTTAAAAATAGTTGTTGTGCTTTCCAAAAGATTATGAGGATCAGAGCTAAGTTGAAAATGGTAAGTAATATTTTAATTAGTGAATTACGTTGAAAACGTTTCAGCATAAACCACGAAAAGCAGGCGTAATCCAATGCAGTTAAACAAACGCATGATAGATCACAAAGTTTATATAACATAATCCTTTCACTAATTTAAACAATATTTCAACGGGCAAGAGAGAGATATATATTGCACTAAGTATTTAAGATTTGAATAAGATGAAATATTAAATAGCACCAAACTCGCCGTCGAGCGTCGACCCATTACAAATAGAAAAATTATTGTTGTTCTGAAAAATAAAATTTGAATAATGCCCTCGAAGAGGAAGGAAGACCTATGCTTTTGTTTTGAGTTCACATCCACGTTATCTTATTCTTTTCTTTTCGTCTTTCTTTCAGCTGTTGCTTTTCGTATCTACAGCTTACTTATATCCCCCTTTATTCAAATTTGCAAATTAAAGACATATTCTGCGTTGAAATCAACCAACCACTAGACCAAAAGTAGAAAGCAAATCAGCTTCACTTCAAATCAACCAACCAAGAACTCATCTTCTATTCATTCACCAATCAAAAAAAAAAATAAACAAAGATGCATTGGAGTTTGATTCTTTGCATCGCCGTCGTCGCATTGGCCGCTGTGTTCTTCATCGCCGCTGCTCTCCCTCTCTTGCTTGCAACGTACCTTAGCCTAAAGCAAACGTCGATATCCAATTCCGGCGACAATAGGTCGAACACTTCGCCTGCATTTCAGAGGCAACTACAGCAGCTCTTCCAATTGCACGACTCTGGCCTGGACCAAGCCCACGTCGATTCTCTCCCCATTTTCTCCTACAAGGAAGTCGTCGGCGGTTCGACGGAGCCCTTCGATTGCGCCGTCTGCTTGTGCGAGTTCTTGGAAGAAGACAAGCTCAGGCTTTTGCCTGTGTGCGGACATGCCTTCCACGTCGACTGCATCGACGCTTGGCTGCTCTCCAACGCCACGTGTCCGCTCTGCAGAGGCGTGATTCTATCGCCGCCGGAGAACCATGTCGGCGGAGACTTCGACGATTCCAAAGAAGCAGAGGACACGGCGGGCACGGCAAATGCTGGGTTTTTGGGCGTGATTAGGGGCAATCAAGCGGACTATAGCAGCAGCTCTGCGATTTCTGAGAAGAGGGTTTTCTCAGTGAGGCTCGGAAAGTTCAAGAAAATCGCAGACTGTGGGCGGCGTGAGCATGAACAGCTCGGCGGCGGCGGCCACTTGGATGCTCGGAGATGTTACTCGATGGGCTCTTTTCAGTACGTCGTCGCCGATATGGATCTTCAGGTGGCTGCAGAGAGGCAGCCATCGAAAGGGCTTTTAGGTAATATCACAATCGACGACGGAGATGGGATTGGGAAGAAGATAAACAGTGGGGCTACTAAAGGCGAAAGCTTTTCTATTTCAAAGATATGGTTGTGGTCCAAGAAAGGCCAGCCTTCGTTGAGTCTTGATTTACCTCGACTTCAATAATAAAGTAAGCTGACTATGTAGTTAGTATTCGTTTACAAGATCCATTGATAACTATAATATATACAACAAGTATACAACTGACCCTAACTTACATTACAGTTAACATCAGCCACTAATCTCTACCAACTTTTCCAAATCACAAACAATAAAAATGCTCATGACTCGGATCATACATTGTATACCATTCCCACTTCCAAAGTCGAAGCATGAGGAGAAGCAAGCCCATAACTAGGAGACCTAAAATTCCTCCTCAAAAACTCATACAAACCAACACCAGCCTTCTTCACAAAACTCGAGCCTTTCTTCGCCCTAACGTAAGAATGCCCCAAAACATAAGCCACGCCGGCCTCCCTCGCCTCCAACAAATCCCTCAGCTCCTCCCTCACCGCCTCGGAACCACCCTCGGGCACCACAAACCTCACCCGCTTACTATTCTCCACCTCCTTCGAGCCCTCGCCCTCGGGCCCCACCGCCTGCCCCGTCCTAACATACTCGGCTATGCTATTTACAAGATCGTCCTCGAACTGCACGTCGTCCCTTCGCGGGTCCCGATACCCGTACCTGACCACGCACCTGTACACGCGGTGATCACTGGGCCCCACGTGCCCGACCAAAAACCTCTCCTCGTCCCTCACGTGGGGGACGGGGACGGACTTGACGCACAGGAAGACGAGCACCTGGTGGAAGGCGGGCAAGTTGGCGACGAAGTGGGAGAAGATGGCCGGGATTCCCGAGGCCAGCTCGGTGCGTACGAGCCCGATGCCTCGGACCCGAACCACCCCGAGGCTCGGGCCCAGGCTCAGGAGCCAGTCGACCGAGACCTTGTTCTGCACGTCGAGCTCGTAGGTTCGGAGGGTTCCGTAGTGCCACGAGCACATGATTAGCATGAGGACGGAGGAGAGCGCGATCGGGACCCACGCGCCCTCGAGGAATTTGATGAGGGAGGCGGTTAGGAAGAGGGATTCGACCGCGCCGAAGAGAAGGAGGAAGGAGACGGCTAGGGTTACCGTTCGGCGCCAGCATATGACGATGATGAGGGACGTGAGGCACGTGGTGACCAGCATCACGGTTATGACCGCCAGACCTAATCAGATCGTAAAAACTTAAGTTAGCTCGAATAGGGACAACGAATTTAGGATGTGACACTATACAGACAGTAACTTTGAGGGTTATGCAATTTCGGGACATTATACGCTGTAACCCTAGATTTTGTCCCAAAATTACTTACGTTTGAATGTTATTGTCCATTGTCCTTCTAATGCAACCTTGTAAATTCAACCGAACCCAGAATTTGGGGCAAAATCCAGGGTTTCAGCGTATAATAACCTTAAGTTGCTTAATTTTTAAAAGTTACTTTCCGTAAAGTGTTATACCGTAAATTCGTTGTCCCTGTAATGACACCACCCCCTAAATTACATGACGAAAAGAATAATCAATCCAGCTATAATAATGCCTTTCTTACCCGAGGCGTTGCCAAGCCGCCTGGTGTCGTTGAAGCCTACGGCGACGGCGAGGCATAAGATCATGAGAATCCAGTTGATCTCGGGGATGTATATTTGCCCGTGAAATTTCGAAGAAGTGTGGACGATTTTGACCCTGGGAAAGCAGCCGAGGGCCGAGCACTGCTTTATGATGGAGAAGGTCCCCGTTATTACGGCCTGGCTCCCGACGACCGCGGCTAGGACGGCGACGACTAGGACCGGCCATCTTAGGTTCTCTTTAAGACAACGAAGAGAAATCAAACCGAGCTTCGTTTTAAGAAGAAATCGTTAGATTTTGAGTACCAAATAAATACGTACCTGTGACTGACACGTAAAACCCGACCCTGTAACCGTTTTGAATGTCGTGATGGCGAGAAAGGTAAGCAGCTTGTCCCATGTACGCGAGGATCAACGATGGGTATACGAACGCCGTAAACGCTATCTAGGGAAAAAGAAGGATTCCCCACTTGTTAGAAATCGAAAAAATTGAAAAGATTTAGCGAGCCTTTGGCATGCAGAATTCGTGCGTGGAAAAGACGAAGGAAAACTTAGTAAGCGCTTCGAACCATTGTACGTTACGCCTCAAGAGTCGTACCAGTACGCTTTTCCCTTCCCTCGTACCAAACGCACCCTTAAGCTAAGCTATCAGCATGTTATTATTACCTTGATCGAAAGCTGCGAGAAATGTCCGAGGTCCGCGTACATGGCTTCCGAACCTGTAAGAGAAAAGAAAAAAAGAAGAATGATATTCTTGAGCCTAATATGATGATGGAATCTTTTTTATTATTATTATTTTCGAACTTGCCCGTTATGCAGAGTAAGATTCCCCCGAGGGAGAGCCATCCTCCGGCCCGAGTTTTCCTAAAAAATACGTAGATGTAATAAGGAGAGAGAGCTCGGTAGACGTGAGGATTCCATCGAAATACGTTGTATAGGCCGATCGAGCCGATGCATAGAAGCCAGGCGACGACGACGGGCGCGAATAAAAACCCGACCCTGTGGGTCCCATAGTGCTGTAGGGCGAACAAAGCTATCAAAATTACACAGGCAAGAGGGACTTGTACGTCTGGCAAGAAAAGAAAGCAAAAGCCATGTTAGTAATAGTAAGAGATAATACTGGAATATAATAATCACAATGAATATTCCAAGATTTACATCTATGATGCTCCTTCGCCATGGCAAGTTCTACCCCAGAAAGTGCAGAGATAACTGAAATCGCAGGAGTTAAGATGCCAACGCCGATCACCATACAAGCGCCGAGCAAGGACAGCGCAAGCAAGGCTGTCTGAAGGGCTCTGTGTTTTTCTAGGGAGGATTTAAGCCTTGCGCCGAGGGTTGAAGGCGAAGGGCTTTTGGTGTCTAATTTGTAGCAAGAGAGGTTTTCGTCTGATGATAGTTGAGAGCTGGGCAGCGGATTTACCTTAGCGTGTCTGCATAAGAGTGAGTACAGTGCAAATGTGCCTCCTTCGCCGCCATCGTCTGCTCTGAGGACGATGAAGACGTACTTTAACAGTGGGATTAAGGTCAGCGTCCAAAAGACTAGTGAAAGAACTCCGTAGATTTCCTCGTTTGTGTTAGAATGCTGTATGTCTTCGGCGAAGGTGCTCTTGTAAACGTACAGTGGAGATGTGCTCAAATCTCCGTATACGACTCCTAAGCTTTGGTAAGCTAGCGTTAATGCTGTCTTCCAAGACTCTCTCTGCAAATAACAATAATTATTTTCTAGAGTCAGATTTATCAATAAAAATGAGATTTTTTTTGAAAGAAAAAACTTGCCTTCACATGGCTCTGTCGAATCCCAGTTTCAAGATCCATCTGAAGATTGTTGCCCTCACAAGTTCAAGAATATCATTTGGACTGCAAGTATTAATTCAAGAACTCCAAGAAACCTGCAATAATGGCGTTTAAATGATACAAAATGAAAACTTTATGCCATGAACAGATAGTTTGCTGGTCAAAGGGTAGCTAAGAGTGACGGGGACACAGTTGAACAACCTCAATAGGAATAAAAAAGAAGTAACAAAATAGGAAGAAAACACGAGCAGTGCTGTAATATGATTATAAACTAAACAGAAAAAAAAAAAAGCTGATGGAGAAAGGTTGGCAATTGAATCAGCGTGGATAAGACAGTAAAAAGGAAGAGTTAGATAGATAGCTTATATTATACTTACGCAGACCTTATATCTGATTTTTTTCTTCGAAGTAAAGTTTGGATTTGGTTAATCTGCGTTTCTGAGTAGTTCTTTTGATAGCTTATTTCTTGCCGAGGTCTGTGTGTGAGGGGTACGTGTAAAACAGCAGACAGTTTACGCGAAAAGAAAAGGAAGTTGGAAAAATTAAGAAAAGGGAGAGTTTTTTGAGATTTTGGATTTACATTTAGATCTATATGTAGGTTGTAATAAAACAAACTTTTTACTATTTATTTTAGATATATTCAACTTCAAAAAGTCCGACCATGTGTTGCGAAGTGGTTGACTATTGAATGTAATGATATTTACTGCTACGACTTGCGTGGTATGACCAACTTCTCTGTATTGATGAATGATGGAGTGGAAAAAGGAGAGAAATATTAACCTTTTGATATAAAGTGGTAGTGTAACATGCATATGTATAACAAGAAAAATCAAATTATTCGCATCACTTGATATATGTAAATTATATATATCACATCTCTACTTGGTGTGTGTTAATGTGAATGTGTGTGTATGTATATATATTATCGCGTGTTTCCAATTTTGTGTGGTGCAACGTGGGGTTTAATAAATTTTGATATCCATCCATAGCTGATGATTAAAAGAATTGCACGTAACATGTTTTCTGGTAAGATATTATTCCGTTCTGAATAGATAATCGTAGCAGGTATACCAATTTTTTGTTTAAATATTTGCTTACGAAGGCCAGTTGGCAATTAGATTAGTCCTTAAATATCATAATCACCATTTTAAAAATTTAAAATCCAGATTAAATGTATTTGGTTAAGTAATAAAATATGTGGAGGCTTCCTTCCCAAGTAAACGGTGAGTAAATGCCACGTCAAGGCAATATTGGGAAATAAACAGATTAAATAACTAGTAATTTCCGCGCACTCTATGCGTGTGCTTAAAAATATAATTATATTTGTGTTACTTCAATTTGGATATTTATAATACTTAATATTTAATAATTAATATAGTTTTTGAATTGTGAAAACTAATGTGTTGGGGTATAATTACAATAACTAAGAAACTTAGACTTGAAATGATAACTTATCTTTCTATTCTAATAAGTGTGAGAGACTTAGAGTAACTACCATTTTAATTTGGTGTGTCAATAATAATTACAAATTTAACCATAATATTGATCAATATTATAATTATCCTCAAATCAATTTTCTTATACTTAAAAAAGTAATAAAATTAAATTATAAATTTAATTTTATAATAAGTTAAAATATAATATATTTATTTTAAATATTGCACATGCATAGAATGTGCTTATGTACTAGTTAAATTAATTAAATTACGAATATAATGACTAAATTGCAAATAAAAATGAGGTATTTCAACACGCAGCCTTAATGTGAAACATTGAAAGTTATGATTCAAAATAATTTTAGGGCAAATTTCTGTTCAGGCCCTCTTAAAGTTTCCATTTATTCGTCAGGCCCTGTCAGAAATAAAATAAGTTTAAGAGACCTACTTTCTGTAAAAATCGAGTAAAGGACCCAAAAATAGAATTTGACGAAAATACCCTTTGCTTTTTTTTCCAGCAAAAGTCACGCGTGCTTTTTTGGTCTTAAATGAAGCGTTACTTTTACTTCATTATATGTTATAAAGTTACAGCATATTGTTACTTTAGAAAACAGATACGTTATTTCTCAACAATATTGTGTTACTTTGCTACTGCAAAACGTTATCAACAGAATTTTTTTTGAACTCGTTTTTCTTACACTGAATCGAGCACAAAAAATTCGATTGACCCATCCAACCGACTCGACATGTCATGTTGGATTCTTTATGATATTGACGATGCACGAGGTAGAATCTGCTTGTCTAATTAGGGTGCAAATTCGAAAACATAATGGCAAATTGAATCTAGATTTCGACATAAATTGCGAGTAATCGGTTTAAATTGTAGGTACCCATGAGAAATCGAGGTCTATTTTACCTTATTGGGTCAATAACGCCGAGATTTATGCAGTTTTCATCCGTTTTTAGCGTCGTTTATGATTTTCGTTATATTCCCCGATCCATTGCTTGTATACAGAATATGTTATTGACGACAAACATAGCGTTATTACCTTTCAGTGACGTGTTACTTCTAAGTCAACATTAGTTATTAACCATAAGACATTTGTTATTTAGTTCTATGTTATAAGTACTTTATTTTTACACAATTTAGGGCAAATATAATATCCGTTTCTTGCAACTAATCGGTATAAATTCGAGGTACCCATGAGAAATTGAGGTCTATTTTACCTTATTGATTCAATAACGACGTGATTTATGCAGTTTTCATCTGTTTTTTTAGTGTCGTTTGTGATTTTCGTTCTTTTTCTCCCGATAGATTGATTGTATATAGAATGTGTTATTTACGACAAACGAGGCGTTATTACCTTTCAGCGACGTGTTACTTATAAGTCTACATTTGTTATTAACCATAAGACATTTGTTATTTTTTGCTATGTTATAAGTATTTCTTTTTTACACGATTTAGGGAAAATATAATATACGTTTCTTGCAACTAATCGGTATAAATTCGAGGTACCCATGCGAAATTGAGGTCTATTTGACCTTATTGAGTCAATGACGACGGGATTAATGCACTTTTCGTCTTGTTTTTTAGTGTCGTTTGTGATTTTCGTTTTATTCCTTTCGATCCATTACTTTTATACAGACTGTGTTATTTACGACAAACAATGTGTTATTACCTTTCAGCGACGTGTTACTTCTAAGTCAAAATTTGTTATTACCCGTAAGACATTTGTTATTTTTTGCTATGTTATAAGTATTTCTTTTTTACACGATTTAGGGAAAATATAATATACGTTTCGTGCAACTAATCGGTATAAATTCGAGGTACCCATGAGAAATTGAGGTCTATTTTACCTTATTGAGTCAATAACGACGTGATTTATGTAGTTTTCATCTGTTTTTTAGTGTCGTTTGTGATTTTCGTTCTTTTTATCTCGATCCATTATTTGTATACAGAATATGTTATTTACGACAAACAATGCGTTATTACTTTTCAGTGATTTGTTGTTTCTGAGTCAACATTTGTTATTATCCTGAAGACATTTGTTATTTTCTGGATAACTTGGTATCTTCTATGCGCTAGGGTTTTTGGGTAGTTTTTGGGGTTTAGGACTTACGGGTTCGAGGTTAAGATTAAGGGTTTACGACATGAAATTTTGGGAGAATGATCCACGACTTGCGCAGTATAAGATACAACCTTAAAAAAAATTTGGGGTTCGGGGTTTAGGGTTTAGGGTTTAGGGTTTCGGGCCTCGGATTTAGGGTTTTGAGCTTAGTATTTTGTATTTGTGGTCTATAAATGTTATTAGTACTTAATGTTGACGTTTGAACTGTTTGTGGTGCAATTTATAATGTTATGTTCCATTGAAAGAGGTGATAGTCTATGTTTTGCAATGGAGGACTACATGTTTATATATCTATTGAGATCAACATTCTTCTATTGACATCAAATTTCGCCTAATGTGTATTTTAAAGGAATGTGATGATTAAACTTCATCAAATTATATATTTACATGAACATCCATATTAAACATTCAAAATAAAACTGTATTATTGTACGAATTAATCGAATTATTGACGTGGTACTAAATAACATTTATGAGGTATCAGTATTGATCAGTGTGTTATTAATTGAGTTCGAGTTGTTTTTTTAACCTAACGTGTGTTATTATTTCCAATTAATGTAGTACAATTTTGAGAAAGTCCTGTAAATATGCTCTGACAATTCTGTTAAATTCTCTGACGGTAGAACCTTCTAGAATATTCTCAATAATGTGTTTTTTTTACATGTATATGTGTTATATTTGTTGTGTAAACTGTTACAAACTTAAAAAACGTTTTAGTCTTAAAGAAAGCTAAATTTTTCTCGATTTCATGGTTACCGACTTATTTTTTTTTTAATATTAAGACTCGTTTGATTCGATTTTATCTTATTCAGTCGCTTTTACCTTGTTCGGCCGTTAAAGTTGATATTGAATCGATTTCTGGACGAAATTTTTGATTTGGGGGTGGAAGCACGAATTCATTCGATACATAAAAAATTCGTCTTTATTAGTAAGACCCATCTGAAATTGAGGACGGGAAAACTTTATTTAGTCACAAACAATGAGATTTATGCAGTTTTCCATCTGTTTTTAGTGTCGTTTGTGATTTTCGTTTTATTCCTTTCGATCCATTACTTGTATACAGACTGTGTTATTTACGACACACAATGCGTTATTACCTTTCAGCGACGTGTTACTTATAAGTCAAAATTTGTTATTAACCATAAGACATTTGTTATTTTTTTGCTATGTTATAAGTATTTCTTTTTTACACGATTTAGGGAAAATATAATATACGTTTCTTGCAACTAATCGGTATAAATTCGAGGTACCCATGAGAAATTGAGGTCTATTTTACCTTATTGAGTCAATGACGACGTGATTAATGCACTTTTCATCTTGTTTTTTAGTGTCGTGTGATTTTCGTTTTATTCCTCGATCCATTACTTGTATACAGACTGTGTTATTTACGACAAACAATGTGTTATTACCTTTCAGCGACGTGTTACTTCTAAGTCAAAATTTGTTATTAACCGTAAGACATTTGTTATTTTTTGCTATCTTATAAGTATTTCTTTTTTACACGATTTAGGGAAAATATAATATACGTTTCTTGCAACTAATCGGTATAAATTTGAGGTACCATGAGAAATTGAGGTCTATTTTACCTTATTGAGTCAATAACGACGTGATTTATGCAGTTTTCATCTGTTTTTTAGTGTCGTTTGTGATTTTCGTTCTTTTTATCTCGATCCATTATTTGTATACAGAATGTGTTATTTACGACAAACAATGCGTTATTACTTTTCAGTGATGTGTTATTTCTAAGTCAACATTTGTTATTATCCTGAAGACATTTGTTATTTTTTTCATGTTCTAAGTATTTCTTTTTTACACGATTTAGGGAAAATTTAATATCTGTTTCTTGCAACTAATCGGTATAAATTCGAGGTACCCATGAGAAATTGAGGTCTATTTTACTTTATTGAGTCAATAACGATGTGATTTATGCAGTTTTCATCTGTTTTTAGTGTCGTTTTGTGATTTCATTCATTTTCTCCCTATCTATGGGTTGTATACAAACTGTGTTATTAACAATATATGGATCGTTATTTCTAATGTAAGATGTGGTGTTTTTGTGTGACGATTTGTTATTTACTAGAAGAGATGTGTCATACGTCACCAAGTGATTTGGAAAAACAAAAAAATTAAGTTAAGCTCCGGCAGCCTGTCGCCTCGCCTGTGGCCTCCTTCGAGCTCTACTACGACGACGGGTCAGGGTCGGACCTCGTCTGCTCACGAATGTCGAGATTATAGGTGGAAATCGAGCTTGAAGTATAGCTCGCTCGTTGGAGAAGATGATGGCAAAAGTTTGTTATTTTCGCATCTGTTAGGGGTAAATATGTCATATCGCGTAGTTTGGGTATTTTTCTCTAAGAATTTTGAAAATCAGGTCCTTCATACTAAATGGAATTTGATTGGGGCCTGAACACTAATTGAAAGTATTACTAGGGTCTGACCCGTAATTAACCCATAATTTTACTTTGTCAGTAAAAAGCAAGTTATCAATGTACGGAGTACCTTTTCCATGGGATTATTCATAATTGTCAAAAGATTTGCTTTTTATATTATTTTGATTTTCAGCATTAACTTCTCCAAAGAGAATGGGCCGGGCTTGAAATTCGGGGTTTTTAATTAAATAATTAAAAAAAAACAATCATTAATAAAATAAACATCAAATGAAAACTATTAATAAAACAGCAATTTTCGTACTCTGGGAGTACGAGTTACTACTCCACGCTGGCCTGCTGACCCTGACATGGCTTTTCAAGTAACTCGTATTCCTGGAATACGAGTTACTCTTCTCTTTTTTTTTTTTTTAATTTTAACTTATTTTATATTATTAATAATAAAATCCACCAAATCATAAAATCATCGTTATCTCATGTAACATACATAATAAAAATCCATAAACGCATCTAATTTACTGTTTGTTTCGCGACGATTAAAATGACATGCATATCTTATATTTTTCGAATATCGGAAATATATTTTTTATTTTTTATTTATTTTATGTAGATATAGTGGTGTTATTTCATCTAGTGTTGCTCTGTTTTAGTACGAGCCTCTCTTTAAAGTTTCTTCCACAATATGTAGTTTTTGCGGGTCCCTTTCTTGGTGTATGTGTCTGTTACAGTTCTGCTTTGCCAAACAAAATGAAGATGATGAATTACAGTCCAACAAATTATTATCGGAAAATAAAAAATATATTTCCGATATTCGAAAAATATAAGATATGCATGTCATTTTAATCGTCGCGAAACAAACAGTAAATTAGATGCGTTTATGGATTTTTGTTATGTATGTTACATGAGATAACGATGATTTTATGATTTGGTGGATTTTATTATTAATAATATAAAATAAGTTATAAAAAAAAAGAGAGAAGAGTAACTCGTATTCCAGGAATACGAGTTACTTGAAAAGCCATGTCAGGGTCAGCAGGCCAGCGTGGAGTAGTAACTCGTATTCCTGGAATACGAGTTAGTAACTCCCAGAGTACGAAAATTGTTATTTTATTAATAGTTTTGATTTGATGTTTATTTTATTAATGATTGTTTTGTTTTTAATTATTTAATTAAAAACCCCTTGAAATTCTGTCATTTATCAATTTCATTAAAGGGGAATTTTCTAATCAGTCCCCACTCAGTAACTTTATAAAGGGTTCAGTACCTGTCAGAAGCCCCATTAGTTTAAAGGACCAACTATTTCAAAAATTGCAGAGATAAGGATAAAAAATATGTATTGACGAAAAGACACTTCCTAACATACTGAACTAAGTGTTATTTTCCGGCGACTTTCTGTTATGCTGTTAGACTATATTGTTATAAACGCCTAGTAAACTGTTATTTTCCATCCCTTATCTGTTACTATGATGCAGAAAATTGTTATCGACAAAGAATATTTATCTTATGAATCTCGTTTTTACAGTAAATCGAAATCCGAATTTTCGAGTGCCCATTAACCAACCAATTTTGGCGTGTAAGGTAGGATATATTGTGGTATTGACGACGCAAGATGTAAGATTTGTAATGAATTTTATTTTAGGTTTCTAATTTGCGAAAATAAGATGAAATCAAAACCGTTTTGGGTAAGGATTACATCTAATATGTATAAATTCGAAGTACCCATAGTATGGGCAGCTCGGTGCGGCACATTGTTTGGACGTTTGTCCAACGTTCATCTTTTAATTTCGTGAAATACGGTTGACCCCAATAATTTGGGTATATTTTTACTGTGTCCAAACTGTTACTCGCATTGTCAAATATGTTACCTGTTTTGCAAAAATCGTTACCAGGTCTGTCAAAACCGTTATTAAACTAAACTTAATTGTTACCATGTGTAGTGTTCTAATTTGCGAAAATAAGATGAAATCAAAGCCGTTTTTGGCAACGATTACATCTAATATGTATAAATTCGAAGTACCCATAGTATGGAAAGCTCGGTGCGGCACATTGTTTGCTCGTTCGTCCGACGTTCATCTTTTAATTTTGCAAAAATACGGTCGACCCCAATAATTTGGTATATTATACTGTCATCAAAGCTGTTACTCAGTCTACCAAACTCGTTACTATATCTGCCAAATCCGTTATTTAGCCGTAATTAATTGTTACCATGTGTAGGGTTCTAATTTGCAAAAATAAGATGAAATCAAAGCCATTTTCGGCAACGATTACATCTAATATGGATAAATTCGAAGTGCCCATAGTATGAGCAGCTCAGTGCGGCACCTCGTTCGGTCGTTCGTTCGATGTTCATCATTTAATTCGTGAAAATACGATCGACCCTATAAAGTTGGGTGTATTTTTTTCATTTTGGTCGATTTGTAAAATTCTCAGGATATGTTACTAGTATATGCGCTTTTGTTACTATGTTGACTAAATTGTTGCTAAATTGTCGGTGAAATTTCGAGCGGGAAAACCATAATTAGATGAATTTTGGGCGGGAGTCTAAGTAAAATCAAGCATAGATTATCTGTTACCAATATGTGTAAAATGTTACTAGTTATATGTTTATATGTTACTAGAATTATTATAGTTTGTGGATTAGGGTTTGTGATTAAAATCAAAACCTAAACCAATATATTTTATCTAAAACTTCGTAACTTCTTATATTTTAGTGAATATATCACGTTTAAGATTAATTGAAGATGTCATTAATTTTGTTGAATCATTTATGTTAAATTGTTATTTTGTCTAACTATTTTGTTACTAGTGATGTGTATACACGTTACCCATATGTCGATTTCTGTTACTTTATCCGGAAAAATTGTTTCTTATCACGGTTAAATCGTTACTGCATAAAAACAGTAAACAATATAGCATTTGTGATTAAGATTAATCGAATATGTCACTAATTTTGATGAATCATTTGTTTTAGGTCGACCATTTAGATTGTAATAAACAACCAATAGTTCATTTCTAACACGTTTTGTGTAAGTAGAATCAATTTGGTAGAAGCATGATCATCCTTTCAAGAAGAGTGTTACTTGTTCTTCATACTATATACTTCAACTTCTTCAATCTCAACATAATCTCCACGAAAATCACAAACTAAACTGATATATGTTTATCTAAGTCTTTGTAAATTCATATATTTTAGTGAATGTAAATTGTTTGCAATATAAAATTTAAAAATAATAAAGTAAACTAATCACATGTTAAATTGTTATTTTGTCTAACTATTCTGTTACTAGTGATGTGTATATATGTTACCCATATGTCAATTTCTGTTACTTTATCCGAAAAAATTGTTTCTGATCACGGTTAAACCGTTACTGCATAAAAACAGTAAACAATATAGCATTTGTGATTAAAATTATTCGAATATGTCATTAATTTTGATGAATCATTTGTTTTAGGTCGACCATCTAGATTGTAATAAACAACCAATAGTTCATTTGTAACACGTTTTGTGTAAGTAGAATCAATTTGGTAGAAGCATGATCATCCTTTCAAGAAGAGTGTTACTTGTTCTTCATACTATATACTTCAACTTCTTCAATCTCAACATAATCTCCACGAAAATCACAAACTAAACTGATATATTTTTATCAAAATCTTGGTAAATTCATATATTTTAGTGAATGTAAAGTGTTTGCAATATAAAATTTAAAAATAATAAAGCAAACTAATCACATGTTAAATTGTTATTTTGAATAGCTATTCTGTTACTCGTGTTTTGTTTCATTGTTACCAATATGTCAATTTCTGTTACTTTATCCCAACAAATTGTTTCTGATGACGGTTAAACTGTTACTGCAAAAAAACAGTAAACAATATAGCGTTTTCAGCAAACAACAGAAGAAATAACCAGAATCATGCACACAAGTTCAGCAACTGAAGCTAAATTTGTTCAAAAGATACATCCTACAAATCAGTCTCAGACATACATAGCAGCAAATTGTAACAAACCGGCTAAGATTTGCGCCCGATATAATCGGATGTCGCCGGTGTGTTGATTTCATCCCACGTACCAACATCATCTTTCAACAACGCGTACCCAAAGTCGTGGGATTTTTTCCTTCTGCGTCGTTGCTTTCTTCAATTTTTCGGCCAGAGTCGTGGGATTTTTCGCTCCTCGTGGTCGTCGCTGCTCTTCGCTCGTGGGATGGCTCGCTGCTTTCTTCGATTTCTGCGATTTATTGGCCATTGTCGTCGTCGGTGAATTCTTCGAATAACGCTGGTCGTCGTCGCTGGTCGTCGGGCCGTCGCTGCTCGTCTAATTCTTCGATTCAATTGAGGGTTATCGATTTTATTGCTAAAATATATTTTCCAGATCTGTTATTTTTCGGACAAATTAGTTATCTGTAATAGTTCTGTAGTTAATTAATGTTAGTGGTTTGGTATTCGATAAACATAAAGTTGTTATTTATTTTCAGTATTCTGTTAGTCATGTATTGTTTTATAATGAGATTAGGGTCAATTATTTTGAAATTTTCGACAATTGAAGTGAGATTCCACCACTAAATTTTCGAATTGGATTTGGAGTAATATTTCAGTATAAACCTAATTAACCTAGTTCGGTCAATAACATCGACATTTCCGCGACTTTAACCTTATATTAGAATCGTTGATGATTTTCGTAACAGAGCTGTTTTTGGACATTGTTACTTTTGTTCAATGATCAGTTACTGTATAGGTTATATCTGTTACTATCGTGATCACATTTGTTACTTAAGTTGCATAAATTGTTACCCAGTTATCGTGTTCACAAAATCTTCAATATACGTACGTCACATCAAAATTCTTCACTACTTCTTTCCTAAACTCACTAATTCTCGTTAATTATTAAGACTCATGATCAAATTCACTCAATTTCGTGTTAATCGGCCATTAAATCGATATTTGACCCATTTATGATCGCGTTTTTTTGAACTGGATTATCATAATAATTTCGCTTGAACTACTAAATTATTCGATGATTATAAGTACCCATGAGAAAACGAAGTCGATCAATCTTATTTGCACCTTAACAACGAGATTTCAGTCGGTATTATAGTCCTAAAAGCAACGAAAGTCGAACGAAAGAGACGATGGCAAATGGGTGTAATTTTTCGCAACTATAAAGGATAGAAATGTCATTTCATGTCACCTAGGTCCTTAAAACTTATATTCTCGGTACTTTGGTCCTTGGGTCTAAGTTAAAACTATATGGAGCCTGAACTATGTTCAAACTTGGCTAATAGGTACGGACTAGTAATATACCCTTCATTAAATCAGACTTTAAAGTGGCTTTTGCAATAAAACGTGCTTGAAAAGTAATTAATGGGCGACTCACGTTTTGCTATGAAAGTGAGCCTAAATGTTGACTTTTGATCAATTGAACTTCATATCTTATGGTCTTTATACGTGCCACGTTAGACAATGCAAGAAAGTTACATTCTAGACAATGGGAAAAATAAGCGCTCTTACTCTTCAAGCCGTAAAAAACAAAGTTCATTTAATTTGAAGCAAACGTGATTATGAGTTTCAAATTACGGACCATTAATACGATGTGATTAGATTTGAATATTGATATGAATACGACTTCAAAGAAGACTTTCGTATTTCTCGTATTAAATACGAACTTTTGTCCTGTATGCCGAAAAATAATTTCCATTTAATCCAATGTTGAATGGTAGTTGTCCTTTTTTTGCATTGTTTCCCAAATTATGATGTAAGTAAATTAAAAACACGGATTTGGATGGGCATTAAAACTTTCTTTATGGCTGCTAATAATTTTCATGACCTAATTAGAGATTGCAACGTGTCATTTTGTCCTTCAACCGAGTCATAGTCTCGATTACGCAAGAAATAGCACCAAATTGAAAAACCTCATTAAATAAGGTGAATTTACATAAAAATACCCAAGATAAAAGATTTGCAAGTCATTAGCTATGTCATAAATTTTTTTATAAGTACCTGTTTAACTGTGCGTACCATTTTTTTCAGTCTTGACGTATTTCTTATATGTGTTATGTACCCCGTCACACGTTTATATGGTACTCGTATACGTTTATATATGGTACATTAATGTGTTATATGATGCACATTTTCTCCTGTATTATGTACCACAATACGTAGCTATATGGTACCTAAATGTGTTATATAACGTACCTTGCGGCGGATCAGGTACCAATAAGCAAAAAATTTATTCTAATAGGTACCTACATATAAAAGAACATTGACAGGGTACTGACTGCAGTATTCATACAAATGGGTATTTTCCGATAAAAATCCCATTAAATAATCACAATTTTTTTCCCATAAAAAAAATAAACAATAAGATTTACTCAAAAGGGTACCAATTATTCCCAACTTTATGCGCCTTTTAAAAAAAGCACACATGCTCATCATCAAAAGAAAAGAACCATTTGTTTCTTGACTTATAGTAAGTAATAATTAATCCTGTACTGTACATACATACTAGGGTTTATAATATTGCATTCGTTTATATAATTTAATGGATTATAATATAAAATCTGAAAAAACAACCTTCGTTAATTGGACAATGCATATCCGTTGGGCTGATATCTGATTGAATGAATGCCTTCGGTTAGGGTCGGGCCTTAACCAAGGCCCGAATCAATCACTCACTTATTACATTCAGGAGGAAGAACCTTATACCTAGCCTTGTCCAGACAATAAGAGTAGAACATATGCTTCCTTCGGGCCCAATCCAAGCCCGCAATCTGCTGGCCCGAAAGCTTCGCAAACTGTTCTCCATCGATAGGATCCAAGCTCGAAGGATTGCTCTTCGAACACGACACATCCTTCGAGCTGTTATTCATCGTCAAAGCACAGCCCTCCATTTCGACCCCCCTCATCGATACGACGAAAGGGGCATATTTGTAATTTACGCCGTACTTTCCTCCGTGGGTCGCCCACTCCGACCCGTCCCATATCGTAGAGTAGACAGCCATCGCCTTCGATGGGTACACAGATGAAGTTATGGTGCTGCGAACCACTTCTCTTACAGGTATGTTGTCCACTAGAAACCTGCCCAAAGAAATTCTTGATTATTATTACACATTGAAATGAAAGTATATAGTAAGCTGTACTTTTACTTACACAGTGTGATGGCTGTTCCATAGGATGCTAAAGTCATGGAATGTCGACATAAAAAGCCGCGTGGGGCTTTTGAATGGGTCAAAGAAAGCTAAGAAGGAGAAAATGATCTTTGCTTCTGTACTGCGTTAGTTTGTCAAGCTGAAGAATTTTCTATCTGTTCACATGTGGCATCTTTGCCTATAAATGCAAGTGCTCGGCCAGTGCAAATGCATCCCACAGTCCAAAGGGATCAGTGAGAGGAGAGAAAATAGAGGGAAAATAATAGAGAGTTTGTCGGGTATTTTCTCCGACTATAAAGAGATATATTGAATGTTTTCTCCTTTGTAGTACGAGAGGTTGTAACTCCTATATTTCTCCTATAGTGAATTCTCCTTCTTTGCCCGTGGTTTTTACCCCGATTTGTTTGGGGGTTTTCCACGTTAAATCTCGGTGTCCAAATTTTATCTTTAATTGTTCAAATATTAGCCGCGGTATTATTCGACCGGGTCTGCTGCCACGCCAACAATTGGTATCAGAGCCTAGCTTGGGTTTTATATATCTGTTTATCGTATGCTCTGTGGTTGCCACTAACGTGGACCCTCCACATCAGAAAATAATAGATATTATACTGCCCTTGTTACGGTGACGAAAAAGCCGGTACGAGTTCAGTAATTATCTGCTGCAAACCCGTCGGAGGTATCACTCACGACTGAGCAGAAATTATGGCGGCGAAGTTTGATATCGAAAAATTCAACGGGAGAAACTTCTCACTGTGGAAATTAAAGATAAAGGCGATCTTGTGAAAGGACGGCTGTCTGGAGGCTATCGATGGAAAACCAGCCACGCTGACAGACGAGATAAAAGAAAAAATAATAATAATTTGAGGACGGATAATGGAGGAGAATATACTGGCCGGAATTTTGATAGCTTTTGTAAAGAGAAGGCATCAAAAGGCACTGTACCACGGCGTATACTCCACAACAGAATAGAGTGGCGGAGCGGATGAATAGGACTCTGTTGGAGAGGACAAGAGCCATGTTGGGAGCTGCAGGTCCGGATAAATCATACTGGACAGAAGCAGTCAACACCGCCTGCTACGTGATCAATCGGTCGTTGTCAATGACAATTGATCAGAAGACGCCGATGGAGATGTGAACCGGGAAGCCAGCGGATTATTCCAAACTCCATGTATTTGGAAGTCCTGTGTACGTGATGTACAACGCCCAAGAAAGTACGAAGCTGGATCCGAAGTCCAGGAAGTGTTTGTTCTTGGGGTATGCTGATGGTGTGAAGGGGTATTACCTGTGGGATCCCACTGCCCACAAGGTTGTCATCAGCAGGGAAGTTATCTTTTTAGAAGATAAACTAACTAGAGAAAATGATAGCACTACAAAGGAACGCCCAGAAACCACGGCGATTCAGGTGAAAGGGAAGTCTGTGGAACAAGATTCTTCTGAAGCAGTACCGGAGCGCTTTCGTGCACGACTGGTTGTTAACGGCTACGCTCAGAAAGAAAGCATCGACTTCAACGAGATATTTTTACCGGTGGTTCGACTGACGACTGTTTGGGTACTCCTGGCGATGTGTGCTACATTCGATCTACATCTAGAGCAACTAGATGTGAAGATGGCTTTTCTTCATGGAGATCCTGAAGAAGAGATTTATATGCTCCAGCCGGAAGTTTTTTAAGACAAAGAAAAATGGAACTTGGTTTGCAGGTTGAACAAATCTCTATACGGTCTCAAACAGGCGCCGAGGTGTTGGTATAAGAGATTTGATTCCTTCATCATGAGCCTTGGATACAACAGATTAAATGCAGACCCTTGTGCATATTTCAAGAGGTTTGGTGAAAGCGATTTTATCGTATTACTGTTGTATGTTGACGACATGTTGGTAGCAGGCCTCAACAAAGATCGTACTGAAGAACTCAAGGCACAGTTGGCTAGGGAATTTGAATGAAGGACTTGAACCAGCAAACAAGATTCTAGGGATGCAAATTTACCGAGACAGAAATAACAAGAAGATTTGGCTCTCCCAGAAGAACTATCTGAGGAAGGTCTTGCAACGCTACGATATGCAAAAAGGTAAGCCAATTTCTACCCCACTTCATGTTAATTTCAAGTTATCCTCCAGGAGTCCTAGCAGTGAAGAAGGAAGGATGGAGATGTCTCGAGTACCGTATGCATCAGCGGTGGGAAGTCTTATGTTCGCGATGATTTGTACACGATCAGACATTGCACATGCAGTGGGAGTAGTAAGTCGGTACATGGCGAATCCGGGCAAAGAGCATTGGAGTACGGTGAAGAGGATCCGATTATATAGAGGAACCTCATATGTTGCATTATGTTACGGGGGAGCAGACTTTACTGTCAGAGAATACGTTGACTCTGATAAGTTCGTTTGGTGTCGTTCCTCAAGTGGCCTAGCGGAGACGTAAGCAACATGAATGGCAAGGATGAAAGAATGGTGTGAAGATCCGATTGATCCTCAATCAAATCTTCAAGTGGGAGATTGTCGACATAAAAAGCCGCGTGGGGCTTTTGAATGGGTCAAAGAAAGCTAAGAAGGAGAAAATGATCTTTGCTTCTGTACTGCGTTAGTTTGTCAAGCTGAAGAATTTTCTATCTGTTCACATGTGGCATCTTTGCCTATAAATGCAAGTGCTCGGCCAGTGCAAATGCATCCCACAGTCCAAAGGGATCAGTGAGAGGAGAGAAAATAGAGGGAAAATAATAGAGAGTTTGTCGGGTATTTTCTCCGACTATAAAGAGATATATTGAATGTTTTCTCCTTTGTAGTACGAGAGGTTGTAACTCCTATATTTCTCCTATAGTGAATTCTCCTTCTTTGCCCGTGGTTTTTACCCCGATTTGTTTGGGGGTTTTCCACGTTAAATCTCGGTGTCCAAATTTTATCTTTAATTGTTCAAATATTAGCCGCGGTATTATTCGACCGGGTCTGCTGCCACGCCAACATGGAAACCTTCGGTGGGATCGAACCATAGGTAGAACTTCTCTTCCCTTCCCATTCTTACGCTTCCATTGCCGTAAATGTTAGTTTGAAGTACCCATTGTCGCCTCTTTTCGTGGCCTAGGATTTCGATGTCTATCTCGTCGTGGTTATGAGGGTAAACGTCAGCGTTCGAGAGCTGATAAAAACAATATGATAAGCAATACTTGGATTTGAGAAAAGGATATTCTTTCTGAAGAGTATTTTTCTTACATAATATGCTACTACAACGCCTGATGTAAAGCCAGGGGGCAACTTAAGTGCAGCGTTGAAGAATCCATAGTAGTACCTACTCTTCGAAACCAAGCCCGAACCTTCAACATAGTAAAGAAAAGCAACTAAAAGGTGATGATCATTGATCGGAGGAGAATAACACTATGCTTATATTAGTAAGTTATTACCTGAGTTTTTGTCCAAAGTTAGATCGGCGATTGTCCCGTTATTACTCGATCGAATTTTCGATCCTCCGAAAGCAACTTGGAAGCTTTGGTTCACCGAAATTCGGCTGAAACGATCAGTTAAGCGCTCGATGTTGGGCGGTGTGTAGATTGGGCCACGAGAGAATGCTGTAGTTGGGTAAAACGAAAGGGTTAGTAATAAGAAGGATATTTCATGCAAAGTTGCCATGGAAGTATATGTGGAAGTTGTGTTGGAAAAAAAAAACTATAGTTTATAGTGTTGTATATGAAGAAAGGGGACTTGAAAAGAAATTTAGTGAATTAGCTTAGTTGTAGCAAGCTGGATGTATTTGGTAGGAAATCTCATTTAATTTTTTATTGACGTTTGAACAACTATAAAGCAGTTGAAAATGTTATATATTGTATTGTCTTATGTCCATCGAATCCATCCATAATGTGGGTTTGGGAAACGACAGATTTTGTAAAGTCCAGCCTTTTTATAGTGGGGGGCCAATATTTTATTACAATAGGTACGAACCTTTAGAGAGGTACTAAACTATAATAGTATGGGTTATATTTTCTAAACTTATACATCCATTCATAATGTCGGTTTCTTGTTTGTGTCAAATCAATGATCAATAAAAATCTGGGTGAAGGAGGAGGCGAAAATGGACCCTAATAAATCAAGAAATGAAATGTGTTACGAAAAACAGCTGTTATTTGTTAAGACTATGGGTGTGGTGTGGTGGCTATGAGAGGGTCAAGCCCACAAATAGGACCAGCTTGGTATATATTATTATCATAACTAAAGGGTCCTATCTGTCGATAATTTAATGCTGTCCATCCAAATTGAAGCGTTGCTCTTTTTGGTTCTTCTCCACCGATTTCCCAGTAGTAATGACTTTCCATGTTATAATTAAACAAACCCTTAAAAATATGTACCCATACTTCCATGCTGCTTAGAAATGACCGGATTCTTTTGGGACGTCGAAAGATATTCGAAAACGCCAAGAATCTCGTAGAACATTTAATTGTGATTTTAAAAAGCATATGCAACTATGCAAGTAGAAGTTCCTCCCCAACAAGACGCATAAAATGTCACAAATTACCAAACCACACATAAATACACGTTTATTCATACATAAATCATCAAGCACAGTGTAATAATCAGCAAATTCACCCACTTCTAAGTTCTAATGCACGTGTCCCCATCGCAAACCCACCCTTTCTCTTCCTCCTCACCTTCACCCACCTCCTTCTCGCCGCCGCCGACGGAGGCCAAAGCACACTTTGGGTGAAGATCAAAGTCGCACTCCTCACAGTAATACGACCAAACCCGCCCAGCACCTCCACAGCCATCGCAGTTGAAGATCTCACGCTTTACAAGCGACAGCTCGTGGTCGTGGGACTCGTGCCTCGCCTTCTCCGGCCAGCCGTCGGCCATCTTCTCCAGCGCATCTTCGATCTCCTTAATCCTCTCGGCGGTGAAGGGGTAAGCCTCCGCGCCGTGGTACATGATGAGCTCACGAACCTCCGTCGACACGGTTTTCCCAGTCGGGCCGACGGCGGCGACCATTGGGATTCCCTTGACTTTGAAGAGGCGGCTCAGCGACTGCTTCCTTGGGTCGCCGAAGGGTAGGGCGAGCCATGGCATCGTAGCGAAGAACTCGTCGAAGGAAGCTTGGTCTCTGTCGCTAGAGATGAATATGACTACGAGCTTTTGGTTGTGTTCTTCGTTGATCTTTTGGTAGGCTTCTTTGAGCATAGGGAGAAAGGCACGGCAGGGCGGGCACCAGTGGGCGGAGAAGTAGAGGAGTATGTCTTTTCCGACGAGGTCAGAAATGGGAACCTGAAAAATGAATGGCTTGGCTTGAATTAACTTGAACACATTGATAAAGAACTCAGCTTTACGAATGAGTTGAAGTTTTTCTTCGATGTCTTGAATTTTCGGCGTCATAGAAGATATGGGTTATGGATTTTCTTACCTTAACGCTGTCTTTTCCGATCACAAAATCAAGATCGCCCAACACCAAGATAGATTCTAGGGTATGAGCTTCAAGCTTTGCCTTGTCTAATTCTTCGAGCTCGGCGAATTTCTCGGGCGTGAAAGGGTATGCTTTGGCGCCGTGTTCCTCGATAGCTTCGCCGACGTTCAAGTGAAGCGTCTTACCATCGGGCCCAATTACTACAACGGTGGGGAGGCTGTTGACTTCGAAGTATCGAAGCAGCTTATCGCGGAACTTATCCTTGACGGGCAACGACAGCCACGGAATGCTTTCGAATTCTTCTTTAAAAGATGAATCGTCCTCGTCGAGGGGTATCATCACGATTTCGAATTCCTCGCCAGATTTTCTCAAGCTTCTGTAAACGTCGGCGAGCTTTGAGTTGAACTCGATGCATCCTCGATAAGTCAGCCATGCGAAATAGAGGCCGACGGTTTTACCTTCCAGGTCAGAAATAGGTACCTAATACGTAAGACGATGTAAAAGAAAATTCAGTCATAGAACGAAAACGACCAAAGGAGACGGAGAAAGTTTTGTGACCTTTCTCCCATCTGCTGCAATCACATAGTCCCGAGATTTGGACAAGAGTAAGGACTTCAGCGACTGATTCCTCCTAGCTTCTTCTTCTTGTTCTTTCAGTTTCTTGATGTGTTCTGAGGTAAAAGGGTAGCCTTCTGATCCGTTTTCATGGATGACTTCGACCCCTTCGCTGGTTAGTATACGACCATCCTCGTCGAGGATCACAAGGTGGGGAATTCCACTCACGCCGAACAGTTCGTTGAGCTGTTCGCGAGCCTCGGAATCAGAGAAGGGAATGGCAAGCCAAGGCATCTTAGAGAAGTACGAATCAAACGATTCGCTGTCTTTGTCGCCAGAAACGAAGACGACCTCGAAATTGCTTCCATGTTGATGGAGTTCATCGTAAGCTTCCACCAGTTTGGGAGTGAATCTGTGGCACGGCCCACACCATGACGCAGAGAAATACAGCCCAACTACTTTGCCCTTCAAACCATCGTCGACTTTCACCTGCAAAACGTCGACAGCTTTGGTTTCTTTCAGATACTTGATATATTTAAATAGATGTTTCCCAATCTTTAACACAACATCATGTTACGAACAGCAAGCAATAGATGAATGATTTTCCAGAAAACAAAAATATTAAACTAAGAATCGGTAATTATCCATCCGATTAGAACGAGTTCGTACCTAGCCCACTCGAACCAGATAAACCCTAAATTCAACGAATAGACGAAAAACCAGCTATTTCTAATCATAAATTTGTCTTTCGCTTACCTGATCGCCGTTATTCCGCACAAGGAAGTCCCTGTTTGAGAAGCACAAAACAGCACTAAGGTCGACGATTTCTGAGGTCTCCATGGCTCGTGAGAAAAGCAAATGTTTCTTCTACAGAGTTCAGAAGATTTCACACAATCGCTGAAGAAGAGCAAGCTCGCCTTAAATTATAATATATAGTCACAACTCACAAACACATTGACTGAATAGGCAAAGTGTAAAAGATAGTTTATGCGATTTCCGGATTTTTTCTTACGGACGAAGATTGTAATGGGAACCAAGTAAGTGTGCTGAGTCACTGCTGACGAGGACTTGGAATTAATTACCCATAATTAATATTATATTTGTTATTTTATCGATAAATACTTCATAGCACTATTACATATTAATTATTGAAGTCCTTTTTTCCATTATGAAAACTTGAAGAGGCTTCCCAATTCACATACCTTTTGTGCAGTGCAATGTGAAATAACTAATATAATCATTTTGCAAAAATATATTCCCGTTATCCTACTTTATTCATTAATCTCAACGTAAAAAGAACAAAAAAGAAAAAGGAATGGGGTGCAACTCAATTCACTGTTATTCCGTTTAAACTATAACAAAATTTTCACTTTTGCAATAATTTTTACCTTCGCACTTATCTTCACGTTTCTAATGTGTGTGATTTGAGCACGATGTGGGCTTGTATAATGGGCCAGTTTAATTATTAATTATTATGTATGAATGGGCCCATTTTACTAAAGCCAGAGATGATAATGATAATATTCTGAAACTTTACAGTGATGAAATAATATATTTATTTGTACAATTCGGAACATAATCATCACAAACGAGCAAAAGATAGTAGTGAACAGATATTATAATTTTAATATGTAACAAAGTAAAAGTTTCCACACGACTTTGTACACCAACCCTTCAGCGAAGCCAAAAATGTTTCTTTTACTCTTCAACACGGATGGAAGAATATTAATGTTCCTTGTTATTAAAAAATGTTTGGCACAAAACTCTTGAAATTGGAGGAGACGACATATTCCCTCTTTGACATTACAATATAGATTAAATATAAAACAAAGAACAATATCTACAAAAACCGAGTAAAGAAGCAATCAAAAACTGTGAAGCCTTGCTTCATTCCTCCCTCGATACTTCATCTCATGTGTGATCTTTACTTTGCTTCCACTCAACGAACATTTAACTAATTAAATTCATTACCATTCATCGAAGGCTATTCAACCAAAGTCTTGAATAGGAAACATTCAACAATAATTATAATGTCACATCAGCCTATTGAATTATATCCAAATAATGGATATATTCCTCTCACTAGATCACAGCCCACGATGAGCAGCAGCGCTCCTCACACTAACAGCAACGGTTCGTTTTCTCATGTATTTGTTGGGGTTGAGCGGTAATATTTAATTCTGGGCCAGCGGTAGTTGTATTTGGACCCCGCGACAATTTATCGGGATATTAATTAAAGTCGAAATGACACAGAGAGAACACCGAGATTTTTACGTGGTTCGGCCAATACCGCCTACATCCACGGAGAGACAATAATTTTACTATATTTGAGAATATTACACCGTACAAAATAACGCTCGTGTTTAAACCCAAACCCGAGACCCCTTACCCACCCGGGTAATGTTTTTGTACCCACACTCGACTACCCAGTAAAACTACACCCGCTCTCACCCTTATCCACCCGGACAAGATTTTCCTTTTTTTCTTTTCTTTCTCATTTTCTCTCTCTCTCACTTCACCCCTCTCTCTCTCTCCTCTCTCTCGTTGGGGTGTTCTCTAATGTTGAGCAAGGAAGCCTATTTATAGGCATTCTCATGCTCAAAGACATCATGGCATACATCATGCCCCATTGGCTCATGTGGCTTTTGATTGCCCACGTCTACTAGTACAAGAAGAAGAAAAGTTGGTTTGTTAGTTTGACAATTCAAACCAAATGAGCTGGATCCTAACAATTCTCCCCCTCCAGCGATATTCATCACCTGCCTCTACATCCCAAGTGCTCCTTCCAGCGAGTCTAATCTTGAGAGTAACCCATTCGTAAATACCACGAACGTCCATTGGCTTCCTTGTAGCACATACACATAATCCGAATCAAGATTACCGGTCCTACACCACTTGACTCACTCAGCGACCAATCTTATGTGCAGCTATGTTGAACCGACTCGACCCGTCGATTCCCGAAGAGGGACTTCGATGCAACCCCTTCTTCACCAGCAGGATTTTCCTTCTCACCATCGTCTACCTTTATACCACGCGCGCGATTTTCGTGACCCATCGAAGTCTGAGTATTATATACCATACTCACGTCCCGACGATACAAACCTTTGCACTCTTCTTCCTTTTGGTAGGACCATTGCGCCATGTGTGATTTCCAGACTCCCCCTGCTATGAAACCCCATAGCCCTGGAATCTGACTGGCTCAAGAATATTATATTCTAGCAACTTTGGGACACGTCACACCACCCAAAATGCTTAACGCTCCGTCAACCATTTTGATCTTCCCCGTTCCAACACACCGAACAACACAACGATATCCATCGGCCCATGGAGATCGAAAAACCGTTCGCATTTTCCTGAACGCATCAAAATATTCTCTTGAAGCAAACCCGAATTTAATATCCTCTTTCCTGAGAACGAGCGCCATCATTAGAGACTGTGAGAACGTCTCCAAGATAAACCGTGTGCTACCTCCGTTGTGGAATTTTCCTAGCCGCTTGTCCTTCTTCCTCCAAGTCGGACAATTTCTCCTGATGTGTCCCGGCTCACCACATTTGTAGCATCACATGCCCTTTCCCGCCACCTGGATTTGGACCTGCTGTTGTCTTCAAATCCCCTGGCGCGTCACCTTCCTCTACGATTCACTCTGAAAAATAACCAACACCTCGGCTATAATCAAAATTTGACCGCCTTCTCTTTTCATGCTCCAAAAGAGTTGACTCCACCATCCACCGTCTGCGCCGTCTCGTACCGGATGGTTGTGATCAAATTATCACCCGAATCAGGAAGCAAGGTAAGAAGCAACAGGGCCTTACTTCTTCCTCTCCGACACATCATGACCCCAAGATTTTCATCATTTACTCCGACTTTTTCCGTCTCCCATCAAAGCTTATCACCCAGCCTTGACAAACGAGGACACCCTTCACTCTTCTCTGCCGCAGAGTGAAACCTCCCGCACCAGCACATTGTCGCACTTTGCTGTCATCCGTCGCTATTATCCTTGCAGAGATTCAACAGCCCGGCCCAAATAGTACTGATCAGATATTTCCCAAGAAAGGCTAACGACCTGCCTCACAGCACTATTGCCATAACTCGCCAAAACTCCACCACCGCACAAGCTCTGCCCGACACCGAGCATCCCATCAACGATAACCATCTTGTACCATCATTTCTTCAGTACAAGGCATCACCTCGTTGAACCTAGCTCAGACACTGGCTCCCCCGATTGACGTTCCCTTCTGATATCTTTTCTGATGTGGAAGATCAGACACAGCTGCAACCACAGAGCATACTCAGAATACCAGCAGGGCTTGGCTCTGATACCACTTGTTGGGGTTGAGCGGTAATATTTAATTCTGGGCCAGCGGTTGTTGTATTTGGACCCCGCGACAATTTATCGGGATATTAATTAAAGTCGAAATGACACAGAGAGAACACCGAGATTTTTACGTGGTTCGGCCAATACCGCCTACATCCACGGAGAGACAATAATTTTACTATATTTGAGAATATTACACCGTACAAAATAACGCTCGTGTTTAAACCCAAACCCGAGACCCCTTACCCACCCGGGTAATGTTTTTGTACCCACACTCGACTACCCAGTAAAACTACACCCGCTCTCACCCTTATCCACCCGGATAAGATTTTCCTTTTTTTCTTTTCTTTCTCATTTTCTCTCTCTCTCACTTCACCCCTCTCTCTCTCTCCTCTCTCTCGTTGGGGTGTTCTCTAATGTTGAGCAAGGAAGCCTATTTATAGGCATTCTCATGCTCAAAGACATCATGGCATACATCATGCCCCATTGGCTCATGTGGCTTTTGATTGCCCACGTCTACTAGTACAAGAAGAAAAGTTGGTTTGTTAGTTTGACAATTCAAACCAAATGAGCTGATCCTAACAGTATTTATAGTGTTGGCCGTCATCGCAGCTATTTCCGTGGGTTCTTGCGTCTTGGGTCGATTCTTGAGCAGGCGGCACCACCGCGTCAGGGCGGAGAACCACCACCCAAGGGCGGCGGCGGCGGAAAAGCAGCGGCAGATCGACGGCGGTTTGGTCCTCGAGAGTGGGAAACGAGGCATAAGTCGCCCAACTTCAAGGATCATGATGATATTGAGTTTGGTCTTGATAGGAAGACGAATGTTTCTGGTAATAAGGCGAATGGTAATAACAAGGAAAACGATAATATAAAGCAGCATCCACCTTATGATCATCGTCATGATGATGATCGTCAAAGTAACTTCAATGGTAAATTCAAGCCGCAAGTGAGATTCGCAGACGATCATGGTGATAATGAAGGAATGCCCAGGCCGGCGGATCATCGAAGCTTCAGTGATAAATTCAGGCCACAAGTCAGATTTGCATGAAGATTATGATGATATATGATGATCGTCAAGTGTAAGAACTTGGTCTGTCTATAAGTTCTTTTTCCTCTCCTATAGTTTGTATCACCAAAACAATTGGTGATAAATTGTAATTTGCTACACAATCGTTTAGAATGTTAAAGAAAAAACAGGGGAAACAGAGCAAGTATTAGGTATCTTCTTTATTACTGATGTACTTAAAAAAGCTACGAGCTTTCCATCATACAATCAAAGCAGTAACTCGCAGCAGAATTCTTACATTCCTTAACTGCTATCCATACATATAATAAGGAAACCCAATCTTCTTCAAGCAGCAGAAGGCGCAGGTATGTAAGAAACCGCAGGCTCGGGCATGGAAGCCATAATCGAAGGCTTCGACAAGCTATTATTAGCAGCAGAAGTTTCTTCTTCTTCATCTGCCTTGTAATCTAATGATTCGTCGTTGTAAACATCCCACCATTTTTCCACGAGCATTTTGATGTCTTCTCTGTCCATGTTCGCTTCAACGCCAGTGTACCTCCATGGCTTCGATCCCTTTCAATCGAATTAACACTTAAATTCACTGGCAAAATGGGGGAAAGGAAGAAAGAGTTCGCTGTAAGAAAAAAAGGAAAACTTACAGCTGCGCAGTAGTGGACAACCTTAACCTTCTCAAGCTCGACGTTTTCAGGGTGGCGCCAGAGCATCGCCAGTACGAGGTTGTACACGAGTGGGATTGGCTTGTATATGGGATTGAAGAACATGTTCAAGAAATCCTACGATCGCCATTTTTTTCCCATGTTTAATACCTCAAAAGTCCAAACAGAGAACCCATATTCGAATTCTTTCATTACCTGCTCGGCAAACGGCGTAGGTGGGGTGATGCGAAGTGTCTCCAAGAGATCCTCGTACGTGGCCTTGCTGGGCTCGAAGACGAACATCCCAGCGTTGAAGTACAGCGGCGGCGGCGGCGAGCCCATCTCCTCGGCGGGCCAGGCCACCTTGTCGGGACACTGCTGGCAGTAGCCGATGGAGTACTGCTTCGAATGGCTCCACGTTTTCTCGCAGAAGCAGTCCATGACGGCGTAGAAATAGCCGTTGGGAGTTTCGAGGAGGTGGTCTATGTTGTCGTACACTTGTATGTCGGCGTCGAGGTACACCATCTTGCTGTACTCCTCGAACTACGTGCAGTGCAGAGAAGCAGTTGTATGTAATAACAACAAAACTACTGAAAAAAAAAAATAGAAGATCCCATCTCTGTTCTTGAAAAGGGCGTGGCTTACGTACGTTCCATATCCGAAGCTTGGAGTAGTTGATGACGTAATAAGCCATGGCGAATTGGACCTGATTTTCCGGCGGGTATATGGGTTCGATCTCCTTGACGACGCAGCCCTGAGACCTGAGAATTTCGCGGTGGTCGTCGGGGACGTCGGGCAAGATGGCGACGACTAAGGGGTAAGAGCTCTTCACCTTCCTTAAACCCTTGGCCAAGCCTATCACGCCCTTTACGTAGTCGCCGTCGCCGGCCAAGAATGTTACGTAGGCTTTTTTATTGTCTGGTATTTTCGTGGGGAAGTTGACGTTGAGCTCAGGCGCCATTTTTGTCGAGTTCTTCTCCCTTACTGTCTTCTTTCATTGTGATTTGAGGTGGTTTATATAGAGAAGAGAGGTGAGGTGATATGTGGTTCAAATGCTCCCCAAATGAAATGCAAATGCACATCCGTGCATGTTAGCATGTTGGATTTGGTTTAGGTGTATTTATTTATTTATTTTTGTTATTGTGAATAATATCTTCATTGCTGTTTTATATGTGGGGGAAAAAGAAAGTATTGGGGAGTGTGAACACCTTACACAACTTCATCTTTTTAATCTCATTATCGTTCCTTATCACAAGGATAGGGACAATGTGGAAATATGCAATTCAGATGGACGATATACTATATTATTCTATTGCTTTATTCTTCTCCGCTTTTTATTCGTTATGGTAGTTTTTTTCTAGAACTCATTTGGCATTATCTTGGCCGAGTAATCTGTTTCAATAAGGAAAATTGGACGAGAAGATAGGAGAGAGGCAAGTAACTATTTGGAATTCATTAGAAAAGAGATATATGTATTTGTTAAGCCCCTACGTACAACCCTTTCAATTCAACATTATCTTTGTCGAAAAAGCCACTATAGTGGATTGAATAATTGAACCAAGTGACGTAGTATATCCAAATTAAAACATGTGATGGATCGGTGAGCCAATTATAAAAATTATACGTTTGCGGAAAAGAACATTTAAATAACCTCCATCTAATGTTTGGGGACGTAAGACGACTATCATCGTGTGACATGCAAATCATGATCACGATTAACGTCATAACGATTGTGTTTTTCTTGTCTTTATTATATGGCGCTTTATTTCGCACTCCTTGGTTTCCCCGAAATGCATACGATATCATTTATGTATTGACTTGACCTGGACATACATTTATTGATTCGATACATATAATTGCGAATAAAGAAAGAATATTAATTCACAAAAAACCAAGCCAACCCCGAATAGAATATTCAACCTTTTTATCGCTACCATTAAAAAATGATGCAAAAGACAAATTCAGAATGATACACAAACTTGCACAACTGTTCAAAGGACATACGGCACGATATACAAAAATTATAATTATATCCGTATATATGCCTCAAAGATTTCCTGTAATTGGAACCATAGCTTTGTCATGCAAAAGGGTTCCCATTTTGGGATGCGATTCACGGGCTAGTGGTTCCGTAACTATAAATTAAAATATATTTTCTATAATATGAAAATATACCGATACATACATGTATGAAGATAAGCTGGAATTAATTTAAGAGGAGGTTCTTTCTCCTCTCCGACTTGATGATTTACATGTTTCCTCAGGCGTTTTGTGAACGGAAAAATATACGAAGTAAAATATTTCAGGCAGCACAAAGGCACGAAAAACAAATACAGACAGCAGCGAAGTTACATTCGATACTAAGAAATGCTTGCAAGAAATCACTGCACAGCCAAATGTAAAACTCCTAAGCACCATCTTCATCAAAACAAATCCATCATAATATAATAAAAAGAAACATAGGTTCACAGATACCAACCATTATATAGTATATAAAAGACTAGATCAAGACTTGGCCGCAGCCATTGAAGGCAAACTCCCGATAAAGCACACTAAGCCTGTGACAATTTGTTTCAAGTCAGCAATAAAAAGGGCGTGAAAGCACGAACGCGAAGTAAAGCATATATGATATGTACTACTTGCCTTGTTAGCAATGTTGTTCGAGAGCCAGTCCAAGCCCTCGTAAAGACCCTCACCTGAGGTAGCACAGGTGCTTTGGATATACCTAGAAATCACAGAGGACCTCAGGTTAATACGAATTAAGAGTACAAAGAATTGGTGTTATAACACACGAGGTTGAGTACGCATGTGTATACCAGTGACGCTGCCTGAGGGAGTGCAGGCCTAGTTTGTCAGTAATTTCAGCAGCGTTCATCGCATTAGGAAGATCTTGTTTGTTGGCAAATACGAGTAGCACTGCATCTCTCAGCTCGTCCTAGAAAATTCAGTCAATAATTTCAAGCCACGATTGTTAACCCAGATCCTTTTTCTTTATGATATGAATATCAGAACTGACTGAGCCAAAAACAGAATCAGACCTCATTCAACATCCTGTGTAATTCATCCCTTGCCTCAACAACACGGTCCCTGTCATTGCTATCCACCACAAATATGA
Source organism: Craterostigma plantagineum (assembly GCA_027422505.1). Lineage (NCBI taxonomy): Eukaryota > Viridiplantae > Streptophyta > Magnoliopsida > Lamiales > Linderniaceae > Craterostigma > Craterostigma plantagineum. The sequence goes on from JAPQWV010000028.1 coordinate 12,269,800, forward strand.
GACCTTGCGTGTTTTGGAAGTAGTGCCTCCACAATGGACGGATCTATCAGAAGGAAGACAAGTTTAGCTTTCTCAGACATGCATGAGCATTTAGACAAACTACAATTTTCACAAAGAATCACGAAAGAGTGTGAGCATCCAAGTTTCAGTTTATAGTTGTGTTAGTATCAAGTAAAGACTGTGCTCATTAGAGACAACAGAGACTAATGTCCTTACCTTGTCCTGACCCCCCACATCCCAAACAGTGAAGCTGATGTTCTTGTACTCAACAGTCTCAACATTGAAGCCTGCAAGACCGAAATACAACATTGGAATTCAAATGCCGAAAAATGCATTAAAGTTGTTGGAACGCTTCATAGACAAATATTGATGTTCACAACCACACAAAGAAGCAGCAGAAGAACAGAAAAGGATCTAATTTACTAATACAGAAGCCATACCAATAGTGGGAATAGTAGTGACGATCTCCCCGAGCTTGAGCTTGTACAGTATAGTCGTCTTACCAGCAGCGTCAAGACCGACCATCAAAATGCGCATCTCCTTCTTGGCGAAAAGCCGGCTAAAAAGCTTTGTGAATGTCAATCCCATCTCTCTTTCTTGCTTCCTGTTCTAAGAAAGATAATGTGAGATGCAATCAAATAGTCAGAGAAAGTAACAGATTCAACAATGGAATAAGTGTCCACAAGCACTAACGTCCCACACACGTCAACATTCATAGGAGATGTAGTATTTGGGCAGAGCTTCAAGCAGAACAAGGATATCTAATCACAGAGTTTATTAGGCGATGTGTCTTTAACAACGCAAAATAGGTAAGTGCAACTCGTCAAACTCTACCAGAAGATTTGTAATTTCCGTTAAAATTTCATTCTTCACAAATCCTTTATCAAATGTAACAAAACAAGATATACAACAAGATCATGAACTGCATATTTATATGCGTCCCGAGAAAACAACATCAAAGCTCAACCAGATCAACTCGATCTACTAACACAATTCAATAGCAGAAGCTGTCGATAAATAGCCAACATTCAGATTTGAAAACACAGTTTTATATTCCTATCCTAGATCCACGAGATCAACACAGCTAAAACGATCATTTTCCAGATCAGACATAGAAAACATGATAATCTCGGCAGCTAGCGGGGCGGGGGGTCATCTCAACGGAAACGAAGCCCAAAATAAAACTCGCAGAAAACACACGTATGAAAAATAAAACGGCGATCGAAATCATCTTCATACCTGACGTTACGAGAGATCTAAACTGCAACCTAGAGAGAGCCGGTGATTTTGTCGATGTGTATGTGCGCGAGAGAGATTCGTGGGTTCGCCTCAGAATTACGCGAACAGGTTTTTATATATAAAACTATTTTCGTGGGAGGAAATTTAATCGTTAATATTCCATGCTTCTCGAAACATTTTAGCTTAAATGTCCCTTGTGCCCCTAATCTAAACGTCTCCACGGCGTTGATTTGTACTTGAACCGCTTGACGCGTCGTGAAATTCTGACCTGGATTCCGATATGGACGCTCAAGGTTATTTTCGTAATAAGTCAATTGTTTAGTCGTCCCCACGATGAGCAATCATAATAAATAGAAATATTATTTCCTCCCAAGTAGTTGTTGCATATACTATCCCATCGTTATTATTGCATATTATAATTTAGATCAAAGGGCCAGCCAATAACTTACTGCGAAATTGCCGACCACATTATATATAAATATATATTTAATATAATAATCACAGTCTGTCCCTCACTCACAAAATATACAGATACTTCGTTATATAAAAATCTTGCTATGTATATTATTTCACTCACTGTAGCAAGAATCGCCATCTCTCTGTAGTTTGTTGTTCTGACGTTTCCCCGTCATCAAGCAATCCACCGCCGGCACGGTGGGAGTGTAAAGCTGACCGAAAGTTTTCCAGCAGTAAGGACCGAACATGTGATACTTCTCCGGCCGCGGCGTCAGCTGTACGTTGCTCAAGGTCACGTCGGTGCACGGCGCGTCGTCGCTGCACGCCAAGTGCACGGGCTTCACCGTGTACGTCCCTCTGATGTTCGCGTAGCTGATCCCCGACAAGGCGACGGCCGCCGTCTGATTCTTGCACTTGGCCTTGTCGCAGTAGAATTGGTCGATCACGATCGGCAGCTGCACTTCGGAGACTTGGATGTTGGAGAACTGTACGCCTCGTACGGATCCAGAACCTCCCTGGATGGAATTTTTTAGGGTGCGTTTTGGATTGATTATTCTGTTAATTGTGTGTGTGTGTGTTGATTTTACCTGCCACGTCTTGATTCGGACGCCGTTCATGGTGTTTCGCATGGTGACGTCGCGGACTGTGATGTTCGATACGCAGGCCTTGGTGTTGTCTTTGCCAAGCCCGCCGATGCTTATGCCGTGGCCTGGGCCGCAGTTGATGTTGTGTATGTACACGTTGGTGCATCCCGTTTGTATTGAGACGCAGTCGTCACCTGCACATAACAGCACGCAATGTGTTCGAAGAAATGACGAGGAGAAAATGTGGTTTCTAGAAATCGCATTTACAGAGGGCAGAGTTAAGGTCATGTAACTCACCGCAGCCAAGATTGGAACTGCGAATGAGCACGTCTTTAGAGTTCTGCAGATGAATCCCATCAGTGTTAGGGCTATCGCCCGGCGACGAGGCGGTGAAGTTGTAGACGGAAACACCAATGCAATTGTCGAACTTCAAATGGCATTGCGGGCTGTTTTTGATGGTTATGCCCGTCACTGTAACGTTGAAGCTTCCATAGAACCTTAGCGCCTGTATTTGTTTGGTAAGTTCCTATGAACAATTATCAAGATTGGATTTTTTCTTTTTTCCGAGAAGTGTGAATTGGTTCTTACAGTTGGCTTTATGCTTGGCATCTTGCTAGAAAGCGAGCTCCTCATCTGCACCACAAGGAATAACTCTTCAGTTAAGAATAAGAAAGACGACAGACAACCTTAAACTCCTTAAACTCAGATAAGGACTGATGAAGATCGAGGTTGTTACAGGAAGTTGAGGCTTTTGTGGGAAAGATCCGTTTAAAGGGATGATGATCTTCGATTGATCATCAAAGGGATCATGGCCGCCATCGGCGTAAGTTTCCTGCCACCATACAGCTCCATTCCCATCAATGGTGCCACTTCCCCTTATTGTAAGCCCAACGAGCTTCGTGAATTCGAGCCATTGAAGAAGGCCCGAGCCCCAACTGCTCGAGCTCGTCGGCGCGACAATTTTCCCATTTAGCTGCAGAAAAAAGATGCAGAAACAGGTTTTTATCAAATTCAAGAAAATCAAATTTCTCCCTTTCAATACTCGTGTAAGAAAGTTACCTGGAAAACTATGTCCTTTTGGCAATAGGGACCCGAAAATGAGATGGGTCCAACGAGGAATACATAACGTGCTGGGACATTGATCACTGATCCCTCAACTTTACAAGCAGCAGCCCAAGCACCTTGGAAAGCCTGAATTTTTATGTTTTTCAAGAACAACTTAAAGTTTCAATTTTTTTTTTATACTTGAATATAATATGATACTTGGACAGCACACACTTTTTTGGAGTATTACAGTTTGACACCACACTGTTGTTAGTTTTAGCTTTGGAACAAAGTCTGGTAAGCATTTAAGTGGACCACCATGATCCTTTTGTCTACTTCTGAATCAATTCTATATTCTACACCTTTTAGCCACAATTCTTACCAGGGCTCGTGTCTACAAGGCGAGAAAGTTCCCTTTATTTTTAATTCAACTCAATGCCTTTTACATCTACAGCTGGAAAACGTGGGACAACTACCTACTCTTCGAACGTTATACTTCAGCTATCTATACGCCCCATCAGGTCGATAATGTTTACTTCTATATGATATCATCATGCTCTGCTATCGAATGACAAAATGTGGAAGATCTTATACGTAATAACAACGAAATGAAAACGTTGGGTTGTACTAAAACAGAACAAATGTGTCAAGAACCAAGCTAGTGTTCATAATGGACAGCTTAGGCAACACACCTTAGTGTCAACTGTTTTTCCATCGCCTTTAGCTCCGAAATCCAAGACGTCGAACACCTTCAGGCGATGTGCGTTGTCATTACCGTATCCTTTCTTTGGAGACTGTGGCGTCTGCTTCGCCTTTGCATTGCCTTTGTGATTATGACGATGATCGTTGCCGCCCTTCTTCTTATACAGAGAAGAAGATGGGATATTTGAGCTTCGTGCCCTTATTATTCTCCAGTGCTTGTTGCCTACTCTTCTTGTTCTTGCATTGCAGGTGTTTGTAATGTTTGGACAGAGGAAGAGTAAGGAAACTATTGAGATGAGAAATGTGAGGTTCTTAAAGCAAAAACCACCCATGACGATACGATGATCGAAAGGTGGTGTGTAGTATATTACTGAAGGCCAATTGCTTTATTTCTCGCTGCTGTTTGCCATAGTAGAGAAGAGAGTGGCTTTATATATATAGCCGAGGATCTCAGTGTATTTAGCAGCCCACGCCTTATGTGATTTTTTTTTTTCTTTTGCTAAAAGGTTGATTTAGATCATTATAAATTAGTCGATTTGTCTTAAGATATACTAAACGAACAAACGTGCGAAGTTAAGATTATTTACATTAACATGTCTCCTTTTTGTTCAACTGGGATATGATTCCGTATATGTATTCTCACCATACGTACTTTCATATCGTCCTTAAACTGTTCCCCTTGGTCTCATAAATTTGATAATATTCTATGTTTGTTAATTAAAGTTACGTTATGTAATTCGAAAAAAAAAAAAAAGAAATTCGTAGAAGACAGACACGTGAGTGGGGCTATAGATTGTCAAATGTCAAGCAAGGGGCACTTATCTGATTAGAACAGCACTCACATGGAGTCCTCTCTTCTCTTCACGGGATTTATTATTTTATTTTCGTACTATGGTCTTCTTAACCACGTCTCAAATTATAATAATTATTCTTTTACATATATGGTTAAGCCCTAACTGTAATATGCTGACGTCACGATGAATAGAAACTCTCCACGTGTCCAGCCTCTGGACAGCAACTCATTGAGTATATCATATAAGAGTCGTTTAGAAAGGTAAAAAAGAAAATCGACTCATGCAAGAAATTGCGAGTTTAAGTTCAATTGATTTACTATAAGGTTACGATTTCTCTCTTAAAAGATTGTGCATTTCTTTTAGGGTTTCACCTGAAAAAATAAATTGTAGGACTTTCGGGGCGCTGACTTTTGACATGGCTATATTGACTTTCGTCACAAAAGTCTAATTAATTTCTTCACCCCTTGCCCCATTTATTCATTTTACGCACATATTCGTGTCTTTTTTGTATTATATTATATAAATCGATTATTGGACAAGAACCAAAACGTGACAAAAAGATTCAATTAATTATACTCTCACAGACTGTACTACATAGTTTGCGCTTCGCATGTGAAGCTTCAGTTAATAAGAGGCTTTTTTTTGCCTGTGAAATTATGTGTACAAATCACATCCATCCATGTGTTTCACGAATTCAAAGAATTGGTGTGTTTTCCTTGTCATTATCTATTTGGCCGTATTCTTAGGGTTTGTGAAATACGTGGCATCATCTAGTTGGGCGAGGCTATAAAATTAAAAACAAGCCTTCACGGACGTTGCTTTGCTTTTAGGGCCTACATTTTTTTTTTCTTTTTCTATTTACCATACTATTTATTTTTGTCTCGTATTCAGATGTTACCAATCATTCAAGCTAGTATATGAATATCTATAGAGGTTATATATGAACATGTATAGAGCTCACTGCTCAGACTATCTAAATCATTTTATTTCTATTTTGACAATAATAAGCTCGTGAAGATGGGTAGGTATAGTGGTATAATGCATGTTAATAATAATTATTAAAAGATATATGACTTGAGTCTCCGAGCTGTAATGTTCTATTACCATGCATGTGTTGACAAAAGGTTTGTTTATAACTTTATACTAATCGATCTTAACAGCGAATAAAGCTTAAACACACTTGCCAAAGATCTTGGAGGGTGCCTCATTCACAATCACATAATAAAACACTTTTTTCATGATAATATATTTTATATTTATGATTTTAGGTTGTATGAAGCTTCATAACTCTCTGCCAGGGAATAGGATCATGGAATTGGGCCCATAACGTATTGGACTCAAATAAGCCCATTTAGTTCCTTCGGGCTTTTCAGAATGCAGCCCATTTAGGCCACTGCGTCCACTTTTTTTTTAGTAATCTTTTTCTTCATCGTTTAATAGTGACGCTTGTCGCTTTCGCTTCCATTGAATTTTTACAGCAACCTCGTCGAATCGAACGATGCCCAAATACAAAGACGAGCCTCGTGCAGTTCGCGTGTATACGGTCTGCGATGAATCGAAGTATGTGATATTATTTTCTTTTTTCTTTCGAGCTATAGGCTATTTTGAGGTGATAGTAATTTCTTGACCGTTCTTTGATTCTTTTTTTTTTCGTTTTCCTGTTATACGCAGATACCTTGTTGTGAGGAATGTTCCTTCTCTGGGTTGTGGTGACGAGCTCTTGAAACTGTTCTCTACTTATGGGCCAGTTGACGAGTGAGTAGATAGATTTTCATATGAATTCTCTACTGGTTAAAATCTTGGAGTTCTTTGTACAGTGAGTTGGATTGGTTGTCCCAGCTGATTCATGAGCTTATCTCATATTGCTGTTTTCTTCTGCATTAAATGGCTCTGTGAATTATTTTAACCAAGAAACAGAACTGGTTAGAATTTAATTATCAGAATTGCTGTCAATTTAGTGGGCGAAATCTTTCTGGGCAATGGAATTCTTGATGTAATTGTGAGTATTGAATTGTCTTCAGATGTAAGCCGATGGATGCTGAAGATTGCGAGGCATATACAGATGTTTATTGGATAAAGTTTCGCCAAATCAACAACGCCAGGTCACCAATTGTATAGGAAAATGAGTTTTCGACATTATTTCGTTGAAATTGCGACTCCTAAATCTCTTGACAGGTTTGCGAAAAGAAAGCTTGATGAGTCCGTTTTCCTTGGGAATCGAATCCAAATAACATACGCACCACAGTACGAGAGCCTCAACGATACAAAAGAGAAGTTGGAAGGGAGGAGAAAGGAGGTATTAGCAAGATTAAACCGTAAGTTGTTAATTCTTTCCCAGTTTAATTATTACATTCGATATCATGCTCGGTGACGATTTCTGATTTTAGTTTATTAATTTTTCAGCTAGAAAACCCAAAGGGCCTTCAGACACGATTCGCGAGCCTTCCTCAGTTTCAAATCCCATTCTGATGACTAATACGTTATCGCATACAACCACTGCAGTTCAAAGGTACCCTTCAAAACTATCATTGCAAAGATTTATAACTGTTCGCGCCTCACACCATGTAAGAACAAGGTGATTTCGTCCTGTCTTTTCTTGCAGGGAAATGAGGGAGTAGATATCCAATGCCCAGGCCTCTACTTCTCCCATGGAATCTTTTACCCTCAATAAGGTTAGTTTACGAAGAAATACTAGTGGTAATCGTGCAATGAAAATGTGTCGACTCTTTAGGATCATTTCGATTGGCTTTTATATCAGGAATATTTCCGGATAGAATCGATGAATCAGACGGTTCATATGGTGAGGGAGAAACTGAACAAGGTGAGCCAATCGAATGCATTTTAGCCCCTCTGTTTCTGTTCGTTTTGCCCATTTATGTCGCAGTTTATCATGTCGGCGGTTTTCGGTTTCAGATACAATCAGGCGTTGAACATCATCCTGGTTCTTCCAAAAGGGCTCGTTCTGATAACAGAAGAAGAATATAACAGCATTTTTTTGCGTTCCAAAATCATGTTGTTGACAGTCAAGTATCTTAGAGAGGGAGATATTTTGAATAGTTCCAGTAAATCATGTACTTATATGGTCGATGGGGTCGTTAGGTGAGATTTATTATCATCCGCACAAGTTGTGTGTAAGTCTTATTATTTATTACATGCGCATGCTATTTAACATGTTTCAGTCAAATGCGAAACGAACATATGTCAAAGTCAAACAACAAATATTGTCCGTCCACTTTTCCAGGTCGTTTACTTTGTTCTTCTGTCAAAGTTATATCGGAATTCTACGGTGTGCGTACGTCGCATATTCTAGTGTCTATCTGACTTGATATCTATCTTGGATTCTTTTTCTCCTGTTCGCTCGCAGAACGGGAAAATCACATATAAAGTGGGGTCTTTTTCGAGGCCCCAAGAGCAGGAAATTCAGGTAAAATCGCTCGCTTCAATCTTTACGTTTGCCCTTTCTATTTTCCTTGCAGCTGATAAAGGAGAGATCTTCTTTCTTTTTCTACTCTTTAGCTTTGTTTACTACGTGGGGTTTTAAGATTGTTGGCCGATGTTTGGACCAAGCTGCAACAGTTGAATATGTTATCTTTTAGAAATGTGATTGGGTCGCGTTTCTCTGTTCTTAAAGCATATTATTAGCTGATATTTTGAATATCGTTATGGGTCAGATTATTAGCTGATATTCCGAACCATGTATCCATAATTCCATATGTGCATTCGTATTTCCAAGACATGATAAAAAAATGAGATTTTTAACAGGGGTGTTTGCTCCTACGTAGAGAAGGAAGGAGCTTTAATGGAAATTGACACCACAGCTTCGAGTTATTGGTTGAACTGGAGATTCTTGCTCTGTGCAATATGGATTGTAATACTTATGGTTTCCTCCGCACTTATCATATGGAGAAATGAAAGGCCAAGCAAACTCCAAAAACGAAAACGTGGGAGCGAAAAGGAGACAGCATCATCAAACGTATACAAGATCGACGCTTGGGGGACATGTTCTACATCGATTCATCCCATTTTGCTCTTAATTTTTCGGGTTTTTGCTCTCTGCTGTATGCTTCCGTGATCATAGCCGACGCTGTGGTGAGCGACGGTGAAGTTTTTAAGTTTTATACCGAGTAAGCCCTCTACAGTTCCATCCCTTCTTTCTTCCCTTTTCATTCGTTTCTGTTAATTATTTGCTTTTGCTCATAAAAATGGCCAAAGTGATGGAGTTGAGCCTTTTCTTTGTGTGCTCTTTTGATGCTTGAAGGACATCTCCATGGGTTTTTGGTATGTTCATATGTCTGAACCCCACCATTTCTTTTGTTGCTTTTTGTTATGTGACAGGTGGACTTTCACGCTAGTTACAACCTATTTCTTGGTAAAATACTCATCCTAAAATCTGTTAAACTATAATATTCTGGTTTTTGGCTGGTATGAGGCGCAATATTTTCACTTAAGGCAATCGCTTGATTTTTTTGCAGCTAGGATCTGTAGTTTCAGTTCGCGGGTGTCTCCGTTATTCCAGGGAAAGGGCAGACGAAGAACGAGGCTCATACACAGCACCATTGCCTGGAGATAATAACCCAGACGAATCTCACGAAACTAATAACCGAAACTCATCTGTCATGGAATATGCCTTGCAAATCATGTTTCAGGTATATATTATTTCCTCTATTCAATCATCCTCTTATCTGTTCAATCTTTTTCCTTTTTCTCTTTGTTTTTCGGTATTTAATTTATCTGCTGCTCTTTGTAGATGTGTGCTGGGGCTGTGGTGCTCACTGACATCGTCTTTTGGCTCGTTTTGTACCCTTTCCTAATGCCGAAAACCTTCAAACTAAACTTCGTAAGCATTGTGTTCCAAAAAAAGAAAAAACGATAAAGCTAAGAAGCTAAAAAGCTATCGCCTTTGACGTATTTAAAAAATTCCTTTCTCGTCGCAGATCGCAACTTGCATGCATTCAGTGAATGCAGTCTTCCTCGTCGGCGAAATGGCCTTAAACAACCTGGTACTTCTTCGTACAGCTAATGACTACTTGTAATATACGTTCCTTGCAAGAATCTAAGACGATTGTGGACTCTGTTACAGAAATTTCCTTTCTTTCGAATCGCTTACTTCTTCCTATGGACATGCGTTTACGTCATGTTTCAGTGGATTGTTCATGCCTGCGTCTCAACAAGGTTATATATATCTTTATATAATATATGTACAAATATATATATTCTCTTCACTTCATCGCAAGAATCATATGATTTCTTTCTGAAATACTCACCTTTCTTCATTGTGACAGTTGGCCTTACTCTTTCCTGGATTTGTCGTCTGATTATGCTCCTGCTTGGTATGATTGCTGAGAACTTCCATTTGATTTTTCACAATATGGATAATTTAATCTCTTTTAATTGGCTAAATTTCAATAATTATTACAGGTATTTGGCTGTTGGGCTGCTGCATTTTCCATGCTTGGGATCTTTACTCTTCTTTTCACCGTGAAGCAACGTTTCCAATCTCGATAACTATTTATAAATATGTATTTGTAATTTTACAATTTCTTGAATACAAGAGCCAGCCCATTTTCGAATTGGGAAATTCTATATGCACCCTCAAACTATTATATACACTACTTAATTTATTTTAACTTAAAATTTATTACAAAAAGTGAAATTTTCAATTTTCAAGACCACCAAATGGCCTTACTTTCAGTCTAATATTAGTTACTGTTGATTGTCATTTATTTTTCCAAATTATTCTTCTCTACTGTTTATTTATTATTTGTAGATAATTTTGCGGGTGTAGTAACAATGAATTAAACTAGTCATTTACATAATTAAATAAGGGGTCTTTACACATTAATACCTATTTGGATAAAAACTTGTAATTTAGTACCATGTCAGTAAGTTTTATATGTAGGCACCTAATAGAATAATTTCTTTTTGCACATAGGTACCCGATCCGCCGCATGTACGCCATATAACACATTTAGGTACCATATAGCAACGTATTGTGGTACGTAATACGTGGAGAAAATGTTACGTCATATATAACACATTAAGGTACTATATATTAACCGTAAAGGGTACTTAGAGCTGTCAAACGGCCCACCCCGCCCCAGCCCGCCTCAACCCACGGCCCATGCGGGTTGACCCGTTTCGGCCCGCTCCTAAACTGGCTACTAAATTTGTAGCCCGTCCCGCCTCACAGCGGGTTGGCAGGCTAGCGGGCCAACCCGCTAACTATATCTGTTTATTTTTTTCTATTTTATTTCTTTCGAATAACGTTTTTATTAATAAATAATGTCGGAATATTCAACATAAATCATTTATAACAGTTAGTATAAGTTCAATGATAAATCAAGTAGTAATAAATATTATTGATTAATATTTTTAAATAGCTTACACAACATATATATTATATAAATAATAAATATATATCACATATATTTAATGGCGGGGCAAACCCGCCCCGCCCCGCCCCGTCTCAACCCCCGGCCCAATCGGGTTGGCTTTCGACCCGCTTCTAAACGGGCCAGTAATTGGCCAACCCACCCCGCCTATTTTTCATGGCGGGGCGGGCCAACCCGACGGGCTCGGCCCGTTTTGACGGCTCTATGGGTACCGTATAAACGCGTGATGTGTTACGCAATACACACATAAAAATGTACGGCAAGACTGAGAAAAATGGTACAAACACTAAAACGGGTACCTATCTGTAAAAATTTCTGACATATGTACTAATTTGTAAATATTTTACTCAAGTGAGTATTTATCTATAGATGTCACATTAAATAATCACATTCTAAGTTTTATTTAAATGGTATTTTTACACATTTATTAAATAAAATTGTATAAGATTAAAATTCAATAGTTGATATTAATCTCGGTTTTATTTCTACTTGTGTATGTTAATATGAAATATTATTAAACTATTCATTTACACAATTAAATAATCACATTTTAAGTATTATTTAAATTATTTTTTTACACATTTTATTAAATATCACATTTTATAGTATTATTTAAATTATATTTTTACACATTTATTAAATAAAATGTTATAAGATTAAAAGCAATAGTTGTAAATATGATACTAATCTTGGTTTTATTTAAATCTACTTGTGTATGTTACTAAGAAATAAATTAAACTATTCATTTACACAATTAAGTAATGACATTTAAATCTTGGTTTTATTAAACTATTCACCTACACAATTAAGTAATCACATTTTAAGTGTTATTTATATTATATTTTTACACATTTATCACATAAAATTGTATAAGATTAAAAGGCAATAGTTGTAGATATGATATAAAAAATCTTGGTTTTAATTAAATGTACTTGTGTGTGTTAATTTGAAATATTTATACGAAAGTTTGAATATTATTGATAAATTTAAAAATATCTTTTATTTTTAAGTGTTAGGGTGTATATTTAACTTCAAATATAAAGTAATTAATTAATATTTATTGAAAGCTGGTAAATAAGAGCGTTGATCAAAGCATTAATGAAACTAAAGTTTAATAAAGTAATACGTAAAGCTAGTATTGATGAATCAAAGAACAATTAAAAAGCTTTACAATTTCCCAAGTTTTTTGCACCAACAAAGGGGGTGTGTGTGGGCAAATATTATCGTCAATAGCTGCAAATACGAGCCAGCCCATTAAATGCCTAAGTTTAATTTATATCTTTATCACCTGATCATATAATAGATCAAATTTGGACGCAAACGAAAACTGAAGTTTCTGGGAATTGCAATTTGCAAGAAATTAAAAGATAAATGGCTGGATTGCAATTTTCACTTCCGTCCGCCACCGTGTTGCCGCGAACTCGACGGTTGCACCGCTCGGCTCGGTGCTCAGCTGAACGTCAAGCTCTATTTAGCCGCATTGCTCCTTCTTATGATAACGCGAGCTCCGATTTTTTATTTTTATTTTCTTTCCTTTCTGTATTTCGTGGGAAGCGGGCTCAATTTCATTTACTGGCTGCTTTCATATATTTCGCAGTTGAATGATTTGTTAAGTTTGGGGCGGCATAGGTTGTGGAAGAGAATGTGCGTTTCTTGGAGCGAGTAATTCTCCCTCTTATTTTTCTGCTAAAGCTGCAGTCTTTTTCTAAACTTTATTTATGTTCGATATGTGCTTGATGAAATGTTTATTTGACTGAATCAAACTTGGTATGAATTTGCTCCTATCCACTCTGCAACTTTCTCGTTTGTGTTGTGAAGTATGACTCATAACTGAGCACATGTTGCTATCTTATGTTTGATAGAGCGAAGGAAGGAGACACTGTGTTGGATGTGTGCTGTGGAAGTGGAGACTTGGCTTTTGTGTTGTCTGAGAAAGTTGGACTCAGAGGAAGGTTCGCCTTTCGCTCCTTTCTCCAATTCTCCGTATTTCCTCTTTTTGCTTTTTCCGAGTTTCAAACGTACTGATAATCATGATCGAATGGGGTAAACATGACTGTCGTAATATGGATTCTTATTCAACTAAAGCAGTGTTAGAATACTGATGCGTAGTTTCTGAGCTGGCGATTTTGCAGGTGTTTGCTCTTGATTTTTCGAAGGAGCAACTGCAAATTGCTGCATCTCGTCAGCGCGAGCGCTCGAGAGCGTGCTATAAGAACATTGAGTAAGCAATTTAGTCTCAGAAATATTCTTGTTAGGCCGCAACAGAGAGGCAACCGAACCATAAAATATCACGATCAAATTTTTTATTATTGTAGCTTCGAATATTTGTCTCATTGTCTGGATACATTCATATTACTTACGTAATCTGATGAACTGTAGATGGATAGAAGGAGATGCCTGTCAGTTACCATTCTCAGACTCATCTTTTGATGCTGCTACAATCGGCTATGGATTGAGAAACATAATGGATAGAAAGAAAGCTCTTGAAGAGATACATAGGGTTCTCAAGCCAGGTTCAAATGTCTCTGTTCTCGACTTCAACAAAAGCACTAGCCCTTTCGTCTCTTCATTTCAGGTGTTTATCATATTAGCCGTAGCCAACTTTGTCTCTGTGTCTTTCGAATCCCATCCAAACTTCCTTAGCACAAACATGTGTTTGCTTAATCATTAAAATGTTCGCATTTTTCCAGGATTGGGTGATTGACAATGTAGTGGTACCTGTTGCTAGTGGTTATGGTCTTGCAAGTGAGTACCAATACTTGAAAAACTCTATCAAGGAGTATCTGACAGGTTTGTTCTTGTTCTTCGGGGATCCTTACCTTGCTGTCCTTATTATCTCACTCGTGATATGATGCATGTATCGAGTTTTCGGTTCAACGTATTTACCTATATATATCTGCTTGGGGAAATGGAGCTGAGATAGATATGTCTGAACCTGAAAGTTTTTGTAATGTAATGTCGCGCTATAACGCAGGAAATGAGCTGGAGGAGTTAGCTCTAGAAGCAGGTTTTTCTCGCGCCAAACATATACCGTACGATGGGGGATTGATGGGAAATCTGATAGCCACACGTTAGGAATCGAGTGAGATCAAAGCTTTCTTTTCTTTCAAATTTCCTACTTTGTTATACGATATATCATGTATTTTTCACTTTCACAACATATGTAAGAGATCTCATCAGACCCAAATCTTGAATTTTAACAAAAGGTAAAGCCAAACTTGAAACCATCAGTTACAGACATCCATGGATAAATTTCACAATGAGTCCATCATGTTCTGATGAACAAAAATCGAAAGGCCGACAACGTTCTCACGTCTTAACATCTGACAAAAACTTTTTTTACAGACTACCACTCATATACCTTGTCTCTCGATCCAGTTTCGACCAACTGGATACGCTCTTTCTTATTCTTGTCCCGAGAGATTGCCAGCTACCAAATTCTGATTCCAATTTCAACTTTGAAGGATCAAATATCACCTGGGTAAGAAAAGACTCTGTGAAATGCTGGCAACTGAATCGCCGTTCCCGTATTTTAGGTTCGCAGTCCCACTAGCATCGTGGAGTTCCATGGTCGTCTCATCCAAGAAAGGCGGACAAGTAGGTTCCGGAAGGTTCTCCTTGTTTACCAGCATAAGCAGCGCCTTAGACATGGACGGGCGTAGGGTTGGGATTTCTTGAGTGCACAAGAGTCCCACGTGGACCACCCGTGCTATCTCCCCTTTGATGTCGACGTTGTAATAATTGTGCAGCAAAAGGTTAGGATCGAAGAGTTGTTCGACAGTCTTGTGTTGGAAATGCTTCCATGCCTAAAATATCATGGTATGTAACGTTAAAACGCTTGCTTAGTAGCATCACAAATGGACATGTGAGTGCTTCTTGTAAAAGGTACTTACAATAGCTACTATGCTGTCTGAGTACTCTGCGGTTTTACTTCTGTTATTTTGTTTGCCAGTGACTGTCTCCAGCAAAAGCACGCCGAAGCTATACACATCTGCCTTCTCCGTTAGCTGCCCATGAGCTAGGTATTCTGGTGCCATATATCCCCTGGAGATTTAAGTCAGATATGAGATTTAGGACAAAATGTACTCCGTTAAGCTGATATTCGTGTATGTAGTTCTTGGTTAAATACTTGGCGAAAGATATAAACTCACAGGGTTCCTGCTATGGCTGTGCTTATATGGCTTTTATCTTCTTGGAAAGATCTAGCCAGCCCAAAATCAGCAATCTTAGCCCTGTGTCTCGAATCAAGGAGTATATTGCTCGCCTTTATGTCCCTGTGAATGATTCGTATGTTCGAATTTTCGTGTAGGTACACCAAACCCTCCGCTGTTCCTATGATTATCTCGAATCTCTTCTCCCAGTTCAATGCTTTGCCTTTGGTAGAATCTGTTTGAAATCGAGGAAACCTCTGAGGGGTTTTTTTTATTAAGAATTGGGAAAAAAAAAAACCCCTTTTCTTAGATGTAACGATACTTACCGAAGATGTAGCGATCGAGGCTCAAGTTGGGTAAAAACTCGTAAACGAGGAGACTTTCTGGCCCCGAGCAACTGCATCCCAGTAACCTGACTAGATTCTTGTGCTCTACACTGCTGATGATGTTCACTTCGTTGTAGAAATCTGCTGCTCTGTGCTTATTGTTGAAGAAGAGCCTTTTCACGGCTATCTCTCTCCCATCAGGCAAAACTCCCTACAGTACAGACAAACATCATTGTAAAGAGCTTTCTCTTGTTTTATTACAGCCTAATGTTCAACCATACAAATAAGTAATACCTTGTACACAGTGCCAAACCCGCCTTGGCCGAGCTTGTTAGCTTCGTCGAACGAATCAGTAGCTTTCTCGAGCGTGGAATACTTGAAGTTCAAGCTGCTATCGTGAAGGGTTTTCACCAACTTATCAGCATTGCCTGAAAAATCGAAACTCTCAGAAAGAACACTTGGAACGATGAATCGAACGCTTCCTCCATACGAAAAGAAAAAAAGAAACCTTTTCTTTTCATCTCAACGACGTGATGCTTCCACATATAAACCCCAATAGAAGCTCCAACGATGAACACAACTGCTGCGCACACAGTTGATATCACAATCGCCAACAACTTCCCTGCAAAAAAAAATCACAGAAAAAAAAACCCAACTTAATCTCTCAAGAACAGATCTTCAATGAAAGCCCACCCCAAAAAAAAGCGCAGATCAATTCCAATCACCTCTCGAATTCCCATTTTTGGGTATGGGATTAAGGAAATTCACATCTGAGTACCTAATAAAACACCCAGTAAACAAAGCCTTCCCTTCATTCGCAGGCAAACATCCCAACACGGACTTAGAAGCACTGTCCAAACAAGCCTTGCAAGAACTATCGTTGACCGTCCTCCAGCAATTGGCCAAGACATACGCCGAGGTATTGGCCGCCGGCGCCAACTCCTCAGCCCTAGAAAACCCATTATTCCCCGGGGCTGAAGCAGAAAGCACGGCCCTCGACAAGGCCCTCCTCACCGAGCCCTCAAACCTAGGATCCCCAATCGTCTTATTACCGCACACCGATCGATCGTTGGGGCCCGTAAACTCGCCGAAGAAGCTGTAGTTCTCCGCCCTCATGAAACAGCCGTCGAGGTATATCCTCCCACCGTTGACTGGGTAGCACTGAGGTAGGATGGTTCGGGCCTCGGCGTAGCACCAAACGCAGTCGACTAGGGAAAGGTCGCCGTAGCATTGGGCTAGGCCGTAGTTTGTGTCTAGGCCCGAGCCCGTCTGGGCTATGCCGAACCCTGAGGTTCGCATCTGCTCGCTTATGTTCTCCATGGTGCGGACGAAGTTGGGCACGTAGATTGTTCTGTTGTTTTCTAGCTGGGTCCCACAGATGAACTTCACGGTTTGAGCTCTTGGATCTGCTAGGGAAGAATCTTGTAGGAGGAAGATGATGATCAGTGAGATTGTTGCCGCGGCGATGGTTCTTTCATGGTGGTGGCTGATGATGATGGCTTCTTTCTTCATCGTATTATGTGTACTAAGATGAGATTCAACAAAGTTTCTTCTCCACGCAAGAACGATGATGGGCAGCTGCTGAAGCCCAAGAAAAAAAAAAGAAGAGAAAGATCAGCTAGACATCATATGTCAGATTTGCAGATGATGGTTTAAGATGGATTTCTGATGTATGAATCACAATCTTGTGGCGACTAGAAAAGTGGCACGTGTAGCAGCAGAGAAGAAAGAAAGAAGAAAAGGATGAATTAATTTCGGCTGGTATGAAGTATGAACAATGAATGGTAATCAAACGAACAACAAAAGCCTACTCGCATTAATTTCTTAAAGGAGACATATATTAGACCCCACCTTCAACTACAATCATGAGCATAAAAGCAAAGACAATATGATTGAGAGACTGAATAAGTTTGTTCGTCGTGAACTGAGGCTTTCTGCAACTCAAGGTTGAAGTTCTTACCTTTTGTCTCAAAATTGAAGAATCAAAGCATTCTTTTTTTTTTTTTTCAGGGGAGGGCTGCTTATGCTTATGCTTTTGTTTGCAGATATAGATGTGAAATCGAGAGAAGAAAAAACCGAAGTGTAGTACAAGAAATCAGATGTGTAATGATAATGGAGTTGAAGAATACTATAGTAAGGTGCCAAGTCTCCGTCAACCACCCAATAAAAGACATGGAAAGAAAGGAAGGGGTGAAAGTTAGTCAAAATTTGCACGTTCTATGAAAATCTGGGAGAATTCTTCACATCAATTTGACGTGAGATGATCTGGAAAAAGACTATGAAACGCCATGCCTGCCGTTGATCAAGGGAAGCTTCTTTTCAAGCCGTGGGGTCTATTTGTCGTCCGAACACAGTAAAGTTATTTGACGAAAGTTAGATTATATAATATCATTATAGCTTGCAGGCATAAAAGTTTGTATCATTTCGATTGGTTTGATAATATTATAATGCAGCTACTTGTCAATGGTTTTAGTTGGGTTTGGTCGGAAAATTCTGGCTTTATTAGACTGCGCCGTTTCGGTTGACTTTGAACGAGTCAACAGCTCTCAATCTCATCTTCTTCGAGTGTCTTTAATCAGTCTTTCTCTACAGAGAAACTAAATCCCATTCAATCAACTAACGAATAAACACATCAGTTAATAGCTTTATTTCTACAAAATAATCACGGAAGAAATCCACATAAAGACTTTGTGGTCGAGTTCATATTCACCAGCCATTGTGATGTATATGTATCTCACCCATGGAAGAGCCTGATAACCACTTTTCTCAATGATTTCCAGGCAAAGAACCTACAAACAATAACAAATTTGCCAAGTCTTAGATCTTATTCCAACTCAGCTGCCGAAAAATCACATATCGCAACTGAAAAAAAAAAACAATTTTTTAGCGGGATGCATGAGATCTATCTTCGTGTCTCAAACAAAACAATCGGGTCAAAATTAAATAGGATGCAATCACAAGTAAAAATAAGATTTGAGGGTTGAATTCAAATTTGCTAAAAGTCCAAGGGTGAGCAAGTTATTACTAAAAACTTAGGTCTTTTACATTAACATGCAAGTTATTATTACCAGGCGGCAAGGCAAGCCTTGTTCGTAGGGGCCTAAAAACAATGTCAGCCAATCACAAACCAAGTATTATAGAAACAAAAGCAACACCTTCATCATGTCATCCCCACCACCGTCATTTTCTTTTTCCCCACCTTAATAAAAACAACATCTCCGCCGTCCGAGGTATATCATCCACCACCAAAGGCGGCGGCCGAGGAAAGGAAAGGAAAGGGAAAAAAATGGCCATAATCGGAGGAAGAAAAAATAATAATAATAATATCCTCACGGCAACTTTCCTTTTGTTGCTCGCTGCCACATCAGCGCCGTCGTCGGGATTTGGCTTTCCCAACCCATTCGACGTTGTCAACGGCGTAATATCAATACCTCGGAACATTCTAAAGCCTAACCCTAATCCTGGAAACATTTTCCCCCAACCTCCTCCGAGCTTTGAGGAGGGCGACGACGAATTCCCGAGGAACGACGACGACGGTTCGGACAAAGGAATTACCGACGAGCCACAACAACCGAGCCGCCAGTTGGGATTGACGGAGCGCTTCTATGAAAAGACGTGTCCGAGGGCGGAGCAAATCGTCAAGGAAGTCGCGGCTGAGATCTTCCACAGAGACCCGAGGCTCGCTCCTCCGCTCGTCCGCCTATTTTTCCACGACTGCTTCGTCACGGTACGACGCGAATGAAAACTAATATTTGGGGTCAATGCTGAATCACCAGTCCACCTAAAAACTTAAACGTGAAATGCCCCTTCAAGTCGAGTTCGTTATTATCAAGCCCTAGAGGAAAGTTAAATTTGAGGGAAATTGTTACATGTGTCCCAAATAGAAGTGATTGACTAGCTTTATAAGTTACTGATTTACTTCTTCACCTATCACCAATTAGTTTTAGGAATAGAATCTATCAAGCTTATGCTACCAATTCTTCTCCGTAGGCCCATGTGTTAGAATCCAGGCCCAATAACGAAAGTTCACACAAATGCATTATTTTAAATTGCACATCACTTGTCACATATAATTTCATATGTTTTTATTTTCAACGTTCTCTTACATTTATGCTGATTCCGTTCTTACACAGCCGTAGACGCAATTTTTTTTCTCTTTTTTAAATGTGTTATCATGAGGATTCGTACCCATGACGTACTAATCAGACACCACGGTGAATGACAACTTCACGTAAAAACTCACGCAGGGCTGCGACGCGTCGATCCTCCTCGACTCGACCCCGTCGGGCGAAGACGTCGAGAAGAAGGCCCCACACAACGGGCGCTTCGTGGGCGGGTTCGACGTCCTCGACGCCATAAAATCCCGACTCGAAGAACAGTGCCCGGGAATCGTCTCGTGCGCCGACGTGCTCGCCCTGGCCAACCGCGAGGCCCTCGTCCTGACTGGCGTGCCCGAGTACGCCGTCGAGCTCGGGCGGAGGGACGGCCTCGCCTCGTCAGCAGCCAACGTCCCGGGCAACATTCCCCTGCCCGGCAGCCCGGCCGAGGACAACGTGCGCCTTTTCGAGAGCAAAGGGATGAGCCTCGAAGACCTCGTCGTCCTGACCGGGGCACACTCCATAGGCACCGCCCACTGCGCGGTGGTCGCCGGAAGGTTCCACGACGCCGGCAAGGCGAAGGGGATCGACGGCGGGTACCTTATAAAGATGAGGACTCTGACCAACTGCAAGGGGGAGAATGAGACTCTGCCTATTGACCCCGTTTCGCAGCAGAGGATGGATTCGGGGATTTATAGGCAGCTTCTGGCGAGGCAGTCGCTGATTGAGGCCGATCAGAACCTCGCCGACGATCCGAGGGGGAACGTACTTATGAAGGAGTTCGCCGGCGATCAGAAGGGGTGGCTGGAGAAGTTTGTTCAGTCGGTTACTAGGCTGGGGAGGGTCGGCGTGCTCACCGGCGAGGAGGGAGAGGTGAGGAGGCAGTGTAGGGCTGTTAATTGAGAGGGGAAGCCATGGATGGTTCTGTTCTGATTATGTAACTGGGGAAAGTTTGAGGGAAATCGTAATATATGTCCACACTGTGTAATCAATCATTGATTTTGATTATGTCACTGTGCAATTAATTATAGATGGGTTAAGGAAAAGGGAAAGCGAAAACAAAAATCTGTTCTTTTTGTATGTCGCTATGGAAAACAGGGTGTTTCTGTGTCCGCACAATGTTGGGCATTAAAGTCCAAAAACAGAGCAGACAGAAACAAAATTCCTAAAATTTAAGACCAAGGACTTGCATCTCTATAGCTTGGACCACGCTTCTCTAAAAATCAAAACTTTATCCTAAAATCGAAGGCCCAAAATATTTCTCAATAAATCCACTGGGCACTTGCTCGCTTCAGTGGTGGTGGTGTTGCCTCACAGATACAAGTCTTTCCACATTTCCACATGAGCATAAATATGATCTCTTCAGGGCTTGTAGGAATATTTTTAACATAAGACATAGCATTCGTTCAGCTTGTGAAGTGAGATTGAAGAAGTCACGAGCTGAGTCCAGAGGTAAATAACTGAGAATATACCGTCTAATGCTGATTTATGTGATTAGTTAACATTAAGATTCTGGGAAAGATGCCGTTTTTATTTGAGTATTGTTGATTCTTCACCTCATTTTTGGCCTTTACATAGGTGGGCTTTTGGGCAATCCCATTTTTTCCTTCTCCTTTTACCACTACCCTGCAATTGACGTTTTAATCTTGTAATAAGATCGCCTTGGGATTGACTTTCTGCATGCATGATGATTCAATCTTGGTGGACATTCGAGCGTTGGAGCTGAAAAAATTAGACTTTTTGTGCATTTTAGCGAGAACCCATGGATTTGTGTTTTTATGTGATGCAATGATACCGCGTGCCCGCCTAAATCTAGTTCCAGCCTCGAAAACTGCTTTGTCTGAATATATACAACTAGTGTGTTGTGCATTTCTTGACTTCTGTTTCCTCTATGGTCTTATTAATATACCTATCAGATGGATTTGGTTCCTTACATGCTGCATATCCATTCATCTTTACCTGTCAGGGTTATTCTTGGACTGAAATTTTTGGTGAGAACGGATGTAGATGAATTTAAATCTTGATTTCAAACCTACCATTTTTCATAAATAGCTGAAATTAATATTTTAAGGACTTCAAACCTATCATGTGTCTAGATTATTTATTAAAATGCTTGTGGTTTGGTTAGTAGAGTTGTCGAAGTTTCGCTTCTGTTAGTCATTGAGTGCATCGTTTACTGTCTGATAAATCATTACCGGCGAAGATCAGACTAGGCTGTCTCATATCTTTAACCTCGCAGTTATTACCAAAGTGTGGAGGAAACGACACGCTTCATCATGTCAAAGCCACTAGACTATGAGAATCTGAATGCAAACGTGAAGAAATGCCAGTATGCTGTCAGGGGTGAGCTCTATCTCCGAGCTTCTGAGCTTCAGAAGGAAGGGAAAAAGGTGAAACATCATCTTTGTCGATTCTCTACCTTGTAATGTAGATTCATATGCTTATATAACAAATATCTGTTGCAGATTATATTCACCAACGTTGGTAATCCACATGCTTTGGGACAGAAACCCCTGACCTTCCCTCGCCAGGTACGAAGTTTTTTCCTTACCTATATTCAGTTCATTTTTTTCTGCATTATTTTTCTTTTACTGTTCTCAGGTGGTTGCTCTTTGCCAAGCTCCGTTCCTATTGGACGATCCTAATGTGGGACTTATGTTTCCAGCCGATGCAATCGCAAGAGCCAAACATTACCTTGCACTGACCTCTGGCGGTCTAGGTAGCATATTTTGCAGACTTTTCTGTCTTAGAAAAGCGATCTTGTGTAATAATTTACATTTTTGGTATTTTTGCATCAAAATTTGGTGAGCCATCGATTTTTTGACATTGTTATCCATAATCACACGTTGTAACAGGTGCTTACAGCGATTCGCGTGGTATTCCTGGGGTAAGGAAAGAGGTTGCTGAATTTATTGCGAGGCGTGATGGATATCCTAGGTTGATACGATAGGCTAATTAATAATCGTTAACAACGATCGAATGCGTCGAACTCTAATCTGATCGATTGATGTACTAATTGCAGCGACCCTGAGCTCATATTCCTTACGGATGGGGCCAGCAAAGGTGTGATGCAGATCTTAAACGCCATTATTAGTGGTCCAAGTGATGGGGTAAAGTACTCTGTAACCTCTTATCTTCTTCCTATTTGTGCCATCGATAATGTCTTCGCACTGCAGTAGTTGATACCTTTTTTTGTTATATTTCTTTTCTTTTGCGCAGATACTTGTCCCCGTCCCACAATATCCACTCTATTCTGCGACCATATCTTTACTAGGAGGCTCTTTGGTTCCCTACTACCTTGAAGAAACTGCTAATTGGGGTCTTGATGTTGTCAACCTTCGTCAATCCGTTGCTAATGCTCGTTCCCAAGGAATCACCGTAGGAATTTAACTTTGAAGTTCACTTGAGTTACGTTCTTGGGTGCTTATGATTTATTCACGTCCTTTTTTTGATTAAAAAAAAAAGGTACGAGCTATGGTGATAATAAACCCTGGGAACCCCACTGGGCAGTGCCTTAGCGAAGCAAACCTTAAAGAAGTGCTGAAGTTCTGCTACCAAAACAACTTGGCTTTGCTCGGCGATGAAGTCTATCAGCAGAATATATATCAAGACGAGCGCCCTTTTATAAGCGCAAGGAAGGTACATGCTCATATCTGTATATATATTTTCAGTTTCGGTGATAATAATTACGTAACACCGTAAAGGTTTTGATGGACATGGGACCGCCCATAAGCAAAGAACTGCAGCTCATCTCATTCCACACCGTCTCCAAAGGGTATTGGGGCGAATGTGGGCAGCGCGGCGGTTACTTTGAGATGACTAATCTTTCTCCAAGAGTATGTTTTTTCTTTTTAAAATTATGCCACAGCATTAGCGTAGCTCTTCGTATTGTAATGCCTATCATCTGTTTCAGTCCGTCGAGGAGATATACAAGGTTGCTTCCATAGCACTGAGCCCAAATGTCCCTGCCCAAATCTTTGTAAGACTTTTTCTTGTTTCGGTACTGTATGATCATTTCCGAAATCGAACTTACCTTTAACTTGTTCGTGTCCATTACCGCAGATGGGGCTTATGGTCAACCCTCCTAAGCCCGGGGATATATCGTATGACCAATTTGTTAGGGAGAGGTTTGTAATACTTCAATAGCATTTCGATGCCATGCTTTTCCCTTTTGCTTACTTATGTTTCTGTTTCTCGCAGCAAAGGAATCCTCGAGTCGCTGAGGAAGAGAGCGCATATAATGACCGATGGATTCAATAGCTGTAGAAACGTTGTTTGCAATTTCACTGAAGGTATAATATACATATCTCTTCAGAATACCTTATATTTTCAAGAATCGATGAAGTAGTAAATTTTCGCAAAAAAAATTCACATCTTTTTTTTTTTTTCCCTGGGCAGGTGCAATGTACTCATTCCCACAAATACGCTTACCTCCCAAAGCCATCGAGGTTGCGAGAAAGGCTGGGAAAGAACCCGACGTCTACTACTGCCTCAAGCTTCTAGAAGCCACGGGCATTTCGACTGTCCCTGGTTCTGGCTTTGGTCAGAAAGAAGGGTAATTTCTGCTTTAAATTCTTTTTCATAAATAGGTCATGTGATTCAATTGAGGTTTGATTGCAATATTTTCCTACACACAGAGTGTTCCATCTGAGGACCACAATCTTACCAGCTGAGGAGGACATGCCTGCGATCATGAACAGTTTCAAGAAATTCAACGACGAATTCATGGAGCAGTATGAAGATCACAAGGGCTATTCAAGAATGTAATAAAAACATCAGCTTCCGTGGTGTATTGCTTGGTGATGGAAAAAGTTTCTATTATCTGTAAATTTGCTGGTGAAAAAAACAACACTCTTCGACTTTATTTATGACTTTTTATGTCTAATGCTGCTTTGTTGGTACTAATGTGAAGACTTTCTACAGCGATTTAATGCTTTGCAGTTGTCTTAAGAATGTAATCTTTACACATAGTTTAACCAACAAAGGTTTCATGCTCTTCGTTTAATCCCAAAAGTACTGAAAGGAAGAATCAAGGTTAAATATAACATCTGTCCTATTTTTTTTTTTATTTGGCCCAAAATCAAAACATTAATTCAATTTCAGCCCAATTCAAAAAAATAACTCAGCCCAAAACCCACATATGTTTCTAGTATGTTCTTGTATGTTTATCTCATTTTCTTATTTACTCTCTTAATTCGCCTATGAGGCAAACGAGAACAAGGGAGAAGAAGATGAAAAAAAATGATCGTGTGAAGCTGAGTCTCGGATGATGTCTTATCGCAGTTATGCTTTCCAGGAGGCGAGGGAACATTACTCGAGGGCTCGAGGGCAGTTTCGGTGAAAACGCTAGGATTTGACACGGTGAGTGGGTAATACGAGGACGCCTTCCCTCACGGGACGTGTGTACCTCGTCGAGTCGTTTTATTTCGTCATTTCGCGTCATCGTCTTATGAATTGTTGTGATACCGTTTGCGATAGTGAGCCTTGTCGGCTATAGGATGTTTATGTTTGTGGTGGTCGAAGAGTTTTGGGATATATACGCTGCTTTGAATTGTGTTGACGGTTACACGGGGCATCACGTGGTGTGATGACGTGTTACTATTTTATATCTTGAACTTACTAGTAGGGGCCTTGTCGGCTATAGATCGTGCAGTCTTATTGTGATTGACGAGTTCTGGTCATATGTGTGGTTTGTGAATCGGGTCAGGATCATGGGATACCTGACGTGTTGGCACGTCATGGTAAGATATTATTGAGTTGATTGGTCGCTTTGTGGATTGTTGGTTGGTCTTGTTTGTTGCATACACTTGGTACCAGGTTCTAAGTAGCCCGAATGGCCACGTTCGGGTGAGTGCGGAGTGGCAAATCGAGTAAGTAGCCCGTGGCTTGGCACACCCGGGTGAGTGAGGCCCAGCGATTGCACCCTTCCAGTGCCATGTGTTGATTTGATATTGATTATCGTTGAAGGGTGATCGCTGGGGAGATTTTGGCCAACGTCACCGTGTATGTGTGGGACATGCATGTTATAGTTGTTGATATGTCAGTTTTGAGTCCACGGTCTAGACTACGGTGACGGACTCGGACAGAGCTCAGTTCGAGGGAGGAGCTGGCCACCCACGCGTCGTTTATGTGATTACGTGGATTTGATGACGTATTTGATACGTCTTGTGATAGTCAGTGGTCTTTTTTTTTGGTCTCGTATGAGTGGTGGAAAATGTTCTTTTGTAAATGGAGTGATCTATATATTTGAATTGTTATGATTTCATAGTAAAGGGTGCACCTTCCGTGAGGGATAAAGTGTGTCCGTATTATTTTCTCACTGAGCTTTGCTCACCCCATATATATATATATATATCTGTATATTTCTTTCTAGGTTGTTGTCTTTGCTTGGAGGTTTGCCATTCTCGTCCGTCCCTTCTGCTGCTGATTCCTACTTGGTATTCCACCTTTCTTTCACATCGATAAATCCATTGGCAGAGAGTCTTTTATGTGGATATTGTGTATAAATTCTTTCGCTTGTCGAGGTTTTGAATTATTTTGTACAATGTGAAATAGCATTAGATATTTCATCGAGTTTTAAGTACGACTTCTGTCGTGTGACTTATTTCGCGAAGTATGAGTTGATATCGAGCCTTGCGTTTATTGAGAAACGCGGCGGCTGTCGCGCCTTGGACGCGGGTCGGGGCGTGACAGTTTTGGTGGTATCAGAGCCTTGTTGCATTCCTTGTCTTTTCTATGTTTGGTATTGCCAATGGATCCATTCCCTTTCGTGGGTGCGATGTTTCATTCTTGACATTGATATCGACTTTATCTTTTTCATTCATAGTCATTATGGCGCCTCCAATTCTTCTTGATGACGAGTCTAGGGACATGTCTTTCGTGGTCCTTCGAGCTATATTTCTTGGTCTGTGCTTTGATACATCAGTGACAAATTATTCATGGTTTTACGATTCTGATCGAGCAAGCACAAGCTGAGATGTGAGTTGATCAAATGAGGAAATCATAGCAATATCAAATGTATTAAGATTATGTTTGTATACATGGAGTTCCACCACATACGATGTGTCGAATTTTTTTTTTTTACTTTACCTTGAGATTTTGTGTTGTTTGTTTGTCGTCGAGAGTTAGGGATGTTCCTTAACACAAAGAATGAGTTACCATTATTTAGTATATCGATTCTTGATCTAGATACATAATCTGGAGGGTTGAATCTTAGGGTCGTATTTGTTATTTATGTTTCGTCACTAAGGTGAGAGTTTCGAGATTCGATGGTATTAGATACGCTATAAAAGTGTGTGTAGGGCGAATTGAAGTCCTAGAGACATTAGATAACTTGGTGATTGGCGATATTGTGTGGATTGCAATGGAATATTTGGACTAGGATGTGAGTCGACAGTTGTAGAAGCGTAAAACGACATCCTCCAAAACTATTAGTTGGCTAATCTTGGTAGAGAATTTCGTTACCATTCCCATGAGTTCGACATTGTTTTTATCATTTATTGCCTTTAAAACCTCACATATTGGCGTCAATGTTTGCTCCCTTAGGCCAAGCTTTCCCTGAAGACCCTTCGATTTATCTTATCATTGATCCAAGTTTTGATCGATTCGGCACAATTTTGTTACGAGTCCACCTAATCTTGCTTATTCTTTACTATTTGTGATAGTGATTCATAACCCGCGTAGGATATAATTGATCGAGACTTGGTGTTCAAGAGTTGTCATATTCTCCCTATGAATTTTATTTTAGTAGCCGATTTGATACCTTTATCTTGATCAACGTCAATGCCATCCTTGGCATGGATCGTCTATTTCATCGCCACGCCATTCCTTATTGTCTAGTAAAGCCTTTTCGCTTTCCGTAGGTTAGGATTCCAGAATTAATTTCTGGAGGTGAATATTAATCTGCATCGCTTGCTTTTTATTCCTATGCTTTCAGCTCATAGGAGAATATGAAGAATTCTTAGCTTTGATTTTCGACACTTCTGATTCTGCGATAAAAATAGACGATGTTCTTATTCAGAAAGAATATCCCGAGATATTTTCGAAGTTCTACCTGTACAACTGAACACCGAAGAAGTGGATTTCATCACGATATGCTTCTTGAGACTACCCCTACATCGATGCCTCCATACAAGACGACCCGTACGAGCTTAAAGAATTCAAGGCACAGTTAGGAGAGCTATCACCTTAAGAATTCATTCGGCCTATTACGTTTCTCTTCCTATGATTGATGATTTGTTCGACCGATTCCAGAGAGTAACGTTTGTTCTCAAAAATTGTTTTATTATCTAAACATTGTGAATTCTGATATCCCTAAGTCCTCTTTTCGAAATTCGTATATTCATTTCGAATTATATATTATGTCCCTTGTGTCAAAATACTCAACCAGCCTTTATGAACCCCATGAATAGATTTTTTTTTTCATATTTGGATAAGTCTGTTATCGGGTTTATCGATGACCTATTTATATTTTAGATCCTGACGCTAATCATCTTAGAGTTGTGTTGGAGACTCTTCGAGGAAATCGTCTTTCTACAAAACTTTTGGGAGACGAATTTTGGCTTCGTGAAATCAGCCTTAGCTATCGCGTATCCAAGGAAGGACCGTCGTAGATTCAACGAAAATTCAAGCCGTTTTAGATTGGATATCCAAAGAACGAGACTGAGATACGGAGATTTCTGTGATTAGCCGGGTTCGTCGAAGTGTTCTCGACAGCTTCCTGTTTGACCAAGCTGACTCGAAAGGGTGCTAAATAAAAATGGAGCGCTAAATGCAAGAAAGCCTTTCAAGAACTAAATATTTGCTTCTGCTCCTATTCCTATCTTACCGATTTATAGAATTCACTATCTACGTTGGTGGTAGAGCCAAGGATTGGGTGCAGTCCTAGAAAAGAAGGAAAAGTAATTGCCAATTCTTTGAAATCAAAAGACTTCATATATGTGACATCGTCCAACCAAAGCGGTTGATCTTCCCGGTGGGCTGAGGAATTAGCGAAGCTGTACGCTGAGGAAGTCGTAAGATTACACGATGAGCTAGTGTCTGCCATATCTGATCGAGTTCGAAACATGCGGTTTGTTTCCCAAGATCGACAGGGAAAGCTTTACTAATATAGAAGACGTAAGCTGGAATTCGACAAAGGAGAGAGAGTTCTCAAAGGCTTCTCCATTGTAGGTCTCAACATCATGGGAAGCTTAGCCCGAGTTCAACCAATTCAAATGTTGGATCAATAAGAGAAGAAGCTCCGTAACAAGTCTACCTCATGGTGAATTACTTTGGCGAAACGACACTGTTAATTAAATAACAAGTGAAGTAGAGAGCCAGAAACACTCACTCATCGTCAATATCTAGATCCTACCTATCGAACCGTTAGTTACGTTTATGTTTCGTGGACGAAACTTTTTAAAGGGGGAGATATTCTATAACATCTGTCCTATTTTTTTTTTATTTGGCCCAAAATCAAAACATTAATTCAATTTCAGCCCAATTCAAAAAAATAACTCAGCCCAAAACCCACATATGTTTCTAGCATGTTCTTGTATGTTTATCTCATTTTCTTATTTACTCTCTTAATTCGCCTATGAGGCAAACGAGAACAAGGGAGAAGAAGATGAAAAAAATGATCGTGTGAAGCTGAGTCTCGGATGATGTCTTATCGCAGTTATGCTTTCCAGGAGGCGAGGGAACATTACTCGAGGGCTCGAGGGCAGTTTCGGTGAAAACGCTAGGATTTGACACGGTGAGTGGGTAATACGAGGACGCCTTCCCTCACGGGACGTGTGTACCTCGTCGAGTCGTTTTATTTCGACATTTCGCGTCATCGTCTTATGAATTGTTGTGATACCGTTTGCGATAGTGAGCCTTGTCGGCTATAGGATGTTTATGTTTGTGGTGGTCGAAGAGTTTTGGGATATATACGCTGCTTTGAATTGTGTTGACGGTTACACGGGGCATCACGTGGTGTGATGACGTGTTACTATTTTATATCTTGAACTTACTAGTAGGGGGCCTTGTCGGCTATAGATCGTGCAGTCTTATTGTGATTGACGAGTTCTGGTCATATGTGTGGTTTGTGAATCGGGTCAGGATCATGGGATACCTGACGTGTTGGCACGTCATGGTAAGATATTATTGAGTTGATTGGTCGCTTTGTGGATTGTTGGTTGGTCTTGTTTGTTGCATACACTTGGTACCAGGTTCTAAGTAGCCCGAATGGCCACGTTCGGGTGAGTGCGGAGTGGCAAATCGAGTAAGTAGCCCGTGGCTTGGCACACCCGGGTGAGTGAGGCCCAGCGATTGCACCCTTCCAGTGCCATGTGTTGATTTGATATTGATTATCGTTGAAGGGTGATCGCTGGGGAGATTTTGGCCAACGTCACCGTGTATGTGTGGGACATGCATGTTATAGTTGTTGATATGTCAGTTTTGAGTCCACGGTCTAGACTACGGTGACGGACTCGGACAGAGCTCAGTTCGAGGGAGGAGCTGGCCACCCACGCGTCGTTTATGTGATTACGTGGATTTGATGACGTATTTGATACGTCTTGTGATAGTCAGTGGTCTTTTTTTTTGGTCTCGTATGAGTGGTGGAAAATGTTCTTTTGTAAATGGAGTGATCTATATATTTGAATTGTTATGATTTCATAGTAAAGGGTGCACCTTCCGTGAGGGATAAAGTGTGTCCGTATTATTTTCTCACTGAGCTTTGCTCACCCCATATATATATATATATATATCTGTATATTTCTTTCTAGGTTGTTGTCTTTGCTTGGAGGTTTGCCATTCTCGTCCGTCCCTTCTGCTGCTGATTCCTACTTGGTATTCCACCTTTCTTTCACATCGATAAATCCATTGGCAGAGAGTCTTTTATGTGGATATTGTGTATAAATTCTTTCGCTTGTCGAGGTTTTGAATTATTTTGTACAATGTGAAATAGCATTAGATATTTCATCGAGTTTTAAGTACGACTTCTGTCGTGTGACTTATTTCGCGAAGTATGAGTTGATATCAAGCCTTGCGTTTATTGAGAAACGCGGCGGCTGTCGCGCCTTGGACGCGGGTCGGGGCGTGACATTAAATATATTCCCAAACATGGAGTAGTGATATTTTTTTATGCAAGGTGCATGTATTCTTCATAATTTGTGGATTTATTTTTAAAAAATTGTTATTTAGGCTTAGTATAAAAGCACTTAATAATGGGTCATAAGTGGGCTTTGCTTTATAGTTAATATGGCCCAATAAAGAAGGGTTTCCTAAATTTATAACTGATTTGTATCCAATTAATATATACCCATAAACTCTCGCTCGCTCTCCAAGTTAACACTCAACTCAACTCTCTTCAATGTCGTCGGCGGCAAAACGAACTGTCGTCCTCGGCGGCAAGGGCTCGTCGCTCACATCTGCGGCTGTTTTCCACGCGGCGAATGACGTAGCTAGAATTTCGATCGATTCTTCGGCACTGTCTCGCCGGTCTGCTTCCAACGCCACAAGCACCAAGGCGATTCAACTACCGTTCTCGATCCCTGATTACTTGAATACCGACGAAGTCAAGGCTTCCGTGATCCTCCTCATTAAAGAACTACTCATATCCTCCTCGTCGTCTTCATCGATTGCTCAGCTCCTGGAAACACTTGAAAGCGAGACCGTAGCTTATAGTTTCACCCTAAACGACGTCTCGGCGAACGATACTAGGGTTGTTGATTTTTGTTCTGCGGCAGTCTATGGTGTAGCTGCGGTAGTTGATTACAAGTGTTCTGGCTTGGCGAGCATCGTCGATGCAGTCGCGGCTATTTCATGTGAGGCGATTAGAGCTGACTCGACGGTGTTTGATTTGATGGATTCTGGTGATGGATCGTGTTTCAAGGACGCCGTTGCTGTGGCTTCGGATTTGAAGGTGCTTCTGAACGGTTCAAAGCTAGCTGTGGGTAAAAAAGATGGATCTGATCCGTCCATAGCTGAGATTCCGTCAATACACGGATGTTTAAGGGAGGTTTCGAGGTCAGTGCATTCAAAATGCCGGGTCGGGTTGAATTCGGGATTTCGACCTGGGTCAGTGAAGGATGTTTCCTGTGCCTTGTCAAGTTTGGCTCTTCCCCTGGTTTATATCGGGAAGAACTGTGCTCGTCGTGTTGAGTTGATTCTCAATAGCATGGTAGATGGGGATTTGCGTCACCATTTGACTGAGAAGACACAAATTGTTGAGTTGTGCAGCGGCAGTGCATTGGAAGATCAGTTTGAATCGTATCAGATTGCATGTAGGAAGAACGATTGTATTTTATCGGCCCATCGTGTGTACGAATTGTTGGATTTGGTGTGGAAGATTGTTTCTTTGGAGGGGGTACTTGCATTCTTGTCCCTCTAAGGGAATGAGTTATTTGGTGGAGTCACTGATGGAAGTATTAACGTACCTGAGGTGCCAAGTGTGGGTGGTGGTAAAAAGGAGAAGGGTGGTGATAAGAGAAAGAAGGTGGTATTGGGTAAAGGAACTAGTGCTTTGATGCAGTTTATCAAGGAGAAGTTGCTGGGTGGAGCGATGAAAGTTGAACTGGATAACTTCATTCAGGACTATTTGTCTTTGTTGGACCCAAGGGGGTTGTTCTTTGAGGAACTCTTGAGCAAAGTAAAAGAGATTGTGGAAAGCAATGAAAGTCGTAGGCTTCCAAAGCTTCCGAAGGTATAGAAGTTGTACTAATTAGTTGTCCTGTTTATTTTGTTATCCTAATGTATTTAGTATAAAAAACCTAATCTATACTAAGTAGATGATGTGTAAATTTTTGGTCTGTTTCTGCAGGGTACCCGGGATTTTGCGAAAGAGAAGATGGCTGTCAGAGAGAATGCATTTGGCATCATAGTTAATGTTTTCAAAAAGCATGGTGCCATGGCTCTAGATACCCCTGTCTTTGAAATGAGAGAAACTCTCATGGGGAAGTACGGAGAAGACTCAAAATTAATCTATGATCTTGCCGATCAGGTATCTTCATGATTCCAAATTCTCTAATGTAAGGCTACCAAAAATCTGCTTTTTCCAAAACTTAATAAAAATCATGATTTTCTTCATAAATGGGCACACTTGCCGCAGTAGCAGGGATCAGGGGCATCATGGTTGATAGATCTCCGGGATAGTTTGCATAATAAACCAAATTAATCACACTTTATGAGACCGCACTTATCTTCCTTTTTTTAACCTAATTGTTGCATATTTTCTTTTATCAGGGTGGAGAGCTATGCTCACTTCGTTATGATCTAACTGTTCCATTTGCTCGGTATGTTGCTATGAATGGTTTGACATCATTCAAACGATATCAGATAGCAAAAGTATATCGAAGAGACAATCCATCTAAAGGAAGATATCGTGAATTCTATCAATGCGACTTCGATATCGCTGGTCAAATTTGAGAAAATGGGACCGGACTTTGAGGTCATTAAGATCTTAACTGAGTTGCTTAACATGCTAGATATTGGAGATTATGAGGTAAACTCCATTTATCGTTTCCTTCAAGTTATAGTTGTTGGTGGCTTAAATGGCATTAGTTGTGACATTTTCATGTCATTGCTTAAACCCCCTTATTTCCTTGTTTATTTTTTGTTACTTTGCTGACTATTTTTATTTCCTATACATGCTTATTTTTCTTCTTCTAGAAGTTCCTGGAGGAGTTATAACTACCCTATCTGTCACTTATAACTTTTCAGGTGAAGCTGAACCACCGGAAGTTGCTTGATGGTATGTTGGCTATTTGTGGAGTGCCCCAAGAAAAATTTAGAACTATTTGCTCAAGCATCGATAAGTTAGACAAACAATCATTCGAGCAAGTCAAAAAAGAAATGGTGAGCCCTAAGATATTTTGCCTGGCATTGTTACGGGGTTCTATGGAAGTTTCGGAATCTTTCGCAGATTGCTAGAAAATTTATCCTTTCTGGAATTGACCTTTCCATGGCCCATGTTATTATAATTTTCGTTTGTTTCCACCTCTCTAGGTGGAAGAAAAAGGCTTGTCCGAGGAGACTGCAAATAAAATTGGGACTTTCGTTAAACTCAGAGGATCTCCTGTGGAGCTGCTGTCTAAGCTCAAGCAAGAAGGCAGCGAATTCTTAACGAATAGTGAATCCGAGCTCGCATTGAATGAGTTGGAAATTTTATTTGAAGCCCTTCAAAAGTCCAACTGTGTTGACAAAATAGTTTTTGACTTGAGCCTTGCGAGAGGTCTCGACTACTATACTGGTGTCATCTTCGAAGCTGTTTTTAAAGGGGCCACACAGGTAATAATATCTATTTTCAGTTTGACAGAGAATACTATGAAATCTATTTTTACATATTTTCTTATAATATGCAGGTTGGCTCAATTGCAGCTGGTGGACGATACGATAACCTCATTGGAATGTTCGGCACAAAGCAGGTTCCAGCCGTTGGAATCAGTTTAGGTATAGAAAGAGTATTCACTATAATGGAGCAGCTCCAAAAAGACAAAAATCAGGTGCTCTCTTAATTCACAATCTAATTTAGTTTCTGAAAACTCTAAGCGATTCGTCACATCCTTGTGAAGTTTGGCATGACATTTACAATTTTCCCCATAAAAGGAAATACGAGCAACAGAAACTCAAGTCCTAGTGAGCGTTCTTGGCGAGAAACTGTCAGTTGGTGCTGAAATTGTAAGCGAGCTATGGGATGCTGGCATCGAAGCTGAGTTTATGGTGAATAAGAGAGTAGGCAAGCATTTCGACCGTGCCTTAGAGTCGAAAATCCCTTACATGGCGATCGTTGGCGACCAAGAACTGAGCAAAGGAGTCGTAAAGCTCAAAGATCTCGACGCCGGCACCCAAGGTGAGATTTCTAGGAACGAACTCGTGGATCAGATCAAGAAACGGTTGAACAGGTCTTAATCTTTTGCTTTTTTTTTTCTGACCTTGTTGCGTATTTTATGATCTGTAGAAACATTTTACTTAGCCGCATCGTAATAGAACGATTCCTTGCATATATGAATACAATCTTGAGCTTAATTTTCTTCTCATGATATTTATCAGTAGGATTCACAATCTGTACTATATAGACTATGCTAACTCGAAACATCAATTTAGTTAACATCAGATCAACATAAGATCAAAACGAAAATACAGTTCTCGACCCGACCGACGTAGCTGAGCCAGGCTCGTCGTCCCTATCGACAAGTACGAGAAAGTCGCTCCTCTCATTTGGCCAACACAGCAAATAAACGACGGCACAAAACGCAGTTTCGGCCGAAAGCTCGAGCGCGATAGTATAACACAAAAACGCATGACTCGTCAGGCTCCTAAGCGCGAAAACGCCCAACCTCGTGAATACCACGTAAGAAGCGAGGGCAAACTCGTAATTTCCATAAACCCTCATCGCCGCCAATCTCCGAGCTTCCTTCCCCTCCGTCTTCGAGTTCGAGCGCAAGCCGCCGACGGACTCATAGACTGGCGAAAGCATGGCGGCGCACGACACGAAATCAGCCGCGTAGAACGCAACGGTCCAATGACCGTAGTACTTGTCCGAAGGTCCCATCGAATTCACCGTCAAAAAGCAGATATTCGCAAGGATTTGGCTAAGCACTGCAAATCCCACGAGATATCTCTGACATTCCCTAAGGCAAGGCCTAAGAAAGGGCCAGCCCGAACTGATCAGCACAACGACGGTCGCGAACAGCACGGCCCATGCAGAGCGAGCCGCGAGCCACGTCGTCTTCCAGCCTTGGTCCGAGCCCGCAAGCCCGACTGCTCGGTGGGTCTGAGCCCGAAATAAGAGCTCCAAGAATCTGAATACGAGGAGGGCCGCCATTAACAGGTGGATTCTGTGTATGAGGTGCTTGTGCTCAACGCACGCTTTGGACCATAACAATAGAAAGAGAGAGAACACGAAGCAGAACGTTAAGAGGATAGGCCCGAGGCCCGCGAGGTGGGCGTCGGCATAATCCCGTCCCCCGTCAGGATTTACGTTGTACGTCTCGAGCTTCAAGCTGAAAGAAACGGAGGCGTTGTTTAGGCAGCTCGCGAAGAAGACGTAGTACAGGTCGGGGATTGTGATGGGGACGGTTTTTATTCTGCTTTTTTCGTTTATGAGGTTTGCGATTGGGAAGACGAAGGGTTTGCCGACGATGCAAGAGGGACGACAGTCGACGGCGTGGGCCGTTATGGCTCCGCGGGCTAGGCCCGGGGCGTAGAAGAAGCCCGTCAGGGAAGCTACTACCTTGGGATCGATGGGGGCGGAATCGTCGTCGACGGTTGAGATTGATGCGGATGAGATGGAGATCGAAATGTATCCGCGATCTGTGAAGCCGAAATCTTCGAGGACGATGAGGTGGCGTTGATCGGAGGATATTTGTATGGTTTGAATCTCAGATTGTGATGGATTGATGTTGAAGAAGAAAAGGAGGAGGAAGATGATTAAGTGTGTGATCATTGTGATGATGAAGGAAGGATTGATTAGTAACTCAAAGCATTAGTTATTATTGTTGTTATGAATGTATTACACAGATGTTAAAAATAGGATCCTGAATATCATCTGTTAATCAATTCAAGTTAACATATGGATGTAGATAGTAGATTGGTGGCGTCTTTGTGATTGGTTGGGTAATGTTACAACTTACATGTCAAGAAGTAAGTAAAAATAGATGTAATGAAAATAGTGAAGCTGATTATATGAAATAAAAAACATCCTATGGAGGGATGGGATGCAACAAAAATAGTGAAGGTAGAGAGCTTGTAAGTTGTAATGGTCCTCCTTGGAGGTTCCTCCCCTTCGTGGGAGCTTTTATCCTCCCCTTGTGGGAGCATTTCTCCCTTCGTGGAGTTCCCTTCGGGATTGGATACTGTGCTATCACCGGTCATCTACGCAATAGAAATAGTCAGTTTGTTGTAACATTTTGATTATTGCTCTGTTGTATCTTTGTATCCATTTTGGATTGATGAAATGAAATCCTTTCTGTCAAAAAAAAAAAAGTTGTAATGGTCATGGACGTCAGATCTAAAACTACAGATAGCCAATAATAGAAAGAACTCAGCAGCAGCCAATCTGTTTGTTTCCTTAACTGAAACAGAACTGTCTTCCAAGCAATGACGCTCTTCGTCAGAAGAAGCTAAACTAAAACGGCCTATTTCAACACTCCGAGCAATCTCTTTTCCTAAAATAGCTACTTGATTGTTAAAGCTTGTAACTTTTTCCCTTAATTTCCGCTGCAATAAGCCACTCGCAATGCAATATAAATACATGCATAATCTTCTTACAATCCGTACCACAGGCAAATCATAACCTACATATCAGTACAAACAACGTTGTTTCAAATATTTTTCAAGCATGGAGACTAAAAGGGCTATCCTCTTCTCCCTCCTTTTCTTGGCCTCACTAACCCACCTTGCGAATGGCATCGAATTCACAGACGAAGACTTGTCATCCGAAGAGAACCTTCAAGCCTTATACGAACGATGGGGGGCCCACCACAAGGTTTCCCGAGAGCCCACCGAGAAAGGAAAGCGCTTCAACGTCTTCAAAGCAAACGTCGAACACGTTCAAAAGGCGAACAGAATGGACAAGCCATACAAGCTCAAGCTCAACAAGTTCGCAGACATGACAAACTTGGAGTTCAGAAACTTGTACGGCTCAAAGATAAAGCACCACAGAGCGTTCCGAGGCGCCAGAGCTTCCACGCCCTTCGCGTACGAAGACGCTGGGAATTTGCCCGAATCCGTCGACTGGAGGAAAAAAGGAGCAGTGACCGAAATCAAGAATCAAGGAGAGTGCGGTGAGTTATAGTATTTTTGTTGGAACGTTTTCGGAGATTATTGGGATATGATTTCCTTGCTCTTTTTTAAATAGGTAGTTGCTGGGCGTTCTCTACCGTGGCGGGAGTCGAGGGGATCAATAAACTGAAAACCGGCGAATTAGTTTCCCTCTCCGAACAAGAACTCATCGACTGCGAAAAGGACAACCATGGCTGCGACGGAGGGCTCATGGAAAGCGCTTTCGAGTTCATCAAGAAAAAGGGCGGCCTTACGACGGAGAAAGCGTATCCTTACAAAGCCAAGGACGAAAAATGCGATTCGTCGAAGGTAAAACTTAAACATTACAACAACAAAAAAATGTTCATTTAGGGTACGTTTGGTACGTGAATTCGATGCGGAAAAGAAAAAGAAAAGTATAGTGGCACGAATAGAATACGCTGCGCTTCGTGTCTCGTTCCATTATACTTTTTCTTTTCTTTTTTGCAATGAATTCGGCGTGCCAAACGCACCCTTAGGATCTGTTTGGTTTGTGGAAATAGGTCGGGAAAAGAAAAAAAAAAGGAAATCTCGTTTTCATGTTTGTTTGATCGAACAAATAGTTAGGGAAAAGAAAATATTGTTTAAATTTGCCTTAAAACCAAGGAAAATGAAAGGAAAACTTATTGAAACCATTTTCCATCTCATTTCTTTTCCAACCTACTTTCCCGAAACCAAACACAATTGATAAGGACATACATCTCATCCCATAAATTTTTTTCTCCCATTTCTAAAAAGATGAACTCGCCCGTCGTGACGATCGACGGGCACGAGAACGTACCTGCGAACGACGAAAATGCGCTGATGAAGGCAGTGGCTAACCAGCCCGTCTCTGTAGCCATCGATGCGAGCGGCCAAGACATGCAGTTCTACTCCGAGGTAGTATGACTAAGAAGCACTGTTTGGAGCCGATAGAATTCTTGCAAGAACCGAAAACGAACGTCGATTTTCATTGCAGGGAGTTTTCACGGGAGATTGCGGGACAGAATTAGACCACGGCGTGGCTGTCGTGGGCTACGGGAGCTCGAACGATGGGACGAAGTATTGGATAGTGAAGAACTCGTGGGGAACTGATTGGGGCGAAAAGGGATACTTTAGGTTGCAGAGGGACGTCGCTGCGCAAGAAGGGCTTTGCGGGATAGCCATGGATGCTTCTTACCCAGTGAAGCTATCTTCTGATAACCCAAAACCTCCATTGAAGGACGAGCTCTGATCAAGATAATGGCGATGATCATCGGTTATTACATATTGGCTGGCTACATGCGTTAGATATGTTGTCGTTAAGGTTAAAAATATAGGTTGGGTTTTAAGGAATAAGGTGGAGTCATGTTAAGGCATGTTTCTTGGAGTTTCTTTGTACTATAAAGTTTGTATTTTTCAGACGAGATAAGATAATCAAAGGTGGGGTAAATAAACATGAGGTCTATATCTCACAATCACATAAACCTTCACGATAAGAAGAGAACAATCTAGATTCATTCTCTTTGCACATTTACCGCATTCAAAGCTACATTCAAAGCTCAGTGGTGCTTCATAAAGCCACGTTCTTGAATCTTGATCGTTATTACATCAGTCAAACAAAGCCAAGACTAGACGAAAAGAAAACAACAATGGCTGCCACAATGACCACGGCCGTAGCTTTGCTCAACTCAAAGTGCTCCTCAATCAACCCTTCAAAGACCACAAAGCGTCAGATCTCACTCGTCTCTACGCAAAATCTGCCCAAATCACTCACCAGCGGCCAAACCACGCCACTCGCCGGAACCGCCGTAGCAGCTGCCGTCTTCTCCGCACTCTCCACCGCCGACCCAGCCTTCGCCGCCCAGCAGCTGGCGGAGATAGCGGCGGAGGGCAGCGACAGCCGTGGGCTTGCCCTTCTGATTCCTCTTGTCCCTGCGATTCTATGGGTGCTCTACAACATTCTGCAGCCGGCGATTAATCAGATAAACAGAATGAGGAACTCCAAGGGCGTCGTCGTCGGCGTCGGGCTCGGTGGCCTGGCGGGTTCGGGCTTTCTTGGCCCGCACGAGGCTTCGGCGTCGGAGGTTGGGGCTTTGGCCGACGCGGCGGCGAGCGATAACAGGGGACAGCTTTTGCTGTTTGTCGTGGCGCCGGCGATCGTTTGGGTTCTGTACAATATCTTGCAGCCCGCTTTGAATCAGATTAATAGGATGAGATCAAAGTGATGATCAAAGAAAATATATGCGTGTAATAAGCAAAAGTTGTGATTTATCGCAGCTGTATTATTGATGTGTTTACGTTACGTTACTAATGGTATATTAGCTTCTTGGTGTTTCCTTTACTCTTCCATATGTGATTAATCATTATTTTGTGATTATATTCTGTTTATTAGTTAATTAAAAGTTTGCAAGAATATATACATACAGTAAATTTGATGGATGAATGTAGTTTGTGTACCGTACAATTTTTCTTATAAGTTAGGTATGATCTTATCTATCGGTTGGCTTGTGTTTTGGCCCTAAAGTGAAGTCTATCCATTATTTTACCCCTAAACACGAGGGAACGGAAAAGACCTAATATTTCGTCTCATAAGTGGCACGTGTCAAATTACGCCTCATAAATTTCGCTGATCCGCAAGAAATACCTAATCTCTCTTCACAATTTCCCTGACCGCCTCTTTTAAGCGTCGTTACGCCTCTTCCCCGTTCAATTCAGGCAAGCAAGACCTTGACTCCACGGGTCAAGCGCTTCAATATCTCTCTCTTACTATAGATCGATTGCCGGCTTAAGAAGGTAACTTAGGGTTGGGATTCTTAAGGGAGATCGGGGTCTGATTTTGGGGCGGATTGGTTGATTTATGGTTCCTGGTTGATTTTGGGATTTTGAGTTGTCTAGTCGGCTCGAATCCGTATATCCCAGTCTTAATTTTTGGAAACACCCTTAGGGTTGGTTGCTTCGTTTTTAGGTTTCCTTGTTGATTAGCTGTATGATCATTCTTTGATTCTTTTTCGACGCGAGGGGATTTCTTAGTTAGTTTATTTTCTATATTTTTTTTTTCTGGGCGGAGGAAAAACAGAAAATTTCAGTGAAATTTTTGGTGCGTCGTTTTAGCCTGTCATTGAAAATTGAGGGTTTTCTTGTTTGAGTCTTTTGGACTTTTTTTTTTTTTCCGTAGGTTAGTCTACCAAAAGTTTGAAAAGAACAAAAAAAAAGTGATTGGAAAAAAGAATCCTGTTTATTTTCGTGATTAGTAGATCTTCCAGATTGTGAATTAGCGGAAAGAGGACTAAAGAGATAGATTGGGGAGAGAAATACACGGATCTAGGGTTTGCTGTTGAGATATTGACATGGCCTTGAATTATTCGCATCGCCCCTTATTTACATCTCATATATCTGAGGACAACTTGGTGTCCCCCATGAATATGAATGGGTTTTTTGTTGAGGGTAGCCCCGAGAACTGTTGGGAAGTTTATGGCGGGTCATATCATATGAGTCAAGGTGAAAGTTGGATTCTCGATTCTCTTTGGGATAGAGTCGAACATCGTGGATCACCCGATTCGGCTTCTAAGGATATAGCTGATCTTTTGCCATCTGATCCATTCGGGATGAATAATCATATAACGACTACAGTGACAGCTATAACTGGATTTTTTGGGGATTTTCATGGTGATTATGGACAGTATATCAGGAGCAGTGAAAATTGGAGCAGTCAAGATAGTGGTGGTTTATTTTTTCCCTTAAATTTGGTGTGTAATGATACTTTAGAGGCCCAACCAAAAGTGGATAATGGTATTATGTTGCTCCCAAGTTCTCATCCTGCTGAAAATTTGAATGCCTCAAGTAAGATGACCCAAGATGTGGAGAGAGATATTGAGGGTGCATTGGACTTCCATGACTTTAAGTTAGCACAAGCATGCAGTTTATGTGGTATTGTAGGATCAAGCAACGGAGTTAGTAGCAGTTCTTCCTTCGTTCAAATGCAAACTAGAGAGGTGGATTGTGCTGCCAGCTCTGAAGTGGTGCCACACGAAGCTTTTAGTGTTGCCCTTAGATACGTAGGAGTGATGGAACTTTTGTCAATGGAAAAAGTTTGCAAGTCTTTGCGTTCCACCATTAGAAATGATCCATTGTTGTGGTATGGTATCCATATTGATCAGCCTCTTAATGAAAAGGTCACAGATGATGTGCTTTTTCAATTGGCTAGCCGGGCTAAAGGCGATCTTCAGTGCCTGAGCTTGGTGGAGTGTCTCAGAGTCACTGTTGATGGTCTGAGGCGTGTTTTGGAAGTTAATCCACGGTTAACAAAGGTCAGTGGCTTAAATTTTTCTTTGTCACTATCATGTATGCACTTGAGTTTGAACTCTATTGATCCTCTAGGGGTAAAAGTTGTATTACTGCATCATAATGCTCACCTCATTCTAATAACATATTTGCTCGGATTGCGCAGTTATGTGTACCTGGATGCACAAGGCTCAGCATCGAGGGGATTATCGACCTCATCAGAAGTCACAACTCCAGGGAGGATGTTCTTGGCATAAAGCTCGTCAGAATCGGCGGTCTAAATGTAGTGAAACCCGAGCATCTCGAGGACCTAAAGTCAATCCTGGTCAGTGGCAAGTCAGATCCTCGTGGTCCCCACAGGCCACATTACTGTCAGTGGGGAAGCATCTACCTCCCATGCGACGACGAACGCGCCATAGATGTCGAGGAATGCCCGAGATGCGATAAGATTAGGATGGTCTACGACTGTCCAGCCGAGAGCTGTAGGGCCAAAGAAGGCCCTCCTTGCAGGGCTTGCAAGATGTGCATACCTCGCTGTGATAGGTGCGGGACGTGCATCGACGAGCGCATTTTCGAAGAAACGTTCTGCTTGGATGTTCTGTGCTCGGATTGTTTCAAACAGCCGCCCGTGAGGTATCATGTACATGACGAGGATGAGGAGGAGCACGCTGGACTTCAAGGGCAGGTTAGTGTTGAAGATTAAGAGGCAAATTGATCTTCGATGTGTTCGACATGCCTGCTATGTTCCACGATGCTGTGGTGTTTGTGGATTGGTATATCTGACGTTGCTTGCGGAAAAGAAAAACAAAAAAAAAAATGGAAATGAAAAGAAAAAGCCAAAAAAAATTGAAAAAGGAAAAAATGTGAAAAAAAGGAAGGGTAGGTGTCCTCTGCCGTGACGGGAGGAAGGTTGTGGGATGGTTTTGTTCATCCTTATATGATGGCAGGGGAGCATGTGATTTCAGTTTGTTGTTTCAGGTCTATTGATATCTGAAGGTTGATGATCTGATCTGAGAGCTGAAGCTTTGGGTGGTTACAGCAGTTGATTACTAATACTACATATGTTTTTGCATTTGCTTATTTTATACTCTGAGAGACTCCATCCATATTGTGTCATGTTATGAGTACTTGTATCTTATTCCACAATTTATGTTCTCTTGTAAACTCTACTCTTCTTCGTGCCAATAAAATTGCTCTGCTGTAAATTCTTGCATCATATTCTTTATTTTAGGGGAGAGACTGATGGTGATAATTCTTGTTATGAAAAGTTAAGTTATAACTATCCTTTTGTCTTGTAAATACAGAAATACAGTGGCCACATTATGGTTTAAAATCGTTAACAAGAATATAAAGTTGTTTTATGCCAATTAAGTAATGTATATTGATAGAAATAGTACAAGTGGATCCGTGGCGCAATGGTAGCGCGTCTGACTCCAGATCAGAAGGTTGCGTGTTCGATTCACGTCGGGTTCAAATCCCTTAATAATCCACTCTTTTTTAATTTCACACATTTCAGCCAACTCGTGGATATTGGGCTATTTGGCCCAATTCAAAATGGGCTTTTTTCTTGAAAGCCCAGGAAAGAGTACTGGGATGTGAGGGGTATAAACGTCATTGTATGGCGAGTGCGAGTAAAACAAAGATATTTGGCGTTATTCCTTTCCTTGGTCATCTCCGTCTCAGACATCGTTAAACCCTCACACGCCCTATCCTTATCTGCTTGAGAAATTTTGACTTTCAGATTCAAACTCAGCTATGGAGCTTGTGCTTTCGTCGCCTTCCCTGGTACGCCTTCAATTCCGTATACCATTTTTCTCTACTTATTATATATACTGTTTTTTTAGTGATGGCTGTTGATTGTGCTTTTTTGTATGTCACAGTCGAATGTGAGCTCGATTTCAGCTGTTACACGTGTCTCTCCAGTCAAGGCTGTGAGTGTCAGCTCAATTCGCCTTCCGTCGTCGTCTGTTGATTTACCCAGATTTGCATTTTCGTCCTCGAGCGTTTTCTCTGGTTCTCTATGCTTCTCCACTTCAAAATCTCCTCTTTTGGCTCAAGCTAGAACAGGGTCTTCCCTAATCCGTGCTGCAGCTGAGGTTTTTCCATCTTCCTTTTGTTCTATTTTCCTATTTTCGTTTCTTGACTGTTATTATTATGGAAGATGTCTATATTGTACTTTTTTAGGTGTTTGCATTGTTATTCCTTTTCTGCTTGATAAAAGTTTGTGGAGGAATAATGTAGTTGTGGTAATGTATGGACAAAGTTATGGTGATTGCTTCCCCTGTCATTTGAATTTTTCCTTATGAAACGAAATGACGGCGAAAAGGGATGAACTTTGATGAACCGTTCAACTGTGGATTGGATATTAATACATTACTTTTTTATCCCTTGGCTTACTCTTTCTTTACTCAGGATGCTTCATTGCAATCAAAAGTCACCAACAAAGTGTTTTTCGATATAAGCATTGGAAACCCAGTGGGAAAGCTTGCTGGGAGAATTGTTATTGGGCTTTATGGTGAAG
Source organism: Craterostigma plantagineum (assembly GCA_027422505.1). NCBI lineage: Eukaryota > Viridiplantae > Streptophyta > Magnoliopsida > Lamiales > Linderniaceae > Craterostigma > Craterostigma plantagineum. The sequence continues at coordinate 12,314,114 of JAPQWV010000028.1, forward strand.
ACGTCCCACAAACAGCTGAAAATTTCCGCGCTCTTTGCACAGGTGTGTGTTTTGTTTTGGCGAAGCTGAATAGCCTTTCAATTATTGTTGAACGTTGATGTGAATTTACGTTCACTGAGCAGGAGAAAAAGGATTTGGCTACAAAGGCTCGAGTTTCCACCGTGTCATTAAGGATTTCATGATTCAAGGAGGAGATTTTGACAAAGGAAATGTAAGCTCATATATCTCTAGGGATACTTTTCGTGTAAAAGCTGATATGTTAATCCCCTATAAGTTCACTTACCAGAGAATTCAATGCATTTTCTTCTGTATTGGATTTAACATCATCATGGGCACTTTGTTGCATCTGTCTTCCTAGGGTACTGGTGGCAAAAGCATATATGGCCGTACGTTCAAAGACGAAAACTTCAAGCGTATGCCTATCTTCTCGAAACTTACCACCGTTTATAGCTATCAGCGTTTCTCAATTTCATTTCAACTTCAATGTTTCTTTCTCAATTTGCAGTGGTTCACACTGGTCCTGGAGTTGTTAGCATGGCAAATGCTGGCCCCAACACCAATGGAAGCCAGTTTTTCATTTGCACTGTCAAGGTATGCTTCTAATTGTCAATCTTTCCTTCCACTCGTGACAAAATACAGCAGCCTCATTCAGTCTTTTCTTACAATCAATACAGTCAAACCTAATAACCCTTTGAATGAAATTTGCAGACACCATGGCTCGATCAGAGGCACGTTGTGTTCGGGCAAGTTCTAGAAGGAATGGACATTGTGAGGCTGGTCGAATCGCAAGAGACGGACAGAGGCGATCGTCCTCGAAACAGGGTTGTAATAAGCGACTGCGGCGAACTCCCAGTCGCCTAATTGAAAGGATGGATCTTTTCAGCCACCGCCAAAACTCTGCTCTTTGATTTGTTTGTTGAAGGTGTCTTTTTTCATTAGCACGACTTTGCTCTTTTTTTTTTGTCTTCGGCTTTTCGCTGTGCTCTCTTTTCTTTCTGAACCTGAGGATAATGAGGCCCTTTTCTTGAGACTTTTCTTTTTAACTATTTGTATTTTTGGGAAAAAAAGAGGACAATAACTTCACCTCAGTACAATGGCAACTGAGGTGATGAGTATCAACATGTTGTGTGGACTATCTTTTTTTTTTTTTTTTCTATCTATTTTGGTGTTCTTGGCTTCTCCCTCGTGTCTATTTGCAATCATCACATATCAATATAAAGGGGAAAAAAAATAAAGAAAACCATACGATAGAATAGTCAAGCTAGTTTTGTATAGTATATGTATACCATATCTTTGCATCAAGAAAATGTCGAAAGCTTGTCGGAGAATTATCCTTTGCCTCGAACATCCACCAATCCACGTAAGGATTAAATATAACGTTCATCTCATCTCTCTACTTTGCCAGCTACTAATCATCATAATCATAATATTCTTGCATTAAATAATCTTTGAATACGAGGGGTCAACGAAAATCCTTTATATATTATGATCCCTTCAAGCTTACTTCACGAAATCTTGCATAAAGACATTGAGTTATAATGACAGATCACGAGCGTTCGCAAGTCATCATAAATTATGAGTAGGGGTGTTCATCGGTCGGTTCGGTTCGGTTTTCTCAAATTTCGGTTCGGTTTTTCGGTTTTCGGTTTTACATATGCTTAATCCGATATCCGAACCGTTTTAAATTGGTTCAGTTCGGTTTTTCATAATTCGGTTCGGGTTTTTCGGTTCGGTTTTTCGGTTAGGAATTTAATATCAACAAGAAAAATATTATGAGCTGAAAATACATAAAATAATTTATGGTTATTAAAAAACAAAGAAGATTTATGGAACGTGACATGTAGCAAAATAATTCAAAGGTCCGAAAAAAATAACAACATGAAAATGGAACAAAATCTAACCAAAATATAAAAACATTCATCTCACGATACTATAATTATTTGGAGAAAAATAGTATTTGATTGGTGAGGATAACATTCACCTAAAAATGGAAAAAAGTATACTAATGAAATTATATTTACTGTTGTTTACGTTATGAGAGAAAAACAAATAATTTTTACATATTTTTCTATTTTTAATGTAGTATGATAATTCAGTTCGGTTTTTCGGTTTTTTCGGTTTTACGTATGCTTAATCCGATATCCGAACCATTTTAATTTGGTTCTGTTCGGTTTTTTACAATTCGGTTCGGTTTTTTTCGGTTCCGCTCTTTTCGGTTCGGTTCTTTACGGTTCGGTCGGTTTTTTTCGGTTTTTTCGGTTAATTTGAACACCCTAATTATGAGTGACCACCTTAAATTTATTTTTCCATCTCCGAAGCCATAAAAATTATTATTATTACAGCTAAGATCACCAAACATGTGCTGTGCTTTCTTATGTATTGTACTCATTCTGCTGTCATATATATGCCTGAGATAATAGTCGTCACCTACACACAAACAAACTCCTTCAAACATCACATGTTCTGCCACAATTAACGGTGCTTGTCTGTTTCTGATTTCTCCAAAGTCCTTTAAGCTTTCATCTTTCTCATCCCTTGTTGTTCATCGATGATGTGCCGCAATCGATTTTCCTCGAACCTCGCCGAGTAAAAAAAAGGAACTTTTTTTTCTTCTTTTTTTTTGCGGTGGTGGTAATCTTGCCGATGACACTCGCCGGCTACCTCCCATTGAGATGGGAAAGCACCGGCGACCAATGGTGGTTCGCATGCCCCATAGACTGTGCGGCGGCGAACGGCCACTACGAGCTCGTCAGAGAGCTTCTCCACCTCGACCCAAACCTCCTCATCAAACTGACCTCTCTGACCAGAATCCGCCGCCTCGAATCGGTGTGGGACGACGGAGAGGAGCCGCCGCCGGAGAACAACACCATAGCCAAATCTCGAGCCCACGTGGCGCACAAATTGCTCCAAGAATGCGACGGCGACAGCTCATTAATCAGGGCCGGCTACGGAGGTTGGCTCCTCTACACCGCCGCGTCGGCCGGCGATTTGACCTTCGTCAAAGAACTGCTCGACAGAGATCCCTTCTTGGTGTTCGGCGAGGGCGAATATGGAATTACAGATATGTTCTACGCTGCTTCGAGGAGCAAGAACTGCGACGTCTTTAGGCTGCTGTTAAACTGTTCTCTTTCTTTGAAAGAACAGCAAAACGAGGATGTCATTACCTCGGAGATGATGAAAAGGGCTCTCCATGCCTCGGCGAGGGGCGGCAATGTTGAGATGATGAGTGAGCTTTTGCGTGAAAATCCCAATTTCTTGGATTGCAGAGATGCTCAAGGTTCGAGCTTACTGCACACTGCTTCTGGCCATGGAAGAGTCGAGGCAAAGTTTCTAACATAAATTGAACTGTGTCTTGTCATTGCATGGAAATCTGTGTGGTTAATTGTGTGCTAAAATGCAGGTGATAAAGTACTTAATCTCATCCTACGATGAAATAACGACCACCGTGGACAACCATGGGAACACACCCTTGCACGTAGCAGCTTTCCATGGACATTTAGCTGCCCTCGAAGCTCTTCTATCTAAGCTGTCTCCCTTGGCGTCTGTCCAAAACAACGACGGGGAAACATTCCTTCACATGGCTATTGCAGGTTTTCACTCCTCGGGCTTTAGGAGGATGGAGAAACAGATCGAACTAATGAAGCATCTGCTAGTTGAAGGAGACCTTTTCGATCTCAAGAGCATGGTCAACGTCAAGAACAAGGAGGGAAGAACAGCCCTTCACATGGCGGTGATCGAGGAATCAGAATGTAATATCGTAGAGATGCTCATGTTCATTTGCCATGCGAGCCTTAATGAGATTGATAACGATGGATGCACGCCGTTGGATCTGCTCAAACGAAGGCCGATATCTGCTGCTTCTGAGATTCAGATCAGGCGATTGGTTTCCTTAGGAGGAGTATCGAATCATCGCCAGGAGGAAGAAGGAGAAACGAAGGCGGGCAGTGAAGCCTCTCCTCGGGCAAGGACAAGTGCTGTTTTAGGTTGCCCGGGTACATCGTTTGGGCTGCCCGATTCAGACATAATCTTAAGCACAGCAATGGATGATGATGATGATGATGATGGCGATGATGATATCTGTTCTTCGAGCCCTGGTTTGTCCAGCGAAATAAATTCTCAGGCAAGTCCTTCGAAGCTCAAGAGACTTAGCTCCACGGCGTATCTAAAGATTCTTCTTCGCAAGCCTGCGAGGAAGAAGGCGGTCGACGATTGCTCTGTTGAATCATATAGGATGTGGAATGGGGAATCTCCAATTCCCTTAAGACAGCAATATACAGCGGTAAACGACAAGAGGATACTTTCTTTGAAGGGGTATGATTCTCCTCGCCTTTCGATGAAGAAGAAGAAGAAAGGTGCTGATTATCGAAGCGTTAATTCCCCGTCTGTGCTTCAGAAATCGAGCCTCGGTTCTCCTTCGTCGAGCGCCTTCTTCTCTGGGTCCTACTGTTCATCACCAGCGTTAGTCGATAATGATGGTGGTATGGCTTGTTCTTCGACGCCGTGCAACTCTTCGCCTCATAACGAAAAGCATGAAAAGATGAAGCTGAAGAAGAATCATAAGAATGGCGGCTCATTCAACATGAGGTTGATGAATAAGTACTTGTGCTTTGGTGTTCAAGGCCTCGCCGTTGAAGACTCTATTACTAGTTCTCGGCGGCATGAACAGACTTTAGCTGTGTGATGACTGATGATCAACTGTGTGTGTAATTAGTGTGTGTTGTGTAGATTATCAGCTAAGAAATAGAATTTCAGTTCTCCCTTTTTTTTTTTCCATTTTTTATTATTTAATAAATATGACTAATTAATTAAATTATTGGGCTTAACCCAGTATTGTCGGTGAAAAATACAAGGCCCAGCCCAAATTGAGAGCTACGCTACGACATATCGTACCTCATCAGCTCACATCGTCGTGTCGTTACGCCTGAACCTGATATATTCGTCGAGCTCGCGTTACCTCTCCGATAGCAACTCCCTCCCTGGTTGTTCTGTTAGTTATTTCCGGTAAGAGTATTCGATTTGTTGATTTTCCATGCGCTGGAGGTGGGTTAATTGAAGGAAGCAATTTCCAACTGTAATTTTTTTGGGGTTTGATTTGAAATCTCGCACGAGTTGGGGGGTTTTATCGTTTTGACTTGAATTGTTCGTCCTGAGTTAGTTTGCACCACTAAGAGTCTTTGGAGAGTTTTCATTTCGATTGTTATCTTGATTCGCGTTTGGGATCTGCTTCTCGTGTTGCGTCGGTTTCTATCTGCCATAATTGTGTTTCGAATTTCAAAATTTGAACTTGTGGTGGATTTGATCGATTGATTTGAGGGTTGCTTTCGGTGTGTTGGGGTTTTTGTTTGTCGTTATTGGAAGTTTAACAATTGTTAACATTTATGGCTTCTGAAAGACATGGGGCTCGTAGAGACTCTAAATTTGCTAAGCGTGAGGCTGAGCATGCATTAGTGCAGAAGAACACTCATCATGTTAATGACGGAGGTGACGAAGATCGGCCAAGAAATGCTAATCTCGAGCATGAAAGGCTATCAAAACGATATCAGAGTGGGGCCTTGGAGAGGAATCAGGTGGTGAATGGTGATGAGAGTCGCAATGGCAGACATCAGTTGATGGACCGAGAACCTGGTGAGCTCTCTAGTGATGACGACCCTGAAGCTCTAGGTAATGAGGACATCGTGGCTGTAAAGATGGAAGATGGGAAAATCTCATCGCCGGTGCAGATTAAGAAGAGGAAGTTTTCTCCAATTGTTTGGGATAGAGATGATAACATGGTGAAAAAAGCAGTGACGAGGTCGAACAATATCGAGGTTGAAAATTTAGCACCATCACCTGCTTTAGTTGAGTCTCATCACCAGTCTCCCCGCCCATTAGTCCGGTCAGATGGGAAACGAAACAACAGTTCACATTCACCCATAGATGATAAGGTTAACGTGCCTGAAAAATGTCCAGTAGAACAAGGTGTAAGACCTGGTCCCTCTGAATCTCATGATGGTCCATCTTATGTTCAACTTGAAGAAGAACGAAACGTTGAAAGAAGTGGGGCGGTGGTTGCAGATGATGATGAATATCCACCTGAGCGAACTATTATATCTTCTCGTTGGGCTACTGAGTCATATTCACCACTTGATGAAGGTGAGATTTCTGATTATGATGGCGTCCGTAAATCAAAGGGAAGATCTACTCTCACGTCAGCTGGAATCGTAGACCAGGAAAAATTGATTAGTCCAGAGCTTGTAAAGATCAGGAGAGGCAGAGAAGGTTCTGAAGGACTTGGGAGGTCGTCTGAATCAGATGATCAGGATAGGCCTTCTTCGAGACAAACCCCCCATGAAGATGATTGTAACATAGAAAACCAAGAGATCATCAGCAAAGAAGATTATGACGGTGGTTCTATCGATGGGTCTGACGCAGGGGCAGAGGCCAAGGGCGATGATAATCCTCATAGAAGACGAGAATTATCAGAACCTCCTCCAAGGAGTGTGAACATGCTTCAGGGTTGTAGAAATGTTTATGAATTTGAGAGGCTCAACAAGATCGATGAAGGTACATACGGGGTTGTCTTCAGAGCCAGAGATAAAAAGACTGGTGAAATCGTCGCTTTAAAGAAAGTCAAGATGGAGAAAGAAAGGGAGGGGTTTCCTTTGACTGCTCTCAGGGAAATAAACATTCTTCTCTCCTTCAACCATCCTTCCATTGTGGACGTTAAAGAAGTAGTCGTAGGTAGCAGCCTTGATAGCATCTTCATGGTCATGGAGTACATGGAACATGATCTTAAGGCACTGATGGAGACCATGAAACAGCCATTTAGTCAGAGTGAAGTCAAGTGCCTCATGCTCCAGCTGTTGGAAGGAGTCAAGTACCTTCATGATAATTGGGTGCTTCATCGGGATCTTAAGACTTCAAATATTCTATTAAATAATCGCGGTGAGTTAAAGATTTGTGATTTTGGCTTGGCTCGTCAATATGGGAGTCCACTAAAACCCTATACCCAGCTGGTTGTTACTCTTTGGTACAGGTAAGTATCATTTTGTGCTGAAAGACATAATTAATACAAGTGCGTGGATTTCTTTTTGATTTGTTTGAATTGTTCCGTTATGGGTGGACTTGCGTTCATCAGTTCATTTCAGTGAAAATCTTGGCTCAGCCCCCTGGATGCACGTGTCAATTTCTTTGTTGATTTGTCGTGTCTTACTTAATTAAATGCTACAACGGACTCTCTTTCTTGCGTGGTTTGGTGGTTAATGATGTGACTGAGTTTTAATCGAATGCAGGCCCCCCGAACTTCTTTTGGGAGCTAAAGAATATTCCACTGCAATTGATATGTGGTCACTTGGATGCATTATGGCTGAGCTATTATCAAAAGAGCCATTGTTCAATGGGAAGACAGAGTTTGATCAGCTCGACAAGGTGATTACCATTCAAAGCCAGCAATTAGCCCTAGTTTTGTCCCAAATAATTTACCGTGGTTTACTATAGATGCATGATTTATTGCTGCTGCAGATATACAGGATCCTTGGGACTCCAAATGAAAAAATCTGGCCTGGGTTTGCCAAGCTACCTGGAATGAAGGTGAACTATGTCAAACACCCGTAAGTATTCGAATCTTTTTTATTTCTTCTATACACATGTTGAACGCAAAATTCATTTTCTCCTCCTTTTTGCCACTGTTTTCCCAGGCTTTTCCAGCTTAGGGGGATTCTGGTTTGGCTTTCTGTCCTGCATTGGTGATAGTTTCAGTTGCATGGCCTAAGTATTCATCTGCCTCTAAAATCCCTTTATCTGTTTCAGGTACAACCTATTGCGTAGGAAGTTTCCAGCCACGTCCTTTACTGGGTCGCCTGTACTTTCTGATGCTGGATTTGACCTTTTGAACAAACTTCTCACTTACGATCCTGAAAAGGTATGGATGCTTTGAATACTACTATGCGAAAAAATCATTTCAGCAATAACTACGTACGTGCCGATAAACATATGCAGAGGATATCTGCTGAAGCTGCTCTCAACCATGAATGGTTCCGCGAAGTCCCACTTCCTAAATCCAAAGAATTTATGCCTACTTTTCCTGCACATCATGCACAAGATAGGTAATTTACGTTCTTATTGTGCTGATGTTCATCTGCCATTTTCTTTAAGTTTTACGACGTTGAGTTTCTTGGGATCTATGTTGTCCTCAGGCGGGTACGAAGATTGATGAAGAGTCCCGACCCGTTAGAGGAGCAACGAAGGAAGGAGTTGCAAGAAGGAGAATCAGGTTCTGTTGGTTTGTTTGGCCAGTAGGCATCCAAATATTCATTCTAAGATTGGATTCTTACACCATTGAGAGAAAGTTGCACATTTCCTATACTATGAAATTGTACCATCCATCTTAAATCTGACCAAGATAAAGGTTTGAGAAACGGGTTCTTCATATTAGGATTCGTTTCTTTCTGTAACATACGTACTTCAGTATTCTCTCTTCCTAGACAGTGAGTTTCATTACAGCAACATGATGGATACATCTTCTTTCATGATGAAGTACTTTGACAATTTGACTATTACCTAGATCAAGAATTGGACCACATCGTTATATTTTTCCTTGCCATAATTGAACATATTTAATTTTCTCCTTCCATGTTTCTTTGTGGTGATGGGGAGCACATTCTCCACTTGCACCGCATTAGGTCTGTCTCCTCTCAATCTAGACTTTTATCTTTTACCTTTGCCTTCTTTCGAATTAATCCTTTCGTCCTTTTATTTTTCTATTAATTATTTATAATAAATATTATTATTGCTTCGGTCAGTTTCATTGCATCCTCGCGTTTTTATTTTTGACCAAACAAAAAGCATCTTGCTACCTAGGATACCTCCACTCAATTATGAACAATTTTTTCAATACACGTCACTCTTTTTCCTTCTTTTTACCCCCTCTTTATCTTAATATTCGTTTTAAGTTTACTTCAAAATCTTAGATTGGATCGAATGAATACATGGAATCTACATAAAGGAGGAGGGTTTGGTAGATTCACATGGAGCTTAATTATGATGATTCCGTACTACTTTACCCTCAAGTTAAGGCAGATTTCAAGCAATAACAACATAACGTGGGTTAGTACATTAGTTTCTGCATTGGTTCACCTAATAATTTGTACAGTACTTATAAGTTTTACTTGGTCTTGATTTAATTTGTTTATCAGCAGCTGCAGATATATAATGTGACAAAAACAAAACGCTCTTGCCATCAACGATCCCGCATCATTCGGACAACCGATTTCGAAGGATATTCTTCCTTTTAGCGTTGCATTGCTATGATATCATACCACTAGCATAGCTAAAAATCGGCTATATTTTATTATTCACCATCAACGGCAACGTTATTCTTAAAATTTGAGGGGTCCATTTCGTATTTGATTCCATTAATCACTTGATAATAACTTGCACAAACAGAGAGATAGAGAGAGAGGGAGAGATTATAATTTAACAAAAAGAACTTAAAAAGGCAGCACAATCGAGGTAAAAGAAGAGTTGTTTGTTCTTTTACAAAATTTGGTCCCCAATGTTTCGTTTGTTTACGTTTACGACTCTTCTGCAACTTCACTTTTCTCTCCAGTCCCTAAACTCCTCATCATCCACCTACGTTCTCCGCCGCGCCGGCGATAATCAACTGATTCCCTCCTCCTCTTCCACGGCTTGCAGCAGTTGTACGGCGTTCTCCGGCCGCCACCGCCGTACGGGCGTGCATTTCACCTTATGCCTCAGCTTCCAATCCATCGCCTGACACGCCCGCGAACAGTAGCTCATCGCCTCGCACACCGAGCACCGCCGGAACTCGAGCCGCCGCGTCTCGACCCTCCCACAACCCGAATGACAGCACAGCCTCAGATCCGAGTCGATAACCCGACCCGAATCGGCGAACCATTCGACCATGAAACGGTTCGCTGGGTGGGCCTCTTGGGACGGCACGTCAAACCCGAAATCGCTCAGCAGAGGCCCTATGTAGTACTGGTGGGGATGACGACGGCTCGAACTGCCATTCGGCGCCGGCGCCGGCGCCGGCGGGAGGTTGGAGAGGACGCTGGCCAGCTCACGCGCGTTGGCCTTCACGAGGAGGCGGCGTCCCTCGACGACGTCGCGCTTCACGCCGTATCCGTCCTGGAGGCAGTGGCCGAGCTCCCGCAGGGCATCGACGTGGCCCAGTGCGGCGGCGCGTGCGCACAGTCCCACCCCGGCCTGAAGGTCCTTGTCCTTCTTGGACCCTCCGCTGCCGTTGAACTGGATTACGGCGAGGGAGTATAGGGCGGCGGCGTCGGAGCCTATGGCCGCCTTCGCTATCAACGAAGCACCGCCGACGCGGTTCTGCAAACAGTAGAAACGAATCTGCGCGGCGCGTGGAAACAAATAACATAATCACGCGCGTCGTCAGGTAAAAACAACGTGGGAGATGCAATAAAATCGACCAAATTCAAGAAAATACCATGCCAAGAATGTAGCAGGCCTTCAAATTCCCAGAATCTGAGCACATCTTGAGGAAACGGTGAGCAGATTCCGACCATTTATGAGCTTTCAACGTTAGCATCTTCGCAGAGGCCTTTGAAAGCACCATAGAATGAAGTCCGAGCCCATTGAATCTCTTGCATCTGTCGAAGAAGTTAATTGTTGGATTGAGATAATTAAAAGGGAAAGAAAGGACAAAAAATTGTTTCTTTATCTTACGTTATCAAAACGCTGATGAAATCTGAAGCAGATGAAGCAGATGAGCTGAGCTTAGAAAGAACGAGTATGATGAGATCGTCCGGCAAAGCATCAAAGGTCGCCGGCGATGAATCCCGGCGAAATCCGCCGGGACCCAAAAGGACTTTCCTTTTCTTGCTGGGGCTCATCACCGTAGGATAACACTGCTTTTTCCTTGTCCGCATGATAATATTATTATAATATTGACTGAGTGAACAACGTTAGTGTTCGCCGTTGAGGGTGAAATGAGAGGCCTTGTAAGATGCATCTCTCTCTTTAAGTAATGACACGACAATGTAGTAATCTTGGAGGAAGTTGTGGAATTGCAATTTGGACCCTATGCTTTTAACTTTTGTCAAAATACGTTGACTAGATGATTTCCGAGGTCGTGCGATTTAAGTCCCCTTTTTTATTATTATATACTAACTGCTCCACTCGCCTCCTCTCCTACAGATGTAAACAGAACAAAATTAGTAATCATATTTAAATGTTTTGTGCTCGACATTTCATTTTGCGTCAGCCGTCAATCAATGGTTTGAACTTAAACTACAAAAATGTGTCGCGGTCGCGTGATTCATTGGCTTAAAATGTCGGGAAATGTAACACGGCGGCATAGTTACTAAGGAAAATGTAGATCATATTATTTATGCATAAGTTTGATCTAATTTATTTTAGAAGCGATTTCTCGATCGTCTAGAATCTCTGCTACATGTTTTCGAATCGTATATATTCGACATTTATATCATCCATCATCGACAAATACATCATACGAGGGAAGACGATGATGCAACAAAGCACTCATGTAAAACCCTAATAAGTTGTCGAGTATAATAAAGCACCAACCAATGTCATTTAATAATAACTGATGAATCATCATTCAATAATGTTTTTTTATCCATATAACAGCGAATAACCGTGTGTTATGCTAGATAGTGTCAAGGCCTTATTAGCTAGCTTGTCACTAAACGTTATCTTATAAATGTTTAATGCAAGCACGAAACGTTAAAGTGCTTCCGAATAATCAATCAATCACACTCCCAATCAATAAACAGCAATATATATAAAGCGAAAAAAAGAAATTTGATTGAACATTGAGTCAATTCATTGGGTCAACGGTAGGCATTTAGAGCAACAAGATCGAATTATGTCGGAACGTAGCTTGACTTAACTTGTCATTCAAATTGCAGAGGATGTTGCTTAACGGATTTGTTAAGGTTTCCTCGTATTTTGAGATATGCTTAATTACTTATTTGCAACTTCCGAGCCCTCCATTGATTGAGTGTGCCCAAAGCCATGACGAGCTTCTAAATTGTAAATTAAATCTACACCGTTTATATATGTTAATTTTATTTTTACAGAACGAAATAATGACAGCAACTATAACTTACATCCTACGGAAATATTGACAACATGCATGTGTGTGGAAACACATGTATGTTTCCAAATGGTAATGAGTTTAATATAATACATGCATGTAACGAAAGTATTCGCCGCAAGTGACGTGTTAGAGAGGAACCGTAGTAATTAATATCGTATTAATTGACTACAAGCTTCGACTTGTTGCCGTTAACCTACTACCTATATAACATATAATTTATCAATATTCTTTCATTCTCATTCCTGAATATTCTCAGATATTACTCGTACATGGGTGTAAGCACTTAATTGGGATGAGTGAAGATTTTGCGTAACGAACCATATAAATGACTATGAGATTCAGGAAAAAAAGACGATTCAATTAATTATACGATTGAGACATCCAAGGCGAAGATAATTAAAACAAAATTGTATCTATCTTATGCTAAGATTATTAAAAGAAGAAACGAATTTATGAGTGACGATACCCTTCTAACAAAAGGGAGAGATTTAAATATTTAATATAGACAATGGCTTCCAGATAATTTTAATGCAGCAGAAAAGACATATTATGGGTGCCACGTGGCAATGTAAATAATCCCAAAGTGAGAAGGAGAGGAGAGAAGAAGAATTCCCAGGGAAAATTTGCGACTTAAATCGAATTTAGGGAAATTTGCGACTAACGTTTATAATAGAGATAGGGATCTATTCGAAGTTTTGTCTTAAAGTTAAGGACCAATTTGAGCAAAACGACTCATTTGCCCCTTTCTGTTGCGGAAATTATACATGTTTGCCATCAGCTCTTCCAAACACTCGACGGATACCACTTTGTGCATTCTGGGTAACACTTCATGGATTACAGGAAGTGTTATCCAGAAATAAGGAAGTGTTACCAGAAAAGCATGAAGTGGTAACACTTCATGAATTACAGGAAAATGTTATCCAGAAATAAGGAAATGTTACCAGAAAAGCATGAAGTGGTACCGAAAACCATGAATTGTACCGAGAATGCATGTTAATCACACATGCTTCAAAACTAATTTTGTTATGTTGATACCACTTATTAGCTATAGCGTAACTCTTCATGAATTTTGCATAACACTTCCTAGGTTAACTGCATTCTCTTACAAAAAATGAATTACAAAAGTGTTAGCCAGAAACAAGGAAGTGTTATTCGGAAAGCATGAACTGTTACCCAGCATGTGAATCGGGTATATTACTAGCCAGAAACAAGGAAGTGTTACTCGGGAAGCATGAAGTGTTACTCGAAAAGCATGAAGTGTTACCCAGAAAACAAGGAAGTGTTACCTCGAAAGTATGAAGCGTTATCAAGCAAGCACTTAATGGCATATGCTTCAAAAACTACATTTTATTGTGTTGATACCACTTATTGGATATACAGTAACACATTTGTGCGTGGTAATATTGCTTGTTATGCGGTAACGATATATTGCAATTTGATAACATAACAAAGGCGTTGGATACCACTTCTCATGCCACTTTTATAAGGGTATTTTGGTCAGAGGTCCTTTTCTTTAAGTAAAATTCAAAAACGAGTCCCTACAAGTAGTCTGACAGGGTCCTGAACCTTAATAAAAACTTACCTATGGGCTTGAATCCAATCGCCCCAAAAAAAGAATCAGAATATCAATTAATTAATGATCTTGGCATGCAAATGAAGAGAAAAAAGGGATCTTTACACATAAATACCCCCTCTATAAAAAAAACTTATAATTTAATACCCTGTCAGCATTTTTTTATATGTAGGTACCTAACAGAATAAATTTTTTGCAGATAGGTATCCGATCCGCCGCAGGTACGCCGTACAACACATTTGGGTACCCTATATCAACGTATTGTGGTACGTAATACGTTTAGAAAATGGTACGCCGTATTAGCACATTTAGGTACGCCCTATTTACACATTAGGTACGCCGTACAAACACATTTAGGTACCCTATATCAACGTGTTATGGTAAGTAATACACACACGGGAAGGTAAGACATGACTAAAGAGACTGGCATAAATTAAATCGGGTACCTATTTATAAAATTTCTGACGGTACTGATCTGTAAGTTTTTATTCAAATGAGTATTTATGTATATATACCGGAGAAAAAAATGGATGGAATATGGATAGAGATGGAAAGTAAAGGCACAATCAATGCCCAGTATAGGACGGGTAAGTCACTATGAATGGATGTAAGAAGCCCATTTGTAAGCAGCCCATAAAATACTAATGAATGATACGAAGAATACTAAATATAACTAGGGAAAGAAAAAGAATAAAAGTCAGAAATTTCAGATATTATTTTGATCAATGAACAATTGCAATATCTTAGAGTATAGCTAGCTAGCTCCTCTCCTTCCGAGAATTCATTGTTAATATTGGAACCCATCTATCAATCTATCCTATCGAAAAGAGATTCGCAAAAAAGAAATGGCTTGTTGTAACAGTGCCTTGGGTGTATTTTCCTCAGCAGATCGACGGCTGGCGTTAACCAGCGCCGCGAAAAGATCAAGCAGCCGTGTACCGCTCGTATTCTTCCGCGACAAAATATCTCCTCCACGGAATTGTGGCGCGTGGACACCGGCGACCACCGTGAACGACGACAAGTACAACCTCGCAAGAAACTGCATAGACAACAATGGAGACTTCCCTTCCTCCTCCTCCTCCGATGATGATGATCGTGAACTGGGCCCACCTCGAGATGCTCTCTTGCAAGCACTTTCAGGTTAGTTTAGTAGTAATAAGGATTGATTCGGCCGACCGACGTCTATTTCATGCTTTTACACGATGAGTGTGTGTTTGAAAGATTCTCAGTAGGGGTCGCCACTGAAGAAGCCTCTTAACATGATCCATTAACGTTATATTTTGCTGTACTGTGTTAAGAAGTTGGATACAGTTGAGCTTATTACCTGAAGAAAATGTTTACCGATGATGTACATGTACTATTCTCTTTTTGTGTGGAACTTCTTCAGAAGTTTCGAAAACCGAAGGAAGGGTGAGCCAAGCTACAATTGTTGTCCTTGGGGGCACGGTTAAGGACGATTCGAGCAACGAATGGCTTGATTTGGATGACAAGGTGAAAAAACACACTTGTTCAACTCCCTTTTTTCCCTGCTAGTTCGATTGCCATTGGCTGAAAAAATGCATTCTATGCTATGCTGTGTTGTGTTTATTTTCCTCAGGTGAATTCATATCCAACAGTCAGAAGATTCACTGCAATTGGTATTCGAGGCGATGATTTCGTCGAGGCCATGATTTACGCCGTTGAGTCGGTTCTCCAAAAACCTATCCCAAAAGTAAGCAGAAAAAAAAATGGGGCTTGGTATCACTCGAATAACAGGTCGTAAAAATCTGTCGAAAATTGGATTTTTCCCTTGTTATAATTACTTGTTTCTTGGCAGGGACGGGTGAAGGAGAAGATATCGTCTGGTGGGAATTATGTATCCGTAAAAATTGGTCCAGTTCAAGTTTCTTCAGGGATGCAGGTGAATCTCCTTCTCTTAAGGCTTTGGCTGGCTATATACCCTACTTTTTTCCAACTTTTATAAACTCATCACAATGCTTCTTCAAGCAAAGGAGTTAGTGAGTGAAAATTTGAACTTTTTTTCTTCCCATTCCAAGCAGGTGCAAGCAGTGTATAAGGCTATGAAGAGGGACGGCCGTATAAAGTACTTTCTATAGGTGGAGTGGCGCTGAGAGTTGTTGTTTGTATTCTGCAATTAATGTAAATAATAATATATTAGACTATAACTGGCTGGAGATTTCACATATCAGTAGGGAATATCCAATCCAATCCCTCTGAAAGATTTTCCTAATTAGATAGTATGATCGATCGATATAGATTATAAGTTATAACTGAAGTTGAATGACTCTTGAAAGACTATATACCATCACTTGTCTGTGGCTTCTTGTAAGAAAAGGAGAGGTGAATTTTTCTACAGAAGTTGTTGCTATTCCTTTCCTCCAAAGACCGATCGATGGGTTGTACTGCTCGCTCCATTAGATGTACCATGTAATTCATACATACGATACACGAAAGCATCTAATGTAGAGCAGTCAGCAGAGGACTCTCTCTACATGAAGAACGATGAAGAATGACACAGCACCGATTATTGGGCCTGATGAATAACCCTAGCTTTACCACTATTGGTCCCATAAGTTATGTCCCCTCTATGTCCCAAATGATCAGATTCGTTGAATTTTAGATCCGACGTACACAAAATTTCTTTTTTCTTTATTAATTCTTTTAATCCTATAATCCACCAAATCATAAAATCGTCGTTATTTCATATTATTTATATGATAAAATTAAATAAACACATCCAATTTATTCTTTATTTTATGATGATCAATTTGATATCCCTATCATATATTTACTGATAATCAGAAAAATCAATTTTAACAGGATTGTGGGACAGAGGATTTGAACCGCTATTGGTGGTATTTAAAATCGATATAAATAATTATATACATATTTTTACAAATTCCAATATTTTCACCCTGATCTTTGTTGAGGTACTTCTATATATATTTTCTTTTTTTTATTTTATAATTATTAATCAAAATCAAAATCAAAATATCCAAAGGGAAAATAAAGTTAATTCAACAATAGAAAAGTAAAAAAAAAAAGGAAATTGTCAACACCAAAAGATGCCAGACCACAGTTTAATGACTTCCTTTCAATCCTTTACCCATTTGATCCCCAATTGAATTTTAAATTTCTTTCTCAGCACAAAATCCAGTTCATTACTGCAGATTACTACCAGGTTCATTTAGTTTCTTGCATTAGCAAATGTATATATGAACTGTTGTCCAATCTGAGTGAGTTCACAGCTCAACAACTGTCCATTACTGCAGCAAACTCAGCAGCGCGGAAGTCGCCTTTTACATCCACGGGCGATGCCCCGAAACATTCTTTCAGGCAATATAACATATAATTGTCATTTTTCCAAGAGCTTCAATGTTGTGTCCATTTTGATTTGGTTCTCAGACCAATATCTATGGCATCTGTATAATCAAGAATATGATGAAAGCTGTGCCGATGCCCGCTCTGCTGGCTCCCTCAAATTACAATACTCGAACGGTAGTCATAGGAAAGTTGTGTGGTGCTTGATTTTAAATTTAACGGTGATTATATATAGCAAGTTACTTTTTTTAGCAGATCGAAGAAGGGGGGGGGGGGGGGGGGGGTTGGTTCAGTTTACGGTTACTTTATGGCAAAGTCGTGCTCGTTCGCCCTTCGGTACAGTAACGACGAAGCTTCCACCCTGGAGGCGTATATTACGCAGTGAAGGAGAAAAATCAAGATCAGTTTTATCGTGTAAAATATGCTGTACTAGCAGCAATCAATAGCCAACTGCAAACATTAAAAATGAAAAACCATCCACTTGGGGGTAATTCTATGCTACCAAATATTGAGTAGATAGAGCATCTAAATCAGTTGAGATGTTGATCCTCAAACAGATTTACCCATAAAAGATGAGGGACTCCATCAAACTCTCAACACGAGATAGGTAGCATAGAATTACCCAAAACTCTGTAAAAAGAAAAAGTTGATCATCAAGTGACGGTGCAACGAAATATTACCAGCCAGGATGAACAACGAATCTTCCTCTCGATAGGGCCCAGTTCACCTGTTTCAGTACGTATGTTAGGACTAAGGACCTATCAAAGCTTAGACAGAGATGCAGTTCCAGCAGCATAATTATTATTACGACTTTTAAGGAGGTCGAAGAATGTGCAAATCTAAAAGGTACTGTACTGACATTTTAGTAACAATACCTTATCTGTTCCAAGTGAGAGTGCAACGACATGCGTAACCTGCTCATCAAGGTCAATAGTGCACGAAGCTCCGAACTGCTCAGCCATGATCCACAATGGAGTCAAGTGAGGGTTGGCTAAGCCGACAGGGAATATTCGGCTGAAAACAATCCGACAACCTGAGAGTATCTTCCGCTGTTCAGAAGCCAAGATGGCTCTCACGTCAGCCTCGTCCAACGACTGATGTGCGAAAAAGTTAGCGTGAATCCTCTCAATAACCTGTTTTGAAGTTTAAAAGGAGAGGCATAAGACCGTGCTCGAACCAATATTTTCCTCATCCCTGAGATCACAATGGAATAATACTTCCAACGTACAACTGGCAACGAGAGAAAATAATATATTCTAAAGCATTACTGCAAGAACAATCTACTCACCGCCAAAGAAGAGGCCAGTGTCCCATCTTCGGGTCGCTCATCGTGATCAATCTCAAGAAGAGAAGGGCCCGAGAGCCCAAACTGCCGTCTGCTGCATGGAAAATAAATATACCTGGTGGAGAAAAAAGTAAGTTTGGATAAGCTGGCCATTACAAATACACTAATATCAGCACGAAGAAGGAAAAGCAAAATCCTCACCGCTCGACAGCTATCAAGTTCGGCCTGTTATTAGGCCAAACTCGCACAGAATCGTCCATAATCACAACGGATGGTTCCATTCCCATAACTCCTTCTAAATCCTTAGTTTTGGGAACCCTGTCATCAGCATCAAATGGCTCACCATCATCGCCCCTAGAGATGACTCGTCCAGAAAACAATTGTCCACTTGGATCGAGCAACTTTGCCATCTCGGTAGCATAGTACTTGTTCCCCATGGTGTAAAGATGCAGCTCATACAATTTACTCGCCTGAAATGGATATCATGAGATTTTAATGAAACCGACCTCTTAATTTCAAAATGCCTTGCGAATAAAGAAACCACAGGCATTAACCTTCTCCAAGAAGTTCCATATTCCAGGCCGCAGCTTAGTCCACATTCCCATATGCGGGAAACGAAAGATCTCCCTCTTAGCCTTTTCACGATCCTGTGCCTCTTTCTTTCTCAGTATTTCATCATGCTGAGGATCGACTTCGACAAACTAATGAGGAAAAAAAGACCGTTAAGTAATCCATAATAGTGTTACCAATGGCGAATGGCGGGACATGGCGGAAAGCCAAAAAACCGCCATATATCCATGACGTGGCGGGAATATGGCGGATAGCGGGGCATGGCGGAAAGCCAAAAAACCGCTACGCCATACCGCCTTGGTGGGCCATGGCGGATTTTTAACAACACTAGCACAAGTAGAGAAAAGATCAATAGATTCTCTTGCCTTTGCTGAATTTAAAAGAGTGTGATCCAGATCCAAGACGAGACTAAGTTTGCGACTGGCAAACATTTTCTTCTGTTCTTCAAGCCGCTTAGCCCTTTCGAGTTGGATAGCAGCTTTCTGCTCGTTGTTAAAGCCCCCTAACAAATGGTCAAAATCGGACCATGCATTTGGAGGTTGGATGCTTGTTTCAGAAGCTGATTCAATGGAATTCCCCATTTTTTCATGCTCAAAAGCAGCATTGCTCTTAGAGCCTGTCACAACTTGAGGACCAGCTGACGGTTGTAGCAACGAATTTTGAGGAACTATTGGTAATGACGCCGACGCTTGAGATACAGACACTAAATCAGCCACATTTTTTAGGCTTTCAGTGAATTGCATACCAATATCAGGAAGCTTTGTGTCCCTGTGAGACCATAACTTCTCATCCAATGGATCTTCTCGCCTTACAGTGTTCGAAGCTCCCACTTGCGTGGAACTAGATGATGTAACTGTTTTGGACTGCTCAGTCCCTGCATTTGGGCCATTTTTTAGTGCACCTTTATGAAGCATCCGACGTGGATCACGAGGTTTCATACGAACTTTTCCCGAATCTTCCTGCATTACAACATAGTTGATGTTAACTCAAAACTGAAATGAAACTGATAGTTGTCAAACCCATTTCTATACTGGAAATTAACTCCAAAAAATGCCCTACATTTGCATTGAGAATTTGAGAAAAAGCAGGCAGTCAAGTCAGTGCATAAAGTATTTTATAGCCGAGAAAGGCTCTACCTGCAGAGGAGTCTCTACTATCCCTGTTCGTATCTGTCCCGGCGCTGAGGATGGCGGAGCTGCATTTGTTGATGGCAATGAGGATACCATGGAATACGAGATAGGCATTTCGTTCGCAATCTTGAGAGATTCAAATGACTTCGCCGGTTCCACCTTGTGTAGATTCATCAATATTGATGGATTGACAGCCAATGCCATATCTCTTAAGAGATTCAGCGATGAAGCTGCATTATAATCTTCCGCTGGCTGCTTCATACTTTGGCTGGTCAGCAATGTATTGAGACTGCTAGTCACTGGGGTGGATGATGCAGTAGAACATGGCAGCACAGTGGCTGTACTCGCAAAGGGTGATGGTTGTACATGGACGATTGGATTGGGTGCACTTCTGCTAGTACTGACGCTGGTAAATAGCATGTCATCTCTTCCGTTGTCTTCCAACCAACCACCAGTTCGAGAAATTGTTGAATCACTTCTCTGCCGTTTCACAGTTAGACGATCATATACAGGCTCATCAACTGTATTACGCTTCTGCATACTCACAACACCTTGGGGTTCTGAGTCACCCTCATTCCCTCCTGGAGTGATATTTCTTTTGCCTGCATTGAAATTCGCTAGCCGAAGCCTTGGGTCTCTACTTTTCGCTGAGGGTCTCGGGGCAGGATTTTCGGATGTACTAGGTGGTCGAACAAAAGTTTGAGTTCTGTTTTCTTGAGTTGTTAAAGCGTCCTTAAAGGAAGCAGAAGAAGGCACTTGCTGCCTTGGGATTGAACTGATAACACCAGCAGTATTTTGACTTAATGAACTGGAGACCTCCCCACTAATTTCGCAGTTAACTGTTTCACCGCCTTCTTCAGAAGGAGTCGGACTTGGAAGCTTTTCATTCATTGAAAAATTACGTCGTCCAAATTTCTGCTGGTAACTGGAAGCAGTTCTGACCGCATCAGTCACAGAAGGATACATTGGTGAACTTTCTCTACCAGCAGTTTGTGCAGGCACAGGCCACTCGGGTTTATGTTTTGAAGAAAATGCTTTTCCAAAAGACAGAGTCTCGGATAACTCCCGTGTGGGAGAAGGGAGACTATCTACATCATGATCTTTGTGAAGGTCCAGTAGGGGAACAGCCAACGGCTTCGGGCGAGAAGTCATAGGGCCTGATTTTGTAGTTTGTGCAAGGAAGCTATCCTCGGGTTGCTTTGATGATAAATTCAATCCATATTCTCTGTCTCCATCTATCAAATGAGTTGGATCACTTTTAGCACGATAATCAGCCAACGAAGTGTTCGGGGAGGACATGACCATCTCCATCTGAGCCACAATGTTGAACAAACAGAAATTAGAGAACAACTCTGGCATAAATCTTAAGCAAAATGTCCAAAAAAAAAACTAAAACTTAAGGAACAGCATCCTACCTCTTTCAACTGAAGAGTGGAAAAGAGAGGAGGACGTAAGCTGGTTACATGAGCTAGCAACCTGTAAGTCAATTCATAGTGACAAGGTGAACAAACACTGAAGTCGCACCATGTGAAGAAAATAAGGTTAAACCGTAATAGCTGTAACATCGACCTCATCAATGCATTTCCATTTTGTTCTGTTTTAAGTCTCTGCGTCATTGAAGAATATAACTACAAACACAAAAATCAACGAGATTAGTACAATTGTAAATGAAGAAGCCACATGCATCACTAGGGGAATGAAACCAATATGATAGTCATCATACAGAATGGGAATTTCTAATAGCGATGAATAAAAGTTGAACAAGGGATTCTTTCTCAGGAAAACTATCCTCCTGCACGGCCATCTCCAGCAAGTCGTCTGCTGTCTTCTCCAATCTTGCACACAAACTGTCATATGATCTACAAATGCAAATAACTATGAGCCTCCCCCCATTACAAAAAAGGATCAACAGTAAAACATCTAATAACATGGCAAACTGAAACCAAATTGACTTACGTATTTCCATCAACCACACTCAGGTTCTCAAGTTCTTTCTTTATCAAGTCAACGCGCTTCTTCTTGTCCATGTCAGCCGCATCACCACCTATTCCATTTATAATCTGACACGTGTTCAGATCCACCGTCCCAGAAGCAAGTTCAGACTCCAAATCGATCTCCCCTTCCTCTAACTCACCCTCTTCCTTCTCATCATCATCCTCCACAACGATGACTTTATCATCATCAGCATCCGAAATATTCATGCTGCTGCCATTTTTATCCTTGCCGCTATCGTTCATCATCACGAGAACCTCTCCTAATGGCTTATTGTTTACAGCCTGAGCCCAAGCCAAATTATACAAACCAGTGTACGTACTTCGACTAGCAATCTGATACTTGTAGATGTCCCTCATTGGCCATACCCTACTTCCACCCCCACCTCCATTAGAGCTATTGCTATCCTTAACACTACCGGTACTCGTATTAACAGCACTTTTTAGATGATGCGTCGCAATAAAAGTTTCTTCACTTATTTCTTCAATGGAAGCAGAATCAGAGTTCTTCCCTTCCTCTACACCGTGAACATTAATTCCCACTACTTGCAGCTCCTTAATATTGTCTTCCATATTTGTAACAGCAAAGCAACAACTTTTATTCGATTCACTCCTTAATTAACAACGGATAGAAACCCCAGAGAGAAATCAACAGGCTAGATCACGAACCCAAATTAATCAACGCGAATATGAAGGGAAATATACTGAAAAATTCTCAATTTTGCCCGAAACAAATTCTCGGTGATTTTCAAAGCTCGTAAAGTCGATGTTGTAGTTTTCCAAACAACTAATTTTGGATCGGATATAGATCTCAAACAAATTGAGCCTTGAGCTCCCCCGTAATCAGTTCGCCCTTTTAATTGCAGTCGAAATCGAACAAAATTTGGCGTGACCGAATCAATAATAATCTTGGCAGAGGTATCAGGCACGAATCTAGATGAATTACGTTGTCGAGGGATCAGATCTGGACCGCATGAACCACAGCCGTGTTCAGAGGATGGAATATTGTATCATCAAAGCTCACGAGGGTTTTCGCGTATCTTATAGAACGAACGCCAACTGTTATTTTTATTGACGTTATGTAAATTACTCTTCTCGCTTAGGTCAGTGCTGAGGTTATCACATGAAATACGTACGATTTATCTAAAATAATCAGATACATTATATGACGAGGTTTTGTCTTTGAATCCGGCCAAATCTTTTGACGACTTCATAGTTCGTATACCTAGACTGTTCAGACGGTTCAAAAAACCGTAACCGAATCGACGGTCAACGGTTCGGTTAACCGTAGCCAACGGTACGGTTCAAACCGTAACCGAACCGTGATTTGATACGGTTCGGTACGGTTATAGAATTCTCTAACCGTGTACCGCCGGTTAACCGGCGGTTTTCCATAAAATAAGGATTAAACAGAGCTTATACTGGGCTGAACTTGGATTTTGGATGATTAATTTTGGCCGTTACCTTATTTTTCGTATTTATTCTCACTCATCGGTCATCAGGTTATTCTCACTCACATTTTCTTTTTATTTTTCAGTTTTTCCTTTCTTCTAATTGACTCTCAACTGTCATGTTACCGTTATCATTTTTATTAGTTCCTTTTTTTATTTTTTCATGCTATAGTTCTATAAATATGTGGAGAATTTGTATAGATTTTACATAGAATTTTTTACTCTCGATTCTCAAGTTAAAAGCAAACACATTATCGAATTTCTGTAAGTAATTCGCATCTTTCTCAAAATATCAGTAAGTGTTGCTAATATTATTATTAAACGAAGACTGAGCGATTGTATTATTTTCTTACAAAATCTAAGGTGTAATTGTGTTTTCTTTTAAGATGGATTGAAATTTTCGACATTATTAAATAAAATTAATTTTCTTAGTTTACTTAAGTGATTATTCTTTGTTTTTTAAATAAAATAAAAATTTTTAATTAAAAACGTAAATTGGCGGTTCAAATCGTAACCGTAACCGGCGATTACGGTTACAAACCGTAACCGTAACCGTGGTTACCGCGGTTCGGTTACAGTTTGAGATTTTCACTAACCGTAAACCGGCGGTTATAACCGTGAATCGTAACCGTGCACCGTTTGAACACGTCTACATATACCTAATCAAAAGTTCAATTCCACTTACCACACTAATTGGCAAATAGTAGCAATATCACAATATTGCGTCCCTAGTTTAGCCCATAAAATATATTTATATGACATCTTTTTGCACTAAACCAAGTCCATAAGCCCATCAAAAACATTGCTTAGCACCTCCAGAAGCATTAGATTGACAAATAAGATTCTCATAGAAAGATATATACCATGAAGACCAGAGCATCTTCTACAATATATCTTGAAGAAGCATATATCCCTCGAAATACCAATAAACTATCTGAAAAAATTCGAATTCAAAACAGAAATTCCAAACGAAACATCCAAATCATTAACTTCCAATCTCCTCCTTTCATTCAAATGCGTCGTCATCGTCGTCGGGAAGTGGTTGATTCATAGCGTTAAGGAGCTCAACCTCGTGTTGTTGCTGCAATGCATGATCGATTTCCACCTCTGGCGGGGCGAGTGTATGTGACTCAACGAAGTGCAAGTTTGCATCTGTGCGATATATACACCAATTACGATACGCCCCTCAATCTTAAATGAACATAAAAAGAACGGTTTCTGTAATAGAAAGAGAACGTACCCAGCGAGTTTCCTAGCAAGGTACAAGAATGACTTCTCGAAGTTGTAGTTGCTTTTTGCTGATATCTCATAGTACTGAAGGTTCTTTTTGCGGTGGAAAGTCACTTGCTTTGCCTTAACCTGCCTGTTCTTGACATCGACCTTGTTGCCACAAAGAACAATTGGAATGTTCTCACATACCCTGAAAAAGATAACATGATTTTCAATTAATTAAATCAAAGTTCTTCTGCAAGCTTATTTAAGTGAGGTGAGATGAGATGAGACGGAAGCCAATATACCTGCAAAGATCACGGTGCACATTGTCCATGGATACTGCAGCAATCAAACAAACAAATTTTTCTTCATTTAGCTTAAATTAACAGCTAGCATGTTTCAATTTTGTAAACCAAATAGTCACTTACTAATATCCATCCCTTAGCCCACCGAACTTCCTGACCGGCAGTGTCCCAGCAATATAATCAAATTTTCCCGCAGTTCGTAAAGAAATCCAGAGGATGAACTTCAACGCTGATAGTTGCTGCAGAATAAAGTAAATCGATTTAAGTAAAACACGATCACGAATCGGAAACCGTAATCACCGTATCAATCAATCTTACGTTCGTATTTCTTTTCGAATTCGCCAGTAAGATGCCTTTTCACAAACGTGGTTTTCCCTGCAAGGATCAAGAAATAGATAAAGAACTGAATTACTATTCACCGCCCCCTTTTTACTACTCACCGCCCCCTAAAGGACGATAAAAAGACGATTTTGCCCTTTTGAATAAAAATTTCTATTTAAAGCCCTTTTCCAGACAACACTTTCCATATCGCAATCATACATCCAAATCAGACTAAAAAAACAAAAAATACTCAAATCGCAATGGATCGACGACAGGGACAGGAGAAAGGAAAGGGTCTATTCGCACGACTGGTAAGCAAATTCTCGTAAAAGTCGTTCGTATGTAGATGAATTATCGAACAAGGGTCGGAATCGTTTGAAAAAAGTCCCGATCGAACGAATTTTTGGGCCGATGCATGGCACGACTGAAAATATCTTTTGGCCGACACAATAGACCGTCACAAATTATACTGCTCCATTAGGTGCAGCCAGTAATCCAATCGACTCTGATATCTTCTTTCCCAACCGGCAACTCGATCATCACGATTCGTAAACAATACGGATGTAAGATGGGCATAAGAAACTATGGACATAAGTTAAGTCTAATATAATTATGATAATTATATTTTCAATGACTCACCAAGTACAATGCCGAGTAACGCTCCCAGTGGGCCGCGAGTTCGTTCGCAACGTGATTCCTTACGGTGATCCATTCGTCCTCGTCATTGTAAATATGATGTGGGTAACGCGAAATCCACAGTTGCCGTCAGCCACCACATCCTTATAGCAAAATATATATGGATGGATGACTGTTGTTACGCAATTCGCCAAGTGGGTGTGGTAGAAGTCTGATTCACCTGTAGATGTGCATCCGTATTTGAACGAATTTACGAGTAAAAGATAGTAGTAACTGTCTCCGTAGTAGATCCACGAGACCGCTTCGCAGACGAAGATGATGTACGACCCTGGCTGCTACGACTGGTACTGTTGCACCCTCCACCGCTTGGGATTGCGTTCACCCAAGCACTTCGATTCCGCTTCGTCGATTTTTTTTTCTTCGGCTGACCTTTGACAGACGTCTTAATGCCAAGCTCATTCCACTCACGGGCGTCGGGATACAGATGTTCGTGAACGACTCGATGGAGGCCACGCATAAGGCGGGATCGCGACCTTCTGCCTCACGCACGAGGTCGTATAAGTAATCCCAATCAGAAATATCGGGAGTTACTCCCTCACCGATCGTGAGTGTCCTCCAGAAATCGTGCACGAAGTCTGTAGCAACTGGGTAGTTGTTGTCGACACACTGCTGAAGCTCGCATGCACATGGGAGTTCGTGCGTACGTCGTACCACACATCCGCACTCGGAGTAAACATCATCTGCCAACTCTTTAGCACGCCTCAACTCAGTTCTCATTATCGATATTGAATGGTGTGAAACTCTGAATAATATCGTGTGGAATGAAAATCCTGAGTTCCCAATAGATCGTTTCGAGCGGGACTCCTCCATTGCCTGCATGTTAACATATTATTAGATAAGGATTTCGTTTGACACGTAATAATAATTAATTTACCTTTCTGATGCGATTCAGTTGGTTCTGAATCTGCTCGTGCACCTTCATCCCTATAATCTCAACTAGAGGCATCTTATACCTATTGATCTTGTACGTAGAGTCAATGCCAATAAAGTACGAATACGTCCTCACCAGTGCGAGTAGTCCGGGTGTGCGAGAAAAACCTGTGTCAGCGCATTAGTCTCGACGTCTGCCAGGGACCGAACATAATATCCGGCCTGTGTCGCCTGGTGCATCAACTGGCTCACCACGTCTCGGCCCTCAGAATAGACTTTCTTCAAACGATCTCTGTAATTATATATATGTCTGATCGTCGCGTGATCTTCTGCGTGTCGAGCCCTCACGCTGAGAGGATATGAGCTGGTTTCGCTTGCGCAGCAGTCATTTTCTCTACGACCTTCCTTGCCTTGCTACTTAACCCACTCGTCTGGTGATGTCCCTCGGGATACTGTATGAGAGGGTGATTGTGCATGGATTTCTCAGGTGGATCCGTACGAATGTACCATTCCCTAGTCATTGAAGCCTTCTTAGTTATGACTAGAAATGGACACCTGCACTTGTTAGACTTCGAAACCCTCTCCAATTCATCCACGTTGCCTCTTTAACGTTCTCCGCGAGAACATCTCATCAGTTTTTTCGTACCGCGTTTCTTAATGTTAAAAAATTCGATTTAATATTTTAGGGCCGAAATTTTCGATGGTCCGCTGCACTGCCTGGCGGAAAATCTCGATCGACCGAAATTTTTTCTAAGTTTTTCGGGAATAATTATTTGTAGGATTTTTTCGGCGACGGGGTAAACTACAATGAGCATTTTCGCGGAGGAGGACGATTTCCGACCGACGTGGAAGGCATTAACTGGACGAAAGGCGTTGCTATTGGTCTTGGGTTCGAGCTGATTATTTCGTCGCATAAGAAATGCGGTACGAAAACTGATGAGATGTTCTCGCGGAGAACGTTATAGAGGCAACGTGGATGAATTGGAGAGGGTTTCGAAGTCTAACAAGTGCAGGTGTCCGTTTCTAGTCATAGCTCAGGAGGATTCAATGACTAGGGAATGGTACATTCGTACGAGCCCACCTGAGAAATCCATGCACAATCACCCTCTCATACAGTATTCCGAGGGACACCGCCAGACGAGTGGGTTAAGTAGCCAGGCAAGGAAGGTCGTAGAGAAAATGACTGCTGCGCAAGCGAAACCAGCTCATATCCTCTCAGCGATGAGGGCTCGACACGCAGAAGATCACGCGACGATCAGACATATATATGATTACAGAGATCGTTTGAAGAGGACTATTCTGAGGGCCGAGACGTGGTGAGCCAGTTGATGCACCAGACGACACAGGCCGGATACTATGTTCGGTCCCTGGCAGACGTCGAGACTAATGCGCTGACACATATTTTCTCGCACACCCGGACTGAGGACGTATTCGTACTTTATTGGCATTGACTCTACGTATAAGACAAATAGGTACAGGATGCCTCTAGTAGAGATTATAGGGATGACGCCCTGTAATCACAACTTCCTGTGTGGGTTTGCCGTTATGGAGGACGAGACGGAGAGAAGTTATGGGTGGTGTAGGACCCCGGTCCCCGGAAATTTGGTCGGCCAATAAATTAAGTGTATGCTTTACGTAATTTTATGATAATTACGTATATGTTGAATACCTATGTGATGTATGAATTTTATGCTTGTGAATTATATGCGAATTACGTACAATTAAGTGCCAAGGAGTTTGCGTTCATGACGACCCCAAATCTATGAAGAGGAATTTTCGAAATAATAAGTAAAGAAAATGACTTAAGATAGCCAAATGAAAGTTGGCTAGAATTTTACCTTGGGCTAGAGATTTAATGTTGGGCTATAACCCAATTTAGGCCCAAGCCCATAAGAACACAAAATGGGAGACAAAGTTCCCTAATTCAAGGAAAACCCACGCCACTTTGTGCCTTATCTACAATGAGCTAAGGAAAATATCCAACTAAAAACAATTCAAAACACTTTTATTCCCAAAAAGAAAACCAACGAAGCAAGGAAAGGTAGAAAGAAAGGAGAAGGAGAAGAAGCCGAACCAAATTTTGAACCAAGAAGCTTGAGAACCGAAGTTGGTAAGTAAAATATCCTCTTTAAGCTTTTAATTTCGTATGGTATGTGCAGTTGAAAGTATTAAGGTCATTAAAAGCAATTTTAGGAAGAACATGAGAAAACCCTAAAATGCCGAGCTTAGGTTAGTTCTAATGATTTCCGTTCGGGCAGATAGGGAGTTGGGTAGTTTAGTATGTGGTTTAGAGCTTGAAATTCTAGGGAGAACAAGCTAAGAATCTCGTTCGGTAGGGATAAAGAATCGAAGATGATGAAAATGTCGAAAACACAATGTCGAATGGTTAGGAAAAATGTCGATATAAAAGTCGAGGCAAATAGTAAATGTCGAGGTTGAGATTAAAATGCATGTCGACATTTCCATTGTACAAAATGTCGAAGCATAAATGTCGAGGTCTCTATCCGGGTAAATGTCGAAATGAAAGGAATAAAATGTCGAGCTAGAAGTTGATATAAATGTCGAAACCCTCATAGGAAAAAGATGTCGAGACATCCTAAGGTAAAATGTCGAGATGTTAAAACAAGATGTCGAGCTTCATAAAATGTCGAGACCCAAGACAAAAATGTCGACATGTTGAATAAGATGTCGACTTAGCATGTCGATATTTTACACTATATAAATGTCGAGACCTCTAATTGAAATAAATGTCGAGTTCTTAAATCATTTAAATGTCGAGTCCTTTCACCTAGGCGAAATGTCGAGTGGAAATTGAGCATGAAATGTCGATATCTTTAAATAGTTCAAAATGTCGAATTCAAAGAAAGTGATATAAGTGTCGAGACCATGTGAGCTTCAAGTCGACATTTTCAGCACAAAATGTCGAGAGCCAATGATAAATATCGAAACCCTCAAAATGTCGAAGTGTTAAGGAGAAATGTCGAAACCTTGTTAAGAAATATGTCGAGACCTAGGTTGAATTTATGTCGATATATCATATCGAGATTTTTGTAATGTCGAGTGAAATTAAGAACAAAATGTCGAGATCTTTAAATCGTTTAAATGTCGAGATTTCTAAATGTCGAGACCCTTTAGCTAAATGTCGAAACACAACACCAAGATTTCCCAACAATGTCAAGGTCTAATAATATCGAGATCCATCCAAAACATAGCTCGCAATTTTCCTTACAATGTCGAGTAAAATGTCGAAATGACAAAGTAAAATGTCGAAACTTGAAAATGTCGAGATCCTCAAATAACTCAAATGTCGAAATCTTTGTGAAAATATCGAAGTGAAGTTCGACGATTTGCTTCCCTTATCGACATTTAATATAAGAAATGTCGAAGATCATGTTAAAATGTATATCGACATTTTGTTTAAAATGTCGAAGCACATGGCACGATTTTGAATTCATAGGAACCCGAGATTTATCCACATGCCGAGATTAAGTTTGGAATCGAGATTTTCTTTATAATGTCGAGATTTAATTTAACCAACAACTCGAAATCTATTTTAACCCATGATGTACATTTAGGGCTTGAAGATTAGCATACTTAAACCATTAAATAAAAATAGCGCACTGACACCAATATTTCATGCCTAAGGTCGGGACTTAGGAACACCTACGGGTCAGGTGACTGCTAACTTACGGACGACAAGTAAGTAGAAATTCAACTACGATACGTAACTTACCTGCGTCTGTTAATGTTAAATTTACGTGCTCGTGTATTTACGTGAAACGCGCATGATAGGATAAGATTATTTTATATGCATGATAAGCATGATCTGCATATTTACATGAGCATGGCATGAGCACTTGCACGCATAAGTAGTAAGTATGACACGAGGTAAGAGCGTGCGTAAGATCGCCTGTGTGCGATGTATACTCGCCGATATTGGCGTTTGTGTCGACTCAATGAAGAGTCACGGCTCCCCTATGCAGCCATGGCAAAAGAAGCCATAAGGCCTGTATAAGAGGCTGGGGGAATACCCCGTATGCGGGAGATGCAACCTGGAGGATGCGGCCCGGGGCACGCACTGAGTAAGGGAAGATTCCTGCGGGTGACCTTCTAGTGCGTAAAGCACTAACCGGGAGGGAAGATTCCTTCGGGTGACCTCCGCGGTTAGTGGCCTCGGTGTTGGCTACCAGTGAGAAGCGTCCGCGTGGAGGCCGCACTGAGTAAGGGAAGATTCCTTCGGGTGGTGACTTCTAGTGTGAGAACCTCCACACATGAGATCTCTATGAAATGGCGCATAGTGGGATAGAAAGCCGAGGGCCCGTACGAATTAAGAGTATAAGAAAAAGAGTATGAGTCAGGAAAATGAGTAAGAGTATGAGAAAAATAGTAAGAGCATTAGAAAACGACGACGTGGATTGTCGATCGTTAGGACACGTGCATACATGCATAATTTCTGCTTACTGAGCCTCGGTGGCTCATTCTTTATGTTACGTATTGTAGGTACTGACGATCACGGTACGTGATCCGACCTTTATGCGAGGCCGATCTTTTGACGCAATCCGACCGCTTTTGAGGTGGGAGTGTGTATGGATGACGACCTGTGAAGGCCGGGCGCATAGAAAGCTTTTGCTGCACATACACGCACACACACGTACACTTGTATTTGTAGACAGGGACATGGTGGAAATGTCGAATGATTTAGAACATTCTTTTGCCTTGTATATAAGACTTCCGCATGCACGTTTTAAAATGAAAAATTTTATTCGCATTTTTATGTATTCGCACGATAGCGAAATATTAACATTTAGAATTAGAACGGAATACGAGGGCGGGACGACGGATCCTGACAGGTGGGTGTTGCAGTCTCTTTGGGATATTCTGGGGCCATGTATCTACCCTTCGGTGATTGTGACTGATCGTGAGTTGGGCCTTCTTCGATCCGTACAGAAGGTATTTCCACATTCTCACCATCTGTTGTGCACGTGGCATATTTATAAAGACGTGGAGAACAGAGTTTATCGACTGACGGGGAAGAACAATAAGACCGCAGCTCACTTCACGCATAAGGCCTGAAAAGCAGTTGTCGAAGCTCCGACGATAGACGCATGCGAGCAGGCATATAGTGACATGTCTCTGCATTGGTAGCCGACTCCGCTATCGTCTAGTACGTTGACGCGACATGGTTGGTGCATAAGGAGAAGTTCGTCAAAGCTTGGACGAACCAGTTGCTTCATTTCGGGAACACCACTACATGTCGTGTGGAGAGTGCTACAGCGAGCTGAAGCAATGGCTGAACTCGACCACTGGGTCTCTTGACACCGTGTGGGTGAAGGTGCACGAGCAGATTCAGAACCAACTGAATCGCATCAGAAAGGTAAAATTAATTATTATTACGTGTCAAACGAAATCCTTATCTAATAATTTTTTATGTTAACATGCAGGCACTGGAGGAGTCCCGCTCGAAACGACCTATTGGGAACTCAGGATTTCCATTCCACAATGATATTGTTCAGAGTTTCACACCATTCAATATCGATAATGGGAACTGAGTTGAGGCGTGCTAAAGAGTTGGCGGATGAGGTTTACTCCGAGTGCGGATGTGTGGTACGACGTACGCACGAGCTCCCATGTGCATGAGAGCTTCAGCAGTGTGTCGACGACAACTACACAGTTGCTGCAGACTTCGTGCACGATTTCTGGAGGACATTCACGATCGGTGAGGGAGTAACTCCCGATATTTCTGATCTGGATTACTTATACAACCTCGTGCGTGAGGCAGAAGGCCGCGATCCCGCCGTTATGCGTGGCCTCCATCGAGTAGTTCACAAACATCTGTATCCCGACGCCCGTGAGTGGAATGAGCCTGGCATTAAGACGTGTGTCAAATGTCAGCCGAAGAAAAAAAACTCGACGAAGCGGGATCGAAGTGCTTGGGAGTACGCAATCCCAAGCGGTGGACGCAGTGGAGGGCGCAGTAGTACCAGTCGTAGCAGTCAGGGTCGTACGTCATCTTCGTCTGCGACGCGGTCTCGTGGATCTACTACGGAGACAGGTACTACTAACTTTTACTCGTAAAATTCGTTCAAACACGAATGCACATCTAATCCTGAAAAATGTGTTCTACAGGTGAATCAGACTTCTACCACACCCACTTGGCGAATTGCGTAACCACCCACAGTCATCCATCCATATATAGTTAGCTATAAGGATGTAGTGGCTGAC
The DNA here is from genome assembly GCA_027422505.1 of Craterostigma plantagineum. NCBI lineage: Eukaryota > Viridiplantae > Streptophyta > Magnoliopsida > Lamiales > Linderniaceae > Craterostigma > Craterostigma plantagineum. The sequence continues at coordinate 12,347,146 of JAPQWV010000028.1, forward strand.
GGCAATTGTGGATTTCGCGACATCATATTTACAATGACGAGGACAAATGGATCACCATAAGGAATCACGTCGCGAACGAACTCGCGGCCCACTGGGAGCGTTACTCGGCATTGTACTTTGGTAAGTCATTGGAAATACAGGTAAATCGTATACGCTGGGAAGGGGGCGTTGTGGAATGAAACACTGAATGTCGACACCGTGTGATTTGTGGGCTGTGTGACACTTTGGAACGCTGTAATTAACCTCTACGGGTACGGCAATGGGCCGAACATCAATATACATTCGAACACAATATTGCCACTGCGTGCCAGTCGGACTGCTGCTGGACCGAGTCGTACGCTCGTCATGCCACACCTTGGAGATAATTATCAGCATTATATTAGACTTAACTTATGTCCAGAATTTCCTATGCCCATCTTACATCCGTATTGGTTCACGAATCGTGATGGTCGAGTTGCGGTTGGGAAAGAAGATATCAGAGTCGATTGGATCACTGACTGCACCTAATGGAGCAGTATAATTTGTGACTTTCTATTGTGCCGGCCGAAAAATATTTTCGGCCATGCCATGCGCCGGCCCAAAAATTCGTTCGATCGGGACTTTTTTCAAACGATTCCACCCGTGTTCGATAAATTCATCTACATACGAACTATTTTTACGAGATTTTGCTTACCAGACGTGCGAATAGACTTTTTCCTTTCCCCTGTCCCTGTCGTCGATCCATCGCGATTTGAGTATTTTTTGTTTTTTTAGTCTGATTTGGATGTATGATTGCGATATGAAAAGTGTTATCTGGAAAAGGGCTTTAAATAGAAATTTTTATTCAAAATGGCAAAATTGTCTTTTATCGTCCTTTAGGGGCGGTAACTAGTAACGGTAACTAATAAAAAGGAGGCGGTGAATAGTAATCCAGATAGTACTGACTGAGTAAAGCTGAAGGAGAAAGACAGCATATTCGTATAATAGAAATCAGCTGAAGCGGTACTTCTTCGTAATAAAAACAGCTGCCTACAAACTGAAGAGTGTGCAAATAGGATTTTAATCTCAAGAAAAATCATAAACATTACCTGTTCCACCATCGACGGTCTGTTGATTCGGCAACGCCTAAAATCCAAACGCAGAAAATAGAAAAATCGCAAAATATTAAGTCCAGAAAGAACTCAGAGAAAAACTACAGCCTCACCATTCGATTCGATGCAACTCTTGGGTCGAGAGAATTGGAGAGGAGAAACTTGCACAAGACTAATACAACACAGTCCAGACACAGCTCGTGCGTATTTATACTGCCCGCTACCCAACAACAATAAAGGCCACGCAAGTCCAAAGAAGGTTTTTTCGTAGCTTTAATCGAACGCGACAATCTTAGCCGTCCGATCGAACTGTTAAGATCTCTAAGTTTCGACATTTGAAATCGCGACCATTGGGCCTTGAAAGCCCAATACAATTGGTCTTTCTCCGGGCCTTGAAACGGACCGGGCTTTTCTTAAGGGCCAAGAAAGATTCTAACTACCCATGTACTCACTTCAATACAACGATGCTGCTGTACATGAAATTTCTTCTTCACAACAAAATATGATCTCCTCAACTATTGGGAATTGGCATTGCATACATACATAAAAGAAATCAACATGTAAATCAGCGCATCAAAAGGAGGGCATCTCTAGTTCGTCCGAGGAGGTTCAAGGCGGTCGCAGCTATGTGATTGCCCGTCAGCCCGGCCCGAGAAAGCTGGTCCTTTGGCGAACCGCCCTCAATGTAGTTGTCGGGCAATGTGATGGGACGCCACTGAAACAAAAACAGAAACAACAAAAAAAACCCAACTTGAGAACACACATAAAAAAATTTCCTTCGCACGATTAAGACCGACGATTTCGTTCATTACAACATTAACATGCGTACTTTAATTCCTGCGTCGAGCTGCCCGTCGAGGGAGATAAACTGAGCGACGTGCGCTCCGAAGCCTCCAATGGAACCTTCCTCGACGGTTATAAGGAATTTATGGTTTTTGCACAGAGTCCTAACAAGCTCTATATCGAGCGGCTTGCAGAATCTTGCATCGGCCACAGTAACGTCAATGCCAAGATCGGCGAGAAGCGAATGAGAGACGAGGCAATTTTGCACCATGGAACCGTATCCTAACAAAGCAATGTCTTTGCCCTCTCTGAGTATCTTCCCTTTACCAATCTATGACATAGAAGGTAAACCATAAGCCTTACAATTCTGAATGTCGAAACATTTAGCTGAGAAAAAAATGCCTTGCCTCGATTGGTTCTCCAAGGGACAGATTGGGATTCGTATTAGCAGTGGCGCCTCGAGGGTAGCGAAAGCAAATGGGCCTATCGTCGACTTGGGCGGAGAAATTCACCATACGAGCGAGCTCAATCTCGTCAGATGGTGCCATCAAAATCATGTTTGGCAAATTAGACATGAATGTTATGTCGAATGCCCCCGTGTGGGTTGCACCTTCTGATCCTACCAAGCCAGCACTTGTTATGACAAATCTCACTGGGATTTTCTGGCGGTCGACGTCGTGAACTACCTAAAAAATGTTCGTAAGAAAGTAAATTTGTAAGGTAGCTCGGGTTTTGTATGAATAATAGGGGTGAGTATCGTTCAGACCTGATCATAAGCTCGTTGTAGAAACGCTGATGGGATTATGCAGAATGGCTTCAGTCCTCCGCACGCTAGGCCGGCGGAGAATGTAACTGCATGTTGCTCGGCCATGCCAACATCGAAGAATCTGTCCCTCAAATTATCTTTCAATGAGATAAATGATGCCTCCGTTCCATAACCGGCGTGGACGACCACAATGTCTTCGTCTTTCTCTGACTCTGCTATCAAAGCCTTCACAAAGCGATCGCTGTATGTCTCGGGCTGAGAGTTGTGGGGTATTTGTTCAGCCTTGGATGTACCCGAACCTTGGCTATCTTTTGGTAGTTTAGTTGCATGCTTTTCTTCGATAAGATCATCTTCCTTAGTTATGACATGAAGTAGGACAGGTCCCATTGAATCCAACGATGCCACCTCGTGTAAGACACACACAAGATCATCAATGTTGTGTCCGTCGACTGGGCCGATATAGTACAGCCCGAGTTCTTCAAAGAGAGTCGATCCTGGTGGGCCCACCATACCGCGAACATACTCATCAATTTTGGCGGCCCACTCATACATTCCACGACCAATTTTCTTGGTTAAACTCTGAAAAAGAAGATTCATCATTTGGTAAGGTCATTGCCACTGCATAAAGAATTGCTGGAGTTTATTATTGGCAACATTTGTTAGTTAGAAAAGCTGGCAAGGGTGACTATGTGGATCATCACCTTGGCGAGTTGTCTGAATTTTCTGAACATTTTGCTTGATTGCAGCTTGCTCAGAGTACTGGAGAGAGCGTTGACCGGTGTTGTGGGGGCTTGCTCAAGCTTCGGATGCAAGGAGTGACGACTATCATTCAATATCACGATCATATTTGCGTCTAAATAACCCGCGTTGCTCATAGCCTCATAAAGCTGCCCGGCCATGGTCGTCTCATTGCTAATCACCGAAACCACACGTTCTCGCTTTCCTTTAATATCACGCGCAACAGCCAATCCTGGAAAAACATTATCATTACATATGATAAATCCAACCAAGTATATTAATAACTACACACCATGTCATCAGAGAAGTTCATTCAATCATGTTGCACGCGAGAGGGTTCTTTGATTTGTGGAGAGAACCATACTAAGTCTATCAACAAAAAAGGGTACTTAAATAATATCAATTGCCTTTCAGAATCCTCAACTTTTAACGGTTATAGTACAACAATTAACATTAGCGAATAGGATAGTAGAAACATGCAAGTTAATGACCATATGGTGGGGGACAAGAGAGTTAGTATACATTACCAAGTCCCGAGGATATGCTGCTACAACCATGCCCTACCCCAAATGGATCGAACTCACTGCGGCATGTAATATTAGAAAGATCGTCCAATGGTCTAGCTTCGTGCGAAGGCGGTCTTCTCCCAGTGAGAAGCTTATGAGCATATGTCTGTAAATCAACATGTAGAAGCCATGAAGCAGATTTTGTCTATTGAAAAAATGCAAAATGTGAAAACAGTTGTTTAGCATCACCAACTACTAAATGAAAACACCAGTTTAAAAGAAGCATCTATGGTTATGTTTCATATGTATCTCACCTGATCTGAAATATCCCAAAGTATTTTGTCCACTGGTGCGTGAAACACGTGATGGATTGCAACTGTTAATTCTACCACTGATAAACTGTCCCTGGCAGATTTTTGAGATTTTGACATTGAAAGTAATTCCAAACGAATCTCATGAGCTAGCTGCTTTAGTTCCTGCATACGAAAGTGATGTGATATTTTGTGAACTTTAATACTGTTTTTAATCCGAAAGGTTACGACTTATCGATCTAACCTTAGGAGTTAGGTTTTTCAAATGCATGGGATTATCAATCATATCAAGCAACGGAGTCGGCATCTTTTCATCCATTGGACCATCAGCGTTGTATACGCATTGCACACGAGCATTGTATTCCTGTATATCAAGCAAAGAAGTTTGGCATAAATCGTAAGCAATAGTTTTTCTCATCCTTGTACTATCTTCCTAATGCTCCCTCAACTTGGTAAGAGTGAAGATGGAACTATCAGTAGTATCTATCATGACCAGGATAATTAACAAAAGGATGCTAGAAATCAATCGCATAAAAAATAAGCAATCAAGTTACTCCTCTTACATTCTTTGATATTCTCCAATAACATTCAAGCAATCAACGTCAAGCTGTAACAATGGGTCAAGATAAGTAAGTCTATGCAGATTCAAAGATATTTCTTCCATCAACAACCAATATTGGCGCTGCTTGGTCTTTATTTCACACATTTCGGTTCCAAACATTCCAATATTTTATAGTGTACTTGAAAATTTTGCAAGATATCATTGTATTGAAAGAATCCATAGTCCTCTTTACCTATGTAACTAGTAATCGAAAAGGGGGAAGTACTCCACAAATCATTAAAGAAACCAATCCCTTCACGTTTCTCAGCCTCAACAACGTTTTTATGTGAGAAGAGAAAAAATAATCTCTTTCCACATTTAAAAATAAGCGTCGACATACTAACGATAAATGCACGAACAACAAAAGTCACGCTGTTTAAGAGAAAGCAATGAAGGTAATGATAAATATTCATAACGATTATCCAGTACGAAGACAAGCATTGAAACGTTTTCGCATGGAAAAGCATCTATGCCAATTTAGCTAACCAAAACAACAAAGGAAATCATCCTACGAAACATACAAATACCTTTGAGGCATAAGGATAAATCAAACTCGGGCGCCTCAAGCTGACTCTTGATAATTCAGCGCATAAAGGAAAACTTTTAGCTGAAAAATCCACATTGGAAGACAACAATCTCGAATCTTCGTGTAAATGAGCATTAATCTTAAACGGGTTCTGTATAAAGTATGAAGCCGCCATTGAAGAAAAAGTCTCAGCTAGCTACACAACTCAGTCATCAACTAAAACAAAAAGACAATAGCTGGGCAAGAGAAACTTTCATCATTGCAAATGGAGATATGATTTCGGCGCAGCAATTGAGTGAATCAATGTGGAATTAGATTCGAAGATCGATGTGATTTGCAGCTGCGAAATAAAGAAAAAACAAAGAGAAGGCGAAATAAAGTGACGTGGAGCAACATGAAAATAACTATGATTCCCAGAAAATCTATCAATGGGGATAAGGATATTGACATTTAATGGGCTTTATTCTAATTGGGCCGTCCACGTTTTCCATGTTAGACCGAAACGACAGCGTTCGACTTTGTGCTTGTTTTTCTTTTTTATTTCAACTTAAAAACAATATATTACATAGCACGTGAGTCATGATTTGGGCACGTGGGAAAGAAAAGGATAGCAAACAATGAAAGATATCCATCATATCATACGTCCCTCTCTCTCTCTGTGCACAATACGGTCAATTGCATTGACTCAAATCTAAGCCCTTCGTTTCAATCGAAATCCAACCGTCCATTCCCTTGCAAGATTTTCAGTAGCTGTCCTCCTTTTCTCCTACCTCTCGCACTACACTCCCCTTGCAGCGCCAGCATCACCGCACGCGCCACCTCCCTCGGCGGAGCCACCGTCCCCGCGTCGTCCATACCTTCGTATATCACGGTAAGCACGCTTATCGCGTGCTCCTTCCCTCGCCCATCGGCGCGTCCCATCACCTGCACCATCATCGGCACCGCCAGCGCGTGTGCCCTGACCTCGCTGGCTCCCTCACTCGTCGTGCAGAGCAGCTCCAGCGCCGCAAGAGATCTCTCCACGGCGGAACCGTCGGCGTCAGAATCCGCCAGAGCCTCCACCACCGCCGACACAGCCCCGGCCTCCACCGCCGGGAGCCGATTCTCCACCTCCAGGCACAGCGCCAGCAGAACCTTGCTCGCCGAACGTCGGGACGCCCCCTCCCTCAGACACGCCGTCACACCGGCCACCACCACCGCAGGGCAAGCCGCTGCGCGCGCGCCGGATGTCAGCGCCCTGTCGAGGATCCGAACCGCCTCGACCCCATCGGTATTCGAGCCGGACTCAAACCGCATCTCCGCCTCGCGGTACAGCTCCTCCAGGTCAACGCCGACGATCTTCGGGGACGCCGGCGCTTGGACTTGCTTCGAAGTGGAGCTCGGAATCATCGTCGCCGTTGGTGGTGGTGGCGGTGAGTTTGCGACGGGGAACTTCCACTGCGTGAAACTCTGAGAAGCGCTGTTGGACGATGATGACGAGGAGGACTCATTGGGCAGCTGAGCTTGAGAAGTCTTCGTCGGCCGCGGCGGAGGCGGAGGAGGAGGAGGCTCCCGGGGGAGGGGAGGCGGAGCGGCGGTGGTGGGAGAGAGGACGGTTTGGGTGCATTGGCGGAAGAATCCGCAGGAGAAAAGCTGAGGGGTTGGGTTGGTTTTGATCTTGGGATGGCTGCTTTTTCTCATTGTTGGTGTGTTGCACTACAAAATTACAATTGTATGATTGATCGATCATTCAAAGAGAAAGAGGAGAGGACACTAAATATTATTGTTTTCTTTCAATGTGTGAATTGAATTAGGTACGTGGTGGATTTTGTTAAATGTTCTGCTGCTTCTGCATGTGCAGTGCAGTGCAGTGGTGACCGATAACTGAAGAAGCAGCAGCGTGTGGGGACGGAAGGTACCTGCTTGTGTCGTTATTGATTATTTGGGTTATAAGTTTGGGCCTGTTCAAATAAAAAGAACCATTATTGGGCCTACGATAGAATTTTTCATTTTAATTAATGGTTGCCGTGATTTCATGACATTGGGGCAGCTTCTGCATGTTCTTCAAAATATGACTGAATCAAACTTAATGTAGTGAATCCTAAAACATGGCATGTCTTGTCGTACATAAAGAAATCAGTTTGCAGGGACCAAAAACTGAAGCAAACAATCAAAGGAGGCAAATTTGTGTATTTTTTAGCGTGTATGTCAAACTACAGGCAACAACGTATAATAACATGGACTGAATTGGAAAGAAGATGATGATAAACTGCCGCGGCATTTCGCGGACATAATAACGTCACGTCTCATAAATGCTGAACGTATACATAGATGAAGGGAGTGGATTAGGGTTCAGGGAACAGACCCGACGACGTCCTTGAAGTATACGTGCTCAAGAGCAGTTCTAGCAGTGATCCTTTTGCTGGGATCCAAAGCTAACATTTTCTGAAACAGAAAGCAAAACGTTGAATCAGATCAGATGCAGGTGTATGTTCTCTAGAGTAGCGAATCAAAAATAATTGGGAACCGCTCTTCAAAAAGTTGAATCAGATGCAGATGCAAAGTGCAAGAGTGGGTTCAAGATCTTTCCAAGCTTTTCTGCCTTGTTCTCAGAGAAAAAAATGGATAGCGAAAAAGAAAAAAAAAATAAAGTGGAACTTACGCCAAGGAGGTCAAGCCCAGCTGCATTGAGATTTGGAACCATAGAGCTAAGTTTCTGCACAAAGGAACGCCAGTTACAACTTCCATGTTCCGCTTGTTTACAAGAATAAAAGAGTTAATAAAACAGCAAATTTATCACCTTAGGAATCCACTTAGGAAATGCTGATTTAAAGTCAGGTAGAGATGTCACCCCGGGCCAGGAACTTTCATTTGGGGTGCCCATGAGCCTGCAATATAAGCGCCGCACATATGGTCATATTGTTAGTATTCCAGGACAGCCACTGAGAACCCTACAAAATCTAGGGATAAAAATGAATTGAAAAACTACGAGAGCGAGAAGTCATCATTCAGTCAAATTTTTATTACCTGAAAATCTTGAAGATCTCGTCTATCTCGGAATCACCAGGAAACAAAGGTTCCTGATTTACCATTTCAGCAAATATACAACCAACCGACCACATATCGACTGGAGTGGAATAGTGGCGTGACCCAAGCAGTACCTCTGGGGCTCTGTACCACAGAGTCACAACCTGCGAATTTTCCAGTTTGAGGGAAATTGAAAAATAGGGATATCGTGAATTTATCTTTCAGATATTTGTTGATAAAGCGGTATGTGATGATCTCTTATAGTTAAGTATATAAACTCATTAACGTCATCTACAGAATATTCTCAAAAGAAAAAGATGAATTAATAGGCATGTTGCAATGGCATGAAAACCTGTAATTGGGTCCGAGTCTTAGACATGTACCTCATGTGTGAATGTACGGACAGGGATACCAAACGCTCTAGCCAGTCCAAAATCAGCAAGCTTCAATACGTTATTCTGGCGATCTATCAGCAAATTTTGAGGCTTTAAGTCACGGTGGAGGACACGATGAGAATGGCAATATGCAAGGCCACGGAGTATATGATACAGAAATGACTGCACAAGCCAAGATTGTTTTACTAACAGACGAGTATGAATTTGATTGCACTTAAGTATGCTTTCTTCTTTAAACAAGAACGGCATACACGTGCCTTGAGTGAATTCCTATAATGAAGCAAAGCAATGAACCACTTCGTAACTAGAAAATATATTTGTAAACTGAAAGTGTAACAACACAAATGGAGATGTAAATGGATTGTTTTTTCCTATGGTAGACATAAATCCAGCACTAAATGAGTCAAAAGTTACATACTTTGACCAGGCGTGGATCCTTATAGATTTCTGGGCAGTATTCCATGTGTTTCTTCAAATCCAGATCAAGATATTCGAAAACAAGGTACAAGCGTTTCTCACCGTGTACGACATCCTGCAACCTGTGACCAGAACCAGATACAAAAGAAATTAATGTCATTTGGCATTATTACAATGCACGTCTACAGTACCATAAACCAAATATACGTAAAGGACGTCTTTGATTTGCAACAAAATAGGCAATCGATTGTGCGTGTAATGTAATGTGCATGCAATATGTATGTAAGGATAGAGTAATATACCTTACGATATTTCCATGTTGCATTTCTTTCAAAAGAGATATCTCTCTGATAGCTGTGCTTGGAACTCCTTCATCTTCTTGCTCTAGTCGAATTTTCTTCAGAGCAATAGTTTCATTTGTTACACGATCACGAGCTTTGTAAACCACTCCGTAAGTTCCCTCACCGATCTTCTCAACTTTTTCATACTACACAGGATATCGGAGACAAAATTGTAATCAATACAAAGCAAAAAAGACCTGCAAGCAGTGCAAGAAAGAGACATATCGAACATACCTGATCCATCTGGTCAAAAGTAATTTGAGCCACCAGCGAGAAAAAAGGAAGAAAGGAAGCATTAAAAATCAGGCCAAATTGTAGAATATAAAGGTATAACCACAATGCAATACTAATTATGAAGGCGTTCATTGAAACCCGACCAAACATAGAACATAATACAATGAGATTCAACATGGCTACACAAAATAGACACCCTCACACATAAAATGACAACGACTGTCCTAGAAAACACAAACAGACCGAGACAGGAAAACGTGAATCAAAACTAATTTTTCAAACACTCAAATTTGAAAATAAAAATTGGAAAAAAGAAACACAAGTTTACTCTGACTAATCATCTCGAAGAAAAAGACAAGCGTCCCAAAAACCAGTCATATAAATGAGTAAACCAACTTAAACAAAACAAAATCAACATACATTTGCCACCACACAAGTTCAATATTAAAAACCTTAAACAAGCGCAAGTAATCTCACGCTAATCGATCCACCTCAGACCATCAAAAATCAGATAAATAGCTGAAGCAATGCTCAATTTTCTACCTGAATAAACGAGCATGAATCAACACCACTTGACATCAAAGGCGACAAACATCGCGAGAAACAACACGTACTTCCGCAAAAAACGAAATAGATGCTCTACTATAAAAGGATAAATCATAAAAACAACGTTATCGCCTTAACAACGGAGCAGCTCCACGTTTTAATTATGCAAAAATAGCCGAATCTGAAAATCAATCACGATGAGGTGGAAAGTACGGCGAACTCAAGCAGACATACCTATGATCGGTGTAACGTCGGAGAATACCGCAATGACAGTGATAGAGAAAAGACTTTTGTAGGCTGTGTTTTTTTGCCGGTAAGGGAGAGTGAGATTTCACATAGGGTTCTATTCTACTTTCGTTTTCCTTTATATATCGCTACTTTAAATTATTTTATTTTTTCTAAATAAAGAGATAAAAATGTTACTATCATTTGGATTGCGTGCAAAGTACTACTAAAGGGCGTACTCTAATTATATAGTTTAAGAAAACAATTAGCTCCACGAGTTCAAACGACATAATATCGAAAATCTCAAAAATATCGATTATTTTAGTGTCTTCTGCGAAAAAGAAAAACGGGTAACAATAAATTCGAATCAAACAATTTATAGGTTTAGTGTTCTGTGGTTTAATGGAAATAAAATCGATGGATTTAGTACTAATAAAAATATATTGCAATTAATATAATAATCAATACATATGACCGTGACCAAATTAGAACAAACCGGATTTTAACATCCCTAATGGAAATTAATTTATTACTCTCTTTTTTGTTTCCGAAGAATTAATTCATTACTCTCAAAAGCCTTGATGTTATAAAATCCAACGAACGTTAATTTTTTCTATTTCCTAGTTGCAATTAGTGAGTAGTAAAACCTTAGCTCGCCTACGCCGATGATCCAAAATCTCCTTTTTTTTTCTTTCTGACCATCTCAGTTCGTTCAGACAACAAACAGCTCATTCACGTCGGAGCGCAACCATGATGTTTCGGAGATCTCTTGTTTCATCGAAGGGAATGTGAGATTCTTTCGCTTGTAAGCCCAGTTAACTGCAAATGGTTCGGCTATACTTTGCAAGAGAGCACCAAAGAAATCTTCTTCGACTGCTAGGAAGTCCAAATTTAGCATCTGCGCACAAAGTCACGAATCCTTGCAGTGAACCCTTTGGTAGCTCATTTTTCTCGGAGTTTTCTACAATTCGTGTCAATAAGTTGAAAACGCTAAGCCCAAGTAAGCCAATCTTGTCGGGGAAGCTCCAAAAAGCTTTGAGAGAACCTAACATTGCCGAGGCTTGGGAAACGTACAGAGATTTCAAGCAGTTGTACGGTTTCCCCGAACATCTCCTCGTATCGAACTTGATAAACGAATCGTCGTACTCCGCCGACTCGACGTACCTTCGCAAGGCTTGCGATTTGGTCCTTACGATTTCGAGGGAAAAGCCAGCTTTAGTTAGCCCCGACGTGTCGTCGAAGCTTGCCCTTTCATTAGCCAGGGCTCAGATTCCCGTCCCTGCATCGAACGTTCTCCGGTCGATGTTAGGGAGGAAGTTCTTACCATCTTTCGACGTTTTACAAGTGCTGTTCTTACACTTGGTCAAGACAGAGATTGGGATGTGCGTGGCATCAAACGTTTTGGAGGAGATCTTTTGTTGTTATGAAAAGCTGCAATCTGTTCGACCAAATGCCTCAAAGCCAGGCGTGGCTGTATTCAACCTCGTTCTTGATGCTTGTGTGAGGTTTGTGTCGCCCTTGAGAGGTCAGAGAGTTACAGAGCTAATGGCAAGAATGAGCGTTGTTGGAGATGCACACACGGTCGTGATTATCGCTAGGTTGCATGAAATGAATGGTATGAGAGATGAGTTGAATAAGTTTAAAGATTACGTAAACATGGCGTCGGTTTCTTACATGAATCTCTATCAGCATTTCTACAGCTCTTTGTTGAGCTTGCACTTAAAGTTCAATGACCTCGACGTTGCTTCTTCGCTTCTGATGGAACTCTGCAAACATAACGAATCGAATTCTTACCAAAGTGGTCAGATAAAAGACGATAAACTGTGCAGCGTTTCGATCGGTTCAGAAAATGTGAAGACGGGGCTGAGGCTACAGTTTCATCCCTGTCAAGTGCAGAAGGATTCTGTCTATAAAATGGATGGAGAAGCAGAGCTTGTCCGATATAAAGGTGGGAGATTGTTACTTACGAACAAAGGTTTGGCCAAGCTTGTCATAGGTTACAAGAGGAACGATGATATCAGTTCTTTGTCGAAAGTTCTTATCTGTATTCAGAAAATGATCGATTCGACATGTCCTTATTCTGATGTGATTGATTCTTGTATCCACTTGGGTTGGCTCGAGACTGCGCACGACATTATAGAAGACATGGAATCTGAAAAACAGAGCGTAAGGAAAGGTTCGTACGAGTTGCTGCTGTATTCTTACCGCAATAAGGACATGTTTAAGGAAGCAGAAGCATTAGTAAAGCAAGGAAAAAAAGTCGGCATCACTATGGTTTCTGACGAGGCAGCTAAGGTAACCCAAAACTCAAACTTAGTTGAGTCGATTGTTCAGAACATGAGAAACGAGGATAATGATAATATGGGCTTGGTTCACAAGTACAACTCCTCAGTCTACTTCTTCGTGAAAGCAAAAATGATGGAAGATGCATTGCAGACGTATCGAAAAATGAAGAAGGCAAAGATCCAACCCAACTCGAATACCTATTTCTATCTGATCTGTGGGTTTTTGTCTCTTGAAACTTACCGAGAAATCGCCTTCTTGTGGGGTGATATTAAGAGGAGCATGAAAATCAGTGATGCCCCACAATACGACAGAGACTTGTATGAGTTGTTGTTGATAGGTTTTCTTCGGGCAGGCTATTTCGAGAGGGTCATGGAGGTTATAGGGATTATGAGGGGCAAGAATATGTTCTTGGATAGATGGTGCTATAAGCACGAGTTCTTGAAGTACCACAGGGATCTTTACAGGAGATTATCCACAGCTGATGCTAAGGATGAGACTCAAAGGAAGAGGATGGAGCATGTCCGTGAGTTTCGAAAGTTTGTTGGAATAGGTTGACACTTGGAATTTGTCTTGATATATAATGTAGTGTGTGTGAGAAAGAGTGAGAGAGAGAGATTTTGAGTTGATGGAAGTGAAGGCCATAATATAGTGGAAGAGAATTGCCCTATTATACAAAGTGATCTGCTCCACCAAGCAAAGGGTACTATGACCGAGTTTTTCATGCATGTTGAAGGTATGCCATTTCAGTTAGCAAACGCTGTGTTTTCAGCAGCTGCCCACCACTCATCATCATCATCATCATTAACACCGTCGTCATCTTCTTCTTCTTGGTCATCCTAAGGGTTAGATCAGTTTTAGCATTCGTTTAACTGTATGATATCAAACTGACGAACATTAACTCTAATCTTATTACCATCTTTGTAAGGTCCACTCCTTTCTGCATTTTCTCGACCTGCTCTGCAAATTCTACTGCTTCATTCCACCAATCTTCTGCCTCCTCATTCATGTCATTGTCACAGTCTTGAGGGATGAGATTGGAGGAGAAAGCATGATCAGGTATAATATCATCAGGAACTATACGTAGTGGAGATCGATAATCTGAAAACAGAATCATAATAAGTTGTTAATCTCGCTGGAAAGTTGAAATTCTGTTGATTTAAAGTTAATACTGAACCGACCTCTGCAATCTGGATCATGGCACTTCTGGTAATAAACGGCCCTCCTTAGATCGACCACATAGATAACTGAAAAACCCAAAAAAATGTGAATTTCTCACATTTTTTTGTGGGAAACAAGTAAATTTAGGAGCACGTTGGGTAAAATACCATGGTTGCTTTTATGCTCTCTGCCTATTCGTTCACAGTATCTGCTCCTAGACATGCTGTAAACCATCAGTTCATCTTCTGAGAACCAGTACCAGCTTCGAATTTTTCCTGAAATGGTAGAGCACATTACAACCAAATCCATCAGCACAGAACACTGGGCTTGGTAGGATATAGCTCATCGTTGAAATTAAAATATGACAGAGACGATGAGAAAATTCCATCGTGCATGAGACACAATACGGGTGAGGAATGCAGCTCACCTGATACGTTGCCTCTTGAGGCGATGGCTTCAATAAATGAATCCAATGCTGGGAAGGGTGATTTTCCCGCCATGCAAGTTGCCGAAGTATCGGTAGTGCAAACCTTCATATCTAAATTTGGATGAAAGTCCATATTCTCCTGAATGTTATTATTGGGAACCTGCGGAAAAAAAATAAATCTTCTTTAGATACTAAAATGAATGAAGTCGAATCCACGGCAAGGAATATTTTTTCATAAGATTGATCTTACTGAAGGAAAAGGGGAAAACATAGCAACAAAAAGATGTTATTACTTCAGTGTCAAAGTGCAAAGTCTTCACACAGTCTAAATCCATTTTGCAAATCAGAAGTTTCTCACAGTCAGCATCGATGTTGCATATTAAGGACGCCATTAATACTTCTTCCTCACCCTGCAGATTAAGTCACATCATTATAAATACGGAACTAAATGGGATGCATCGGCCGTTAAGGATCTAATAATTCGGATATCAACTTGGAATGTGAGGTTTGAATGACAATATCAAGTCATCCATCAAGTTTTTATCCCTGTAACCATAAAATGCATGTATGATTAGGGCCAGATGTTTCTTACCATGTCCTTACATTTAAAACGTCCACTAGGTTGAAGAAACGAGCTCTTCCCTGCTTTTGATGAGAAGGGTAATCGGAAACAACGGTTTCTTGTATAAACAGCAGTGTCCACAAAGAGTTGGCTATTGGTATCAGCAGAATCTGAACCCTTTGAAATAAACAACTTCTTGAACTTCTCATCTCTTTCTCTATAAACAGTTTATGCGTGAACATATCTGACCACAAATCATATAAACAGTAACTTGATTGATTTGGTTAATGAAATGAAAAATATTTATAGAGTATCATATGTTTCTTCGTAACGATTCATTTAATGAAGTGATATATCATTTATGATCAAGGTGTTTCTTTCCCCCCATCCATGACATACCTCAGCAACAAAAGCACCTATGTGTGAGTTGTCTTTGAAGGCTATTTTCGGTAACCGGATTATTAAATGACGGGAGAATTTCTCTGTAAATATACATAAGAAGGAAAGAATATGAAACAGTAC
The DNA here is from genome assembly GCA_027422505.1 of Craterostigma plantagineum. Taxonomy (NCBI): domain Eukaryota; kingdom Viridiplantae; phylum Streptophyta; class Magnoliopsida; order Lamiales; family Linderniaceae; genus Craterostigma; species Craterostigma plantagineum. The sequence goes on from JAPQWV010000028.1 coordinate 12,362,566, forward strand.
CTGAAAATGACTCTCATGGAATAACCCAAACTAAATCACTTTTCAGTGTCGAATCGAGGCATACCTATGGTAGATGAATCTAGTTCTACGATCATATCTTCAGTTCCCTGGATTGAATATTTATCGAGTAAGGCATCGAAGATAACAGTTATGAGGAGATCTACCATTTCATCTCCATTTCTATTTGCATTTTCTTTCTTGTTGAACTCCAAATCAAAGTAAAGGTGGCATGGTTGTCCCTGTAACATTAGGAAAGATGAAGGTGCCTGAGAAATCAAGCACTCGTATGAAGAAACGGAAACCGTACCTAGAATCCTACAACAGACAAAATTCACATCATAGCATGCATCAATTCCAATTCTTTGATATTATATCAATCATAAAGGACAATCTGTTTCTTAAGTCCAAACTTCCACGCTGGGGCATGACTTCCTACGGTTCCACTGCTTCGGGTTTGACAATTATGTGCTTTAAGGATTAGATTTTTCACCTCTTGAATAACTTCGTAATGGTGGCGAAACTTTGAATTCATTTCTCTGTACCTAAAAACATCAAACCACCAACAACAAAAGAAGCATCAGACTCGCTCAACCTAAACTTGGGAAATCAACACGAGAAACAAAAAAAGTTATACCTCCGGCAAAATTCCCTATAAGTGGACACAAGATACCTCCTCTGACCATGCATATGGTCTTGGTAACAGAAAACACGAACATACGCCCTCTCTTTCGCAAACTTCATTGCCTCAGCTTGCTTCGGGAATGTACGCCATACCTCTTCTCTGAGTCTAATGTGAAAATTTTCAATATTTCACTAATCCTAACAAATAAATACATTAATTAGCTACTTTTTCACCTCGATTTACATTGTTCGGCAAGGTCAACGCGAATCTCACGCAGTAGACGGAGTAAACGAGCTGGTTTCTTCGGAGGAACTCCATTTGGCGAACCATAAAAGACAAGTGGAGAGAAACGCCTACCATTCTTCCGATTCACTTGCTTACCTTCAGATAGCGTGTTGGGTGTTTGAGGCTGCAGTGATTGCTCTTGCTTTAGCTTCCTCTTCTCCTTTCTCATTTCTCTGACAGCAGATTCTGACGAACACAACAATTCCGAAACAATTATCATCGAAAAATGCAAAAATCTAGACGATGGCAACATCAAATTAAGAGGAAGGGATAGTACGAGGAGGTGAAATTCCGCATTTGAAGCACTGAAACAGGCGCTCGACATCGTCGATCGAATTCATCGATGCTAATTTTGCCTTCGGATTCTCCGTTGGTTGTACTAGGATTGGGAAGGCCTGCGCTTCGAGCGGGAGGATGAGTTTTTTGTTAAAATACAGAAAGCAACCGAGCGCGAGACAGTAAGCAAATCGCTATTACTAAAGACGACTAATACTTTCGAATTCCACTAATCTAATCCCCTCTTATATACCTGAGGAGATTCTAGAAAGTATCTTTTTGATCAAATAAGACGAAGCCTCATATGTCACAAAATCCACCATCATCACTCTGACACAAAAGCTCACCTGTGTTTGTGTATATGAAGACTCTCTGTCTAGAAGCTTCGTCCCCACAACCGGTATCTACTCGCGTGGCTGCTCTCTCACTCGCCCTTCCCACTAATAAACACGCAAATCACAGCCCATTATTGCAATGGATGGCCTGAATGTGAAGATCGAAGAAGTTATCATACTAGACGGCGAATCACAGTAGCAGTCGCCGTCGTCGTCGTCGTCGAAGGTGTTCAATTCATGCTCGCCGTGGCCAATGGAGGGTTCGCACGAAATGGGTCTTCCGCTGTTTCTGATGAAGACTTACGAGATGGTCGAAGATCCTTCGACTGATGCAGTGGTTTCATGGAGTTTGTCTTAGAACAGCTTCATCGTTTGGGACGCTCATAGATTCTCCACCGCTCTGCTTCCGAGGTACTTCAAGCACGGCAATTTCTCCAGCTTCGTTCGCCAGCTCAACACGTATGTAATAAGTATATATTTCTTCGTTGATGATTCTCTTTTGAATTCATTCGTTTCTGCAGTAGGTTTGTTCTGTTTTTTTTCCAGGTTTTGGGATTTTTAATCTGTCGATGCAAGCATGGGGGCAAACTAGCCTGCCGCAGGTTGATGATGATCCACTATTTACTCAAAGATTTAATCGAAAATAATCTCACAGAAAAAGAAAAATTATAAAAAAAAAAATGGAGGGTTTCAGAAAAGTCGACCCAGATAGATGGGAATTCGCAAACGAGGGCTCTCTACGAGGGCAAAAGCACCTCTTGAAGACGGTCAAAAGGAGACGAAATGCCGCCCAAAATACGAATCAAAAACCCTCACCCATTCCTTACCTGGAATTAGGCAACTACGGATCGGAAGAAGAGATCGAAAGATTAAAATGAGACCGAAACATGTTGATGTCTGAGGTTGTAAAGCTAAAGCAAACGCAAGAGAAGTCGAGGGAGAAAATCTTGGAGATGGAAGCAAAGATACGTATTATGGAGAAAAAACAACAGCAGATGATGGGATTTCTAGCAAAAGCGCTTGGAAATCCTTTGTTTCTTGCAAGTATGGGTAAATACGATGGTAGTAAGGAAATCGAGATAGGGCATAAGAGGAGGCTTACTAGCCCAGCATTGACGATTTCGAAGGGCCATCGTTGGACTATAATGAGGAATTAGAAGCACTCATGAACGATGATGCGACTGTTGGTTTAAACCTCAAAGCTTCTGCCAATGTAGAAGAAGCATTGCTGAGCAACTCAGCAGCTGCAAATCTGTGGGAGAATCTTCTCAGCGATGAAGCAGAGGAATTAGCAAATGGGCAAGGACTTGATGATATGTCAATGTTGGGGATTTAGTCGAGGAAGATAACGCAGTGGGACAAGGAAGACATTAGAGATATTGCCAATCATCTGGGACTCATTTAGTTGACAATGGTGATAACTTAGCTGTAACTTGTAAGAACTTGTGTATGCTATATTTCTGGCTTGTATGAAGGAAGACAAGACCACAAGTAAATTTCAAAATGAAGAGTTTCATTTGGAAAAATTGCTTAGTCAAACAAATAGAACAAATCACTGTGATGTTATCAATCAGCTAACCTTACTTAAAAGAATTTGAACGTTAGATCCATATTCTGCGTCCTGAAGATGTATGTATGGTAGTGACTATACAGAAGCAGATGAAGCCTTAGACTTGTCGAGCCGAGGAGGTAAGCGCAGCCAAGATTTCATCGTGTCATAGGCGGTGAAGCCGATTGCTACAGATGGAACAATCTGCAGAAAAGAGAACTCAAACCTTGTAAATGTATAGCACATCGTTTATTCGTTGGGGACTGTGTACAAGAAGCTACGGTTACCTTTATGTAATTAATACTGAGGCCAGCAAACAATTGCCTCCAACCTTGATTCCGAACAATGTAGACAAGCCCATCCAATGTGCTTTTGTATCTGACTTGCGACGATAGTGCAGGTTGAAGATGCTGCTCAACCTGAGTAAGTTCAATTATTACAATCCCTTGTCTAAAATCGACTCAACTATTTTCTAAACAGATTCAACCGTGAAATAAGAACAACCATAAACTCAAGTTGCTACTTTACCGTATAGTTAAGAACAATATGCTTCATTAACAGTGTGAGAAAACATGCAAATTTGGAATTATCACCTGCATCTGTCTCCTTACGACATCGAATGGGTACGTTATAGTCTGCCCAAATAAACCGGCGATGGCCCCACAAGACAATCGCATTAAGATGGACTTCTGTTGTTCCTCGGGTACGTGCCTTTTTAGTTCCTCGTAAACGTAAAACTTTAAACCAGCATAGGGAAGAATGCCAATGAGCGTTGGACCTGTTAGGAACAATAACTTTCCACAAGATTGTCCATGCGTAAAATAAAATAAAATTCAAAGGTACCTACCTATGCCTCGATATAGCGAACGTACACCCCCTTCTTTGTACACTCTATCTATAACATTTGTAATTCCAGTATATGCTACATGGCCACTGAGTTGCCTTGTCCCTTGCCCTACAGTTCCTCTAGTGTCTACAACCTGAGTACATAAGCGCCATGGGAGGAAAACCAAAACCAAAACCAAATTTGTGATCTTTGATCGAGTACATTGCATAATACGAAAAACCAACTGAGTTGGCTCAGAAACAACTCTTAAATTTCATTAACAGTATAGCAAGTTGAGGTATGTCATACCTGATAAGCAAGTTTGGTTCGAGCCAAATCGAGAGGATAAGTGCATAAGACTGCTGTACCTCCAGCAGCAGACCCAGCTATTAAATCCACAAAAGGCCCCGTCCCAAAGCCAGTATAGTTGTCCAAGATCCATACACGGTATCGCTCGTAAGCCATGAAATGTAACGCAGCATAAGGAACTATTCGCAGCACACTTGCTCCATTACCCCTAAGGCATTTGACAGAAATGGAATTAATACGAAGTTCTGAAAAAATACTGAAATGAAAAAGGGTTGTAATAAATGTGATTCCAGAAGTTACTTATAGAATCCCGCAACACCTTCGTGCTCCAGGAGCTTCTTCAACGAGTGATAGATCCCAAGAGAGTGAAATCCTTGCGTTCTCGTCTATAAAAAGAAGGTAACACAAAAGTACGTATAAAACCCCCAGCCATTCAATAGACAAGATGCAATACTATTTTATTTCTGAGATTGGATTCACCTGCAGAAGAATCTTGATTCGTTCCAAAGGTGCAACTGCGGTCTTTGCAATTGCACCAGCCGCACCACCAGCGATCAACTCTTTAGCATAAACGGGCAAACTATCGATATAATGGGATTCTCTACGGTTTGAGCGACCATCAATAAACTCCGTCACGTTTGATGACAGAGTAGAAGAGCCTTGTGTTTGAGTATGACCCATTAATCAAATGCCTAGCGATTCAATCATTGGTGTGATACTAAGAGAACGTAGAAGAATTATTTCTTATCCAACCTGCAACTGGCAGCAAAACACCTTATATCGTCTGTCTAGTGAGGAACAGAAGAGGATTACCCCTTTATGCTTAACAGACAAAATACCCAATTGACCGACGACAAAACCTATGTTCACAAGCCGACAATTTTCTCTTCAGAGAACCTTAGGGCATCAAACGGTATCAATGTATAACAGCAACAATCCAAGTCAATACCTTCAAAGATCCACCGCCATTATGTCCGTAAAATTAACACATCCACAAGAAATCCACCAATAATACGAATAACCCAAAAATATCGCGGTGACACACAGTTGCGGTGCGATTTCACACAGTTGCGGTGCGATTTCACTGTTCCATTGATTTTCCGACGACTTTTTCTCTCGGCGGCGACGCCGTACTATGGTGAAGAGGAAGAAGGCGGGAACGGCGGCTATTCCCTCGCCCAAGGGAGGGATGGTGACACCAACAGGGACCGTGAATCCTCAATCTCATACGCCGACGCTAACTGATATAACAAACATGATGGAATCATATCTTAGCGCACACAAAATGATTGATTCAAAGGAAGTGCAAACTATTATGACAGCGGTGAAAGATTTGGAACGCAAACCTAAATCGGATACGACTAAAAAAGGATTGAACACTGAACAGGGGGCATCAGTCTGGAATACCTTTGATATATCCAAACTCAGGAATGCAGGATCGAAACTTGAGTTCATTGCACCCGATAGGGATGGGGAACGTGATTTTGGTAGGATTGAGCTGGAGGATATAACTGATGAAGTGAAGTATTGGAGCTCATCTATTATCTGCTATGTATTAGGATCCAATCCACCCTTTGCTGTGATGGATGGATACTTAAACCGAGTATGGAAAACTTATGGATTACAGAAAGTAATGCAAGTGCGAGGGGGGCTATTTCTGGCCAAATTTGATTCGGAGGAGACTAGGGATATGGTGCTACAGACCGAGCTGCTTCATTTCGACAGGAAACCAGTGATATTGGCTCCCTTGGACTCCACAAACTGAGTTCAAAAAAGGGTGATATTGATAAGGTGCCAATTTGGATTCATTTCCCTCAGCTTGATTTGAAGTATTGGGGTACTAGAGGACTTAGTAAGATTGCTAGTTTGGTGGGTAAACCTATCATGGCGGATGAGGTTACCATGAAGAAAGATCGTATACAATATGCTAGGGTCCTCATTGAGATTGATTTGAAGAAGGACTTAAAAGAGTCTGTTACCTTTATGAATGAACTAGGGCAATTGGTGGAGCAAGAGGTGCACTACGAATGGAAACCGATCAAATGCACTTGCTGCGGGAAATTTGGGCATGGAGGCGAGGTCTGCAGAATGAACTCAAAAAGGGAGGGGCTACCAACCAAGAAGCAAACTAGGCCTGAAGACATGAAGGATACTGAAGTTGTACAGGGAGGACCTGAGAAACCTCCTGAGGGGGCAGGCTGGACTTTGATCAAAAAGAAGCACCAAATGAGGGATAACAAATCTATGGGTGCGAAGAAGGGAATGGGTACAATAGTGCAGGATATTACAAGGGTGGGAGAGGATGAGGAAGCCTCAACAAGTAATGAGACTGTTTTGAATATGGATCCCGGGGATGAACTTCGGCTCCCTCCTTATGGATAGCCTTCTCATGTGGAACGTGAGGGGTTTGAATACCCCTAATAAACAGGCCGAGGTTAGGATGAGGTGTGGGAGACTTAATGTTAACCTTGTGTGCCTTGTGGAAACAAAAATAAAAAAGAGTAATCTTAGTGTGATGATGAACCGGTATTTTAAGGATTGGAGTTATACTCATAATCTTGACAGTCATGTAAATGGGAGAATATTGATGGTTTGGAAGGGGGGATGGAACATTAGAGCCATTCACCAAACAGATCAACTGATCCATGTCCAAGCCGAGAAGAATGGGGAGTCTTTCTATATGACTTGTGTGTATGGACATAATAATGTGGCGCTTAGAGACAGATTGTGGGAGGATTTAAGGGCCCTTTCAGTAGGACCTGAACCATGGCTAGTCTGGGGGGATTTCAACAACCTCCTATCTGCTAGGGACAAGGTAGGGGGATCCCCTGTGATGGCTAGTGACTATGAGGCATTCCAATTATGTCTGGGAGACTGTGGACTTGAGGAGTTGAGAAGGAAGGGGAACCACTTTACATGGTCGAACAAGCAAGATGGTGAATCAAGAATCTATTGCAAACTGGATTGGGCGTTTGGGAATGGTCCTTGGCTGCAGACCTTTGGGGACAGTGAGGCTAATTTTCTAACGGAAGGGATTTCGGATCACTCCCCAATCTTGATCCACTGCCATAAGGTGCACCAAGGGAGGAAAAGGGACTTCAAATTCTTCAATATGTGGGTGGACTCCCCTTTGTTCCTACCTATTGTTGAGCAGAACTGGAAGAAAGGGCATGCATATGATAACAAAGGCAGACACCTAGTTAGACAAATGCACAGCCTGAGAATGCCTCTCAAAATGCTTAATAAACAACAATTTGCAGACATTGTGGTGAAAACGAGGAAGCAAGGCAGGAGGTTGAGTGTGCTCAAAGTGCTCTGGCACAGGACCCTCTTAATACTCTGCTAATGGCAACTGAGAGAGATAAAGTGGAGCAGTTTAGTATCCTTAGTACAGCATGCGAGAAGTTTCTGTCCCAAAAAGCTAAGGCAGATTGGCTAAGGGGGGGGGACAGGAATTCTAAATACTTCCATGCTCTCATTAAGAAGAGAGTCTATGGGAATAGGATATCCTCAATTGAGAATGATGATGGGATTATGTTGGAGGATCAGGATAAAATCGATGCATATTTTGTGAAGTATTACACTTCCATACTGGGGACTTCTCAGACTGCCTTGAGGGAAGTGGATGATAGGGTTATAGGCCAGGGACAGACCTTAACTGTGAGGGAGCAACTTGATCTTATTGCCCCATTTACCACAGCTGAAATCAAGAAGGCAATGTTCTCTATCCATAGTGAGAAAAGCCCGGGTCCGGATGGGTATAACAGTGAGTTTTTTAAAGCCTCGTGGCACATTGTGGGAGAGGATGTGGTTGGGGCTGTGCTTGAGTTCTTTCGCTCTGGAAGACTGGTTAGAGATCTAAATAAAACCACTATCACTTTGATTCCTAAGAGTGTGCTGTGTAGATCAGGGGGTGATTATCGACCAATAGCCTGTTGTAACACCATTTATAAATGTATATCGAAGGTCCTCTGCAGCAGATTAAGGGCTGTCCTCCCATCCTTGGTACAGGAAAATCAAGGAGCTTTTGTCCCTGGGAGGATCATTGGGCATAACATCATGATATGTCAGGAACTGCTCAGATGTTACAAAAGAAAGAATGTATCACCGAGATGCATGATGAAGGTTGATCTTAGGAAGGCTTATGATACGGTGGAGTGGGGTTTTCTCTTGGCCTTGCTACAAAAACTATGCTTTCCTGTGCAGTTTATTACTTGGATTAAAGCTTGTGTTACCACTGTGACATATAAACTTGCTTTGAATGGTGGCTTGGTAGGGAATATTCAGAGTGCACGGGGTCTTAGACAGGGTGATCCCTTATCACCACTTTTATTTGTCCTGTGCATGGAGTATCTAACACGAAGCTTGAGTCTTGCTACGGGGCATGAGGAATTCAAGTTTCATCCCAAGTGCAAACAGCTGAAGTTGGTGAACTTATGTTTTGCGGATGATCTACTGATTATATGTAAGGCTCATGCTAAATCTGTGGAGTTGATTCACCAGACATTGGAGGAATTCTCGCAGACTTCAGGGCTTGGGGCAAATCCTATGAAATCGAGTATGATGGTGGCAGGGATTTCAGAGGCTCTGAAGGGGGAATTATTGGCTAGCAGTGGTTTCTCTGAGGGCAGCTTTCCTATGAAATACCTTGGAGTGCCTATCTCTCCCACCAAATGGAATAGGTGGATTGTGAATTCTTGGTTGAGAGACTCATCAAACGAATTACCTGTTGGTCATCTAGGAACCTATCTTATGCGGGCCGATGCTGCTTAATAAACTCCATACTACTTGGTATGCATAGCTACTGGGGGGCCATTTTTCTCCTCCCTCGAAGTATTATCAAGAGAGTGGACCAAGTATGTAGGGAGTTTTTATGGGGCAGAGGTGTGGGAGGTAAAATCCGGGCTTTGGTGGCTTGGGATGTTGTATGTCTCGAGAAGAAATGGGGAGGACTTAATATCAAAGACTGTGGAGCCTGGAACTATGCTTGCCTTGGGAAAATGGTATGGGATATTGCAAGCAAGAAGGACAATCTTTGGATCAAATGGATGCATAATGTCTATTTGAAGGGACGGGAGTTTTGGACATATACACGAGTGGGTGATAGCAGTTGGCAATGGAGCTATCTGCTCAAAATTCGAGATATGTTCAAAGATGGGTATGTAGAGGGGAGATGGCTAGGCAGTCCTGATGGGTGCTATTCTATCCTCTCGGGGTATAGATGGATCAAGGGCGAAAGGGAGAAGTTTGTATATGCTAGTGCTGTGTGGAATCGGTGGTCCTTACCGAGACACTCATTTATCATGTGGTTAGTGCTACATGGCAAACTGTTGACTAGAGATCGATTGTCTAGTTGGGGAGTGAACATAGAGGATGCCCGTTGTGTATTATGTGAGCTAAAGACTGAATCCCATAGGCATTTATTCTTTGAATGCGATTATACCAAGGACCTACTCGGGAACTTGAGTTTGTGGATGGGAATGGCAATACCTGAAGCTGGGGAGGGATGGAAGAGGTCACTTATCCGATTGAGCAAAAGGAAGAGTAGGTATGCCAAGATCCAAGTCGCGGCGATTGCTACCTTGGTGTACTTGATATGGAAGGAACGTAATGTTCGGGTACATGGGAGGGGAAGTTGTTCGGTTGGGGCGATGTTTGACATGATAAAAAGAAGTATTCAGGCGCAGTTAATTAGTTACGGGTAGAGAAATTATCGAGTAGGGAACGGCTGTTGATAAATGTGGTTTGAGTAGATTTCTAATTTTTTTTTGATAAACGAAGGATGTAAAAGGGGACCATGTGGTAATGAAATTCTATTCTTACCAAAAAAAAAACCAACCAAACCGGGATCAGATAGAGGATCCAAATTGAAATACCCGCGAACGCAATCACGTCAGGATCTGAATAATCTCTGAGATCACCAATCAAGAAAAGCCTCTCAAATTAAACGGAGGCTTTTCTTGTCAAAAAATAGGGACGGAAATCGAAAATCCCGGATCAATCTAACGTTTGAATCGGTCGTGGAAATATCTGGGTGGGTCTTTCTCCAATTTATGGGGCCGATCTGTCCTTTTCTCCTCGTTTCTTGGAAACGACGTGCTAGAAATGTATCTCCAATTCTTCATTGATCTGACATCTATTTTGGTCAACCGTCGATTGCTAGGTTGAATAGTCCTTAGCTATACATTAACACGGTATTTGTCAACTCACTTTAAGGTTGTAGACCTCTAATTATAATTACAAAAATTATATATCAAGCATTTAATTAAATATATTACCCCACACATCTAATTTTGAACAGTAACTAGTTTTTTGCCCGTGCATTGCACGGGTCATATTATATATAATCGACGTATATTAATAAATGGACCGTTGTGAAAACTTCTACCCGAGACATCAGCATAAAACTTCTCCAACAAATAAGAATACCTCAGAGATTTTCCACCTTGAAAGAGCACAATGTGCATTAGTAATCTCTAATATGAAAATTTTCTACAACCATGCTATATTTATCGGCTCATGTACAATGGCACGATCTCAACAACCATCCTACAATAAATCAAGTTACGAATTTCTAGCATGAAAATTTCTAGTGAGATAAGAGTTAGAAAAGGAAGGAACCAAAATTAATCTGCTTCTACGATTACAGGAATATGAAAGAGAACAAAATAACAACGACCATCTGTGATATGATTCGACTGATATACACATCAAAGGATAGAAACGATTATGCAAATATTCGACCAATTGACAGTGCATCAAATGCACGGGCAAAAAGCATATTGACAGTGAATGAAAGATACAGACTACCATCGAAGAACATATTTTGCTGTTTTCTACTTGATCCAAATTTACATTCCTCATCAAACAATAACAACAACAAAATTATACACAAAACGAACGTAGTACAGGTTTTAGAAAAAAGAAAAAACACAAAAGACTGACGAACACCACCTTGTAAGAATTGCATCTATTGCGTCTACTGAAATAATTAATTAACCATCCTTCTTAACGAAAATCATTAACCATTTTAGGTAGAACATCAATAATAAAAGTAATTAAAAAATTTTATATAAAAAAATGGACATGAATCCGAGCTGTGTAATACATCTCTATTTAGTTAAAAAGTATTATCAAAAGAGAATATATTTACAATAGAAAAAATTAGGTCAGATCTTTTTATTGGGTCCAGCCCATTTGGGTTGGCCCATTACTATGTATTATTATTAGTATGTAAAAAAAAATATATATAGAACTCACACAACACACACGAACAGACGCGAAGGAGAAGAGAGAAAAGAGGAGAAAGAAGGAAAAAGAAAAGGGAGAAGAAAAATCCGATCCGGACGATCCGTTACCCCGATTTCGTCCAAACTTCGGGAGGAGACTCACCTCGACGTGATCTATACATCTACCGGGTTAGATTGGTCGGTTCGTCACAGTTTGGTGGTAATCGGCTTGAACCCTTTCTTCGTATTTTCCGAGCTTGTAGCTCGAGGATTGTTGGTGTACCGAGTTTGTAACTCGACGTAGCGTGCTCTGTTGTTGGCGTAATTTTTCGGTGTGGTTTTTGTGTTGTGATTACCCCGAGACGTTCTCGGGAGGAGTTGTTGTTATTGTAATCGTCGGACGCGATTATATTGGATTATTTCCTTGGATCGGGAGAGCGATCCCGTGGTTTTTCCCGTTTTGGGTTTTCCACGTTAAAAGTCGCCGTGTTATTTTTTGGTTTCCGTTGTTGCGTTGATTGGTTGCCACTCGTATTATCCGAACACGCCTAACAAAGTGGTATCAGAGCGAGGTTGAATCGCGCTGTTGTGTTCGAAGTCATGGAGGGCAATTCTAGTCGGATGGTTATGTTGAACGGATCGAACTATCATATTTGGAAAGGAAGATGGAGGATCTTTTATACGTAAAAGATTTTTATGCGCCCGTGTTCGATCTAGAGAAACCGACTGATAAAAGCGACAAGGAGTGGGAGTTGATCCATCGTCAGGTTTGCGGCTTTATTCGACAGTGGGTCGACGATAATGTTCTCAACCACATCAGTGACGAGAAACATGCAAGGACCTTATGGAGCAAGCTTGAGCAGTTATACGCTCGAAAGACGGGAAATAACAAGCTTTTTCTGATAAAGCAGATGATGAGTTTGAAGTATCAAGAAGGGAGCAACATATCCGATCACTTGAATACATTCCAAGGAATTATTAATCAGCTAGCTGGAATGGGAATCAAGTTCGATGACGAAGTGCAGGGTTTGTGGCTTCTTGGTACGTTACCAGACTCGTGGGAGACTTTCAGAATGTCATTATCTAATTCGGCTCCAAATGGCATTTGTTCGATGGAACTAGTGAAGAGCAGCGTACTTAACGAAGAGATGCGAAGAAAGTCGCAGGGTTCTTCTACGCAGGCCGATGTCCTAGTCACAGATAACAGGGGGAGGAGCAAGAGTCGAGGCCCAGGTGATCGCAACAGAAGTAAGAGCAAGTCTGGGAAGTATGCTAGCATCGAGTGTCATTATTGTGGTAAGAAGGGGCACATTAAAAGATTTTGCCGAAAGTTCCTGAGAGAGAACAAGAATGCGAAGGGTCAAGATCATCAGACGACAGATGCTGATAAAGTTGACAAGGTAACCGCAGTCACGGCAGATTTCTTTGTTGTGCGCGACCACGATGCTGTTAATCTAACTAGTCATGAGACTAGTTGGGTGATCGATAGCGGTGCTACGATACATGCTACACCGCGGCGGGATTTCTTTGCCTCATATACCTCTGGTGATTTTGGAAGAGTTATTATGGGAGACGATGGCGTTGCTAGAGCCATCGGTATCGGCGACGTGCGCTTGCAGACGGAGAACGGCAATACATTGATTTTGAAGGCCGTGAAGCATGTTCCAGAGCTTCGCATGAGTTTGATGTCCACAGGGAAGCTCGACGATGAAGGTTTCCACAGCCACTTTGGAGATGGAAAATGGAAGCTTACTAAAGGCTCCTTGATCGTGGCGAAAGGAGAGAAGACGTCATCTCAGCTTTATGTGACGCAAGCAAAGATTGCAGATTCTACAGTGAATGCAATCGGCGATGGTGGCGCGACGGAGCTTTGGCATAATAGACTCAGCCACATGAGCGAAAAGGGACTGATGATACTAGCCAAGAAGAATCTTCTATCTGGCGTGAAGAATCCTTCGTTACGAAGATGTGATCATTGCTTGGCTGGAAAACAGACCCGAGTCGCATTCAAGAACATCACTCACTCGCCGAAATCAGGTACACTCGATCTAATTCACTCCGATGTTTGTGGTCCTATGAAAACAAGAACACTTGGTGGTGCTGTTTATTTTGTTACATTTGTAGATGATCATTCGAGGAAGATCTGGGCTTATACGCTGAAGTCCAAGGACCAGGTGCTAGATGTTTTCAAGCAGTTTCACGCTTTGGTGGAGAGACAGACCAACAAAAAGCTCAAGTGTATTCGGACGGACAACGGAGGTGAATATTGTGGTCCTTTTGATGAGTATTGCAAGAGATATGGTATTCGACATCAAAAGACGACTCCGAAGACACCTCAGTTAAATGGATTAGCTGAGAGGATGAACAGAACACTGATCGAGAGAGTGAGATGCTTGCTATCGCAGTCACAGTTGCCGAATTCTTTCTGGGGTGAGGCGTTAAATACCGTCGTTCATGTCTTAAATCTCACACCTTGTGTTCCCTTGAGATTTGAGGTACCAGACAAGATTTGGTCGGGAAAGGAAGTCTCGTATGACCACCTGCGCGTGTTTGGGTGCAAAGCCTTTGTTCACATCCCGAAAGACGAGCGATCGAAGCTTGATGTGAAGACAAGACCGTGTGTATTCATCGGTTATGGCCTTGATGAGTTTGGGTACAGATTTTACGATCCCGTGCAGAAGAAGCTTATCAGAAGCCGCGATGCTGTGTTTATTGAAGACCAGTGTATACGAGACATTCAGACAGGGAAGTCGACTAAGAAGTCCAAAAGTGATTTCACTAATTTAGATCCACCTCCTGTACGTGTAGCATATCCCAATCAGGGGGGAGATGTTCCAGAATCTAGCGGTGTTGGCGATGATGAAAATCCTATAGGCGATGTTGATGTTGAGCCAGTGGAACCTATTGATGAAGCTGTCGAAGAACCTTCGGTTGAACCTCAGTTGAGAAGATCTGCTAGGGAGCATCGTTCATCCACGAGGTATCCTTCAGATGAGTATGTGATGCTAACAGATGGGGGAGAACCTGAGGATTACCAAGACGCAATTTCTGTTGACGACAAGAATGAGTGGATGAAAGCTATGGTGGAAGAGATGCGATCTCTCCATGATAATAATACTTATGATTTGGTAGAGCTACCTCGAGGAAAGAAAGCTCTCAAGAATCGATGGGTTTATCGACTGAAAAATGAAGAAAATAATTCTCGACCAAGGTACAAAGCTCGGTTGGTCGTGAAAGGTTTCGGTCAGAGGAAAGGCATTGACTTTGAAGATATATTCTCACCGGTGGTGAAGATGTCCTCGATCCGAGTTGCTCTTGGTTTGGCGGCGCGCTTGAACTTGGAGATTGAGCAACTTGACGTGAAGACTGCATTTCTTCATGGTGACCTTGAAGAAGACATTTACATGGAGCAGCCCGAGGGATTCAAAGTCAAGGGAAAAGAGCAGCTTGTTTGCAAGTTGAAGAAGAGTTTGTATGGCTTGAAGCAAGCTCCACGACAATGGTACAAGAAGTTCGATTCTTTTATGACCAGTCACGGGTACACCAGAACTTCTTCGGACCATTGTGTATTCGTCAAGAGGTACTCCGATGACGACTTTATTATTCTACTCTTATACGTTGACGACATGTTGATTATAGGCCATGATACTAGCAAGATTGCGGCGTTGAAGAGAGAGTTGAGCAAGTCTTTTGCGATGAAGGACTTGGGAGCGGCGAAGAAAATTCTCGGCATGAAGATTTCTCGTGATAGGAAAAATCGGAAGTTATGGTTATCTCAAGAAGACTACATTGAGAAAGTTCTCGAGAGATTTCACATGAGTAAAGCCAAGGCGGTTTGTTCTCCACTAGCAGGTCATTTCAAGATGTCATCTGAGAAATGCCCGAAGAGTGAGAAAGAGAAGGCCGACGTGAGCAGAGTTCCTTATCAGTCTGCGGTCGGTAGTTTGATGTATGCCATGGTTTGTACTCGACCCGACATTGCTCATGCCGTTGGTGTCGTTAGCCGTTTTCTCTCTAATCCGGGAAAAGAGCACTGGGAAGCCGTAAAGTGGATATTGAGATATCTCAGAGGGACTTCCAAGACGTGTTTGTGTTTTGGCGGCGGAGAGCCTATGCTAGTTGGATATACCGATTCAGACATGGCAGGTGATATTGATTCCAGAAAATCCATTTCAGGTTTTTTGATGACTTTTGCAGGGGGAGCTGTGTCGTGGCAATCTAAGTTGCAGAAGTGCGTTGCGCTATCCACCACAGAAGCTGAATACATTGCAATTACGGAGGGTTGCAAGGAAGCTTTGTGGATGAAGAAGTTTCTTGAAGAACTTGGTCTACGACAGGACAAGTATGTCGTCTACAGCGATAGTCAGAGTGCTATCCACCTCTCCAAGAACTCGTCATTCCATTCGAGATCCAAGCATATTGACGTCAGATACCATTGGGTTCGAGATGTGCTCGAGTCGAAGCAGTTGTATTTGGCGAAGGTACATACGAGCGAGAACGGATCAGATATGTTGACGAAGATTTTGCCGAAGGAGAAGCTCAAGACATGTCGGCAGAAAGCGGGCTTGCTAGAGCCTACCATATGAGCCGGAGGGGGAGTTTATTGGGTCCAGCCCATTTGGGTTGGCCCATTACTATGTATTATTATTAGTATGTAAAAAAAAATATATATAGAACTCACACAACACACACGAACAGACGCGAAGGAGAAGAGAGAAAAGAGGAGAAAGAAGGAAAAAGAAAAGGGAGAAGAAAAATCCGATCCGGACGATCCGTTACCCCGATTTCGTCCAAACTTCGGGAGGAGACTCACCTCGACGTGATCTATACATCTACCGGGTTAGATTGGTCGGTTCGTCACAGTTTGGTGGTAATCGGCTTGAACCCTTTCTTCGTATTTTCCGAGCTTGTAGCTCGAGGATTGTTGGTGTACCGAGTTTGTAACTCGACGTAGCGTGCTCTGTTGTTGGCGTAATTTTTCGGTGTGGTTTTTGTGTTGTGATTACCCCGAGACGTTCTCGGGAGGAGTTGTTGTTATTGTAATCGTCGGACGCGATTATATTGGATTATTTCCTTGGATCGGGAGAGCGATCCCGTGGTTTTTCCCGTTTTGGGTTTTCCACGTTAAAAGTCGCCGTGTTATTTTTTGGTTTCCGTTGTTGCGTTGATTGGTTGCCACTCGTATTATCCGAACACGCCTAACACTTTTGGTACGAACAAAGACTGACCTTATGTGTGTTTCTTCAATTTCCTGCGTGTAAGATGATTCATGCAAAAAAATTGGATGTGTTAGATCGATTTCAACTACTAAGGTGTTTGTAATTTTGAAAGAATCTCCCATTCCCTTTCAGGTTGTCTGTTTTGGTCTTTGGCGTGGATCTTCGAAGAGAACCAACGATCGAGCAATTACACCATACATAATTCCCGAGAACACTTGAAAATGATGGACTTTAATAATTCATACCAAAGCGCTTCTCAGCACGCTCCAGCAACGTCGATGAGAACGACGATGTCGAACTCAGTCGTGCCCGTGGAGTAATATTCCTACACAAGACAAAATCATCAAATGCATAGAAAAAAGGTAAAAAGAAGTATAGAAGGAAATTTTTGCAAGAATACAATGAATTTGTCAACGTTCGACGTTCGAGCATTCAAGGCGATCCTACTTTGGTACGTGTTCCACTCTTTGCAAAAGAATATGAAAAAAGCCAAAACGTTTTCGTGTAAACATAATATATGAAACATATATAATAATGCTCATGCCGGAACACAGAAGACCGTGGAAGTGCTACCAAGCCTCGTCGTCGTTCATACACAGACAACTAATAATTTCGTGACCGTCTTAAGAACAGGCGTGGTAGGTGACTCAACTTGTGGTTGATCACATCATTCTTCTCTTGTATTGTTTATATCTTCAGTCTCCATTTGTCACTAACATTAGCAATCCAACACAACACAATAATTCGGCGGGATTGAAATCAACTGCTTCTATTACTAATAACATGTTGTATCCCAAAGACTAAAGACAGTAAATATGCAAATGGGTAAAGTATCTAACATTCGTACCGAAAGCATGTGATAAAGAAAAGCATCACCATGGCCCCTGCAAACACAGGAAACGACCTTGCAGAGTAAATATAAGGCAACCTCTGATATAAATATTTATGAAAAAAAAATAGAAATTGGAAATGATATAGATTTCCTTAATTAAACTTTCGTAAAAGTAAATAAGTGCCAATTTACAGAACTATGGAGAGTAAGAAGAGATCACTTAAACAACTCTAGCATAAAAAATACGGATTTAAAGCAGACTAAAAAGTCTTAGTCTAGCCTAAAAGGAAACATGATAAAAAATCTACCCAAAGATGGCAAAGATAAGGTGATTAATGGACCAAAATCTAACAACCAATATCACAACTTAATAACAACAACTATATACTTTTTACAGCATTATCAAGCGTTCAGTATAAGGCCACCATTGTACTGTAAAACTGAGATACAAAATATCAATAGAAATGAACTCGTACTATTCAGTATTATCAAATCCTCAACACAAAGGTACTGCGCAAGAAAGAGCATAAAATCATAAATAAACCTGACCCCTAAAATGGCCAAACAATCCGCAAACGTCTTTGATGGTGTCCCCCTAACTGTATACATTCAAAATTAACATATTTGTAAGCAAAGAGATGGGGAATAGGCGTGATTACCTCGACTGATTATAAGCGATTAATGAGTACAGAATATCGTACTAAATATGAAGCATTTGTCCCGGTAGACTTACGTGTGGATAAAAGCTAAGTTTTCTTCTGCGCGACCAGCACGGTGGAGAAGACGGGCGTTTGTAGCGGGCGACGACAGCGAGAGCGTGTATGTGGGGGTCGGAGAAGATGAAATTTTTGAATAATTATTTTGCTTCCTACTCGCGCATCGTGGGTGGTTTCTTAATTTAAAAAGTTAAAAATAGATAGTGGAACAGTTGCTTCGAAAGTGGGGTAGTTTTTGCTATTCAATTGCTAGTGGTGTATTTATTTAAAAGAATAACATTATTTCTTTTTGTTACGTGAGGTGAGCAAATGAATATCGTGTAAAATAACATCATTTCTTTTTGTTAGGTGAGGTGAGCAAATGAATATCGTGTATTAAAGGCCATAAAAATTTTTTATAATATAGGACACGTGGCGCAAGTACAGTAAACCTACATTTAATTGTATATATAGGATGTCGTGCACTTGACACTCTACGCGTGTTAAAAATATAATTATATTTAATGTTGTCTTATATTTTCAGTTATTTAGAATTCATAATGTTTGATAAAATATTAAGTGCTTGTTTGGTTGGAGGGTTTAAGTATTTTAAAGGTGGGTTTATGATATTTTACAGTGTTTGGTTGGCAGGTTTATCTAAACCATGGGTTTATATAAAACCACTCTAAACCCATGCACACAGGTTTAGATAAACACCCCCCTCACATGTGCCAATTTAAACCCACTAATCAAACACACATTTTATTTATACACATTCATTTGTTTTATATAAACTCTTACTTATTTAAACCCTCCTAAATATAAACTTGTCAATCTTGCTGTATCTTTTTATGTGTATATTGCGGACCACGTCACGCGTTTATACGGTATCCTATACGATTTCTATATGGTACCTTAGTGTGTTATATATGACGTACCATTTTCTCAACGTATTACGTACCAAAATACGTTGCTATAGGGTACCTAAATGTGTTATATGGCGTACCTGCGGTAGATCGGATACCTATGTGCAAAAAATTTATTCTATTAGGTACTAAAAAATACTGACAGGGTACTGAATTACACGTTTTTATGCAAATGGGTATTTATGTGTAAAGACCCCAAATATTAATTATATTTATAAGAGAATAAATGGTTTGTGAAGATATAATTAAATAAATAAATAAATAAATAATAAAGAGAAGTAATAGAGGAGTGAAATGATAAATTATTTAAAAATATATAATCAGAACAAATAAAAACGTAAAGGATTAACCTGTAATTACGTGAAGGATAAAATTTTAGTTAAACGATAAAATTGACACACCAAAGCAGTTATTCTAGTCCGCGAGTCTTAATAAAATAGAAAGATAGTTGTCAAACAAGTTTTTTGCTTTTATATTCTCTCTCCTTTGTTAAATGCTAAATATTGCATGCAGCCACAACTGTACGTACAACGAAGATCTGAGAGAATGGCAAAAATAGTCACCTTTTTAAAATACAAGTGCAAATCTAGTTAACTTTTTAAAAAATATATAATCAGAACAAATAAAAACGTAAAGGATTAACCTGTAATTACGTGAAGGATAAAATTTTAGTTAAACGATAAAATTGACACACCAAAGCAGTTATTCTAGTCCGCGAGTCTTAATAAAATAGAAAGATAGTTGTCAAACAAGTTTTTTGCTTTTATATTCTCTCTCCTTTGTTAAATGCTAAATATTGCATGCAGCCACAACTGTACGTACAACGAAGATCTGAGAGAATGGCAAAAATAGTCACCTTTTTAAAATACAAGTGCAAATCTAGTTAACTTTTTAACAAAGGTGCAAAACTAGACAACTTATTAACTTTTAATTATAATCCTTTTTACTTTGACCACAAAACTATTTCAAATTACAATTTCTACTTTCTCATTACTACAAATAAGTAATGTTTTATTGATAATTATATATTTAACCCTAACTAAATTTAATTATTTTCAATTAAAACATTTTAATTAGAAAGACCTTCCAACTATAGGTTTTGTATGCGGCATGTTATGTCAAATTTTATGGAGAAATACAAAAGTTCTCACTTGAAGATCATGGCGTGGTCAGCTGCATATGCAGAAGATGTTGGCAAGTTTGACAGCATCATGGAGAACATTCAGAAAATAAATGAAGGGGCATATCAGTGGTTAAAAAGATAAATCCAGATCGATGGACTTTTGCTCATGATGGTGGTGCTAGGTATGATTTCTTTATTCTTCATCACGTTGATATATATTTACTAACATCAATATTATAGGCATGGGTCAGCTACATCAAATTGGTCCGAAATCATGAATAGTGTACTAAGGGGCGCTCGTCGGCTACCTCCCACGGCTATTGCACAAGCTACTTTTTTGCGTTGTCTATACTACTTCCAAGAACATCGAAGGGAGATAGATCGCTTGAAACAAGAACGACATTTATGGCCTGAAAAAGTTTATCTCCAATATAGTCGTTGGGATAGGAAAGCTACAAAACATACAGTTCGCCCCTACAACACAGTTACCAGGAGAGCAACTGTTATTACTCCAGGAAAACCAGGTCGTCGCCCTCAAGTTCATCATGTAAATCTCAAAGATCGTTCTTGTACGTGTGGCAAGTGGATGGTTTACAAAATTTCATGCTCACATGCCATGCAGGTATGTGATGAAGTCATATTATTATTATTATTATTATTATTATTATTATTATTATTATTATTATTATTATTACAAAGTGGTTGTTTGAATATTTTATGAAAGACCATATTTTTAATACTACGCAGTTGCTTTCTATAAGTTTTTTTGCATGTCTTTCTATTCAAAGGAACGTTTGAATAGATTTTCTTATTCTTCTTTTCTTCTTTATATTTTTTTAATTATGATAAAATAATGTTAATAAAAAGATTTATTCTATGTAATGCAAAGATTCTAGACGTTACCTGCTTGATACGTCTGCAAAAGGCCTAGCCTAGGAAAGTTGGTTTTAATTAAAATGTTTAATTGAAAATAATTAAATTTAGTTAGGGTTATACATATAATTATCAATAAAATATTGCTTATTTGTAGTAATGAGAAAGTAGAAATTGTAATTTGAAATAGTTTTGTGGTCAAAGTAGAAAGGATAATAATTAAAAGTTAATAAGTTATCTAGTTTTGCACCTTTGTTAGAAAGTTAACTAGATTTGCCCTTGTATTTAAAAATGGTGACTATTTTTGCCATTCTCTCACGAAGATCTTTAACCTTTTTATTCGCATTCTTAAGATAAGACTAAAAGGCACGGTATAGATTTTACCCAAGGGTTGACTTGTCACGGTAATTTAGACAAATTCATAGATTTGAAGACCTTGAGTTCTCTTAGACAATGATATGATTCACAAAAATATTTTGTATACACGTTAAAATAAAATAAATTACAGTGTTTCCGACGCAGTTATATAGATAGTTTTTAATTACAACTATATGAAGGAGATTAGATTAGATTTCCGACGCAGTTATATAGATTAGATTTCTGGCTGTCGATTATCTGCTAGATTTTGTTCGCTAGGGTTCTTTCTTGTTTTTTTTTTTTACATTATTTTTTTTTTTTGGTTACCCACCGGTTTCCGGGTTGCCCCGACTAATTCGCTTTGCCTACCAGGTAAGGCTCCCAAAGGGGGGTGCTGCATACTCAAGGATTCGAACCCGAGACCTTGCTTAAGCGATACCAAGCCACTTACCACTTGGACCAACCACAGTTAAGTTTTTTTTTTTTTTTGGACATTATTAATGTTGCATGTTTTGTTACTTTGTATAGTTATTCCGAACATTATTGCTTAAATTGAGGGACAGTCCACAAGAAATTCTTAGGCTAAAATATAGTTGATGCCTTGCCAAGTATTAAAATATTTATAGTACTCCTTTTTTGACATTGTCCAGTCCAGTCCATCGATCCAAAATTTCTATTTACGTAAAATTCAAGTACTCCTTTTTTGACATTGTCCGTCCAGTCCATCGATCCAAAATTTCAATTTAGGTAAAATTTACATGGATATCCATAAAAAATTTTATTCAAGTAGGTATTTATGTATAGATGTGACAAAATTCAAATATAATAATTCCACTTGCTCGTAAATATGAAAAAAAAAGAAAAGAAAAAAGAAAAAAAAAAAAAGAAGTGTCGCGATGAGTAGCTCAAGGCTGGCCCTATTCGCATCGTCGTCAACCTTTAAATCGCCAACTCGTCAGCGATCTTATCTGTTGACGAGGCTCATCGTAAGCCGCCCACTTTCATCCCATATCGTCCGTATACGTCAAGGTACAGCTCGTAGTTCAGCTCGTACTACACTTGGAGCAGCATCCCTTTCGATTTCATCGATGGCTTCCTCGTTTCACCCTGAGAAAGCCCGCGAGCCCCCTGCCGTACAGTGTCCCACTCCTCCGATAACAAAGGTGACGTTTTCTTCCCGTGTCTAGTTGAATGGGTTTTCGATTATCTCATCAATTGTATGCGTGTTTTTTGTGCTTTTCTGTTGAGTATGACTATGACCCTGCTTTATGATAAATCCCGGGCATAAAGGGTTGCTTGCCTTCTCTTTGATTTTTGCCTATTTGAACGTTTCGGTTTCATTCATCTGCTACTTGTATTTCGAATTCTTGGTTGTGTTTCTGCAGTTCAAAATTGGCTTGTGTCAGTTGAAAGTGACTGCAGACAAGGATAAGAACATTCTTCACGCTCGGGCCGCAATTGAAGATGCTGCTGAGAAAGGGGCTAAGCTTGTTCTCTTGCCCGTAAGTTCGTTTTGTTAAAAAAAATTTGCAGTACTTATCAGGTTGTACTGCATTTTGTAGCCAATTCAGTTCATAAGGAAGAAAAGGATGGAAAAAGTTTATTTTTTATTGCCATTGAGTAATGATCCTCTTGCACTGTATTGGTTAGTTTTTGTTGGGAATCCAACGTTAATCAGGGAAGGAACAGACATAATTGATCTTACGATGATAAATTCAAATTTAAATCATGCTCGACCAATTCTGATCTGACGTGTCATAATTTATTCATTGTTGTAAATTGTTATAGTTTTGGCGTTAAATCATGCGTCTTGTAAGCTGCAGTTAACACATATGCAGAGGGCAAAGGTCAGTGATTGAGACATTCACTCATGGTGTTTCGTTCTTTCATCAGGAAATTTGGAACAGCCCCTACTCAAACGATAGCTTTCCAGTGTATGCTGAGGATATTGATGACGATTTTCAGGCATCGCCATCAATAGCAATGTTGTCTGAAGCAGCAAAGGCTCTGAAGATCACGATCATCGGAGGGTCAATACCAGAACGTCACGGAGATAAGATATATAACACATGTTGTGTATTGGGACCTGATGGAAAATTGAAAGCCAAACATCGTAAGGTGAGCAAGAGTTAATGTCTCGAACCAAAATATGTTCATTTTTTAGGCTACTCGTATTATCAACTGATCAGTATAGAACAGATGAAGCGAAATCTTTTAGGATGAACTGAAGTGATCGAACTTGACAGGCATATCGTTGTAAAATGTACCTCTATATGGAGAAAGTTAATATATTTTTCATCTGTACTTAAAATCATGCAAGCATATGTTAGTACAAGAAGTTTTTTCAAGTCTTAGATCATCATGGACTGCTTGGAGTATGGTTATTATGGTGTATGGAAACTATTGAAATCAAAATGGCGTATTTGATAACAGATTCACCTTTTTGATATCGACATTCCTGGGAAGATCACCTTCAAAGAATCAAAGACTCTAACTGCTGGCCAAACGCCCACCATAGTTGATACAGGTTTCATTTCATGTGTGTACATACACTGAGTATACATATACTTATTTGAGAGAGAGAGAGAGAGAGAGAGAGAGAGAGAGTAACATATTTTGTGTTGCAGAGGTTGGGAGAATTGGGATTGGCATCTGCTACGACATCAGATTCGAGGAACTGGCAATGTTGTATGCTGCTAGAGGTTATATCTGCGCTAATGATACTAATTCTTTATTCTTAAAAGTTTACGCGGCGTTTCATTTTGTTCTTGCTTATGGAGGGTAAATTTGATCGATAATAGGTGCTCATTTGATTTGTTATCCCGGGGCCTTTAACATGACCACAGGACCTTTACATTGGGAGTTACTTCAAAGGGCCAGGTAAAAACCTCATGATCATTCATTCCTTAATTATTCTTGACATGAGAAGATCGTTCGTGCAAATGGAAAACGTTCACTTTGTTGTCATTTTGGAAAACCTCATCAAGAAAATTGGGTCTCAAATGCCTTAAGACATCCTTTTATATTGGGAAGATTCTGAGAAGCATCACCCGAATTCATTCAGCTCTGAATCTTTGATCATTTGCTTTCTGATCAGCCGTTTTATGTTTGCAGGGCCGCGGACAATCAGGTATCTCTTCAGATCCTAATAATTCCTGCTTTTTTTTCCAATCGAAGCAACGGTTTAGTTATCTGGGATTGATTGATTATCCATGAACTGTTCTAAACTCTTCTTCATCTTTATGAATATCAAAACCTCTGCGCAGCTATACGTAGCAACTTGCGCACCTGCTAGAGATGAGTCGGGCGGATATGTTGCTTGGGGTCATTCAACACTCGTCGGTCCTGTAAGCTATACAAACACGCCCAAGAAATTTCTCGCATCATCGAAAATGGCTCAAAAACAGTAGCATTAGCTGTGGAAAAACTAAATCCATCATCTTTTTTCTGCAGTTTGGAGAAGTATTAGCCACCACCGAGCACGAAGAGGCGATAATCATCTCAGAGATCGATTATTCTCTTATCGATCTACGAAGGTGAAATAATCTCTTCTTTTGCCAACCTTATTGTCATTTCTTGATTTGTTGGAAGCAAACTCTGAAAGTTATACATTTATATGCTGATGCAGAACCAATCTTCCACTGAATAAGCAAAGGCGTGGCGATCTTTATCAGTTGGTAGACATTCAGAGATTGAATTATTAATTTAATCCTGTGTGGATGTCCGTATGTCTGCAGCAGTATCAACATTTTACTAAATAGACACGTGATTTGGAAATACTTGTTATTTAATAATCATCTGATTATGCATGTGACTATTGTCCCCATCTATTACTTACCTCTGTCTGTCTACCTTTTAACATAACATTCCCTCGTCTCCTTATTTTTCAGACATTGAATGTCATAATTACGCATCACAGTTCCAAAAATAAAAATTACAAAATGAGCGTTTATGGGGGTAAGTTGCAAGATTCTATATTGTGGGGCCTTGCTTGTAATATTACTTTGTGTTCAAGAGAGGCTTCTCTGGGATTTAAAGAGGGGGGCCTTTCTTGTTTTTCTCTTTGGTCAAATGTTGCGCAGAGTGAAATGAACAGCAGCAGTTATTACCATTAACTTCACCATGTCCTTCGATCGATTTCGGGAATTTTGCTGCGAATTCTTATAAATGAATGCCTTTTTTTTCGTCATTGTGGGCCAACTATGCTTATGTAATTCACGAATAGTTAATTGGATATCATAGTTAGCTAATGGATATTGAGAAAGTACGTACAGTTCCATAATCAGATAACAAACGAATCAACTTTCTTATGCTTCGGACGTTGCTTTATTACCTATATTCACATGGCGTAAAACGGTACAGTGCTTAGCCACTAAGGTCTCGTTTGTTATCAGTGTTTAGGGATTATATGGGTATAAGTTATTTGTATATAGCTATACAAGAATTTTGTTGATGTTGTGTTTTAACATGTTTGATATGTATGTATTAATTATTTGCGTAATGATATAAATTGTGTTTGTTAGATGCGTTTGAGATGTGTATAGGTGTGTATGGATTAGTGATACACATACCATAACCACCTTAGATGTGGGTGTGGATATACAAGGCCTACAACTAAAAACCTTGTAATAGACGTGTATAGCCATACGCATATATAGCTATATACAGATATCAAACACGACACAACTTATTCATACACATCTTATACACACTCATACACACGTATCAAACGAGCCGTAAAGATCTCTGTTACTAAATGTAAACAGTGCTAAATTTAAAAAGTGTTCTATCCTCATAATTCGTTAATGCTAATTTTTACTGTACCAACGAGTAAAGAAAAAAGATATACGTTCATTTTTCTTTACGTGGGTCGAAAGATGATACGGAAAGAAGCAAACTATAAGAGGACGATAATGACTTCTCATGTATAAGGGTAAGCTTCGTTAAAGGAGAAGAAAAAGCGTTTTACACTGAAGAAAGAATTACCGTATTGATGCAACGACAGCGACTTGTTAAGCTCTTACCTTACCTCTCAGAAAGTTAATAAAGATCCAATCTTTTTACTAGATTTGACCGTACACAGTCATTTACACCATGCCCCTTACATCCCACGTAAGAAGTTAGATCAAGTTTCATTTGAACAAATGCAAAGTAGTAGTTGACGAACAAGCGTTGTAATAATAATGTTATAGAACCGAGAAAAAAAAAAAGACGAGAACAGAGCAAGTGTTCTGTTGGTACCTAACAATAACTACGGTAGTTAAAGGCTTGTCGACAGTCTTCTCATTATAAATGATAAGTTTATCCTTTTTTTCTCTATTCCCTCGAGTCTTTTATATCCCAGAAAACACCTCACATTTCAAAATTGCATGGGCCGCTTTAGATGTAGGGACTCGCATATAGATACAGAGAGATATATGTACTTGTTTGTAATTTTGCGTTTCTTGATTTGAGAGAAGAGGGCTGCAGCAGATGCATTTGTTGTTGTGCTGCAGGTAGAGCTGTCAAAACGGGCTTGGGCCCGCGGGTCGGCCCGCCCCGCCCCGCCAAAGTGGCGGGGCGGGCTCTGAAATTTTAGGCCCGCCTGGAGGCGGGCCTGGGCGGGTAAGCCCGCGGCGCGTGCGGGCTTTGGCGGTGCGGGGCGGGCTTACCCGCGGGTAGCCCGCCGGAATATTTAAAAAAAATATATTATTTATTATATAATATTACAAATATAATAATAGGTACTTAATAACATAAATAGATTATTATTAAAAAAGTTTATTTAATTAGATATATTTTCCTTCATTTTCTTATTTTTTCCAATTTTTATATTATTTTTTTCTATTTTTAATTAATTTTTTTTTACTTTTTCCTATTTTTAATAAATTTTTCTTATTTTATTTTTTTTAATAATTGGCGGGCTAAGCCCGCCAGGCCCGCTACCCGCCTGCAGGCGGGGCGGGCCTTCATTTTCTAGGCCCGCCATCAGGCGGGCTTACCCGCCCCCACCCCGCCAGTGGCGGGCTTTTGGCGGGTACGGGCCGGCCCGCCCCGCCGGCCCGTTTCGACAGTACTAGCTGCAGGGATCAGGCCCGTACCTGAAGAAGTTGGGGCCTGAAGCGAAACTCGAATTCGGGCCGAACCCTTATTAAATATTTTTTTCAAATGATATACGAAATAGCATAAATTTATATCATAAGTGTAATTTAAATAACGAATAAAAAGAAATAGTCCATCTATTTTGAAATCAAGTCGTTTTAGACTTTTGTTTTTGTTTTTTAATACAAGTCGTTTTACTTTTTTTTCAAGAAAAATAGCTGGAAAATTTTACAACTTTACCCCTTAAATAAAAATAATTAGACAAATAGGATAAAATAGTTAATTAAGTGTATAATAGAGATTTTGTTTTATTTCTTAATATGAATGCAACTACATTAAACGATTTGTATTTTAAAATAGAAAGGGTACGTTTTATAATTGAATGTTCAATAAATACTTATATAAACACTATTTCTTTGAGAAATTTTAGTTTGGATTGGGTAAATAGGAAGATATTGACGTCTAGTTTTTAAGAAAAAGATAAAAGTAATATTTATTGTTTGAGTAATATTTTAATAAAAGGTGAAGTTTTTGCTCGGTTTTGTTAACTTTAAGGCGCATGGATAACTAACAATCTTTTGCACAATTTCTATTTCATTAATTAAATGAGATTATAAACCAACTTACTATAATATATAACATATATACATGTGTATAAAAAATATTGGGCCCCCTTTCAAAGTTGGGCCCGAGGCGACCGCCTCGTTGGCCTCATAGAAGGTACGGGCCTGGCAGGGATAGTACTGGTATTTTTAATAAAATAAACAAAAAAATATTAAACATTAACGAAATAAACGTACAACAAAAAGCATTAATAAAATAGAAAGATTCGTACGTATATTTTACGAGTTAGTAACTCGTACGAAATTTTTACGTTTTACTTGTGCGAGGTGGCCCGCTGACCTGACGTGGGAAAAAGTTGAAAAGTATCTCGTATAAATTCTTTACGAGTTATAACTCGTATTAAACACATACGAGTTACTACACTGTGGAACGTTGACCTGACGTGGATATAGCTCGTAACTCGTAAGATATAAGTACGAGTTATAACTCGTAACAAATCCATACGATTTACGTTCGTGGCCGACCAACTTGCATGGCCATGCAGTGTCAGTACATAGTGGAAGTAACTCGTAGAAAGTTCATACGAGTTACATGCGAGTGGTGCAATAATTCACGTAACTCGTGTGTAAGACATACGAATTATATTTCTATAAATACCCCAATTCGCTTTCTAAATCACAACACGAAAATCCAACATAAAAACCCTAAAACAAAAATGGTATCTAGTCGTATACAAATTATAGTATATTTCGGCGGTGAAATAATTCAATCATCTGATTCTGTCGTCAGTTATAGTATCCGTCCTATTGCGTATAGGCGGATTCGCTGCAACACCAATTTTTCTGAGTTTACGTCATTGCTGTTCGAAATTACGGGTGCTGATAGCAGTCGTTTTTCGCTACTTGTCCAAGCCAAAAATGAATTCTTTCAACATTCCCGCATCTTTCATCAATTATTCCGAATCTCCAACGACAACGATTTACAGTTTTTCATTCATCCTGATTCGGAGAACAATTGTGTTGAGGTTTTTGTTGAACTAGTTGAAAATTCAAGTTTTGATTTGAACGAAGAGCCTCATCGGAATTTTGAAGTTGGTTCTTCGAGTTATGCCTGTCCGGATTTTCCCGACATCGTCTCAGTGACGGCAGGGTTCAGTAATGTTTCTCTGGAGATGCCGGAGGTTGGTGTTCCATTCAATATGCCGGAATCCGGCTCAGAACCGGAGCCAGATTTCGTGCCTGAAGCAGAGGAAGACGTTGATGTTAGTGATTCGGAAGCGGACGACGAGGACCCACGTTGATGTTAGTGATTTCGTGCCTGAAGCAGAGGAAGACGTTGACGTAGTGTCGGTACGGATGAGGTCGTCGAGGTGGCGGCGGGTCGCGGCGGACTTGGTTGCCGAGGCGGCGGCGGCGGCGAGCAGGGGAGTACGGCGGCAGAGTCTAGGAGGAGGCGGCGGCGGCGGCGGCAGCGGCGGCTTCACGGCGAGCGCGTCGAACAGTTGATGATGGCGGCGGCGTCGAGGCGGGCGACGTCGAGGCGGGCTGCGTCGGCGAAGTCGGCGTCGAGGAGGCTGCGGCGAGGCGGGGCGGCGTCGTAAAGAGGGTGATGGCGGCGGCGTCGGCGAGGTGACGAGGCAGAAGATGGCGGCGGCGATGCGGGGCGGCGTCAAGCAGAAGATGGCGGCGGCGTCGAGGCGGCGGCAGCGTCGAGGAGGCAGCGGCGACGGCGTCGAGGAGCGGCGGTGTCGAGGGCGACTCTTCGTCTTCTTCGTCTGTGTCGTCGTCGTCGTCGGTTAGATCTGGGTTATTTAAACCAGATCTAACTCGTATGTATTTATTACGAGTTACGAGTTGTAACTCGTAAGAAGTTCATACGAGTTACGCCAGCTCAACAAATGCCAACTAGGCAAAATTAACTCGTATCTGTTACTTACGAGTTACGTAACTCGTAAGAAATTCTTTCGAAGTTCTGTATTTTATTAATACTTTTCGTTTTACGTTTATTTCGTTAATGTTTATTATTTTTTTGTTTATTTTATTAAAAATACCGATAGTACTGGCAGCAGAGCTTTGGCAGATGGGGTCATCTTTTTTAAAATAATAATAATAGTTTTCTTTCGTTCTCTCTCTCACCTCATCTTTTTGGCCTGCATTTAATTGCATGCAGTAGTTGTAATATCATTTATACACCACTCTCCTCCTTCTCTCTCTCTCTCTCTTCTCTGAGGATGTTGCAGAAGCGATGTGACTGAACATTACAACTAAGCAGTAGCTTTGCTGTGCCTTTCCTCATTACAGCTCTTGAAGTACTAGAAAATTAGGTTCATTCTGCTCCACGCCCAATGCTCCAACTACGAACTAGAATCCCATTTCATTGCATTTGACTTGCGATTGAGCAGAATCATGGCTGGTTCTTGGAAAAGATCGGCACTTGTTGGATTTTTAGCTGTGTTCTTGAGCTCTGCTTACGTGTATTGCGACGACGGTGGGTTTATTGCCTTGCCTCGTGTTTTGTCTTTGTCATCACCATATTACTGTTCTTCAATACTTTTTTTTCTTCTATCATTTCGAGGATTAGGTGCTGCTTTGATGGAGATGAAGAAATCTTTTAGAGATGTGGAAAACGTGCTTTATGATTGGGTTCTTGATGATGGTGCGTCGTCTTCGTCTTCTAACGCAGATTATTGTGCTTGGAGAGGGATTACATGTGATAATGTCACCTTCAGCGTTGTTGCACTGTAATCTGCTTACTACAAACCTTTCTTCTCTCTTTATTACAGTGCTATTTTAATGTCTTAACTGCAAGTAATCTCTCTGGTTTCGTATGTTTGTACAGTAATCTCTCTGGTCTGAATCTTGCTGGGGAGATTTCACCTGCCATTGGACAGCTTAAAGACCTCGTCTCCATGTAAACGCTTCTCTTCTTTCTCTGTGTTTTCATCATTAAATTACATGTTCTCAAGTGTGTCCAATTCTTGGTGCCCTATCATCAATTTTGGTATCTTCAACTTTAATCGACTGTGCTGTGTTACTGTATTAAATTATATGATGGAAACTGGTAGAGGGTTATACTAAAGCTCAACTTTTTTTTTTTTGCAATTAATTCATTTTTTGAACTAAGCAAATGAAAAGTCTTGTATGATTCTTTGTCTTCTCAAACAAGTGATTTGAGGGGGAATCAGCTTTCTGGACAAATCCCAGATGAAATTGGGGACTGCTTAGCATTGCAAAGCTTGTGAGTTAATGTTTCATTTCATTACATATAAAGATTTTAAAACTATTTACATGTCAATCGATGGTGTAATAAAAGCTTGCATGTTTTGTTGAAGGGACTTGTCGTTCAATGAGATCTCTGGAGATATTCCCTTCTCCATTTCGAAGCTAAAGCAGCTTGAGATTTTGTAAGCGATTTTTTTTTTACATTTTTTATATTTTTTTTGGACTATTATCTCTATAATGTCTCTAAAATAAAACAGGGTCTTGAAGAACAATCAGTTGACCGGTCCGATTCCCTCAACTCTTTCTCAAGTCCCTAATCTCAAAATCTTGTAAGTCTTCTTCCTTCGAAAAATATCATCTTGAATTGAGAAATAAATAAAATTTATTAATAGAAAGATATCATTTTCTCCAGAGACTTGGCTCAGAACATGCTTAGTGGTGAAATCCCCAGACTTATTTACTGGAACGAAGTTCTCCAGTACTTGTATGTTCGAGTCACAAACTTTTGTGCTAAATCTGAAAAATTAAATAACTCTGATGACTGAAAATGCAATTGTTTAGGGGTTTGCGGGGAAATAACTTACAAGGGGGGCTGTCTCCTGATATGTGTCAGCTAACAGGGTTATGGTACTTGTAAGTCTTCCATTCATTTCAATCTTGTAAATGTTATTTAATTAGCTATGATCATAGGATGTTTTTTTAAGATATGTATATTTTCTTCTACCATAATGCGCAGTGATGTTAGGAATAATAGCCTTAGCGGTTCAATACCAGACAGCATTGGGAACTGCACTTCCTTCCAAGTCCTGTATGTTCTTAAACCTGACATTATATTTTTTTTTGTTTATATGTATATTTTATTCATACCTGATAAATATTATATTATTTGGTCTCAGGGATCTGTCGTATAATAATTTCTCTGGTGAAATACCGTTCGACATTGGGTTTCTCCAAGTTGCAACATTGTGAGTCTTTCTTGAAATTGTACTTATATCATTTACATATATATAAAGAGAACATACGTGGTTAAGGTTTGGTGTTATTACTAATTAGGTCCCTGCAAGGGAACAGATTTTCTGGGAAGATCCCATCAGTCATTGGATTGATGCAAGCTCTTGCAGTTTTGTAAGGGGATTTCTGCAATATTATGTAGTGGATTTTCTTAAATGTATCCGAGGATAATTATTGTCGTCTCCAGGGACCTAAGTTGCAATATGTTGAGTGGGACGATACCGCCAATTCTTGGAAACTTGACATACACTGAGAAACTGTAAGATATCATTTCGATGAAGTTAGTCATTGAACTGATATCAGAGTAGTCTTTGTCTTAAAGGGTCTTCACTTTCTTCATGAAGATATCTTCAAGGGAATAAGCTTACTGGCTCCATTCCTGCCGAGCTCGGAAATATGACAAAGCTTCACTATTTGTATGAATCTTTTCCATCCATGGAGTTAACCATTAGTCATTTTATTCTTGTTTCATCGTTATTTTCTTTCTTTTCTTTTTCAAATTCAGGGAACTAAATGATAATCTGCTGACTGGGCGTATTCCTGAAGAACTTGGGAAGCTAACAGATTTGTTTGATTTGTATGCTTTCCGTAGTTTTTCAGAAGAAATACATTTTTCTTGAGAGTTTTACTTGTCTGATGAGAATTGATTATATGGCTGTGATTATTTTCAGGAATGTTGCTGGCAACCATTTGGAAGGTCCTATACCAGATAATCTTAGCTCGTGTTCGAATCTGAATAGCCTGTAAGATTCTAGTAGATATCTTATGCTGACCTTTAACTTCATATAATTTTTCAGAAGGCATGTAATTGTAATAACTCGAGTGTTTTGTTTTTTATTTGCGAAAACAGGAACGTTCATGGAAATAAACTGAACGGTAGTTTTCCAAAGGCGTTTCATAAGCTTGAAAGCATGACCTATCTGTGAGTTCAATGTTCTCTGCATATCTTGATTTTTCGGTAATTAGTATTGCACGATGATGTAATGATTTCTGTTTACGACCGTTTTAGGAACTTATCGTCGAACAATCTCGGTGGGCCATTTCCTATTGAGCTGTCAAAAATTGGCAATTTGGACACGTTGTGAGTTTTCTTTAATATGCTTAGTACATCATCTAGCTGCATTATTCTCGTTTCTGCAATTTGTAATCAATATACTTTCTTTTGCA
This sequence comes from Craterostigma plantagineum, assembly GCA_027422505.1. NCBI lineage: Eukaryota > Viridiplantae > Streptophyta > Magnoliopsida > Lamiales > Linderniaceae > Craterostigma > Craterostigma plantagineum. Next base: position 12,396,066 of record JAPQWV010000028.1, read on the forward strand.
TGGGAATCAAAGAGATCTATCGAATAACAATATCAGCGGCTCTATGCCACCCTCTCTCGGCGACCTCGAACACCTTCTAAAACTGTGAGTTCGTCGTATATTTGTATCTTATAACTTTTTCCTTATCGATCTTTCACTCTCTGACAAGAAGTCTGTTCTAACAGGGATTTAAGCAATAACAGTTTGACTGGGTTCATACCAGCTGAGTTTGGCAATTTGAGAAGCATTATGGATATGTAATCACCTGCCAACAATCTCATTTTGACAAGCTAGAAATCTGTTTTTCTAAATTAATGTTGGTTTTATAACTTCGTCTCTTCCCTCGTTTTCGTAGAGATCTTTCGAGTAATCATCTCTCGGGCCCGATTCCTCTTGAACTAGGCCAGCTACAAAATCTGTTCCTGCTGTAAGTAACCTTTTTTTTTGTTTTTTCGTAATCCACTGCAACAATTTCTTTTTCGTGTGATGAGTTATTGGATGTTGCAATGATTATTTAGCGAAATTCGTTCATCATTACAGTAAGCTGGAGAACAACAATTTATCTGGCGATGTAATGCCTCTTGCAAGCTGCCTAAGCCTCACAGTTTTGTAAGTTTCCCTCTTTAGTTCCCAAACATTTCCCCCGTAAAGGCTCATAACACGACTTTCGCTTCTTCATTTCTTAGGAACGTCTCTTACAACAATCTCGCCGGTTACATTCCGTCCAGAAATAACTTTTCGAGATTTTTGCCCGACAGGTGCCATTTTTCGTAATACAATTATATGCTTTCATGTCCATATTTTCTTAAATACGTAACGCGCTCGCCCATATTTCCTCAGCTTCGAAGGAAATCCCGACCTCTGCGGCTATTGGTCGGCTTCTTGCCGTTCGCCTCATCCAACAGATCGAGGTTCGTTCCTTCCTCGTTCTTACCATTTCCTTCCTCACCTCTCAAAAGCGCAGAGAAGTCTTAACTTTCATCTATTTTCCGACGCAGTTCTGATATCCAAAGCAGCCATACTCGGAATAACCATCGGCGCACTCATCGTTCTCCTCATGATACTATTCGCCGCGTTTTGGCCTCGCTCCCCAAAGTCGTACCCCACCGAACTACCCCTCGAGAAACCAGGTTATATTTCTGCATATCCCGACAAAAAAAAACGTATTTTTTTTAAAATAAAAAAACGTGCGCAGTGAAGTACTACTCATCGTCCCCGAAGCTCGTGATCCTCCACATGAACATGGCGCTCCACGTCTACGACGACATAATGAGGATGACCGAAAACCTCAACGAGAAGTACGCCGTCGGCCGAGGCGCGTCGAGCACCGTATACAAGTGCGTCTTGAAAAACTGTCGCCCAGTCGCCGTAAAAAAGCTTCTCTTTTCACACCACACCAATTCCCTCAAGGAATTCGAAACCGAGCTAGAAACCATAGGAAGCATAAAGCACAGAAACCTCGTCGGCCTACAAGGCTACTCACTCTCCCCCTTCGGCAACCTACTCTTCTACGACTACATGGAGAACGGAAGCTTGTGGGACCTACTCCACGGGCCCTGCAGTAATAACAAAACGAAGAAACTTTCTTGGGAGGTTCGTTTGCGCATAGCCCTGGGCTCGGCCCAGGGATTGTCCTACCTTCACCACGACTGCAGCCCGAGGATCGTACATAGGGACGTAAAGTCGTCGAACATATTGCTCGACGGTGATTTCGAAGCGCACCTGACCGATTTTGGGATAGCGAAGAATTTGTGTGGTTCGAAGACGCACACTTCGACCTACGTGGTGGGCACGATAGGGTACATCGACCCCGAGTACGCTCGAACCTCGAGGCTCACGGAGAAGTCTGACGTGTACAGCTATGGGATCGTTTTGCTTGAGCTGCTCACGGGGAGTAAGCCCGTGGATAACGAGACTAACCTTCATCAGATGGTCAGGGTTTTTCTTTCGACGATTTATTCTTTCCTTTCTATCGTCTGTTTTTTTTTTATTTTTGTAAGGATGGTTTTTTCGTTCAGATACTGGTGAAGACGGCGAACGATACTGTGATGGAGACGGTGGACGCGGAGATTTTGGAGACGTGCGAGGATCTCGGGGAAGTGAAGAAGGTTTTTCAGCTTGCGTTGTTGTGTACTAAGAGACAACCTTTGGATAGGCCGTCGATGCACGAGGTTGTTCGTGTTCTTACCACGATGGTGCCTGAGAATAACGCTAATGCTGCTGCTACTGTTATAGAGTATGACAAGTTAACGTCGACGAATACGGTTCGACCCGTGAATTTAGGGCTCGTTGGCGACCAGCAATCGTCGGATGCGCAGCTGTTTCTTAGGTTTGGTGAAGTTCTTTCTCAGAATAGTGTTCCTGGGAACTGATGGACGATGAGAAACAGATGTGATTTGCAGGATGTGTTAATATATGTAGTTTAGTTTTCTGACTTTTGTAATTTAATGTCGTACTGATGATGATCTGGTGAAATATCTACGATAGATGTATTTTCTGTCAGCTATTCGGACATATATGCTCAAGTAAAACAAGGAAGATCGTTCCTCGTACTAGAAGAACTTTAAGTTGCTTACGGTAAATGTAATAACGAACCGAAGAAGTGCTCTGCCGTTGAGGGACGGGGACGAGGAGAATAACAGCATCCCCATCGATAACCCCGTCGACGATCCCATACTCCATGGCCTCGATGGGCGACATGTATCGATCCCTGTCCATCTCTTCCTCGACCTGCCCGTAAGATCTGCCCGTGCACTCAGATAAAATTTTCGTCACGTTCGTCTTGTTGTGCATCACCTCCCTCGCCTGAATCTCGACGTCGATGGCCTGCCCGCTCGCTCCGCCCAGGGGCTGGTGGATCATGATCCTCGTGTTGGGCATTGCAAATCTCTTGCCTTTTGCGCCTCCCCCGAGGATTATTGAGGCCGTCGAGGCTGAGATTCCCAGGGCGATTGTGGAGACTTCTGCTCTTACTAGGCATACCACACGTCGAAGATTGCCATCGTGGCGCTGAAATTTCGAGAAAAAGGGTTATAGCTTCTTCGTATGTGTACGGAAATCTTAAGCCTTTCAATGATTATAGCAAATCTGCAACGCATAGCAAACACTACCATTAGAAATTATGGTTTTTGCACTTGCTAACACAATGAGAACTATGGTCCGTAATTACATTCCGTCAATCGCATTAGTCATCTTGAAGTATCCAATTTCTACTTAATACAGTAGAACTTAGAGCAAAAATAATCTCTTTACAAATCAAAACAATAGAATTCAGGTCAACTCCCAAACACTACAACACTTGAGCTTACGAGACACAATGTGATCGCTATTTTCGTTACATTCTCAAAAGGAAAAAATTGTCCCAATCTTATATATATATGGAAATGTAGTTCTCTTCTAAACGCGCCACGTGTCCCATAAGTAAAAGACTACTATAGCCTTGACTCATTTCTTTCGCTTGCATCGCAGTAAAAGCTTATATTGAATAAAAAATTTTATAAACCACCCACTTTCACACGATGGTAGATCGATTAATCCACACACCTCTTCATCACTATCAGCGTCCAAGCTCCGAATATGCCTCAGATTACGGCTCGACGCAGGTACAACAACACTCAGATTACGGCTTGACAGGGGTACAACAACACGACGTTGAAGATTCGGATGCAATTTGACGTTCTTCGTCGGGGCTTAAAGGTGCACCGCGAGGGACCGTTGGGGCAGATCTGTGGTGCTGGGCGGCGACGGGCGACACTGAACGCCTACAACGGGCAGCAATCCAATCCGGGAGGCGCTGGCTGCTTGGCTTGGGCTTCGAAGGGAGGCGAGCGGTGGCGATGTCCGATCAAATGAGGCCTGTTGTTAAATATTTATTATGTGTGTGAGCCTTCAAATATGCTCATTCTATGTCTTTAGCCCTTGGTTGAAGTGCTTGCACTCTGCAAGGATATGTACGGGCAACAATTGCTTTTACAGATCTCCTGTGAAACAGAGAATGTGCCATGGGAGGCGTCAACAAACTCTGTGTTGTTACTCCTTCGCTTCAAACAATTGTTAGCCCAAGGACTGAGGTCAAGACTCCTATTTTGGTTCATTCCCGTTAATTTTTACTCGCATATCTTTACCTGGCCCTAAAAGGATTGTTCGTAGCAGATTGTGCCAAAATGTGATGCAATGGCGAGAGCTTCTAGGATGTTACATCATCTTAGCCTTGGGCTTAGACCTTCACACAAAGTCAGATGATGTTTGCTAATAATTGCATGAGAAGTGGGATTTAAAATTTGTGAGGGATAGCCCATGGATTCTACTCAGATTTAAATCGGTATGGTCTTCACTTAGTCTTTAATAGTTTTGGATCTTTCGAATTTGTTCAAGGATTATCCGTGTCTTATTTTTATTCATAGGACTTTTGATAATACTGAAGTTTTATGGCTTTATAGTGTGCCTTTATTCATGAAGCTGTTTTTGTTCACGACAGTTTATCTACGTGATTCTTGCAAAGTTGCTAATCATGTTCTGCATACAAATTCCATACTTTCGAATGTGATTTCTTTAAATTGATGTTAACATTATTAATATTTTGTTGTGTTGTGATGATGCTCAAAGTTCACATGGTTGTTTTATTTTTAACAGCGGTATTATTATCCTTCTCACTGTATGATCTCTTACAATGATGCATGAGTGAAAACATGGAACATTTCAGTCTCATATCTTCTTCCTTTGTTGCAGATTTTTGGGCCTGTCCTCACAAACATCCTTGCGAGCGAGACCCGGGAAACCCTCGATCAAAAACTTCATCATTCAATTCGCAGTTATCACCCAATTCTTTTTACTCAACTACCTTAAGAAAGAAACAGAAGAAGCAGCGCTTGGGAAGTACGAGCCATCTCTGTGATGCAGCCAAGGAATCATTGCATAAGAGCTACTTCTCCAATGAGACCTTACATCTACAACGATCGCTGCTTCGGTAATTTTCGCTGCATTCATTCCCAAGATAGTCTTCTTGGAAACTCTGGTAATATTGCGATTTTTCTTTTTGTTTTCGCTATTATGCTTTTGTTTAGGGAGGTAGATGAGTGTTTTGCAGGGGACGTAGTTACGTTCGTTTGTATTGCGAGTATCGTAAGTAAAATTTCGTTTATAAATCTTTTTATCTTTCGGGTAAGACCCATTATGTTATGAGAAAGTTTGTAAATTAAGTTTCGATTTTAATCTCTTATTTTATATTTTAAGAACCTCCAAGTACCCTTTTATGGCTGAAATACGGCTTTGGTGCTTTGTGTTTTTCTTGGGGGGTTATATATTTTATTTGGAACGTGTTCGAGTTTCTGAGTAGAATCCATGGCTAATTATTTTATCAAATGGTGTGTTTTTACCAGTTAAATAATATTCGAACTGCATGCCTATAAAAACCATGTGATAAACTTCAACTACTTTGAAAGAAGAAGTCGGGTATGGCTTCGAGGAGTGCTGTTCACTGGCAATCCAGCTAAGACCAAGAAGGAAGCTGAGACAAATGATACGATGGCAGCTTGGTCTCCGTGTAAGCGATGAACATATTTGTGAAACAATTTGATATCTCTTCCATTGAGTGAAGTCGTAAAAGTACAATCTCAGAGGGCAAATATCCGAGCTGAGATTTTATATGAAGGTTAATGATGTTGCTGCCATGTTGCTCAGGGAAAGCAATAGATCCCTAAGGATGAGATGAAAGAGATTTTCTGATTTTTATGTCTTGAAAGACTCGAAGACTGCGGCGGTTGTACGAGGGATGGTTGGGACTCCGGGGACGGGATTTCGGCGATGGGTGACTTTGTATTTTTGTATATTTTTTTATTTTTTATTTTTTAACTAATTTTTAACTATTTGCGACTATTGAATGTCGTTGAACTTGAAGGTGTTAACGATCAAAAATTTGTCCCCTTCTCTAACTAAACTCTTTGTGCAGTGGTGAACTAGGATGCTGACGAGACGTTGATTGTTTGTCCAAATTGTTCCTCGGTATGTGGGAGGAGACGGATATGGAAGACATTGTTGCGCCTCCATTTGTTTTGCAACATCATGTTTGGGTGATTCACTTCTTCTGACTTTGCGATGATGTAATTGATGTTTCATCAATGACATTACATTTTTGTAGTCGGGGATCAAATTGTTATAATATTAAAAGAATTTTCTTGGCAATATTAAAAGAAGAGCTTGAAGCATTGTCGAGAACATCCAACGAGTTCGATGAATTGGACAGGAACTAAAAGAACGCCATCGTAAAAGAAGACAATGAGGTTGAAAATCCGTCGTAGAAGAAGACGACGATGACGTTTAGAAGAAAAATTTGAGTTTTGCCTTTAACACTTTTTAAGCCCTTAATTGTTAGCCATTGCTTTCATTATCAGTCATTACTCATTACTCCGAAGTGCTTTTTTCGCAAATCGGTATTCTAAATGGAGTGCAAACAGACAATATTGGAGTTGCTTTATTTTACTAAAAAAGTTAGATAGTGACTTGGTTCGGACCGTTGAAACTTAATCGATTTTTATTCCTTGCAGGAAGATGATGCGGTTGCTGCTTCAAATGAAATTGTCAAGCCTGAGAAAGCCAGTCTCAACAGAGGATGAAGAATCAGATGATACAAGAAATTATAGATTTCCAGAATGCTGCTATTGGAACTAGCATGGTGTGTTCCTGAAAATTTTTCTTATTTTATGCTCTACTTTGCCCTAATTGTTATTCTTCACGTTATTACTCATCGCTGAATTATCGTTCTCTATTCGATTGAATTATATAATCACTACTTCATGTTTGCACGATCTAAAATCTGTATCATGCCTTTGGAGGATTTCAATGAAGTATCTGTTATTTAACTTCCTTCAAGCTGGAAGGACTGTGGTCCTGTTTATCTAATCGATAATCCATTAACTTAACGTGTTTTCGAGTATTTTTTACAGAACGTTTTTCCCGCATGAATGCTCCATGGAGTGGAGGTGCTTCAATGTAAGGCGGCAAAGGAGGCTGCTCAAGCAGCAGGGAATTGTCGATAATGGAGATAATAGAGTCACTAATTCGATGTGTCTTATCGACGTTCTCATGTATTCTATAGATCCATCATTTTGTATCATCCTTAATATATGCAATGTAACAACCCGACTTTATGACCGTATCCTACATTCTCTCTTAATTAAGCTATCTTATTAACTTATATTAATTATATATAATTATAACCCGTATGTCTTATTGCATATTATTTGTGTTCGATTTGATGACGTGCTTATCGAAAAATCATCTAATAAACACTTACGGTTAATATACCTATTTAAACCCGTGCATTGCACGGGCAATAAACTAGTAGCGTATATGTAATTGTAGTTATGGCTTGCTTATGCTGGAGGAGGGAACATTTGGATGCGGCGATGGTGGATAGGGGGTCTCAATGTCGTTGAATTGCGGCGGCGGAGGCGTGGGTAGGTGGTGGTTGGGATGGTTAGTACGGTGGCGACGGTGAGGGACTCCATTGGTGAAGTGAGTGGACTCGGACTGTGTTTGTTGAGGAGAGAGATGAGAGGCAAGCTGATTTTGTAGAAAACAATGTATTTGGATTCAATTGGGCTTTAGGACATAATGAGATTAAATATTGTCCGTAAGCCCATTTACAGCTAATTAAAACTGAATATTCGTAGCATAGCACGCAATAATAAATGAAAACTCTCCTTACCTTGTTGGCTTTATAGTAGCGGAATGGAACTCACGCGTTTGAATCATGAAAATAAGGTATTTTCATTACTATATATATAAACTAGTTTATTGCCCGTGCAATGCACGGGTTTAAATAGGTATATTAACCGTAAGTGTTTATTAGATGATTTTTCGATAAGCACGTCATCAAATCGAACACAAATAATATGCAATAAGACATACGGGTTATAATTATATATAATTAATATAAGTTAATAAGATAGCTTAATTAAGAGAGAATGTAGGATACGGTCATAAAGTCGGGTTGTTACATTGCATATATTAAGGATGATACAAAATGATGGATCTATAGAATACATGAGAACGTCGATAAGACACATCGAATTAGTGACTCTATTATCTCCATTATCGACAATTCCCTGCTGCTTGAGCAGCCTCCTTTGCCGCCTTACATTGAAGCACCTCCACTCCATGGAGCATTCATGCGGGAAAAAACGTTCTGTAAAAAATACTCGAAAACACGTTAAGTTAATGGATTATCGATTAGATAAACAGGACCACAGTCCTTCCAGCTTGAAGGAAGTTAAATAACAGATACTTCATTGAAATCCTCCAAAGGCATGATACAGATTTTAGATCGTGCAAACATGAAGTAGTGATTATATAATTCAATCGAATAGAGAACGATAATTCAGCGATGAGTAATAACGTGAAGAATAACAATTAGGGCAAAGTAGAGCATAAAATAAGAAAAATTTTCAGGAACACACCATGCTAGTTCCAATAGCAGCATTCTGGAAATCTATAATTTCTTGTATCATCTGATTCTTCATCCTCTGTTGAGACTGGCTTTCTCAGGCTTGACAATTTCATTTGAAGCAGCAACCGCATCATCTTCCTGCAAGGAATAAAAATCGATTAAGTTTCAACGGTCCGAACCAAGTCACTATCTAACTTTTTTAGTAAAATAAAGCAACTCCAATATTGTCTGTTTGCACTCCATTTAGAATACCGATTTGCGAAAAAAGCACTTCGGAGTAATGAGTAATGACTGATAATGAAAGCAATGGCTAACAATTAAGGGCTTAAAAAGTGTTAAAGGCAAAACTCAAATTTTTCTTCTAAACGTCATCGTCGTCTTCTTCTACGACGGATTTTCAACCTCATTGTCTTCTTTTACGATGGCGTTCTTTTAGTTCCTGTCCAATTCATCGAACTCGTTGGATGTTCTCGACAATGCTTCAAGCTCTTCTTTTAATATTGCCAAGAAAATTCTTTTAATATTATAACAATTTGATCCCCGACTACAAAAATGTAATGTCATTGATGAAACATCAATTACATCATCGCAAAGTCAGAAGAAGTGAATCACCCAAACATGATGTTGCAAAACAAATGGAGGCGCAACAATGTCTTCCATATCCGTCTCCTCCCACATACCGAGGAACAATTTGGACAAACAATCAACGTCTCGTCAGCATCCTAGTTCACCACTGCACAAAGAGTTTAGTTAGAGAAGGGGACAAATTTTTGATCGTTAACACCTTCAAGTTCAACGACATTCAATAGTCGCAAATAGTTAAAAATTAGTTAAAAAATAAAAAATAAAAAAATATACAAAAATACAAAGTCACCCATCGCCGAAATCCCGTCCCCGGAGTCCCAACCATCCCTCGTACAACCGCCGCAGTCTTCGAGTCTTTCAAGACATAAAAATCAGAAAATCTCTTTCATCTCATCCTTAGGGATCTATTGCTTTCCCTGAGCAACATGGCAGCAACATCATTAACCTTCATATAAAATCTCAGCTCGGATATTTGCCCTCTGAGATTGTACTTTTACGACTTCACTCAATGGAAGAGATATCAAATTGTTTCACAAATATGTTCATCGCTTACACGGAGACCAAGCTGCCATCGTATCATTTGTCTCAGCTTCCTTCTTGGTCTTAGCTGGATTGCCAGTGAACAGCACTCCTCGAAGCCATACCCGACTTCTTCTTTCAAAGTAGTTGAAGTTTATCACATGGTTTTTATAGGCATGCAGTTCGAATATTATTTAACTGGTAAAAACACACCATTTGATAAAATAATTAGCCATGGATTCTACTCAGAAACTCGAACACGTTCCAAATAAAATATATAACCCCCCAAGAAAAACACAAAGCACCAAAGCCGTATTTCAGCCATAAAAGGGTACTTGGAGGTTCTTAAAATATAAAATAAGAGATTAAAATCGAAACTTAATTTACAAACTTTCTCATAACATAATGGGTCTTACCCGAAAGATAAAAAGATTTATAAACGAAATTTTACTTACGATACTCGCAATACAAACGAACGTAACTACGTCCCCTGCAAAACACTCATCTACCTCCCTAAACAAAAGCATAATAGCGAAAACAAAAAGAAAAATCGCAATATTACCAGAGTTTCCAAGAAGACTATCTTGGGAATGAATGCAGCGAAAATTACCGAAGCAGCGATCGTTGTAGATGTAAGGTCTCATTGGAGAAGTAGCTCTTATGCAATGATTCCTTGGCTGCATCACAGAGATGGCTCGTACTTCCCAAGCGCTGCTTCTTCTGTTTCTTTCTTAAGGTAGTTGAGTAAAAAGAATTGGGTGATAACTGCGAATTGAATGATGAAGTTTTTGATCGAGGGTTTCCCGGGTCTCGCTCGCAAGGATGTTTGTGAGGACAGGCCCAAAAATCTGCAACAAAGGAAGAAGATATGAGACTGAAATGTTCCATGTTTTCACTCATGCATCATTGTAAGAGATCATACAGTGAGAAGGATAATAATACCGCTGTTAAAAATAAAACAACCATGTGAACTTTGAGCATCATCACAACACAACAAAATATTAATAATGTTAACATCAATTTAAAGAAATCACATTCGAAAGTATGGAATTTGTATGCAGAACATGATTAGCAACTTTGCAAGAATCACGTAGATAAACTGTCGTGAACAAAAACAGCTTCATGAATAAAGGCACACTATAAAGCCATAAAACTTCAGTATTATCAAAAGTCCTATGAATAAAAATAAGACACGGATAATCCTTGAACAAATTCGAAAGATCCAAAACTATTAAAGACTAAGTGAAGACCATACCGATTTAAATCTGAGTAGAATCCATGGGCTATCCCTCACAAATTTTAAATCCCACTTCTCATGCAATTATTAGCAAACATCATCTGACTTTGTGTGAAGGTCTAAGCCCAAGGCTAAGATGATGTAACATCCTAGAAGCTCTCGCCATTGCATCACATTTTGGCACAATCTGCTACGAACAATCCTTTTAGGGCCAGGTAAAGATATGCGAGTAAAAATTAACGGGAATGAACCAAAATAGGAGTCTTGACCTCAGTCCTTGGGCTAACAATTGTTTGAAGCGAAGGAGTAACAACACAGAGTTTGTTGACGCCTCCCATGGCACATTCTCTGTTTCACAGGAGATCTGTAAAAGCAATTGTTGCCCGTACATATCCTTGCAGAGTGCAAGCACTTCAACCAAGGGCTAAAGACATAGAATGAGCATATTTGAAGGCTCACACACATAATAAATATTTAACAACAGGCCTCATTTGATCGGACATCGCCACCGCTCGCCTCCCTTCGAAGCCCAAGCCAAGCAGCCAGCGCCTCCCGGATTGGATTGCTGCCCGTTGTAGGCGTTCAGTGTCGCCCGTCGCCGCCCAGCACCACAGATCTGCCCCAACGGTCCCTCGCGGTGCACCTTTAAGCCCCGACGAAGAACGTCAAATTGCATCCGAATCTTCAACGTCGTGTTGTTGTACCCCTGTCAAGCCGTAATCTGAGTGTTGTTGTACCTGCGTCGAGCCGTAATCTGAGGCATATTCGGAGCTTGGACGCTGATAGTGATGAAGAGGTGTGTGGATTAATCGATCTACCATCGTGTGAAAGTGGGTGGTTTATAAAATTTTTTATTCAATATAAGCTTTTACTGCGATGCAAGCGAAAGAAATGAGTCAAGGCTATAGTAGTCTTTTACTTATGGGACACGTGGCGCGTTTAGAAGAGAACTACATTTCCATATATATATAAGATATATATTAAAGTCAATTTTCAGTTAGGCGGATGGTCCCGAGAACATGTGTATTCTTTAAATAAGGGACGTATTACGTCAAATCTAATTTTGTAAAATCTTTGGTTAAAAAAAGGTCTATTGTGTCTTCTAGCTAGCTAAGTTTAGCCAACCACTTTTGGTTTGGGGTTTTAATTAAAATAGGGCAATTAAAGCCCATATTCAATAAAATAGGGCAAATGTGGAGGAAATTAATAAAATCGGGTGAAACGCGCTTAATGGCCGCGACGCCGCGCCCATTAAACGCGACGAGGGCTCAATCGGGCTTAACGCGGGCCTTTTTTGTAAAAGATGACGGCCCAATTAACTGGGCGTCGCGGCTAATGGATGCGTCGTCGCGCTTAATGCCCGCGACAACGCGTTGAATATAGCCGCGCCGATTCTTTTCTTCCTCATTTCTTCTCTTCTCCTCTCCTCGATTCCTCCGGCGATTTTTCTGGGCGATTGCTGCGCGTTTTGGAACAGTGATAGATTCGTTATTCCTCGTCATCGTCGATTAAGCTTCGTTTGGTATGAAACTCCTAATTTGTTTAAATCTTGCTTTTGATGTTTCGTTAGATTTCGTCAAATTCTTTCGTTTATGTTTGTGTTTTGGGAAAATTTGTGCTCTAGATATTATGGGTTGCTTAGTATGTTGATATAACACGTTAATTTTAGATAATTGATTCGATTTAGAAAATCCCTAATTTAGAAACCTAATTTTGAAATTAGGGTTTTTAGGTTATTTGATTCGATTGTTAGTACATAAGTCAATTTATGTGTTTGTTTATTGTTATTTGTTGCGATATTGACTTTGAAACGCTAATTTAGGATGGATACGTACGAATATTACGGTCCGATCGACAGATCACTTCTGATATTCCAGGATAGTCATCGTTGTAACGATGTACTATCCAACGCCGATGGTGCCCTCGACACGCCTTTGACCGTTAGGGGTTTGGAGAGTGTCGTATGGGGTAAGCTTTCACGACCGGTGCGGTTGCATGGTCGTATTCTGGAGAGGTTGGATACTATGTCCTTCTACGGCGTGTATAGTTGTGGATCTCAGAAGTTAGATCCACACTTGATCACGGCCATCGTAGAGAGGTGGAGGAAGGAGACGCATACGTTCCACTTGCCTGTGGGTGAGGCCACCGTCACTCTTGAGGACGTCGGTGTGCTGTGGGGACTCCCCGTTGATGGTCACTCGGTCAATGGTGTTATCCAGCACAGGACGCAGGATCAGTGGCTCGATTACTTGGAGGAGCTGACTGGTTACAGACCTGCTGTGGGGGGCGTACACCGGGACGAAGGTGTCGCTGAGGAAATTTGCAGACTGGCTAGAAGCCAACGAGATCGATGATCACAGCTCAGATTATGAGGTCGATCAGCGGGCACGTGCATATGCGCTATTACTCATGGGATCGGTTTTGTTCCCCGACTCCAGCGGCAGCTCGACGTCCATGACCTTACTCCCGTTGCTCGAAGACATAGACGCCGTGCACACGTACAGTTGGGGCAGTGCCGTGCTGGCTTTCTTGTACAGAGAGCTATGTACTTCGTGTCAGCGTCAGAAGATGAACATCGGTGGAGCTCTACGGTTGCTTCAGGTGCGTTAGTTTGTGTAATTGAATTGTCTTGAGGTGTATACATACTAATTTAAATTTTGTGTAGGTATGGGCATGGATTCGTATATTACCTGTGCAAACCGTTATTATCTGTGGCACAATTTCTTTAGGTCACTATCTTTGAACTCCTTGTTAAAATTTGATACGACGTGACGTAAACAGTAACGATGCACTCCGTTACCTGTAAGCGTCGAGCTGTTCTACTGCGGACATTAAACCTGCGTTACAGTTCGTAGGTAACATGAAATAATTTTAGTAAAAAGAAAAAAAATCAACAACTTGGTTAATTTTTACCAACAAATACCTGGATGGCGATCTGAAATTAGGCATGCCGCTTGTCCCTCCAATACATGAACATTAAGCAAGTTCAAGAACCAACTCCAAGAATGTGAGCTTTCGGTTGTAACGATGGCAAACGCAAGTGGAAAAATTTTCTGATTTGCATCGAGTGCACATGCAATCAACATTTTATGCTTGTACTTCGAATACAAGTGCGTACCGTCGACACAGACCACTCTACGACAATGCTTGAAGCCGTCAATGCAAGGTCTGAATGCCCAAAATACATACCCGAATTTTTTCACTCCAGACATGTCTTGAAGATGCCACCACTTCACCACCGTTCCGGGGTTGTATCGTTGCAACGCTTTCATGAATATAGGAAGCTGTTGGATTGACGTTTCCCAAGTACCATAAACAATCTCTTTTGCTCGCTTGAGTCCATGCCATGCTTGAATGTACGGAATATCGTACCCAAAGGTATCTTTTACGAACTATTGCACGTTTTTAGGTAAATAATGTGGGTCGTTCTTTACCGTTTGGATTAATATTCTCGCGATTTCAGTACGCGAAACATTACGATGGGTGCTGGCCAACTCGTGCGTGAAGCATGTGTGCGGTCCACCGTATCTCGTCACCTTCCAAAAAAAATTTTCGGTTTGAAGACTGCTCGCAGTGTCCAGTTACAATCGTCGTTGTGGTTGCATCTCACGCTCCATGCGGTTCTGTTACTTTCGGTCACGTGGTACTCACGTCTAAACCTCAAATGGTAATCGTTAACAGCACATTTTAATTGTTCTTTGCTATTAAACGTCATACCTACGTAAAATGCGGGATCGTCCGTGTCGTAAAAATCACCACCAGTTTCGTCAGCTTCTGTGGGAGCCATTTGATAAGAGGTATTAAACGGCACCGACTGGTATAATGCTCTATTCTCTTCTAGCTCACTTGGCATTGGTTCATCGTCATTTTCATCATCGGCATTTGCGGGATCTGGCAAATCGTCTAGTGCCCCACCCTCGTCATCGGCTTCAGAGTCACTGACGTCACTATCTTGGACGCGTCGTGATCGATCTCAGGCTGCGCCACCGTCGAACTAATAGGAACGCAACGGCTGCTCGAAGGTATATCTTCGTCAGGGGCAAACGAAATATTTGTCAATCCTTCAGTAACTGAAGCAATGTCAGGAATCGAAAAGCTCGGCGCGGGATTCGTGTACTCGTCGGGAGGATATACGTTGCGCTCGAACTAAACGATCTCGGTTGCCTCGACAAAGACCTCGATGTAATCGAGCTCGTTGTCGGGATCCAAGAAGTATGCCAGGTCGGCATCACTAGACAATAGCAGGAGATTATGATACAGTTGTGAGTGTTGATAGTATTCGTTCTTCGCACGAACGATTAAAAAGAAAGCATTGCTGTCGACAGAAGTCATGTCGTACAGCATACTAAGAAATTGCTCGAAATTGGTATCGCGACGAATTCGTCGATAATCGATGGGTTGAAGACTATACTGTATGGTGTTTGATCCGTGTATGATTTCACCGCCATAATAAACAACTATTTGAATTTTTCTAGACACCATATTGGATATGTATGAAATTTTATGAATCAATAATCGAAGTTGATCGGCTTAAATAGGAAAATTCGCCGAGAGCATTGAGCGCGTCGTCGCTGTTATTAGATGCGACGCCGCATCCATTGGGTGCGATTCCTAGTGGCCCATAACTTCAGTGGGTTTTAGTGGCGTCTTCAGTGGGTTTAGTGGGCTTAGTGCTGGTCTGGGTCAACGTCGCGCCCGTTAAACGCGTCGTCGAGTCCATTACATGCGACGCGGGCCACGAGCGGGCCCAGCCGGGCCCCCCTTTGCTTTGTTTCCGCTCCACGCCACCGTCGCGTCCAATAGGCGCGTCGTCGCGTTTAATAGGCGCGTTTCACCCTATTTTAATAATTCGGTCCCAGTTGCCCTATTTTATTGAATAGGGCTTCAAATAACCCTATTTTATTTAAAAGCCCCTTTTGGTTTACTTCAAATAAATTTAATTTATTATTCGTCCTCGATTTCGCTTCTGTTGGTTAGAGAATTCTTGGAGAAGTTCATATCAAATGAGGCCGATCCACACGCAATCATAATTGCGATTAAAAACTTAATCTAATATTTACTTGTATTCACAATAATATAAATAAAATAGAAACAAAAGGGATCTTTTTTATGACAACACATTATGAAAATTATACAAAACTTTACAAAAATTCTTGCCTGAATAGAAACAAAAAACAAATATCAACTGCAATTTATACAAAAAACCAATGAATAAATAAGTAAGCTACTAATTATTATATCTGTCAAAGTGATAATTCAGAGTAATGGTTCATTCTAGGCAAGATATGAATCGCCATGATCTGATGGTCCTCTGGCGCATCAACGGTCCAAACCTTACCACCGCCGGCCGTCGTCTCCACCACCGTGATCTCGCCGCCGTCACCTCCCAAAACACACACCTTACCACCGCGAGCAGCCACGTGCCTAGCGCCCCTAAGTCTGTCATCCTCGGCGACTTTAGACCAAGCGTCTCTACAGTGATCGTACTTCTTCAATATCCCCTTCGACTCATCCACCACGTAAAGGGTATCCTCCTCCGTAACCGTCGCCGGACCTTTCCACCCCACGAGCATCCCCTCCGGCATCTCCGTCCACGTGTCGTTCTCTGCGTCGTAGATCGTCCCATCCTTTGCAGCGTCGCCTTCCACGTTGACCATGCACAGTTTCCCCCTCCATCCCACGGCGTCGATGGCGTCTCGGCTGAACTTTCCGTCCTTCATATTACTCATTTTCTCCCATCGCCGGCCGGGGATCTGTTGCTTTCTCGGCGACGACGACCACCGTGGGTTCTTGCTGATGGGTTTTTCGCTCTGACCTTCGACGCATACTTTAGATGCAGTAGAAGCAACGATTTCTTCATATCCGTTATCCCACGCGCCGCCATGTGCGACTGTCACGGCGGCGGCCTTGGCTCCTTCGGCCTGCTGCAACCATCTCTCTATGTCCCACCTCTCCAAGGACCTCGCTACAGCAGTTGAGTAGTGGGACCCAATACCACTCGCCACGTAGACGGCGCCTCCCAGCCCCCCAACGGCGCACCACCGCCGAGGAGCAGCCATGAGCGGGCCCCACGACCAACTCCCGGCGGAAGGGTTGAACACCAGCGGGCTCGACAGGGCCGGCGTGAAACGATCGTCTGTGGCGGCTACCAACACCAGGGCGCCGGAGACGGCGACGGACTGCAGCGGAAGCCGCCGGGATATGAAGGAGGGGTGGCGTAGGAGGAGGCGGAGCTCCGGCGGAGGAGGAAGCTGGCGCCACCGTCCAGAGATTGGGTCGTAGGCTGCGAAGTGAACGGAGTTGGGCTCGCTGGGTCGGACCAAGAGTGCGTAGATGTTGAGGAAAGGTGCGAAAGACGGCGAGTAGATGAGGCGACGCGACGTGTGGCAAACGGAGAATAGGGTCGCCGGTGGGACCCGCGAGAGGCAGAGGTGGGCTACGTGGTCGGAGAGGCCGGGGAGGAGAGGCTGATGTTCTTCCCGGCGGATTTCCGTGGTTTCAAGGCGGCGCTCCGCCGCGTCGTGGCGGTGGCTGATCTTCTTATGTCTTTTGAGTTGGATGAATGGTTTTGTCGATGATTGATTGGTCATTGGATGATAGAGGTTCCATCCACATATGAGGACGGCGTGGATCTTTATAGCCCAACGAAAAAGCTAAATTCTTTTTTTTTTAGGGAAATTCCCATTGGTACCCTCGAGGTTTCGAGTTTTTCCGTTGGTACCCAAAATTTTTTCGGTTCCCTGTGGTACCTTCAAGGTTTCGACTTTTTTCGTTGGTTCCCAAAACTGGATTTAAAATACTTAAAATAATCAGAAATTCAAAAATAAATTATTTTTTATTAAAAAAATAATTTTAATTATACAAAATAGTATATAGTTGGGAAAAATTATATAAATATTTTTAAAAATAGTTTTCCGAAATATTTAAAATAATCATAAATTCAAAAATAAAATATTTTTTATTAAAAAAATAATTTTAATAGTATATAAAGTAAAAAATTAAATATACAAAGAATCTAAAATTAAATATGCGAAAAATCAAAAAATCAACAGAACAAACACGACCCAAAGAACTCATAAAACAAGAACGAGAATGTAAGGATTTTTATCGACCCAATTCCAGCCCAAGCCCAGACCCATATAAGCTTGTGGGGTTCCTCTCTAAAACCAATTGGCAATAGAGGGAGTGGGCCCACAAGCTTATAAGCCACTCCATTTCTTTTGACTCCATCGGTGTGGGAGTCTTGGGTTTGCACACCCAACAGAGAAGAATAGCGAAACACCAAAAAGAAAAGGAGAAAAAAAGACAACAGAAACTTATAAACTAAATATGCGATGGTTCCTCCCCCATCCTCACCAAGCGGTGAAGAGGGATGGGGGAGATGGGCTTGTTACTTGAATCTGGATTCCTAGGTAAAGAAATTTCTGAAATGGCCGGTTGGTTGTTTTTGGGGAGAGTGGCGGTGCTTGGCTTGGCTAGGTAAAATTAAAATTCAACTATTTTTCGATTATGTTTTTAGATTTTTTGCATATATTGTTATTTTTATAATTAATTTTTTGATTATTTGCATATTTAATTTTGGATTTTTCTGCATATTTAATTTTTTAGTTTATATACTATTAAAATTATTTTTTTAATAAAAATATTTTAATTTTGAATTTATGATTATTTTAAATATTTCGGAAGATATTTTTAAAAATATTTATGTAATTTTTCCCAACTATATACTATTTTTATAATTAAAATTATTTATTTTAATAAAAAATATTTTATTTTTGAATTGATGATTATTTTAAGTATTTTAAATCCAGTTTTGCGTACCAACGGGAAAAAGTCGAAACCTCGACGGTACCAGAGGGAATCAAAAAAAACTTTGTGTACCAGCGGGAAAACTCGAAACCTCGAGGGTAGCAGTGAGAATTTCCCTTTTTTTTTAATATTTGTCATTGTACGTTTTATTTTTTATTTTCATTTGGCTAGGAATGAATTTGGCCTAACTAATATCAATCTCGCTGTCAACGGATTAATAAACTAATAGAAATAAATAAAATCTTCATTATCTTAATAAACAATGATGTAATAACTTGTGGAGATAGCTTAAATTTCAATGAAATACTAATTTTTGTAGTATTTCTATTGTGGATGGAGTGGAGTGTATTTTCGATTACACGTTCATCACAAGTTCTGGTTAAACTCGTAAATTCCATATATTTATGTTTTTAATAATAGAAAAACTGTGGGGACAGAGAACTGAGAGAAGGCAAGATAGAAAGAGATGACAGGTGGGCAAGAATAATAAATGTGAAAAGTTGTGGGGTGTCCAATTAATAAAAAGAGTAGGTTCATATTACTTGAATGTGAATGATTCAAAAGTAACCTTTTTGATGTACAATTTAATAAGATCTAGTTGAATCCTATATTTATTAAATATTGACTAAATCTGAAAAGTGATCTTTTGGGCATCATATGCAACTTGCACATTTTATATAGGATACAAGTCTATATTACTTTTCTTCAATCAATGACGAATGGTATTAATTTAAATATATGTGCCGTTGTTGGGCCTCACTCGATAGATACACATCAATGATCAATACGATTTCGACTTGCTCCAATAGTTGTTGGGCACATGACCTTAAGGTTAGGTTTCCTACGACGAAGACTTTGGATTGGAAAAGGAAATGTAAAAAGGCGTAATGGTAGATTACAAAAATAATTTAATAATACATGAAATAATACACTATCAAATGTTTCGTGCATTAGTCCATCTCTGTATTTCCACCCAGTTCGCAAAACGACGACGTCTCAATCCATGGCGCTCGCTCTAGAGAAGGAAAAGCCATCGCCGTCGCCGTCCTTCTCCGTCGGAGCCATAGAAGAACACAAATCCCCTTCGCTAACATATGAAGAATAGTCATACTCATCGTCTTTCTCCCTCAGCTCCTCAATCCTCTCCACCGCCTCGCTCAAATCCAACCTCCGCCGCAAATCTTCCCGGCAACAGCTCATCCCTATCTTCAGCAGCCTAAGCATCGCACCCTCGAAGCTCGTCCTTCCCAAGTTCATCTCGGCGTCGAAAACCTCGCCGGTCCACTCCTCCCTCACCACCGAGTCGACCCACGTCGCAAGATCTGAGCTCGGCCCACGCCCCGGCTTCAGAAAATTCGCCGGAAACCGCCCGGTCAAGATCTCGAGGATCAAGATCCCAAGGCTCCACACGTCGGCCTTCCTCGTTACTGAAACCCGCCGTTGCGAAGATTCCGGCGATTTGTACGCCACCATGAGCTGGGCTGCGTGGTCGGCGTTCATCACCGGCGCCAGCGAGTAATCGCATAAAATCGCCTCGTTTTGGGCGGTGAGAAGGACGTTCGACGACTTTAGGTGGCCGTGGGGAAGGGTTACGTTCGCCGGCAGCTCTCTGTGGAGGTGGCTCAGCCCTCTCGCCACCCCTTTGACGATTTTCAGGCGCGTCGGCCAATCCAGCGCTCGTTGGCCATGGCTTCTTTTTCCTGCGTATTATATACGATTTAATAACATGAAGAAAATCTCTAATGAAAACAAAGGTATATAATATATATGTATACTAACCGTGGAGGTGACGAGCCAAGCTTCCATTGTCGACATAATCAGTGATCAAAAGCTTCTCTTCTCTTCTGTAATAGAATCCCACAATAGGCAACAGATTAGGGTGGCTCAACCTCCCAAGCCTACTCATATGCTCGTAAAACCCTAATTTTCCCGCCCTATTCATGTGCTTGAATCTCCTTACAACGTAAGCCACGCCGCTCGGCATAACTGCTTTGTAAGAAGAACCGAAGCTTCCACTCCCTAACATTTCCGCCGAAGCCCTGAGCAAATTCTCCAACTCAAACTTCTCTCTATCGTCTCGGACGAAGTAGATCTTCCCTTGATGACGATCGACAGCAGCAAGAGAAGCAATAGTAGTAATACTGCTGTTTTCGTACGCTTTTACACCGCCACGACCATTACCTTTGGTAGGATTGTTATTATTATTACCGTTAAGTTTTACGTTGTTTTTCGAAGGCTTTCCTCGTCTGCGGCGCAATAATAGTAGCACTATCCCTAGCGCTAATAAAAAAGATCCAACTACTATCGCCGTTATGATTGCAATTCGTACGATCTTCTTCGGTTTGCACGAGGATAGCGGCGCTCCACATAGGTCGGGATTTCCTTACAAATCGTACGGAATCGATTAATATTTCGGGCATACGAAAAATGAACAATTTGTATAGGCAAGTATAAGAGGGTATACTACTCACCGTAGAACGAACTAGCGTTCTGATCTCTAAATACGTCGGGAATAATCCCTTCGAGCCTATTATTCGCGAAATTCGCGCTGAGATTTCCCTGCCAAAAATTCGGTATCTTCCCTTCGAACCCATTGTTCGACATATCCAAGAAAACCAACTTTTGAAGCTCTAGCAGAGATTCAGGAATGCTTCCCTCGAACGCATTGAACCCCAATTCGATCTTCCTCATCGACTTCATCCCAGTGAAGGCGTTGTCGGGAATTTCGCCGCTGAAGTTATTATGGGCCAGAAACAAAGCCCTCAGGCCCGCGACCTTGTTGATTCCGCCCGGGAACGGCCCGGAAAACACGTTGTTCATAACGCTGAAGCTCTGTATGGGCAGTTGAGAGAGGGCGTCCACGTCGATGGGCCCGCTCAGGCCCATTCCCTCGAGCCTTAGCCCGACGAATGAGCCCGTTTCGTCGCATAGAAGGCCCGTCCATGCGGGCTTTTTCCCGTCGCATAAGAAGCTTTGGGCTTGTTGTGGTGGTACTTGCCAGTCGTCTAGGCGAGTGGCGTTTTTGAAGGAATTCTTGAACCTTAGAAGCGCCTCGGCGTAGGCTGAGTCGTCGGACGAAGAGCGAGCTATGATTTGAGCGGTTATTACGATGCATACGAGGATGGGGATATTGCAAGTGCTGGTCTTGAAAGCCATGATTCTTGATTTTTGCTTTTGTTTGATACGTTTTATGCAGGGAATTTGATGATTATATGGTCATTGAATATCACAAACGGAACTAACAAAGATGGACATTTGTTGGAGTAAGAGAGTATAGCGAAATTTACAAAGCCGAGCCTTAGTTGGCCGGTTTAAAAAAAATAAATTATTCTTTTATTTAGAAACGTCATTTTCTCGTAATATCGAGCATATATAGTTGATTCCGTCTTCTATCTATGCTCATGACATGCATATTAATTACATCGTCGATATTAACAAAAAAGCATGATAAGGGCTTTCGTGAATTTTTTTTATTTGTTTTTTTTTCCCCATTTAATCTCGTTAGTTTAGCGAGGACAATTAGTAGTTACCAGTTTGGGCTATTTATAGTTACTAATTTGGGCTAGTAAGTGGTCCACGACTGATTCTCATCGGACCAACGCAATAAACAATGATCGTCCACGTGGCACTTCATCTCTCTATCACTCTCTGTCACGCGCCGTATATATAGAGAAGTAATTATACATGCATGTAATGTAAGGCGTCGTCCCCAATCCGCAAGAAGCTCCGATCTGATTATTAACTTTTTTTCGTTGAGAGACAAATATATCTATCATCAGAGAGAAAAATAATGGCTGGCAATGATTGGATCAACAGCTACCTTGAAGCGATCCTGGACGTGGATGCAGGAATCAATGACAACAAATCGTCGTCTCTGCTTCTGCGTGAGAGAGGGCGGTTCAGCCCGGCTCATTACTTCGTGGAGGAGGTCATCACGGGCTTCAATGAGACGGATCTCCACCGCTCGTGGGTCAGGGTACGTAATTTCATTATTACGTAGCTTTTCTTTTGGTTTTTCGATTTTCTATGACTGATTTTTTTAACAGATGATTGTCCGATTTATGAACGCATGATTTGGGATCTTGCGATGTTTTCGTGACTTGAGCTAGAATTAACAGTGGATATGAAGATATTTCAGTGTTTATATATTACCGTTCATTCATTTCAATCAGCAACATGTTTAACTCGTGGTGTCCAAGCAATCGGTCCACGAGTTTTGAGAGTTGGGTGTATAACATCGCTGTGAGACCAATTTTTTGGGAGTGTTCACTACTTTCATGCAATATTAAAATTGTAGGCATCATCCATAAGGAATTCAGAGGAGAGGAACACAAGGTTGGAGAATATGAGCTGGAGGATTTGGACCTTGGCTCGCAAGAAGAAACAGGTAAATTGCATGCTCGCGAGATATGCAAATTATGGTTAGTTAGTGAACTGGACACACTCGTTGATTCTGAGGTGTTTATTGTTGTCGTAGTTTCATCAGCTTTTACGGCAGTTACTCTACTTAGACCTAGTTACCAAACTCTGCAGAAGTTCTTTTACTGCTGTGACTATGTGTTGCATTCGTAAAAGATTAAGTCATTTTGCTTCTGATATCTTCAAATCTGGTTACAATTCAAGATTGAGAATGAAGAAGCACAGCGTCGCACGAAAAGGCATCTTGAACGTGAGAAGGCTCGCATAGAGGCAACTGCCGAAATGTCTGAAGAGTTGTCTGAAGGAGAAAAGGGAGATACGGTTGGTGATATGCCTGCTCATGCTGATAGTGTCAGAGGTAAAATGCATCGGGTTAGTTCGGTTGATATGATGGCAAACTGGGCTAGCCAACACACTGAGAAGAAATTATATCTTGTGCTGATCAGGTTTGATATGCCTTTGACCCTCCGATTTTCAGAGATTGCTACTGATTTATCTAACAAGGAAATATTTTCTGTGAAGAACTAATTTCTTTGGTATTGATGTGTTGTTGATTCGGTAAAGGATTTTGTGATCTTTTCCTGTCCATTGTGCAGTCTTCACGGCTTGATCCGAGGGGAGAATATGGAACTTGGTCGGGATTCTGACACAGGAGGACAGGTACGCTATGTAATTTCGGAAATTGAAAGTTGAATAATTTAAGTCTTCAACCAGTAATGTAATTGCTTAGCCATTTTCCTATATCAGCTGTCAACTGGGAACTAGTTGTTTATAATACTCCATCTTTCATGTTCATCATTGTGGGATCTTCTTCTGCACAATATCTTGTCTAGTTTTTTTATAACTTCACTCTTTTTTCTTGTCTCGTCTCTCATTTCTGTTTGAAGGTGAAGTATGTTGTGGAACTAGCCCGTGCTCTGGGCTCAATGCCTGGAGTCTACCGTGTTGATTTGCTTACAAGGCAATTAGCAGCGCCAGATGTGGATTGGACCTACGGTGAACCATCAGAGATGTTGAACCCTGTTGATCCCGATAGCCAAATGAATGAAACTGGGGAGAGTGGCGGGGCATACATAGTCCGAATACCTTTTGGTCCCAGAGAAAAGTACCTCTCCAAAGAACTTCTGTGGCCACATATTCCAGAATTTGTAGATGGAGCACTATGCCACATTAAGCATATGGCTAAGGTTCTCGGAAAGCAAATTGGCAATGAAGAACCTCTCTGGCCCATTGCCATTCACGGGCACTATGCAGATGCCGGAAACTCAGCTGCACTTTTGTCAGGAGCACTAAACGTGCCAATGATATTTACTGGTCACTCTCTTGGGAGGGACAAGCTAGAACAGCTGTTAAAGCAAGGGAGACAATCAAGGGAGGAGATCAACTCAACTTACAAAATAATGAGGCGTATAGAGGCCGAGGAGATGACTCTTGATGTTTCTGAAGTAATAATTACCAGCACAAAACAGGAGATAGAAGAACAGTGGCGTTTGTATGAGGGATTTGATCCGGTCTTGGAGCGGAAACTCCGGGCTCGAATCCGGCGTAATGTCAACTGTCATGGAAGGTTCATGCCACGAATGATAGTAAGTCGTATGTTGTAAAAAAAAAAACTCAGTTTTAGTACCGTGCTTTCATTTTTGTTGCTTGTAACTTTTTCAGGTAATCCCTCCTGGCATGGAATTTCGTGATGTTGTTCCACATGATGGAGACGTGGATGGGGATGTAGAAGGAAATATGGATGGTGTTGGAAGTCATGACCCATCTATTTGGTCTGAGGTTTGATCTAATCCTTTTTTTCCCTGATTCGCCCTTTTATGTTTAGCTGATTGCAGCTGCGGACAGATAGAGTTTTAGCAGCACTTTTGACCAAAAGAAAATAAACAGTTCTTATTTGTTTGGTCATCTGATGGCTCTTTCGCATGTTCATGGTAGATAATGCGGTTCTTTACCAATCCGCGCAAGCCTATGATACTTGCTCTAGCCAGGCCAGATCCGAAGAAGAATTTAATAACATTGGTGAAAGCGTTTGGAGAGTGTCGCCCTTTGAGAGATCTTGCAAACCTTGTAAGTCTATGTTATTGACTATTCAGACATCATAAGCAACAGGAGTCTCTTGTATAGTTCTCAACACATTTTGTGTTCCCAGACTTTGATTATGGGAAACAGAGATGTGATCGACGACATGTCTTCTACAAATTCATCTGTTCTCCTATCTATCCTCAAATTGATCGACAAGTACGATCTTTATGGTCAAGTCGCATATCCAAAACACCATACGCAATCTGATGTTCCTGATATATACCGTCTCGCTGCAAAAACAAAGGTACCACTCGTCTAAGGTTTTGATTTTGAAACGCTGGCTGATCTTTGATGACTTCGCAGGGCGTTTTCATCAATCCAGCTTTTATAGAGCCTTTTGGTCTCACGTTAATCGAGGTGCTGCAACGTTTATTTTGAGATGATCTAAATTTTCATTCACAATACTTTTTTTTCACCCAGCACATCTTTTCCCAAACAGGCTGCAGCTCGTGGATTACCAATCGTTGCTACAAAAAATGGGGGCCCCGTTGACATTCACCGGGTTCGTTCTCTTAAAGCACTTCATTCGACAACCTCTCCATCATCATCTGCAGCATATTAGGTCTCCTCTCCCACTGAAAATTTAACAAACAAAAACAAAAATCATTTACAGGTTCTATACAATGGTCTGCTAGTTGATCCACACGATCAGAAGTCTATAGCAGATGCTCTGCTGAAGCTCGTTTCTGACAAGCACCTTTGGGCCAAATGTAGAGACCATGGATTGAAAAACATCCATCTTTTCTCGTGGCCCGAGCACTGCAAGGCGTACTTAGCGCGAGTCACCATTTGCAAGCAAAGGCAGCCAAAATGGCAAATAACTGACAACAATTACGCCAAGTCAGACTCCGACTCCCCCGAAAATTCCTTGAGAGACATCAAGGATCTCTCATTGAGTTTGAAAATATCTCTAGACAGCGACAAAGCTGAAGGATTAACCAGCTTTGACATGAAAGACCAAGAAACTGGCATTGGCAAGAAACAGGTCACGAGCTCGCCTTTGGCATTAGCCAGCGAGTGCATGAAGAATCAAGAAAGTCCCAAGTTCCCTGCATTTAGGATGAGGAAATTCATATTCGTCATTGCCGTGGATAGCGAGTCTGCTTCTGAACTTCTAAAAATAAGCAAAGGGATCGTTGAAGCTTGTACCGATAAGGATTCGACATCGATAGGCTATGTTCTATCAACTTCGTTCAGTATGCCCGAGCTAAATAGTCAGCTGAACTCATTTGGGCTTAAAAAGAGTTACTTTGATGCAATAATATGCAACAGCGGTAGCGAAATATACTACCCAAATCCTAATGCTGCTGAAGGTTCTGTTTCGGTATCTCCCGACTTTATGATGGATTCAGACTACCATTCGCACTCCGATTATCGATGGGGCGGAGCAAGCTTGGGTAGCACCTTACGCCGTTGGGCTGATTCTGTGAATCAAAAAATGGCAGACAAAACTCGGGCCCGCCATCACTGAGATTGACTCGGGATCTTCGAGCTGCTACCACTTTAAAGCGCGGGATTTATCATTGGTATGTTTTGTGGTGCAAAATCAACTTTTTCTTTTCACTCTCAGATACGTTATTTTTGGAATAGTAATTCAAGCATTTTCTCTGCCACTGAAGGTTCCACCACTCAAGGATCTGAGGAGATTGATGAGGATTCAGGCGCTCCGTTGCAACGCTGTGTACTGCAGAAACGGAGAGGGGATAAACGTGATTCCAATCCTTGCCTCTCGAGCACAGACTCTCAGGTATGGCACATTAGATAATATCAGCGTTGAAGAAATTCTTTCTCTTCACTAAAGAAATGATATTATTACATTATCGAAATCAGATACCTGCATATTCGATGGGGCGTAGACTTGTCGAACGTAGTGGTTTTCGTGGGAGAATGTGGAGACTCGGATTACGAGGGCATGCTCGGTGGGCTCCACAAGACGGTGATTCTCAAGGGACTGTGCAGTGGTGCTGCGGCTAAGATACATACTAACAGAAGCTATCCTCTCGAAGACGTTATACAAATGGATCATCCCAACAGTGCTGAATGCAAAGAGTTCAAGAGGGATTGTATCAGATCAACCCTGAAAAAATTAGGAGTGCTTGACAACTAAGTTACTTATTTATTATTACAAATGTTAGATTATTCAGACCAGTCTGATCTTCAGAACACCCATTTTGAGGTTAGCCTCGTCAGAAATGGATTTATGTTACCAAAATGCACTTGTGTTTAGTTTGATTTGAAAAGATATCTATCATCTGTGGCAGTTTATAATTAGTTAGTGTGAATAAATTGTTACAGGAAAATACTGAAGAAATTAGCAATCGAATCGATCCGCTGCAGACACATTTTACCTGCATGCTGTTTTGAATCCAAAAACAACGACACTAAGTTATCAATACTTGCGTAATAAAAGTTTAATTCTGCTATCATTTCCCGATAAGCTTGTAATAAGCGTACAATCCCGACCCTATGAAACCGAGGACTTGTCCGACGACGTTCAGCTGCGAGCAGAGCAAAGATTAATAAGTATTACACGCATTAGACCAAACTCGGTTAACAAGAAATTCGAGCGAGTGGTTGGTAGTGAACGACTTACTAAATCGAATGGCAGCCCACCAAAAATGACCCAGCCGAGCGATATCGTGAAAAGATCCTAATAGATATGATGCGTTAGATGTATTTGATCGTAAAGATAGAATCGATTTCTCTTTCAGTAAGTAACATACCTTCAAATTGCCGCATATTGTCTGGGTAAGTGCAGAGTTGAGGGTGGTGTTGAGGAATATACTGTAGTTCAAGAAGAAGGCTAATATGCACGACAAAAGCAGCACCGCCTGAAATCATCGAGTATTCGCTGCGTTATGTCATAATAAAGGCGGTCAAATGTATGAAATCATCGAGTATCGTACCAGAAAACCAGGAGAAAGCAGGTATGGAAAATTCATTGTCATCTCTAAATCGCCCCTCAAAAGTGTCCAAAGCAGCAAAACGGGCCCGCATAAAATGCCTTGCACGTCGATTGGCTATCGTTACATTTTCTAGAGGAAAAAAAGCGGAAAAGGCAAACACTTAAGAGAGTTGCAGCATTAGCGCCACGGCAAAACTCACCGTTGCACCACATCAGGCCAAAGCTACTGAGACCACTGGACTTTCCTGGAAATATACGTAGTCTGAGGGGTGAAAAAGAAACACGCAAAAACATAAAATCTTGAGATAGAGGTGGATGACGTTTTCGTACCAATACGAGCTATAGTTGCAAGGTATATTGCTGTAGTGATGTTCGATACGAACACAAATAGATATCCGTAAAAGTCAAATGAAAGATCTCGCGCCCCGGCGATAAAGGCACCAAGCACTATCAATGCCACACTGAATGGAAATTCGAAGAAAATCAGTCAATCCCAGTTTTTTTTTTACAGCATATATGTTATATCAGATAGCATGTACTAAGATATTATCTTTAATCCAAATAGCATGCATGGTTTTTACCTCCCGATAATCGGTTGTGTGTATCTCTGTTTCACAAGGATATACTCAACTATCATAGTAAATACCACGGTAGTTCTCCTTAAGGTCGTGTACATGGGTACGTTTACGCCTCGAACAGACTCCATAGTAGCTAGCTTTCGAGAAAAGGAAGAGAATTTGTGAATATAGACGACATGAAGAGAATGAAAAGAAGGGGGAGAAGAAAAAGACAATGTTTATGTTGGAAAAGGGCTAAATAAATGGATGAAATTCCTCATTACCATGTAAAGCAAGTAAGTTAGAGCAACGGGCGATGTTTTTATCAACGTCTTTACGGGTACCATTCTTGAACTCTCGATCGTGGATATGGATTCATTTGCATGAAAAGATATGAGCTTTAAGCGATGTAGTACGTAAAGGAAAAAGCAAGAGCTTATCATCTGCAATAAATACAGATACATCAGCATACGATGCGTCGATTCCATGCAATGAATGTCAACAACCGTAAATACACACGCTCGATACGTTCATCCATTATTTGAGCATATGTCAAATTTGTTCATATTACCTGACAAAGCGTGATGACATTTGCACATGGAAAGTTGTAAGAAGAGAGAGCGGCTTTATTGAATATAACCAAGAGCACTGCAAATGTTGGATGAGAATATGAGCTGCTTAGAACATGGAAGGAGCTTCACAATCCAAATTAATCAACAAATAAAGGAAGTAATAATCAAGAGAATAGCGGATTGAGCCACAACCCTTGAACGCAATCATACCAGAAATCGAATCTGATTGATTATTTTCAATGAACTAAGATCTGGGTCAGAATCAAAACCATAAATCAACCACGATGGAAGAAGCATACGGTCCATTGGAGACAAAATCTGAAAGAAATTAGCAGTTACCAGCACAGGCCATGTAAGAAATGGCAGCGTAAGCTCCTCTTTTGGTCATGGAAGATCCTTTGAATAGCTTCTCTTCAGCTCTGCTCGGGGAATCGTTCGACGCCATGGGAAGAATCGAACTGTTCTTCGAATTCAAAGCCATCCCGCGATTATATTTCCCAGTCCCTTCTTTTTTTTTTTCCGCGGAGTTGATTTCTGGCACACAAAGAAAGAACGATCTTTGCTTTTAAAGGTCTGATTTTGCCGTCGATTTCTGGAACAAAAGAGGAGACTTTGACCCGCAAATTGTCTTCAACACTCGAACGGTAAAACCAGAGCAGATTCAAACCGCACGTGCCTATGATGATATGGAAACTTACTGTAGATCGATCTTTTTATTACATCCAAATGCAAAGGAATGTTTTTTTTCTTGTAGGATTCTATCTTTTAAGCTCACACAACACAGTCTGTCATCTCCATTCCGCGGCTTAAACTACAAAGATCGAAGCTTTGATATCAACTTCGAACAATCAAGTGGTAAGAAGAATAGGTTGAAGATGATCAGATTGCTCCCTAGCCCTTTAGCTTTTGGTGATGATAATAATTTTCGAAAATTTGATTATTTTTATATTTGGGTATTTTTCATTGAACAATTGGAGACTTTTTTAAACCATGAGTAACACACTGGCTTGGCTTCTCTTTTTATTTTTTAATTTCTTTTCTCATTTGTTTTTGAAAATACTAGTTTATTGCCCGTGCAATGCACGGGTTTAAATATTTATAATTATTATAAGTTTTTATCAGCAAATTCACGGAACATACCAAAAGAATGAAGGGTGAATAACTTTCTGAAAGAATCAGTGCGCCCTTCCTCGCCCAGCGATAGAGCAATGCCGGTGAGAATCGCAAGATGTCGAACGTCATCCTGTGCTCTCTTGGCACAAAGACTTTGTGTACTGCTTTGTCCATACTTCGAAGAAACACCTGAAACCAATCCAACAGCCATTAAATAACATACACTATCATGTTGTTAGAAAAAGAAGAAAGCAACAACCTGAAAGATTAATCATTTAGTCACATATTAAGGCATCGTAAGAATGAGTTCAAGAAGACAATAATTACAACAACAAATAAAGAAGGTATCGAACTTCTCAATCATAAAAATAATTACAAAAAATTTACTTCTACATCGAGCAAAACGGCGACGTTGGGGTTGAGGGAGATGGTAGGCCCCGAGTTCGTTCTGAAGATAGCGGAGTAAATATTGGATTCTTGATCTGAAGAAGTCCTCAATGCTTTGATTGTAGAAATAGTGTATACGCCACTAACATTATTGTAAGTCGTCGCAGTAGGCGAGTTGCTGTTCCCATTGTTGTAGTACTCGAAGGAGCATCATAGTGAATGTAGTCTGCACAGTAAAGATAGAGAAAATGGATCAATGAATTATAACGACACGATCATAAAATTTGCTGTGAGAAGGCCACAGAATAATGACACTATCATAAGGCATCAAATTGCTTACTTCTCAAATAATAAGTTGATTAATTTTCCTTTTTTTCTTAAGTATATGTACCAATGACACAAAGGTAGGCTTATTTAGAACTAGCAAATTAGAAGAATTTAGCAAAAAAAAAAGCTCAACAAAAGATGCAGAGGATTAGCTGACTCACCCCTTTGTCAGTACTCATAAAGGATTTCAAAATAAGAGAAGTACATAGATTGTGCTTACTCTATATAAATTAAAGCATACAAATTAACTTCGGACGATAAAATCAAACTGGATACAATACGAATTCGGGGCACAATACCCTTAATGATCTGTTTGTGTAATCATAGGAGAATAAGCATCGTTGTACATCAAAATATTAACCAACATCTCGGGCGCTCAATAATACTATACCATCGTGTTATGACGTACTCGGTCATAAAATCCATCCACCGACTGCCAAGGTCGTCTTAGTGCAAGGCATTTTTAAAAGAATATTGAGTATACGCAGATCAAAATCATAACACACAAAGAGCGAGAAAGTAATTAAATTCCCACCCGACAGTATACCTATTAACGGTGATTTGTTTCCGATGTGGTTGAGATCGGCGTCCATTGGTTTGAAGACGATGTAGACGTCGGTGAACCTCTCCGTGTCTTTAATCGCGATTACGTCTACCTGTACCAAGATGCCCTTAAAGAGATGTAATCGTATTTTCCTTAGAAGACAACCAACACCAGCCGAACAACGGACGCACTTGTTGTTTACTACAGACAAAACCCCAACAGAGTTAAACCAAATCTATATTTCCACGACACGATAGGGCAAAGGGCTCACTCACTGTGTTCAATTCCCTGCGCCTGAATCTGGCGGGGTGATCAAAAGCTATGAAACATTTTGTTTATCTCATCTCGCAATGTAGCTTTGTTCATAGAGTTGCAAACGGTGTTACATCGAGAAGAGAATCATCATCGAATAATTCATGATAGCCATCAACAGAATCACATTGGTTAAAATTTCTACGTCGCTAAACCTAATTAATCGATTCTAAAAGGACCTTTGGGTGCTACTATTCACACCCCAATTGCACGGGTCTTAACTTTTTTATAACTAATTTAAGTTATAACACTTATAAACAAATCCTAAATTTCGAAAAACTAACTAGTGACGCTCTAACAAATTCGAAACGGATTTTTATTTTGTCTAACACTTAGAAAATTATTTTTCCAAATTGGGTTTAAGGTTTGAAATTGCAATACATACTTTTTTATTTAATTTGAATTGACAAATCAATAATATATAAAAACTAAAAATACAGGGCTCGTGCTTTTAATAAAATGTGTACATGTGAAAGTAACTAATTTTGTTATTAATTTATAAAATATTTAATTCGACAAATTTAAATAGTATTGTCTATTTTTAAAGTTTTAAAATATGTGGATAACATTAAATACCGTAAAAGATGGTAGATAACTTTCTCGGAACATTATAGTGATATTAAGAATGAATTCAATGATGAAGAAGAATTATTGCTTGATGATAGAGCTGTCAAACGGGCTGGCGAGGCGGTCCATCCGCCACTGATGAGGCGGGCTCGTGCCTCGCCTACTGGCGGGCCTGCGAAATGAAGACCCGCCCTTTAGAAAAAAAAAATTAAAAATAAGAAAAAATAATAACAGAAAAAAATAATAAAAAATAGACGCTATTTTACTTATAATCTCATCATATTTAAGTCAAAGACGCTTCCTCGTATGTCGTTTGTAATTAAAACAACATTAAAGGTGAAGATTAATTAATAAATCAGACGAAAACCGAGGTTGCGTCTTTCAGCTAGAATCTCAATACACTAATATTAGTCACTCACTTTCCTGACCACCTCGTATACTTCAATAACTTGCGAAATTTAATGAACATGCATGCAGTTGGTCGTCCATTTATTTTTAAGAAAGTTATTAGAGCGACTATATTGATGAAAATGGTTATGGGTATTCAGAAACCTTTCTGTTGCTGTAATTTGGATCTATGTTGTGTATGTTGTTAAAGGAATATGTATGTGTATCTCTATCTCCGTCTAATCATTGTTACTATTATTATTATCGGATTCATGTAAGTGGAAATAGTTTTCGTTGAACAGCTACGGAGATGTGACATCAAGAAATTATGGAATTAAAATGATAATCAAAACGTCTTTCACGCAGACAAGCAAAAGATCACAGATAAAAGTAAAAGAGAAAGACATTGATCGACTTAGAGAGACATATTGATAATGCTTGATCTCCTTTCTCAATTTTCCCATTGAAGCATGCCACGTAGATACACAAATAGGATTAAGTCAACTTAATTGGAATATTAATCAAACCGAACTATAGATAAGTTCAATATTGAATGGAATTGAAATCACTGTTAATTTATTCACTAAAACGGAAGAACGGTGTCGATGATCTATAAGATGATTAGTTAAACCGTGAAAACCCTAGATTAAGAACATATATGTCGATTGGTAATGATTTTGGCCTGTCATTGTCCTGGTAGGAACTCTACTAGTCTTGCCTTTTCATTTTCCATTTTTTTGTTCGTTTTTCCTTGTATATATAATATTAGTAGGTTAATATATCATTTGACTAAATATGTTGTAAGGTGACTTACATCTTAAGAAAACTAGAAGTTTAACGGCAAGAAAGGGTATGTATCTTAAGCTAAATAGAGAAACATTTACGGTAGATGCGATTTAAAAAAGAAAAGTGCGGGGACACAACTTGCACATATTGTTAGAACAAATAACATCATGTCGAAGACATAATTATTAATGTTGTTGCTTACTCAGATTTATATAAATCTCAATGCATGCATGCACAAAAACTTTTGTCGAGAGACTTGTCTGATTTAGACTAATGTAAGTGGACATTCACAAATACATAAAAAAAAAATATAAGAAAGTAATATCCATATGACGTTACCTTTTCATTTTCTCCAAACAAGTCAAGCTTTTTCTACGTTTACATATAAGGACTGCGTTTGACAAGTTATGCAAGCTGATGAGTTCTCAAGATCGATGAATGAATGGTGTTATGTTGATTTATTCGTGTAGCTTATTATTATTATTAAGAGGAGTAATACAAATATCTCAGTATATTGGGGTTTTATATGTAGATGATATATTTGTTATTTAGTGTTGGACTATATTAATCAGATCGTATTATTCTCAAAAAATAATAATTAATTGCAAGCATATTTCCTGATTTATTACTTACGCGGAAGTAGTGAAGTGAAGGAAAAGTAGATTTAGGATATCATGTTAGGAGATGACAAGATTTCATTCATACAAGATAAGAAATATTCTCATAACTCCAACTTTCCTCCTCCTTTAGAGGTTCAAAGCCATAATCAGCCGCACGAGATAAGAAAAGAAAAAGAA
Source organism: Craterostigma plantagineum (assembly GCA_027422505.1). Lineage (NCBI taxonomy): Eukaryota > Viridiplantae > Streptophyta > Magnoliopsida > Lamiales > Linderniaceae > Craterostigma > Craterostigma plantagineum. The sequence continues at coordinate 12,430,396 of JAPQWV010000028.1, forward strand.
AAATCAGACGATTATAGTAGAAAGCACTCCTTGTAATAATAAATAACATGACATATATAGTTCTTTTCCTCGCAATAAATCGTCGTCATTACCCAAACCATAAATAATCTTTTCCCTAAATATTAAGATAATCCGTCGCTTAATCACCTGTGATACGTACACTGTTTATTATAAATACACATACGTAATTCAACTTTTTAACACAAGATTACATCACCATTATCCATTATTTCCACAAAGGCCACCTTGTACGTACATCATTGCAACACCACCTATGTCCCTCCAAATATATATTATATATATATATATATATATATATATAAAAGATAAGAACTAATAACATCCAAGAAAACTGAGTGAGTTCTGCTAATAATCCTTCCGTAAAAAACCTGCGAATGAGCAGCTGCAGAAATAAAGAACGAAGAAGATGAAAAGGCATACATGTTTATTATCCATCATAGTCACTGGTTATTCTGCAGCTGATGAGTAATACCCTAATAATAAGAATAACCAGTGACTATGATGGATAATAAACATGTATGCCTTTTCATCTTCTTCGTTCTTTATTTCTGCAGCTGCTCATTCGCAGGTTTTTTACGGAAGGATTATTAGCAGAACTCACTCAGTTTTCTTGGATGTTATTAGTTCTTATCTTTATATATATATATATATATATATATATATAAATATATATTTGGAGGGACATAGGTGGTGTTGCAATGATGTACATACAAGGTGGCCTTTGTGGAAATAATGGATAATGGTGATGTAATCTTGTGTTAAAAAGTTGAATTACGTATGTGTATTTATAATAAACAGTGTACGTATCACAGGTGATTAAGCGACGGATTATCTTAATATTTAGGGAAAAGATTATTTTATGGTTTGGGTAATGACGACGATTTATTGCGAGGAAAAGAACTATATATGTCATGTTATTTATTATTACAAGGAGTGCTTTCTACTATAATCGTCTGATTTTTCTTTTTCTTTTTCTTATCTCGTGCGGCTGATTATGGCTTTGAACCTCTAAAGGAGGAGGAAAGTTGGAGTTATGAGAATATTTCTTATCTTGTATGAATGAAATCTTGCCATCTCCTAACATGATATCCTAAATCTACTTTTCCTTCACTTCACTACTTCCGCGTAAGTAATAAATCAGGAAATATGCTTGCAATTAATTATTATTTTTTGAGAATAATACGATCTGATTAATATAGTCCAACACCAAATAACAAATATATCATCTACATAGTTATCCGTGCTTGTAAACTGCTTGTAACCTGCTCCTTCTCCATCTTAGTCAACTTAATGATGGCCAACCCAAATTCTCCTGTCATGTCCTTCATGCTTGTTAAGCTCACTAAGGAGTCAGCATGTAATTGCAACACCCAAATCAATCATTTTACATAATTAAACGATCCCACAACACAACACATGAACATCTGTAGCTAAACTATATAGCTCGACTTGACTTTGTGATTTAAGAGGCTATGCTCTCTATATTATAGAATCAAAAGCAAGCACAACTTTCATCTGATAAGATTTCGACGCTGACTACTGTCCATAGAAACAAATCGCTAAAATAATAAATCAGATACGAATGTGGGACGTTTACTGGCGAACCGAACCATCAGCTCCTCGTCTCGTTGTTGCGTAATCCATAGGTAAAATAATATCTCAACGTAGCATGTTAGGCAATCATGCAGAAATCTTACATACAACTTACATCAGCTTACTAATTTTTGACCTTTTCTACCATTTAGGAACGACAAATGAAACCAATTGTCAAATGAAATTAAATCGAAAACTTACCCATGAAGAGAGGGCTTTGCAGTTGGGAAGAAGATTTCGTCATGTCCTGATGCAAGCTGGGGTTCAGGTGATGGCATATTGAATCAATTGATGGTCGTGGAAGAAGCTGGGGTTCGTCTATCCATCTATTTGTTCCTTAGAAAGCCTGTTCGATCTCTTCGTCTGTCGACCATGCTACCACGAAATGGGACATTACAGGTCCTGCGATACTTATTTTCTTCTACACCATGAGAAAATTTTTCTAATGCCAGGTAGAAGGCGAAGTGACTTAGGAAAGCAGTTTCCTTAGATTGTGCGGGTAGTGGTGAGGCGATTATTTTATTATTAGTTATTTTAACAAAATCCCTACTCAAATTGACGTGAAGAGAATCTTTTGAGGGTGGTTTTTTTTCCATTATTTTTTATTTAATTTTAATTTGTCTTAAGTTAGAATGGACACGTGTCCCTTTCCCCTGAAACCTACATTTCTTTTTATATATAAGATTGTACATTATATATTTTTTTCTAAATAGATAAGCTTGCTCTGGAAATACGAGAACTGTACTGGCGTTATCATTATCAGAGCCCAACTATAAAAGGCCCCCTCGCTCTCAAACCCTAATCTTTCTGTCGACATTTTCCTTGGCAGAATTATTGAAGTTGCAATCCTTATCAGCTCGTCGATTCACCAATCTTCGAAGGTGAGTTTTTTCATGCGAGCGCGCGTTGTTGTGTTTACGGAGACTATTTTGCTTCTTTTTCTTTCCGTTCTCCCTGATTAGGGTTTGTGGACGATTGCAATTTTTGATGTGTAGATCTGCTATCTGGTGAACAGGTAAAAGAACCTAGCAATGGCAGACATCAAGGATAACGAGGCTTACGAAGAGGAGCTCCTCGACTACGAAGAAGAATACGAAAAAGCGCCTGACGCAGTCAACGCAGCAGTCAATGGCGAGTCAGCTAAGAAGTGAGTACCTTGTCCTTCCCTTGATATGACATCGGTTGCTCGATCTACTTTTGAGTCATCTATATTGTTGAATTCTTGTAAGGGTTCTAAGATGCCCTTGTATGTTTAGTCCGTTTATGTTTGAAGTAGGATTTTAATTAAGAAGTTAGTGATTTTGATGCCAGAATTTGTGCATGTATACTCACCGATTTAGAGTATCATAGACTTGTTTTGATAGATCTGTCTTAAACTTTTGTTCGTTATTAGCGTCCCAATCCCGTGAGTTGGCCTTTTTCTTGCTCTATTTGGGCATGTTCACGATTAATATAGAAAACGTAAAAGTCTGTATATTGATTGTTTAATGTGTATCCCGCTATCTGTTGAGGTTATTTGTCCAACACTGCGAATTAAATTACCAAAATCAATTTAACGTAAATCGTTTACACCACTTAATTCCAATTTGTATTAGTCGATTCTAATTCTATCAACTTTTATAGTTACTTGACACGCGACATGTCTTTTGTCTCAGGGGTTATGTTGGGATCCACAGTTCTGGGTTCAGAGACTTCCTTTTAAAGCCGGAGCTGTTGCGTGCTATTGTAGATTCTGGGTTTGAACATCCGTCGGAAGGCAAGCTGTGCAATAGAAATGAGAGTTGATATTTATGTTGATTTTTTTCCTGTCATCGACGAGTGTTTTGGCTCGCTTTTCTGCTTTTAATGAACATAAGGGATCTTTAGATCATATATATTCCGAAAGGGGATTTTCTAACTCATTAATTTGTCCTGAACCTGGACAGATTTGGACTTGTATAGTTACATTTTTTACTGTTATGCATTTTGTTATGTCATAGGCGACATTTGACAATTTGCACTGTTTATTTTTCAGGTAACTAATTAATATCATCCTACCTTGAAGAAGTTCAATGGTAAAACATTTTTAATTGAAACTGAGGCTTCGTTGGAACAACTTTCTTTGGTTCTTCACCAGTTCAACATGAGTGCATTCCTCAAGCTATTCTGGGAATGGATGTTATCTGTCAAGCCAAATCAGGCATGGGGAAAACTGCTGTATTTGTTCTTTCAACATTGCAGCAGATTGAACCTGTAACAGGTCAAGTTGCTGCCCTTGTTCTATGCCATACAAGGGAATTGGCTTACCAGGCATGTGGTCTTCTCATATAGCTCGTCAACTATTTTAAATTTGGATATATGTCTCTTCACTTTATGATCTCATAATTTTGATTCCCCAGTGGTGTTTATGTTCCTCATTTTATTTCCCTAACTGCAGATCTGTCACGAATTTGAGAGATTTAGCACGTACTTGCCAGATATCAAAGTAGCTGTCTTCTATGGCGGTGTCAACATCAAAATCCACAAAGACCTCTTGAAGAATGAATGCCCACACATTGTTGTGGGTACACCAGGAAGGATACTTGCTCTCGCCAGAGAGAAGAATCTTTCGTTGAAAAATGTGAGGCATTTCATTCTTGATGAATGTGACAAGATGCTGGAGTCCCTTGGTATGTTAATACACAAAGTTCGTTTTGACCTTTTTCTGACAGAGAGCATCTCCGTTTGCATTCTGCTAATATAATTTACTCTGTATCTTCAGATATGAGGAGGGATGTGCAGGAGATTTTCAAGATGACCCCTCATGATAAGCAAGTTATGATGTTCTCAGCTACACTCAGCAAGGAGATTCGACCTGTTTGCAAGAAGTTCATGCAAGATGTAATGCCCTTTGGCCAGTTCTACTTCCATTTTGAAGCATACCATATTTCAGTTACTCCAGCTTTCCACAAGGGTCATTCTTGTCAGAATGCTGTGGTTGAAGCACTGTGTGCTTGCGGCTTGCACTTATCTATCCAACTGAAGCATCTGATGATTAATTTGGAAAGGCTCTGATCAGGAGCATGGACAGTTTATCAGTTCATCTAGTGCTTGTTACTGATAGCATGTTCCATACAACTTGCGTTAATGATTAACTTGATAGGTTCACGTAGTTGATGTCATTTTTGTGAAGTTGGCGATGTAATTGTCTCGAGAGTATCATAGTAATCGCGAGGAGTTAGTTCTGACGGAACAGATAACCTCAGGGGCATGTTCGCTGGTCAACTTATTTCATAGTGGATATGATGATGGGCTCCTAATATTTTGACTCTCACATTTCTTCCTTTCAGCCAATGGAAATTTATGTCGATGACGAAGCAAAGTTGACCCTGCATGGTCTTGTCCAGGTTTGAGTTCGTCCTTGAAGTTGCTCTCTGATATCTTTACAGTTAAATTTTCCTTACTGAGCATATCTTCTACTTGCAGCACTACATCAAGTTGACCGAGCTGGAGAAAAACCGGAAGCTAAATGATCTGCTCGATGCATTGGACTTCAATCAAGTTGTGATCTTTGTCAAAAGTGTTAGCAGAGCTGCAGAGCTGAACAAGTTACTTGTGGAGTGTAATTTTCCTTCTATATGCATCCATTCTGGCATGTCCCAAGAAGAAAGGTTTGTTTCATCTATGGATAAGGAATGATGACTTACAATTGGTTATTATGCGAGCATCTATTGTGTTAGATTTTAGCCTTCTTTTGTGGCTGTTTTCCTGTAATTTGTTCTGCTTTTCTGTGGTTGTTGAATGGTGTGATGATGCATGAACATCTACTTGCTCAGGGTTCAACTTGTTTTCTCAACTCTTTCCATGGCTGTGGTTGATGCATTTTCAGGTTAACAAAATACAAGGGATTCAAGGAGGGGCACAAGAGAATTCTCGTGGCAACAGATTTGGTCGGGAGAGGAATTGACATAGAACGCGTCAACATTGTGATCAACTATGATATGCCTGATTCCGCGGACACATATCTTCATAGGGTTTATTCACTATCCATTGATACTTTGTTTTTTTCTCTTAGTAGGACAATTCCGTATTTTAACTGTTGGTCATTCTGCTAGGTGGGTAGAGCTGGTCGGTTTGGCACGAAGGGACTTGCCATTACGTTTGTTTCTTCAGCATCTGATTCAGATGTTCTTAATCAGGTATAGTAGGTTATCAAGTTATGTTGATTTCGTTCTTCTCTTTTCAGATATTTTTCAGTATGCGGTTTCACTATTTTACAGGTTCAGGAGAGGTTTGAAGTTGATATCAAGGAACTTCCTGAACAGATTGATACATCAACTTACAGTAAGTTTCGCCTATGCTCTTCTAAGCCAGTCGTAACATGTTCGTTAACCGTCAGATTGTGTGCTTCTTACTCGAATACCTCCTCTCCTCTCTTCTCATTCTTTTCTTGGGGCATCATCTTAGCTCTTCAACTGTGTACTGAAGCTCAAGTTTATCCTTATACGTTATGCAGTGGCATCTTAGAGAGGCTGTTTTCCATGTTCGTTGCAAGAAAGAGCGAGAAACTATGGAGTAGCTGTTCGAATGTCTATGTTTGATGCTAGTTATCAAGAACTTCTGTCGAGTGCTATCTAAGATTTTACTTTTAGTTGAACTTTTTTATTAACGGCAGACTTAAAATATATGCAGCAGTTCATTTAGTCGTTGACTGACAATTACTACAATCATTGTATTGTAATTCCTGGTGATTTTCTGATGCCTTTCTTCCCCATAAGCTCTCTAACAATAGCTTTCTTTCTCCACTCTGACATTGCAGCATAAAAACTAGACAGCATAACATAGTTAGCCTCTTCCCTCGGCTCATCAACAATGAGATCTTTAACCAAACTTTCACTAAAAAGCAGTTCTCCACCACGAGAACTACAAGCCTTGACCAAAGTTCGCCTGATGACAGAGTTTGGTGCCATAGGCATCTTCGACTCAACGAATTCAATGGCTTCTTCGACCAGCCCAGCCCTGCTAAACAAATCCACCATGCACCCATAATGCTCCATCCTTGGAACAATTCCATATTCGTTCGTCATCATATCGAAATATCTCCTTCCCTCTCGAACCAAACCACAGTGACTACAAGCCGAGAGCAAACCGATGAACAACACATCGTCTGGGATCACTGCTCTGCTCAGCCTCGCCTCTTCGAAGAGTTCTACAGCTTCTAAACCGCGCCCATGCAAGGCGAGGCCAAATAATATCGTAGTCCAAGAAACTACGGTTCTTTTGATGCAGTCCATGTTTCTGAATAGGTTCAATGCCTTGTCTAAATCCCCACACTTGGCAAACATGTTGATCAGTGCATTGCAAAGCTCCGTTCCCATTTCGATGCTTTCGTTCTTGATGTAGGACTCCACCCAACGTCCAAGATCGAGTGCGCCCAAATCTGTGCATGCAGATAAGACTGATATCAGTGTGAACTGATCGGGCTTTAAAGTATGAGACTGCTGCTGCATTCTTCTGAACAATTCGATGGTTTCTTTTGACTTTCCCCATCTCACAAATCCGCCCATCATGATGTTCCATGAAACTACGGTTAAGCTAGACGTTTCGTCGAACACCTTCTCTGCGAGCTCTAAGCCTTCCTCGGAACTACAGCAGTACATCTTGATCATGCTGTTGATGACGTGGGTATCCCCGCAGAACCCGAGTTTCAAAACCGACCCGTGAAGAGTTCTGCCCAAGCTCGGGTCGCCGATTCCGGCGCATGCTTTGAACAGAAAAGGGTAGGTGTAGTTATTGGGTTTGATGCCAAGGCCGAGCATTTTGTCGTAGTAACCCACGGCGGCTGAGCTCTCGAAGCTGCTGCTCTCTGCGTATGCCTTGATGACGGTGTTGAAGAGGAAAGTATCGTAGGAGCAGTCGGCAGATTGGTGGCCGAAGATAAACGAACAAGCATATTCAATAGCTCTAAGATCTGCTGCGGCGGAGGTAAATCTTGTGAGGACGAAAGGGTTGTTATGGAAACCATGTTTGAGTATTTGAGCTTGAATCTGAGTTAGCTTGAAGATTGAATCGCATTTCTGCAAGAGAGTCAAGCAGCTCTGCTCTGCAACTCTTCCGTACACTTAGGGATCATCTACTTGTACAATCTCTACATACAAGATTTACACTCCTCGACTGGTTGATAATGCACTTGCACACCAACTGCTCGGTGAAATTACGACTCCAATTATCAAATGAGACAAAAGTATGAAATTAAGTCTTCATTAGCATTAACATATATACAACACCACAAAATGCAAGGCACAATTTGCTCAATTCTTCCCCTTCCCAACACATATGAATAAGGAAAAACAAGAACAAAACAAACATTCTCAGCCTCAACAGTTAACACCACACTGCCCCTGCGCCGTCCTCTTCGTCGCGTCCGAGGTGAAAGGGTCGATCCTCACCCAAAGCAAAGAAAAGATCGAAGCAAGAAGAATCGACCAAACAATAACGATCGTCGGCGTACGGTTCTGCCTTCGCAACAGACCCTTGAGGAAAGGATAGAGATGGACGATCACCCATATGGCGAAGAACAGCTTCCCGAAAAGCGGGCCCCACGACAGGTACCCGCTATTTATAGCTATGGAGACGCCGCCCACGATCCCCACGAGTGGAACGAGTAGGACGGTGGTCGGGGGTACGAGTAAAGACGTCCACTTGAAAACTTTAGAGCTCAGCAAAGTCCCCGTCTTCGTCCGAGGCCTTTGATTGAGTAGCCCCTGAAAGACGGCGACCAGGTGAGCGGAAGTTCCTCCTATGACCCAAAACTGCTCGTTCCTCCACCAGTCCTCGACGCTCACCCCGCTCCACCTCATCTCTAATATGCCCGTCGCGAATATGGAGACGAAGAGGAGGATGAACCACATGCTAGCAACGTTGCTTATCTGCAATCAGAGATTAGATTCGAATGTTCTGTCACTACTGCCAACAATGAGCGTGACAACTGCCATACAGACATAAAATGACATAGTCATCATCTGACTATAGAGTTCAACAAGCATATTGATCTTACTCTAGAATGGGAAATACAATTGAAGAAGCCACTCTTGAAATGAATACATACAACTTCAGCACACTTCTAAATTACCAAAATCCCATGATCAACAACACGACTCGATCTTGGCTTCAAATCCAAGCTAAGACTAGAACATCGCCTTGAAATCCAAACTCAATAAACAATCAGATCGAAGCTCAGAACTAAGTAAACCAAGCCTTACAAGAGAAGAATATACCCCACTATCAGAGTCGTGAGGAATCCTAACAAGCTCATTTCTCTTGTGAGAACCAGCCACCAAACCTGCATTTGCCTCCGTTGATCTCCAATTATCAACAGTTTACAACAACAATTTTCAGCGTTTCATCCACAACACAAGTACTCAAGTGAAGTAAATGAGTATTAATTATAGCTTGTTCTTTATCCTTAGCTTCATCAAGCTGCAATACACTTCCCCTCTCTCTCTCTCTCTCTCTGAACTACTCAATTACTGAATTTCATCAATCATCAGTGGTGAAAATGTGAGGTTTTTTTTTTTTGTAATAGTAACGTTAGCATCCTCTACTTGACGAAACGACTAACGACCGGCTATCGCCGGTTGCCACTAAGCTGAATTAACTTGCCCCTGTAAGTCCTCCATATTACTAATGTACCCCTTGGCAGATACAATTTTAAGGTTTTTGCATTTAAATCCTTATTTGTGACATTATTTGTATTAAGTCCCTGAATAAACTGTATCTTCCATTGCCCCAAAACCTCACAACAAGCGGCAACAATGTTGCAGAGATGGTGCTCTCAAGCTCGCGCGTTCGCGTCGGCATCTATCCTTCATTCATCTCCTAAACTTTTTTGTACCAATCAGCACTCTTCGATTGGCAGGTATGCCCTTCACACTTTTCAGAGTCTACCCCAACGGCCAGCGATCTTCGCCAATGCGCCGCCGATTGTGGCGCCTGATGCGAAGTCCTTCCTCAGGGCTTCTCAGCTATCTCAGCATCCACTCTCTGTAAGTGTTGATTACTTTGCTTGCCCATTTTTTGTTTGAGATTTACTTTCGTGGTCTTTGGTTTTACCATGGGGTACCTCGGGCTTTGCTCTCATGTGTTCGGAATATTAGGAGATTGGATGTTTGCTGCTGGGTGTAATTTTTATACCTACTTGATTCTTGAATGTATCTTTACACGGTTTCTTATTGTTCGTTTGTGTGGTATAGTGGCTTATGCTTCAGAATATGTCACTGGGATTTGTTTCCCTTTACATTCTTGTACAATTGGTGATTGCATTTGGTGGGGTGTTGCTCTTTGTGTGCATAAAGTCAAGCATTTTGTGTGGGATTTAGTTTTAGTAGAATTGAACTGAGAATAATTTGCGTATTAGCTTTGCCCAAATCTTTTGGTTCTTTTGCGTGTTATGCTTTACCTTGTTGGTTTCAGGGTTCAGACAAAACTAATCTTCAGTTGCCTTAAAATTTGTTTATTAATTGCTTTGTCTTTGGAAATGTTGTAAATTTAGTTTATGCAAGTGCGACATATCACAGCCAAGCAAAGGAAAAGGAAGCTGAAGAGTAGACAACCGATGACTCCTGTGGTTTCCAAAGTTAAAAAAATCAAAATGAAGTATTACTCGTATGTATCAAATGCACGAGATGGAATTTTAGGCTTCATATTCTTATAGGTATACACTAATTTCACTGACATATGTTTCACCCTTCAGGTCCTACAAAGGTAGATTCAGGGTGATGAATGATGGACTAATCAGACGCTGGAAAGAGGGGAAGAGACATAATGCTCACTCAAAGGTTTGTTAGTATTGATCTTAGGAAAGTTGATGTGCACCCGTAAAGCCAGTTTATTTAGATGCTTTACAGAGCCTCATTGAAACTTAGGAAGCATTACGTATAGGCTTTAGAGCGAAGTACTGGCTTACATACAAGCATATTTCTTTTGTTCTTTCTCTATTGTGTTTCTTCTCTCCACTTCTCTAGAGTTTGCAAGTACAACTTTATCTAGATATACCAGAGACGCATGAGTTCTGATTTATATGATTTGGTGTGCATATGATAGTCACTTAACTAAGGTGTACTTATGCTCTACGAAGTAATTCGTTCAACTTTAAGCTTTATGACTACAATGCAATCAGCTGAACTCAACCTTCTTTGTTTTCTGCATTTTTCTTGAGGAAACCATGACATTTGATTTCATTTTCATTTTTCATATGTCCATTCTAATGCACAATTATGAGAAGTAAATACTTTTGTGCATTGCAGTCTAAGAAGTCGAAACGCCGCCTCAGACAACCAGGAACAGTGCCTTTGGCTTACGCTAAAGTGATGAAGAAACTCAACTTTTGTTAACTGAACTCACGAGCTCAACTCCTTTTCCAGGCATCTTTACGTGCTAATTTTGCTCCCGTTTCATATTTTAAGACAAGAATAACCTTTGTCTGTATCATTACTCAGATGCTAGAAAATTTCCCAAGATTTGACTTTTCCAGTTTAGCCCAATGAATGAACTACGAAAATGAAAATTCTTCCTTGTTATCGTATCACAAAGTTCTTTCTCGGGACCCCATACAGAATAAATTATAACAGACTCCTACATCTAATTATTAAGGCGAAAAACGGAGACATTGTTTCTTCTGTGCTTCAATAATTCAAACATCTACCGTGATGGACCCTTTCGAACGATGCCCACCATCGCCATCGTGAGAAGGAGAAGCCTTCTCGCTGTTAACAACATGTCCAGCGTCTTTAGCTCCTTTAAGGCTGCTGATATTACCGAAGATCACCACAAACATCCCTACGATCCCAGCGCAGAACGAAATCCCATACGACTTCCCGATATTCCCAGGCACAGACGTCGAAAGCGCAAACCCTAGACAAGAACCGAGCGCTCGTGCCCACGAAAACCACACCGAAAACGCCCCTTCTTTGCCAGGTGGCGAACAGTCGAGCCATAGCACTCGACCAAATGCATGGACCAGCCCTAATATCACAGAGAGTTCAAAATAAGCTCCAATCTTTCAGACACTTAAAGATAAGAAGAAAGAAAGAAAAATGTAAAGCTTTGAGTGCAAAAAGAAACCTGTGGCAGTTCCCTGGACAGCAGCAAAGAGAAACATCTGATTCTTGCCCCAAGTGCTCCCACGGTAATAAAACCCGAAACCCGCCGTGAAGCATGCGAACAAAAACCCGAGGAGCTGCATTTTTTCGGCGTCCAACTTCATAAATTGCTGGAAAGGATGAGTCAATGGAAGGGAAACCAAAGGGAACAAGAAATAAGTTAGCAGTAGGTAAAGAACGTTCTGTCTCTCCAGGCAAAGATATCCTACTGCATAGAGCAACCCTCCACCGAAGACTCCCATGGTCATGAAAGAAGAAAGGAAAACGCCCAAGAGACTTCCCAAAGCGTGGGGATACTTAGAGATGGAGACAACATGGGAAATCGAAGAGGAACTATTATTACTATTATCCGATGATTGGTCGATGGGTTCCGCTGCAAGAACTCTGCTTGTACTGAAAATATGAACCATGCCCAAACCCCACAGCAATCCGCTGAATATGGAAACGACCCATAAAGAATCGAACTGATCAGATCTACGGAGCATAAGGGAAGCGAAGGAAGCCATGATTGCAGCTCCCAAGGAACCGAAGGCCGTGGAGTAGAGAGACAGCCAGCTAGAGAACGATCTTCGGTCGGAGAATTCTCGGGTACGGATCTTGTAACCCGTGAACCCACGGATCATCAGGCCCAAGTGACGGGCGTGGAAGGCGACGACGATGGTGCTCGAGGCTACGATGAAGGCTATGTATGGTGGGAATATCCACGATTTGCGTATGAAGCCTGAGGGGAGGCAGAAGAGCGCGCCCACGCCCGTGGCTAGGCCGGCGATGAGCTGCTGGTTTGGCCCACGGTCGAGGTGTACGGAGACGACGGCGAGGAGAGGCGCCGAGAGGATTAGGCCCGAGGCCCAGGAGATGGAGGTCCATTGTAGTGGTGAGAAGTTGAGGTGTTTGTTTAGTTCGATTGCCTTTTGGACTAAGGATTCGTATCTGCAATAATTCAAGAAAAGAAAATGGAGCTTCTTATACTGATGAAAGCTCCAACTAGCACTAACATGGGTAAAGACAGACGAGTAATCCCAAGAACTTACTACAAATAGTTAGTAAGAGAAAAAAAAGGAAAGCTTACAGTTTCATCTCAAATTGGCTGCACTGAGAACCCTTGTAGCTCTTGGACCAGCCTTGCGATGGTTGCAGAGGTTCGCGAACAGTTTGGCTTATAATCAGTGGGAAAACAATAGGAATCAACACAGTGTGGACAAAGTAGGAGCACAGTCCATACAAATACCACACCATGACTTCGCCTTTCGTGGGCTTATCTGCTTCGCTTCCACCGTATGTTTTGTAGACTTCTCTAGCCCTCTCTATCTTTGCAGCCACGTTGTGAATGTCGGGCGTGGACATGGTGTTTGATACCTCGTAACCTTCGTCTTCTTTGGGCCCTCTCGATTCTTGGGTCCGAGGAGGAGGAGGACTGTTGATTTCCATTTCTTGAACGTTAAAGGTACGATTTTTGAAGGCTATTTTGAGTTGAGCTGAGGAAAATGGAGGTGTTTGTTTTGGTTTTTTGAAAAGAAATGCACGCAGAAAGATGTCGTCTGTGATTCCATGTGATAATGAAACAGCTGGTTGTGAAAGTTTCAAGAGAGCATCATAGGCATTATGGCCAAGAAAGAACCTCCTCGGTTTCCTCTCCTCACATAGTTATGTAACAAAGCAGAAATATATATATGTATATATTCAAAATATCTATATTGAAAATGAAAACCCTATATTCAAGAACTCAAAAAAGAAAATAGTAACGGTAACCCTAAATTTTTAAATTATTAGGTCACTCTTCATAGAAAGTTATGTTTGTCCATCAAGCAACAAAAGTCCAGTCAGTAACATCCATTACACAGGGCTTTGTTGACCGTTACTCACGAAGCAATTGCTGTTCAGCTGTCCAATGTAAGATTCCCATGGTCTTAGTAAAAAAACGTCTAATCCTTTGGCAAATTTGATATTGTCACTCAAAAAACTGACTGATGATGATCAAGTTAAGTATGCACTCAAGGCAGGCAACACTGAACTAAGACTAACAGCGAAAAATGGAATGCAAAGAGGATGAAGCTAGTGTTTGGATTCAATATCATGGCTAATTAACACTAGTTTGAGAAGACTCTGTCAGTGATGCACGGAGACGGATTGATGATGCATCTCAACTTCTCTTTGCTTCCCGACGTTTTTAGACGACGAAACTTGTTCGTGGCGGCCACCTTTGGGAATACGATCATCGGGATTTTTGCTGACTAAGACTTCGATCGATTCGCTTTCGACTGAGTGGAAGATTGGATGGAGGTATGCGTTGGCCAAGTAGGATTTAAAGCTGGGATCAGATTCAACCATGTCATCTTGATCGTCCTTTGTCACCGCTTCCTGAAAAAGAAAAAAGAACAAAAAAGAACGAAAGATAACATCCCTTTTGATCTTGCATAGAGAAATGTTAGAAATAGTCGAAGAAATACGGAGAAATATTATTACTTCTAGTGGGTATTTCTGGAAGGCTGGTTCGAAGCGATTCTGGCAATACTTGTGGAAGGTCAGAGTCAGAATAGGTAAGACGACGAGCAAAGGAGTTGAGTTCGCAGCCTTTTTCGTGCTCAATAGTCCCATTAAAAGAAGCTGAGATAATACTAAACTAGCTATAATTCGGTTATGGACATGAGGCCAAAACGCTGCAGCGCTCTCATATTGTTGGTTATAGACATTAATCACCTGTAGTACGATGAAGTAAGATCAAAGCCTGATATATTTATTTCGCATAATAGACTATATATACACTACTAACCTGATGACGATACACTAAATAGGCGAAGGCGAAGAAGATGAGTATGAAAGGAAGAAGGACAGGCGTGATGGACATGTACACTATTCCGAGCAGAAAGTACAGTTGAAGGCTCGGTAAAGTCTCGGGATAATCGACGCCTTTAGGGTTCATTGCCTTCTCTAGATCTGCGGTGGTTTTAACGATGAACATTTTCTTGAGATGGAAAATGACCAAAGGCTTCAGCCTTAGTATTTCGCTGGCTATTCCAGCCCAGCCATCGACCATTATGTACGTAATGAAGAAAGTGGCTTTCATTGGTATTGACACGCCGATGTTTCTTGGGATTCTACAAGAATTATCGAAAATGAGAAGGGTCTGTTTTAATCAGCGAATTAAGACATGATGGTTCTAAGCTGACTGAGAAACTTGTGTAAGAAAACAGTACTGAGTAGCTGATTGGTGAAGAAAGGCATTGAGCTGCTCGAACGCTGTCCCAGTTACTATGCTGCCCAAGAACACGTTGACCAACATGAAGTAGTAATATTTCGCAGAAGTGCTCCTTTCTAACACCGAGCGTGAAACGTGACCTTCGATTTTGGACATTGTCATTAATAACATGGGAAGAACGAGCAAGAAAATCTTAAGAGCCAGCCCG
This sequence comes from Craterostigma plantagineum, assembly GCA_027422505.1. NCBI lineage: Eukaryota > Viridiplantae > Streptophyta > Magnoliopsida > Lamiales > Linderniaceae > Craterostigma > Craterostigma plantagineum. Next base: position 12,445,532 of record JAPQWV010000028.1, read on the forward strand.
GGAAGAAAACCCTGTAGGAATGACTTGACAAATTTCCTGCATAAAATACGAAACAAAAAATTTGATTTTACACATATGGATAGATGATGATATTCATCCTATAGTAATGTGACTTGAACGCTTGCCATTCGATGAGGGGCCTTAGAAAAGGGGCAACTCTCTCCAAACCTTCCAAGTTGGCCAGCGATTGAACGAAAATGATGGGTATCATGTAGAAGAAGACCAGCGCAAAGACAGCCACGGATATGATGAGCTTTCGAACGGTGAGTGAAAAGAAAGGTATTGCTAGATTTTTCCAGTATATATCGCGTGGCTCGGGCGCCCAGTTTGTTAACCATAGGGTCGGGTTTTTGCTCTGTTGCGTTTGCGCACAAATAGCTGCGCCTTTTCTTGAGTTGAAGGAGACAAACGCAGCTGGCGTAATTGATTTGGGATCTTTGAGAACATTCTGGCGCTCCATGAGTAACTAAACGAGAAAACGCAGTGAGTGAATGGCGATTTAAAATGAAGGTATATATGAAAACTGAATGATTATAGATAGGACATTCAGATTACCTTTTCGTCGAGATCTTTAATTTCTTGCTCGTAGAAGTTGATCGAATCAACCTTTTTACCCCAAAGTCCGAGGAAGCCTGTCTGTGATGCAAAGAAATACAGAACTTGTGAGGAAATAGATATGCTTTATACATCATGTAACAATATCACATATCTTTGCCAGCAAAATACAGATAGTTTTGAAAGGTCGACATACCCTTTTTGTAGGCCTCTTGCCAGGATTTCTCTCGAATTTCAGCTCATTATAGTCGAGCCAGTTCTGAATTTTATTTCTCTTCATCACCATTTTCGCGAACTTATTGGCATTAACGACAGCCTAAGTGGTCAGAAACAAGAAATCAAATCAACTGTAAGAAGAAATGTGTCTTTCAAGTGTCAAAGAGCGTCGAGAAAAACTATTACCTGGTGACTCAGATAGTGCTCGGGATGGTTCTTACGAAAGAAACTTTCAACGCTATCTGATATCGAACGTCCAGAAACACGTGGCACATTCCTTACAAGAACCTGAACATAGCTTGTAAGAAATAAAGAAACTGAAATTGATAGTTCAAACACAACAGTAACAGCTGACAAGAATAACAGTCATGTTGGAAAATAACAAGATTAAGCAAAACAATACGTTGTAAAAGCTATTAAAAATGGCGGGAAATTCGAATCTGAAACATCGTCTAACCGTGAATTGCTCGGGACGCCTGCCTTGAGAAGCCAAAAAGCTCAGTCGCATTGATGCAATTCTATCGTATTCCTTGTAGAGCATGTAACACGCCCAAAAGGTGAACAAATACTCCATTGATATATGGATAAAGAACCTGAGATTTTCAACTACGTAAGATAAAGAAGCTAGTATCTGCGTGTTTTTGTGAATAGATAGTTATTTAAGTTCCTTTTAGTAAAAGTAAACAAAACACTTACTTGTAGGACTTGGGATGGACGTTTGATATCGAAAGCTTGTCGATGTTGCTGACAACCAAATCCCGGCGCAGAAAAAATAAAGTGCCGCCATAGGCGTTCACTGGAATAAGAACCAGGAGTGCCAGAATTGCTATTGGCCCGAATATTTTCAAGCTATACATCATTAAAAAGAACAGTAAGCATGTAATCGAATGGATAGCAATATGGAAGAAAAAAGAGGATATTGTACACATGAAAGTAAACTATCAAGTCAAATTATCGAGATGTTTAGTTAGGATAGGAATGTCTGAAGAAAGCTAAAACTGAAACAAGATCAATCTTTCTGCTTCCCTCTACAATTGCAACTCAAATGATCATAATGTTAGGCCAACCTCGTCCTCCCACCGAAACAAAGGAAAAGGAGAAAATGAAAAAAGATTGATAGTAATAAAAAGTAATCTCAAGTATATACTTTTATACTCCGGAGAATTGCAAGTAAAGACTACGAAAACTCACCAACCCCACCCCACTCCACACCATCATTGTCCTCAACTCAAAACAAAATATGTTCCCTTTAAAGGACTTTGAGCACCACCCTTTCCCATAATCAAAAAACCAAAAAATATTATGCATAAACTAAAAAGCTCTAAGATACTTATAAGCAAATAGTTTATCGACGATAGTTACTATCATTTAGCATCTCAAACGCCAAAATCACGGTGCCTAAATGAAGCAACTAGGAGACCGACTCGAAATACCATTTAAGTACTAACTAAAAAGAAAACAAAAAAGATGAAATCTTGGAAGTACCCAAGTAAGTAAATCCTCAAGAAAACAGCAGAATCGAGGCCAGCATGGCTAATGACCTCAGCCTCACTCATCCTCAAAGCCTGAGGCATCCAGTTTAGGAAGCTGAAGTAAGTCTTCACATTCAAATTGACGAATTTGCCCACCACACCACCCACGGTTCTGGGCTCACTCCTCTTTCCAGCTATGTACCATTTGGGAAAATAAACTCTATCGTTGATTGGTTGAATCCTCAGCAGTGCAAACGCAAGCAAGAACGCTAGAGCACTCACTATGTTGATGAGCGCTGAAACGCCTATATCACCAAGAGTTGCCATGTTTGTTTTTCTTTAGCTTTTTGTTTTTTTGGGCTGTGATTATTTGTGGGTTTTGTGATTATATATGGAAAGGAAAAGAGAGAAGGTGGAGAACAGAATATAAAAGGTGGCATAGTTAGTCAAGAAAAGAATACACTCGTCATAAGCTGTGGGGATACGTGCAATCTTTGCTTTAACAATGGGACTAATTAATATAATCGTGCCATATCACTAATGTGAAAATATGTTATGATAAATGAATTACATATAGTCAAGCATGTAATGATCAACTTTTCTTTTATATAATTACATAAAATTGAAAGTTATCTGTAAAATAATTATTATCGCCAACAGTGAGGAAGTGGATTAGGTTTCGATCCGGCAAATGATGATTCGCTCGTGCTAAAAAAATTAAGGAGGGAAAATTGAAGTGTTAATTTAATGTTGTTAGGGCAGGGCAAGTGATTATGCTATATCTTTGTTGCACGCTTAGGTTTACTTTTGCCGTGATTGTGGGTTACTATATAAACATAGATTTATCAAAGATATTATTACACAGATTAAAAAAGATGAGTTTTTTCAACAAAAAAAAAAAAAAAAGTCAATCGGTTTAATGAAAAACTTAATCCCGTATTAACTACCTAACCTTTCTCCTTAGGCAAAGGTCTGAATATATAGAAGGTTGTTGTCCACTTCTTTAGTTTTCTATTTTATTTCGTTTCTCCTGTTTTAATTTGGTTAAGCTGTGATGGGGATTTTCTCAAGATTCTCTGCGAGGGGTATCCATCGAAGGACTCAAAGTGCCCTCGTGAGCATCTCAAATCTCTTTCTCTACTTTCTTGTCTTTTACTGTTCTTCAATTTTGTTGTTGATGGTTCACAGCTCTTGGATTCTCCGGCGTGAAAGTTTTTTTTTTTTTTTTTGTAATTTCTTCAGGATGAAAGGGAAATAGCTCCGCCGAGCTCGGAGCTGACTATTACAACCAACGCAGCTACAATTGTCTCTCATGGAATCGAAGCTTCGGCGGAGTTTAAGCCGCTCGAACGCCCAACTGAGCCACTCGACCACGATCAGCCGATTCCTTGCCCCTTGCCTGAGCCTTCAATTCTGAACGTGAGCCAATTTTAAATGATTAGATTAGAATATGATTCTTCCTCATCATCAATTTCTTCAGCTATTAGATTACCTACTTCTTAGAGTCTGTTTCCGATCTCGGATCTGTGTGGTTGATGATGCCTGCTGTGCTGTTGCATATATGAAGCTCAAGATTGATTTGATGCTTAAATCGAATCCGTAATCCTTCGAAATTTGGGGCTAAACCTTGCAAAATCGTCAACAGTTTATCATGAGAAAAAAAGCCATTAACTTTTTCAAGAATTAGCAGACATGCCCTCTTTCACTCTTGATGCAATCTATGAGGTGTTAGAGAAATCGATTGAGCTTATACTGATTGTTAATCTGATCCCTCCCTGGGATCGTTTCTGTTAATCTTTAGGATGGGAGAATATGGAAAGAGAGAGTTTCTTCGGCGGTACACAGAAGAGGCGAAAACGCCCAAGAGCAGCAAGCACTAATTGCCACCGAGACGAATCCCCCGACGAGTCCGCCTCGCCCTCCTTCGAACAGATTGATTCTCCCGTCAATCAGCGCCCCCGAGCACAACATTCTTAAACTGCTCGAAGAATGCAATGCTTCTTGATCAATGCTGTTCTTCAATTTTCCCCTTTTTTCTTATCATATATACGGTTAAAGATCTGTATTTACCTATCTATACGTACATGAATTTCTTGTGGTTTTTGGTTGTGAATTCAGACACAAAAGGGTTTGGATTGGATCTACATACATGTTTTCAAGTTCTTCTACATACACAGATGAAGGAGATAACAAGATTCACGCATAGCTCAATTTCGAATCTTTCCAAAAGAAATCATGAAGCAGAAATCAACAAAGTATCAAAAGACATGGGAAATTCATACAACAAATCCCTCTTTCCTCAATTTTATATACACAACAAAAAACATCCTCTCTTTCTTCACTCACAATCTCACCTCACTCTTGCCTGACAAATGGAGACGAACTTGCATCGGTCGTGCTGTAGAACGAATCCTCTGTGGGCCCGAAATAGCTCGCGTGCCTCTCGTCGTCCCACCTCACAACCTCCCTGACGTACTTAAACGCCTCGTCGACCGTGGGCCTATCCCTGGCCCGAGTCTGCCACACGAAGAGCTTCCTCCCCGTCAGTGACTGGTAAAGATCCTTGAACTTCATCGCCACGTAGAAGAACGCCTGGTGGGCCAACGACTGGCTGTTGTGGTGGGCCCTCACGGGGCTGAAGTCGGAGAACCAATCGCACGCCTCGGCGAGCGGGACCCGATTGACCTTCTCCTCGAAGAGGTCGTACTTGTTTAAGAGCAGGACGAAGGGCGTGTCCTTGAAGCAGGGCTGCCTCACCGTGGACTCGAAGAGGTCCCTGCTCTGAAGGATCTTGTTCCGGAAGGTTCCGGAAGGTGGGGACGGCTCGTCGGGCGGAGCCCACGATTGGTCGTAGTCGCTCAGGGAGACGCAGAAGGCCACGACTCGGACGTCCTCGAACATCTCGACCCACTTGCAGCCGTCGTTCAGGCCCTTTGCGCTTACCCGAATGAGTTGGTACCTTTTGGGAGGCCAAGAGAGGAGGGTGTTGGATATAAGCTTGAAAAGACGTTTTCCTTTCTTTAGGTTTAGTTATTTTTTCAGTACTGTAATTTAGAGGGGTGGCATTATGGGGACAATAACTTTCATATTTAAGCAATCTAGTGACATTATGCGCTAGAATCCTAAATTTTGCAATAAATTCTAGATTTTTGGCGAATTTAAGGGTGGTATTATACGGATAACTACTTTCATGATTAAGCAATTTTGGCACACGATCTCGGGATCCGGCGTTAATGTCCCTAAATTGCTTAAATTTGGAAGTTATTGTCTGTATAATGTCATCACCTTAATTCTATGTCCCTATAATGCCACTCCGCTTAAATTACAGGACAGAAAAAATAAGTAACCGTCCCTTTTGATTACACGGGAATGGGTAGAAAGAATTTACTTGTTCAGTGGAGGGACGGCGGCAGCTTCTAGGTTTTCGGTGTAGGTTTCGGACATTGGGCTTCGATCGTCGAGGGAGAACTCCATGAAGGCCAATCCGTTCCCTTGGGTCACACCTTCGGCGTAGAGGATGTCGCGATCCGACGGTTCGTATTCGTTGCTCGATATCTCAACGGCCTAAAAGAAGGTCGAAACAAGACGCAACTATAAGGCCGTGTTGAAAGAAATCGTTCGTTGTAACAAAAAATGGATGAAAAGTTACCCTGTTTAGGAAGTACTCGGCCACGTCGGCTAGAAATGGAAGCTCGTTTCTCCGGCGATAAGTTTCCTGTATGGCCGAATCCCGCCAGACTTCTTCGACAACTGGCGCGTATTCGCGCGTCGCGGCGGGAAAAAACGCGTCTAAATCGCCGGTGGCGATGATGTCGAGGAGCCAATCGGAGAAGTTCTTCAGCCTCGGAGAAAGGGAGTATATGGATTGGTTGCGCTCGCTCGAATCCGCGCCTTCTTCGACGAGAAACAGAGATTAACGCATAAATGGACGGCCTTTTCGTGAGGTGTAATGATATAATCATGTACGCAAAAGAAAAAAAACCTGTTTCCGAGGCTTGTTCGTCGGAGGCTTGTCGTCCTTTGAACTGTAATAACGCCTCCTCTTCGAAGCGCTCGCGGCCGTCTAGCAAAATACTGAGGTATTTGTACATGTTGCTCTGTATCATGAGCTTTATGTCCTGAAGTTCTTCGGCGGTAAACTTGTTTCCGTATAAAAATTTGGCCTGGAGTGATTATAAAGATACGACGATCAATACATATTTTACACAAAACGATTCGAATATTTTTTTCCAAGTATCATGCCGACCTGCTTGAAGATGGTGCTCGTCCCAGAGCCAGGAAGGCCGACTAGAAGAATCTTCTGAACCTTTTTCTGCTCGAGAAAATTGGCAGTTGTGTAGTTGCTAGCCTCGTCTCTATGCCCGTGAGGCTGGCCTTGAGGCACGGGCAAGGAGAACAAGGAGCACATGAATCGAGTCGAAGCCTATTGAGAGGAGTGAGTGTAATCAATGGCTAAGAATTATATTATCGAATTCGGTTCTGACGAGTGTTTGGAAAACACATATATATACCTTTTCCCATATGTTTCCTCTTATATTATTTTGCCCTTCCTCCTCGTAACGCCCGTCATCGTACACCCAGAAATGAGTATCCCGAGGGCATTGCACGTTTGCAAGCTGAATCGTAAACAAAATATCGACAATCAAATGCAGAACAATCAACTTAGCCAGTCAAAGAACTGGGAAACAAATGACTGCAAAATATACATACTTTTCTTGTTTCAAGAATCTGATAAAAAAAAGGAACTATGTATTACTATCTAAATTCTACGCCCAATTGACAATATTCGGAATATCAACTCGTATCTGCAACATTTATTCGCACACACGTGCATACCATATTTGTGCGAAAGCGAAACTACACTTTATCCGATAACGTTGAGCAGAGATTAACTAACTAACCTTCAGTATCCTCAGCTCAAGCTTCGTTATCTCCCTACCATTCATGTAAACCTCAGTATTCCCATTGCTCGCACGAGGATTGAGCTTTCCAGTGAAATTCAAGTTCGAACTGATCACTCTATCGGGCTTTTCACCCTCCTACAACGCAAAATATAATCGAACAATAAAGAACAAAAACAATCTAAAGTCTCCACAAATATCACTACAAAGGCAAGAACTTTTACCTTTCCCCAAAGTCCCGACTCTTTGTCATACCAATACCTGCCCGGCTTCAGCTTCTTGGGCGGCAAAGGGCACCCAAAAAGCTCAGCCATCTCCTCGGGCTTCAAAGGATATCCATTCACGACAAGCTGCTCGGGCCTAAGCTGATTCGCAGCACATTCCCTCTCGGCCCTCATTATGTGCTTCACTTCCAAGGGCGAAAGCAATCGAGACAAAACCCTAGAATGCTTGCCCAACTTCGACCTCTTCGACTCGTCGATTGCCTCGCCTATACAAGTGACGCACTTACGCCCCTCGGGCATGGAACCCATGGCCCTCAAAACGCAGTTGCTACAGTACTTTGCATCGCAGACCAAGCAAGACTCCTTAGCCTCCCATTTCCCCTTTCCGCACCTATGGCAAACCCTAGATTTCTTCCTCTTCTTCTTCTTCTCCTTGGTGACCCCGACGTACTCGGGGAAAACCTGCCCGCCGTTCGAATCCTTCGTTTCGGGCGGCCCGTCATTCGGGCTCACCGTGTTGAAGGTGACCACCGTGGCCCGTCGAGGGGCGGCCTCGCTCCGCGGGCTTCGGCCCGACCCGGGCGAGGGGGAGCGGGAGGAGAAGTTGTCGTTCTGAAGGACGGAGACGACCGATTGGGAGCTTTCGGACAGCCTCGGGCTCTGTGTCCCCGGGCTCGCGAGGTTGGCGATGCGAGAGACGGGCAAAGGGATGGGTTCGATTGTAGGTGCGGTGGCTCGTTGGGAGTCGGAGATGGGCTCAGAGGCGAGTGGGACCGAGTTGGGATTTGGGTCGATGGGTTCGACCCTTGGGAGGTTGTATGGGACGGGCGGGCCTTTGTATTCCATGGCGATGGAGTAGTCCATGTCTTCTTCGGTGGGGATTGGAGCGCCCGGCGGCAGCATTTTTCTTACCATTTCTCTCCAATCGTCTGCGCTGGTTTTTTCCATTTTTCGTCTTTTTTTTTCCTCGCTAGATACGCGGTTCTTACAGCATAGATTGATAGGTTTGTGCAAGAATTAAAGAAGGGCTATAAATAGAGTGATCCAAAAGCGAGTCAAGCTGTGATGTAAGAGCGAAGAATCCCAATCTCACACAATTCAGGCAAATACCATTCTTTTGCTCAAAGAATTCAGACAAGATCTTCTGCAATAGCCAGGATTTGGAGAAGTTAAAAATGAGTTTAAGAGTGGCCTCGTCTGCGGTTGATAGCAACAAGTTCTCAACAAATCGAAGCTGTTAATGTTGACGAGCTCAGCTTTGACAAATGTTGGGCTAACATTTCAGCCAACATTGGTGTCTGTCAACATTCGATTTTATCTTTCATACCCAAAACCGTTTAACCTTTTATTGTAGCTTTATTTACTGATATGCAGGACGTGGTAAAGTGCTGAAACGTGTCCAAACCGTGTGGAAAGCGTGTGGAGCTGCTTGAACGAATTTAGGAAGTGCAATTACCATAAATAGAAGATTTGAAGATCAAAAGAGATCAAGTCAAGCAACGTCCAAGATTAGAAGATCTGAATATCAAAGAGAATCATTCAACCAGCTGCCATAAATAGGAGATAAGGAATCGGCCAATGAGATGAGAAGATTCGAACTAAATATATGTACTATATTTAGGGAGATCTTCGAGGAGATATTTGAAGAGATATTCAAGGGATCTTTTTACCAATTCAAGAGGGAGCCAAGGTCTATAAATAAGAGTTATTTTCGAGCTGCAAAGTACGACTTTCGAGAGAACTTTCATGGAGCCACTTTGAGCGATATATTGAGCGTAAAATATGAGCGAAGCACACATTGTGTTTGAGCGATTTTTATGGATGTCGAGAGTCGTCTTTTAGCCTAGTATTGAACCTTCTGAAGTCTTAGTTCTTCGTAGGTTTTCAGGATCGTGTCGATTCTTTTTCTAGGCTTGTTTTTACTATCTTCGGATAGTTGTTTTGCATCCATTGCTGTAGTGGAATTTTGCCTTGAGGCACGCTGCAAGTTTTTATAACTTGCTGCACAGATTTATATCCCGTGTTATTTCAGTTTCGTCACTAAGTAGTTAGAATATTCCGCTGTGCACCTGAATGTTAGGTTGAATGTTACCCGACATCCTACCCAACATCTAGTCTATACTTAGTGTTTTACATCCATATCGTACCGGGACCACTTCAAAGTGGTATCAGAGCCTCCGCTTGACGTGACTAAGCGTTTTGATCCTTTATAATGGATGTTACAAGCTCAAACCATCTCGCCAAAGTCCCTGTCTTAGACGGTTCCAATTATGCGTATTGGAAGGTTCGCGTGCGACAATGCATCAAGTCCATAGATGTGCGAGCGTGGGAAGCTATTCTCAACGGATACACTCCACCTCGATCTCCTCCAGATGCTGATGGCGAAGTCGTTGACAAGCCGATTGAAGAGTGGACTATTGCTGAAAAGAATGTGGCCGAGTATAACGACAAAGCTCTTAATGCCATCTTCTCCTCGGTGGACATCTTCATGTTCAAAATCATTCAGAATTGTTCGACGGCAAAGAACGCTTGGGATCTACTTCAGAGGTACTGCGAAGGCGATGCGAGCGTGAGGGAAACCAAACTGCGCTATCTCCTCAATCAGTTTGAAAACCTTAGAATGAAGGAAGACGAGGACATCACCACATACTTCGGGAAGATTTTGACGATTTCAAGCGAGTGTGCTAGCCTCGGAGATCCGATTGCAAATAAGGTAATGGTTTCTAAAGCTTTACGTACGCTAACCGAAAAGTTTAATGTGAAGGTAGCGGCCGTTGAGGAAGCACATAACCTGTCCACGATGGAATTCAACACATTGATGAACATCATGAAGAACTATGAGACCAACCTCGAAGTCCAAAAGAGAGCTTCACGTGGCAAAAGCATTGCTCTAGTCAGTAAGTCATCCAAGGTGCAAACTGAAGTTGACCCTGACAATGATGAGGATATGGCTATGTTCGTGAAGAAATTCACAAAGTTCCTTCAGAAGAAGAATGTCGAGCAGAATGTTGGCCCAACATTCAGGAAGGGCCAGAATGCCAAAACTGAACCTTCGTCTGCGCCTCCGTTTTTTAAACGCAATTCTGATGGAAAAAAGAAGACCATCGACTGGGAGACAGTAAGATGCCATGCGTGCTCGGGATGGGGTCATTACGCCAACGAATGTGCCAATACACTTCGCAAGCACGGCAAAGCTCTTTGGATCGATCTCCCCGATGATGAAGATAATGAACCATGCCCAAAGGAGTCCAAGCAATCATCAGCAACCATACAGTCCTTCTCTGACAACGAAGAAGAAGATCATCAAATCGGATTTGCGGCGGTAACTGATGTTGAGCCAACATTTGACTCAACATCTGAGAAACAAATTATTTTTGATTATGATGACTCAAACTGTTTTGATGGGTTTTCAAGTTCTGATGATGCAGAAACAGATTGTGGCGAAGAAGCGAATGAAGCCTTCAAACTGTTGTCCACGGAGTTTGCGAAGGAAAAGGCGAAAAACTCGGAACTGGAAGTGATCGTGAAAACGCTGACCGAGGAATATGAGAAGAGAAAAAAGATGATAAAAAGCCTGCTAGAAGGTATTAACAAGGTGGAAGTCGTGTTAACGAGAAAAGACAAGGAGATCGATAAACTTCAGAAGCAAGTCGATAAGGCTGACGAGACGTTCTCAAAATTGAACAAGGGTAAATCGACTCTTGATGAGGTATTGTCAATAGGTATTTCTGATACTCATGGCTTAGGTTACAATTCACAGCATGTTCTAGATTCTGCCACTTACGATCGATCAAAGTTTGTTTTTGAAAATTCCCATGTTGCTAACGATCGATGTGAGACTGTGACTATTAAGAAAAGTATGAAGCATGCTGCTTGTAAGTCTAAGGATAGATCGTTTAAGTGTCATTATCGTATGCAGCCTGGTCATATTAAACCATACTGCTGGAAATTGAAGGGGGAGATTTCTGCTAAGAAATCGATGTCGGCTGAAATGTCATCCAACATCCCGCTCAACATTGAGAAATCAGTGTTGAAAGGTGTGTCTGGAGAAAGTTCATCTGGCTCACCTTCAAATTCTGGTGGTCCAAATGCTGTTTTACCATCTAAGAAAGTTTGGGTAGAGAAATCTGTTCATAAATGCCATGTAGTATATACCTCCTTGCGAGCTAACGTGACAGGTTCTTGGTACTTCGATAGCGGATGTTTCCGACATATGACGGGTACCAAACAGTATAGAAGTGATTACATGCCTTTACGGAGTGGATATATGACGTTTGGAGGAGGTGCTAAAGGACGGATTCTCAGTCGAGATGACCTCGATGACGTGTGCCAAATATCGAAAGACGAAGACGGTGTCATACTTGGGCATTACAAACTGCGCCACGTTAACTATCAAACATTGGAGCAGCTTATCAAGCATGAGGCGATCAGAGGCGTGCCGAAGCTTAAGGAGTTTGGTAAGGTTGTATGTGAGTCATGTTTAAAGGGTAAGAAAGTGCATGCTAGCCATAATGTTGATCAACATGTTACTCAACATTTTAAAACTGATAATTGTTTTCAGTTAATACACATGGATTTGATGGGTACGATAGCAGCAGGTAGTATTGGTGGTCGAAAATATGCTTATGTGCTGGTTGATGACTTGTTTAGATTTGCATGGACATTTTTTAGGGAAAAATCAGAATTGTTCGATTTTTTCAAAAACTTTTGTGATATGGTCAAGAATGATTTTCGTGGCCACATTTTTCATATTAGGACTGATCATGATAGAGAGTTTGAGACTCAGTTATTCTATGATTTTTGTGATAAAAATGGTGCGTTCTTGAATGGCTATATTGATAAAGATATTTATGTTGAGCAGTCGAAAGGATTTCAAGATCCACATTTTCCTAATTATGTTTTTAAGTTGCAGAAAGTGCTTTATGGTCTATGGCAGGCTCCTCGAGCTTGGTATGGTAGGTTGACTTTGTTTTTACTTGAATTTGGGTTCGTACGAGGTGAGGCCGACCGCACTCTTTTTGTAAAAAGGGTCGGTTCGGATATTTTGATAGCCCAAGTTTATGTTGATGATATTGTGTTTGGCTCAACCTCACAATCTATGCTAGATCAGTTTGTGCAGGCGATGAATACTACGTTCGAGATGAGCATGATTGGGGAACTAACCTTTTTCTTAGGATTACAGATTAAGCAAAGTAGTGACGGTATATTCATGTCCCAGGAGAAGTACGCGAAGAACATGGTGAAAAAGTTCGGACTCGACACAGCTAAGGTAATGAAAACTCCCATGGGGTCCTCACAAAAGGTTAGTAAATACAATGTTGGACAGAATGTTGACCCAACATTATATCGATCCATGATAGGCAGTTTGCTTTATCTCTCAGCGAGTAGACCCGATATTATGTATAGCATATGTGTCTGTGCTAGATATCAATCTGAACCTAAGGTTTCCCATCTTAATGCTGTGAAGCGTATACTTCGATATGTGAGTGGATCGTGTAGCCTAGGGTTGTGGTTCTCTAAAGATACTAATATGAGTCTTGTAGGCTACAGCGATGCTGATTGGGCAGGTGACGAGGATGATCGCAAGAGCACAAGTGGCGGCTGTTTCTTCTTAGGTAACCATTTAGTTGCATGGTACAGTAAGAAACAGAATTGTGTGTCTTTATCTACTGATGAGTCTGAGTATGTTGCTGCGAGTAGTTGCTGTATGCAATTAATATGGTTGAATAGCATGTTGTGTGACTATGGTTCAGAGTGCGAGTCAGTCCTCATGTATTGTGATAACCTTAGTGACATCAACATATCTAAGAACCCTATCCAGCATTCACGCACGAAGCATATAGATATAAGACATCATTTTCTGATAGATATGGTAGAGAAAGAATTAGTGCGCATTGAGCATGTAGACACGAAACATCAGTTAGCTGACATTTTCACGAAAGCATTGGATTTTGAAAGGTTTTCGGACCTGAAAAAATCCATAGGTTTGCATCAGTCTGTCTGAATGTTGGTCCAACATTTGGATCAACATAGCATATGTCGAACTTGATTGTCACTGTTTTGATGTTTGATTTAATGTTCTCTCTGTTATTCTGTGAAATGATTTGACTCATCTAGACCGTTCCCTGAAATGATCCTCTTCCCTAAAAAAAAAATATATATATATATATATATATATATTGCTCTGATTCTTTTTCAAGATATAGGTTCAGGTAATAAGTTCCCTAGGTGCACGGCATTCGCGGTGACGATGCACTCTTTGCGACAAAAATCCTAACCTTGATGATAAGGATCTTATAAGGGCTGTGCATAATATTACTAGTTTATAATGAGGTAAGTAGGGCAGAAAATGAAAGGGAATTGAGTTTAGGGTGTTGAACAGAAAAGTCTCGAATTTCAGAGTAGAATGTTGAGTCTTATGTTGGGGCAACATATGTGACTGTCAGTTTGATCATGCTATATTTTTGTGCTTTCGTGTATGTGCATTAGTTTTTAGGTCAGCATTTGTTGGTTTCATGTGTCTAGTTTAGATATCTCTCAGAATTGCATTAGAACTCTCGAAGAACAACGTGTTACACTTGGCTCAAGTGATCCTCATTGTCGCTCAAACGGTTAGTCTCGCTCGATTCTATTATGACTTTTGACTTAGTATTTTGGTTGAATCATGATCTGATTTGCTCCTATATTCTTCCTTGACCGATTCTTCCATATACCATATTAGCTCCTTGTTTATTTAGACAGTTGTGACCTGATTCGACCTTATGCTCTAAACTGTCTAAATTATATTTGAGTGGCTCGCTAATATTACTCTCTGCCCCTACGTTTCTGATATAATTCACGGGTTATACATTCTGTGCTCATATCATTTTTTGGATTTATCTTTGATTTCTTTATGGCGAACTAACTTGTTTCTGAGTCTCAGAATGTTGGGCCAGATGTTACCTCAACATCTGCAAGCTGGCTAACAGAGAAGTTCTCTGAGTCTTTTCTTTCTTCCCAAAAAGGGGGAGAAGGTTGTGCAGATAAAAAGGGGGAGATAAGGAAATTCAGGGGGAGCAGAATAAGGAGCCGAACAAACAGGGGGAGCTCGAGAAAGCATCAGAAGGAAACTCCATACTCCATTGAGAATTTTACCTTCAGGGGGAGTTTTGGAACTTTTAAATCTGCACGGGTTTTGGGAAGAAAGATAAAAAGGGGGAGATTGTTAATGTTGACGAGCTCAGCTTTGACAAATGTTGGGCTAACATTTCAGCCAACATTGATGTCTGTCAACATTCGATTTTATCTTTCATGCCCAAAACCGTTTAACCTTTTATTGTAGCTTTATTTACTGATATGCAGGACGTGGTAAAGTGCTGAAACGTGTCCAAACCGTGTGGAAAGCGTGTGGAGCTGCTTGAACGAATTTAGGAAGTGCAATTACCATAAATAGAAGATTTGAAGATCAAAAGAGATCAAGTCAAGCAACGACCAAGATTAGAAGATCTGAATATCAAAGAGAATCATTCAACCAGCTGCCATAAATAGGAGATAAGAGATCGGACAATGAGATGAGAAGATTCGAACTAAATATATATACTATATTTAGGGAGATCTTCGAGGAGATATTTGAAGAGATATTCAAGGGATCTTTTTACCAATTCAAGAGGGAGCCAAGGTCTATAAATAAGAGTTATTTTCGAGCTGCAACTTACGACTCTCGAGAGAGCTTTCATGGAGAAAAGTTGAGCGACATATTGAGTGAAAAATACGAGCGAAACACATATCGAGCTTGAGCGAGTGTTATATATTACGAGAGTTGTCTTTTAGCCTAGTATTGAGCCTTCTGAAGTCTTAGTTATTCGTAGGTTTTCAGGATCGTGTCGATTCTTTTTCTAGGCTTGTTTTTACTATCTTCGGATAGTTGTTTTGCATCCATTGCTGTAGTGGAATTTTGCCTTGAGGCACGCAGCAAGTTTTTATAACTTGCTGCACAGATTTACATCCCGTGTTATTTCAGTTTCGTCACTAAGTAGTTAGAATATTCCGCTGTGCACCTGAATGTTAGGTTGAGTGTTACCCCGACATCCTACCCAACATTTAGTCTATACTTAGTGTTTTACATCTATATCGTACCGGGACCACTTCAGAAGCTTTATAAGAGCTTAAAGTGAAATACTTTTCAGAGTCGTGCTTCAAGAAAATTTTCGGAAAATTGAAGATTTAGATCAGCTTCAAAACCTCACGACGACCCCATCGCATAATCAATCACAAGCGCACGCACGATATCTACAGCTTACAGACAAGCCCATAAAAGATAAAGATGTCCACGCGGAAAGCGCCAGAAAGATGCGAGAAAAGGATGAAACTTTACAGAAAGCAAAGACCTTTCAAAGACACGAAAACAAACAGTATAAAGGAGCTCAAATAGCTTTTCTCCATAGTGAAATTACGGATCGTACCTGAAAAATGGCAAGCTAATTAAGTTGAATCCATTCACTCAGAAAAAAACCAGACCAAAGATCGATTCTTTTGAGGTTGAAATCTCAGGAAATGAAAATGAGAGGATAAAAGTCAGAGGCTTTTCCAAAGAATCTGTTGTATTGTATCCCTTTCGAAGAAAGAGAAGAAGAGGGTGAGAGCAAAACATAAATTACCTCAGATTCACATCGACAATAATTATCTTCGGAGGCTTTAAAAAAAAAAAAAAAAAAAAAAAGCTAATCTTTGATTGTCCATGTGGGTCCCATTAACTGCACGTTTCGGAACTGTGCATTGTATCCCTTTGGTATGATGGTGGTGGTGAAAGGCCTGAAAGGTGTAATTAAGGAGCGTGAGGCACACGCACCTCGTCCGACGAATTTTATATAACTACTCAATAGTTTTTACCACCAAGATATTAATTCCAAACGCTACAGTTTCTTACAACTCCATATTTGACCAATCCACCATCGTCAGCTTTGGACCAAGTCAAAGGTAGACGATTATTCAAAAGATTAGTTTACTATCCATTCAATTCAAGCAATCTCAGTTCTTTTTGTCTTAGTTTTATAGTCTTCATACTTCAACTGATTATTCAACTGAACCACGGAACTATCCCAATTACCAATGTTTCTATCAATCTTTTGATATATTATTAATCTTTTTGGGTAATAAATTAGATAAAAAAAAATATATCTCTAGTACTATTGTACGTACCCTTTTGTGTGTATGTATATTTCATTTTGGACCCCCAATGTCTAGTGAAAGTTAGCAATAAAAGGTGTAGAGGACCACATAATTAAATGTCAACTGGGACCTAATTATGGTCAGATTCAAACCAGACATCATCAATAAAACCTCGATTGGTGCAGTTAGCGTTACTTTTTTCATTTGGTCCTTTGTCCATGTGGTTTTGCTGACATTACATACATTACTGACTGACTTCATTTTATTTTAATTTAGCTTTATTCTTACCATGATAAGATTAGAATATCTTGTGTAATATATCCATCTCTCACGCTCAACTGCCCATTTGTTTATTGGTCGACAAAATTGAAAAATTAAATCAATAAACGGGAATCAACACATAAATACCTAATAGGAAACTAAACAGCCACTTCAGTCCCTTGTCAGATATATTTTATAGCTAGGTACCCATTTGGATAAAAAATTTACACTTAGGTACCTAATCACCTAAGATTACCAAAATACCCTTATTTCTTTTCAGTTTTTTGTCTGCAAAATTCGAGCTCCATCCCCGTCGACTAATTTTCGTCTTGACGACCACCTCCTTCCGCTCGTTCCGGCGCCGGACAACAATCAACGAGCCTCTTGAAAGTTGGGTTCTTGATTTTGGGTCTTGATTTTGTCAGGTAAGCTTTTCTTTGGGTCTTGATTTTTGGTTCTCGATTTAATCGATTTCACGCTTTTGTTCAAGGTTTAGGCCAAATTCGGGAGTTCAATGCCCTCCAAGAGCTCGATATAAGGGTGGAATGTTAGGATTTGGTAGTTATTGAGGCTAATCCATCGAGATTCAGATTTTTTTCTTAGAACTGTTACGACGTACCATTTCTTATGTATATTACGTACCATTATTTGTTGTTTTACCGTACCTAAATATATTATGCATTACAGTCCGATTGGACATTTATGTTATGCAGTATCTCTGTGTATTTATTTTACGTACCAAGTAACCTGTCTATACGGTACCAAAATGTCCTGTTATGCAGTACCAATCTATATACTGTAGGACCCCGGTCCCCGCAAATTAGGTCGGCCAATAAATTACGTGTATGACTTGCGTGATTTCATGTTAATTGCATATATGTCGAATGCTTATGTGACGTTACGAATTTTATGCTCGTAATTTATGTGCGAATCACGAGTAAGTGCGAGTCAATAATTACGGGTCTATGATGACTCCTAATTCATGAATGGGAATACTCGAAAAAAAAATAGTGGAGGAAATGAGTAAGGATAGTCAAATGATAATTGGACTATGAATTATCTAGTTGGATTAGACATTTTAATTTAGGCCCAATCCATACTTAGCTAAACCTTAGAGACAAGGTTCCCTAAAATAAGGAAAACCCACGCCCCACACCATGCCTCATCCATTTCATCTAAAGAAAATATCTAATCCTACCCTTCAACTTCATAAACTCACGTAAGAGAAACCTTGAAAGTTGAGAGAAAAGAAGCAAAGGAGAAATGGAAGGGGACTCAAAGCCACGCCCTCAAAACAGCTAGGGATTCGAGTAAGTAAGTGAAATCATTCCTCTGAGCTACTTCGAATTTCCTTGCTGAAATTTATTAATTAAATTACATTGATAATTGGGAGAAAATTTGAGTATTTAAGCATATCATAGACGGCAAATTTGATGTGAAATTATAATCAAGGGATTTCTTGAGCTAGCTAGGTATTGGGCACACTAACGTGATATAAGGGTTATCATGTTAGCATGAAACGATTTCGAGTCGGCAATGGATGTTTTGGGTAGAAGAAAATATTAGAATTTAAGAATTTAGGATAAGATGGAACCAAGAACCTAGTTTCGAGTAGATGGATATACGAAGCTTTCGACCGAAAGTGATATATAAATTTAAGTTATGATCGAAGGTAGAAAATTACTAGGTTTCGGGCGATTTAGGGACTAAAGGTTTAGGCAATTTTAAATTGAATAGGGTTTCGACCGAAACTATGGGATTACATAACTTTCGGCCGAAACTTAACACCTTGGAGAAACACTTGGGCACGATAAATGGAGTTTCGATCGAAACTCGCCTAAATAATTAAAAATTGATCGATACTAAACCAATTGGAAATCGAATCGGGTGACGTGCTGATGACGTAAGCACACGGCGAAACTCAACGTTGGGCGATTTCATGAAGTTTCGATCGAAACTATCTCCATGCATAAGTAACAATCAAAACTGGGTATTCAAATTATTAAATCGGTCGAAAGTGAAAAGGTGACGTCATGACGATAGCGGCGAAACCCTCCAAGCATGCATGTTTCGAGCGAAACCAAGATGATGACGTCAGAGGACGGCGAAACTCCCTCATTATGGTGCTCAGTCGAGCGAAACCCATAAATTGATCGAAGATGGGACTTTCGATCGAAAGAAAACTCGGCGAAGCCCATCCCACTTTTCGTTCTAATCGATCGAAAATTCATTTCTCCTCATGCAATGTTTCGGGCGAAACTAGTCCATGGCAATTAATTGAAATTAGAACTTGATGGGAATGAGCTTCGACCGGAACTAGGATTTAAGGAACATCAATTGGACAAAATTAAATCGAGCGAAACGAATCCTTGTAAATGAATTTCTATCGGGCGAAATCAATTCTAGCAACTAATCACTTTCGCCGAGCTCATCATGTTAGGAATTTCAATACCCTAACTTAGAATTATTTGGGGTTAGCAACTTAAGTGGAATTGAATCATTGGAAGTATCGATCGAAACCCAACCCTAAAATTAACACACTTTCGCCGAGGCACATAAGTTAGAATAATTAATTCTAACATAACTTAGTATAGAAATCAAATGACTTAGGAAAATTCAGTAAGGCAAATTGAGTGGCTGGGAGTCTAGAAAATTTGTACCAGTCCAAATAAGTAGTATGACAAAAATTAATTATTTCGACGAATTAGCTAAGAAAGCAAAGTACTGATACTCTAACTTTTTATGAAAAGGTCGGACGTTAGGGACCTCACGAGACAATACGCTAACTTAAGCTCGGACGACAGGTAAGTAGAAATTCAACTACGACACGTAACTTGCCTGCGTACGATTATGTGATTTCGTACTTACGTGACTTTATGTGAAATGTGTACGTTACGACATGATTTAATTTTATGCATAATAGCATGATCTGCATATTCTTATGAGCATGGCATGAGCATTTGCACGCATGCGTAGTATATAAGACGCGAGGTACGAGCGTGCATAAGATCGCCTGTGTGCGATGTATACTCGCCGATATTGGCGTTTGTGTCGACTCGAATGAAGAGTCACGGCTCCCCTATGCAGCCATGGCGAATGAAGCCATAAGTCCTGTATAAGAGGCTGGGGGAATACCCCGTATGCGGGAGATGCAACCTGGAGGATGCGGCTCGGGGTACGCACTGAGTAAGGGAAGATTCCTTCGGGTGACCTTCTAGTGCGTGAACACTAACCGGGAGGGAGATTCCTTCGGGTGACCTCCGCAGTTAGTGGCCTCGGGTTTGGCTACCAGTGAGAAGCGTCCGCGTGGAGGCCACACTGAGTAAGGGAAGATTCCTTCGGGTGACCTTCTAGTGTGTGAACCTCCGCATATGTACGAATCCCTAGTGGATTGAGACCTCTATGATATGGTGCATAGTGGGATATAAAGCTGAGGGCCCATGTGATGTGCGAGTCAAGGAAAGAGTATGAGTCAGGAAAAGAGTACGAGTCTAAGAAAAGAGTATGAGCGTTAGTAAGCGACGGCGTGGATTGTCGATCGTTAGGACACGTGCATACATGCATAATTTCTGCTTACTGAGCCTCGGTGGCTCATTTCCTTACGTTACGTGTTGTAGGTACTATCGATCATGGTACGTGATCTATCTATGGTGCAAGGCCAATCTTTTGAAGCTATCCGGCTGCTTTTGAGGTGGGAGTGTGTGTATGGATGACGACCTGTGAAGGCCGGGCACATAGGAGTTTTTGCTGTGCACGTACATATACATGTTTTGTGTAAATATGAAAATGATGAAGTGTAGAAAACACTTTTGACTTACATGTATGACACATTAGTTTTAAAATGAAAAATTTTATCCGCATTTTATGCCTTTGCACTATAACGCACCGCTAGGCACTTAGGATTACGACGAGTTACGAAGTCGGGACGACGGGTCCTGACATATACAGCGTACCATTTATACAGGTTGCCATATTATCTGAAAGTATGTCGCCTGCAAATTCGGTTGGTGGCGGGACGTCATTTGCAATGTGTGAGTATAAAAGGGAGTCTTCCTTACTATTAATCAATGAAGCAACGACGCTTATCGATATATACGTATCCCTCCAAAGAAGGTGGTCGAATATCGATTTCCAGCATACCAGTTTGGTATTGTAATGTATGCGAACATGGTACCCTAATATATGCCAACATGGTACCCTAATATATGTCAACATGGTACTGTAATATATGCAAATTTGGTACTGTAACATATGCAAATTTGGTACCGTAATATATGCCAATTTGTTACTGTAATATATGTCAACATGGTACTGTAATATATGCAAATTTGGTACTGTAACATCAAATTTGGTACCGTAGCATATGTGAACATGGTACCTAATATATGCACAAATGGTACTGTTATATACCAGTTTGGTACCATCATATATGCGAACATGGTACCGTAATATATGCCAATTTGCTACTGTAATATATGCAAATTTCGTAATAGATGCGAACATGGTACCATAATATATGCCAATTTGGTACTGTAATATATGTAAATTTGGTACCGTAATATATGCGAACGTGGTACAGTAATGTATGCAAATTTAGTACTGTAATATATGGTAGTTTGGTACCGTAATATATGCGCATGGTACTGTAATGTATGCAAATTTTCTACTGTAATATATGCTCATTTGGTACTGTAACATATCCGAGTTTGGTATCGTAATATATGCCAACATGGTACTGTAACATATGCCCAGTGGTACCGTAATATATGCACACATGGTCCGTAATATATGCCAACATGATACTGTAATATATGCCAGTTTGGTACCGTAATATATGCACAAATGGTACTGTAATGTAGGCAAATAAGGTACACTAAACAGGCCATGGAGGGTACTGTATCGTTCCAGAAATAGGTACCGTAAAGTAAGTTCCATTTAAGACTTGGGTAATTTCGCCAGAAATGAAGCATTTCAAAAGATGTTGATGTGCAAAAAGAAAGGGACAATTTCTGACATTTTCTGTCATGAATGGACAGACTTATGACGTTTTTCTGTCATGAGTGGACAGCTCTTCTGACGTACGAGGTATTACATCAAATAAGACAGTTCATCTGACATGTCGTTGGCTTTAGTAAAATGTTTGATGTCTTATGTAATTTTGGGTACTACAACCATGTACGAAATGGTACGCCTAAAACAAAAAAATAGATACTCCAACAAAGCAATGTAAGGTACGGCGTCCCTTAAATATATGGTACGGTATATTAGGTTTAGTATTTTTCGAGTTCATACGAATTAGTTTTTCATCTGGAACCACCCTAAAGCACTAATATAGAGTATTAGTTACGTTTCAGATCAAATTAGGTGCATTAGGCTTTACAATAATGAATTAAACCTTCCAACTCCAACATTCATTAGAATATAAGGATAGAAGTAAGAACATCTTACAACTTAATTTGATCTATTTGATCTTAAATTAGGTGAGTCCTACATGTGGGAAATGTTATTTATTTTTTAGTCATTTTATTATTGTTAGGTATTGACAAAATCACGCAGAACAACGCAAATCGCTTAGGAATCCATTTATTTTCGATTGTGCAACACATGGTACGGTATACATGCATATTATGGTACTTTATATGTATACATAGTGATACAGTGAAGCTGCAGATTATGGTACGGTATATGTAAATGATAAGGTACCTTAAAGTACAAGATAAGGTACCTTACTGTACAACAGACGAGGTACTTCATATATTATGTTTATGGTACGATATATGTATACCCAGTGGTACTGTTAACCAGCATATTAAGGTACTCTGTATGTAAAAGTTCTGGTACGGTAATAACAAAGACAAGGTACTTCATATCTTCTGTGTATGGTACGCCATATATTTACATAGTGGTACGATTAAGCTGCATATTTTGGTACTCCGTATGTAAAGATGTGGTACGGTAATATACAAGACAAGGTTCTTCATATCTTCTGTTTTGGTACGGTATATTTGTACTTAACGGTACGGTTAAGCTGCATATTATGGTACTCTGTATGTAAAAGAAAAGGTACGGCAATATAAAAACCTATGGTACTGCATAATATACGGACAGATTTACAGAACTACACAACAAACGAACATCACTGAGTCATGAACAAACTCCAAACAGTCTCAAAATGGTCTCATCCCCAACTCAAAAGAAGTTAACCTACATAAACAAAGTCTCCAAACAGTCTCACAGCATATTCAAGTAACTTAACCAAACAGCTCAAGCATACAACTGTGCTCGTCACGTAAAATGCGAGAAACCATAGAAGCACGATCAGATCTGTTACGCGGTGCATTTGGTGCCATTTCTGCAAAAAAACAAAACTGTTAGCGAGTAATGAAGAAGCAGTACCATTTTATTCACACACGGCGTACCAATTTGCCCAAACAGATGGTACCAAATGAATTTATCATGTAGTACCAAATATCAACATAATAAGTACCAAATTCGAAACCTAACAATATCCACAAATCAATTGACCAATCCTAATAAAAACACAGACGGACAAATGTTAGATCATCTCAACTAAATATCAGAAGTCGTGATGAAGGTAACCACCATAAAAACTCAAGGAATAACAGCAATGGTACTAGATACATGCCTATTGATTCTCCACAGATTTCACACGCAACCTCAAATTATCATGTAGTACCATACAAAAGAGCAACTAAAAGGTTGTTGGAACAAAAATAGTAACAAAATGCATGGCAAATACGAACGCTACATCGATTCGGCTTCTCCGCAAGTACGACGATCATGCCACGTTCGAAGACTTACTCAATTTGAAAGTAGCAGTGATATTCTGAACAAGGTTCTTTTCTTGTTTTGGACATAAACAAGGGTCAATCCTTTCTCGCATCGTCCTTGCATCATCGTCATGATTTTCACACAACATGTTGGGTTGAACTTGTGTTTGATTCTATTACTGCATAATCCGTATACGAAAAACCCCAACATTATTGACATGCACTACCATACGTTTCAAACATGAAATACCAAATTACTGAAATAAGGAGTACCAAACTACTGAAACAAGGAGTACCAAACTAATAAAACAAGGGGTACCATTGTAAAAGCATATGTATGACGAACTATCAAGCATATATCTTACCAGAATGTATAGTAATAATTTATGGCCCATAATCGAATCCTTAGAACACCACCACCAAAGCAGATCGATGCCAATCTATGTCCAAGCAAAAACAACCCTAATCAAAGCATACGAGGACCAAATTTCAAACACCGGAAAAACCTATAAAACCCTTTTTTACACAGAAATCTCAAATTGATAACCGAAATAAAAAGCCCATAATCAATCAAGTATTCGATTGCTAATCACAACAATAATCCATCCGAATTTAGCATATAACTGAAAAACACGACTCAAAATAAAATAATACCAAACTTACCATCACATGTAAGAGATGTCGAGAATCGATCGGCGAGGCAAAATACCTTCAGAAGATTAATTCTATTTGGGGAGGGAGATCTCATGAATGGGTTGCAAGAAAGATCAGTGCAGATTATGCTGAGGGAATCGTTCGGTGTGTTTGGTTTAATTTTTCTTTTTTATATATATAATTTAAGTTAAAAGCTAGGTAAAATGGTAATATTATGTTTTGATGGGGCTATTTTCGTCCATTAGGTACCTAAGTGCAAGAAAACTTTGAAAGAGGTACTTAAGATATAAATAGGTCTGACAAGTTACTGAAATGTCTTTTTTGTTTGCAAGTTGGGATTTAAGTGTAGAAACCCCATAAATAAATTCATCGGAGGACATAATAGTAATTTATGGTGATATACTATCTGACATTTATTTGGGCTCAGGCCCATACCCAAACGAGTGGCCCGTTAATCGTGTTCAATGCATATCAAAGTCATCGATACGTGGCCGAATCTCAGCCGTCTAATATTCCACGCCCAACACGTCACCCCTTATCATCCACCAATCAAATCCACGATGGACAGCACATCACTCACGTTGTTCTTTTCCCCTCTCTCTCACGACGCGGGAGATCTGAAGCCCTAATTTCCATATCGGTCGACTTTGATCGAATCCATTGACGATCTCACCTGAGGATAATTGGGGTAGCTTTGTTTTTGGCCAAGTTTTGCTATGGTTTTGCGTGAAGTAGCATGAGATTAAAGTATGGGAAATAGTGGGGCAGACAAATCAAGTAAGGAAGGGAAAGAAACTAAAGAGCCTAAAACTCCTGCTTCACAGGTTTGGGGGCATTTTTAGCTTTTGTAAATTATGTTTTTTAGCTTACCTGTCTTGAAATTAATATCTCCTACTTAATGGGAACTTTCAGGAGCAGACATCAGCTGCTCCTGGTGCTGCTACTTCAGATTGGTCTGGCTTTCAGGTCAGAAGAAATTCAACCAATTTCAAACTTCATATTATGGAATCTGCATTACTTGTTACAGATTCATTGAGTTCTATGATTATGATATGCAGGCATATTCTCCTTTGCCGCCTCATGGATTCCTTGCATCAAGTCCTCAGGCCCATCCTTATATGTGGGGTGTTCAGGTATACATTTTTTTGCGTAAAGAAATATTTTATTAACCAGGTCTGATCTGATCAAGGTTCAAAATATACTGTTGTAATGAAGATATTTAACGTTATCTGAACATAATATTGGTGCATCCAGTTGCAACTTTTTGTCATTAACATACCTGTGATGAATCAGATGGAATGATTATGGCGTTTGTGTTTGCCACTGTTGCCAAGTTGATATTTTTTATTCCTTTATGGATGTTTGGTCATTATTCCGATAATAGTTTGTTTTATGTATGTTTCTGATTTTAGCTTGCAGTGACATATTTATCATATCCTCTGTATTTTTCAGCAATTTATGCCCCCCTATGGGACTCCACCGCATCCTTATGTTGCTATGTATCCCCATGGGGCAATGTATGGCCATCCAGCTATGCCTCCGGTATATTGATATTTTGTTTTACACACTTGTTAAACATCCTTTTTTTTCTGCAAATCCTATAAACGTTTTATCATGTTACAAAATCGGATCAGGGATCTTATCCGTTTAGTACTTATGCCATGCCTTCTCCAAATGGCGTTGCTGAAGCCACTGTGAGTCATTGCGGCCTTTAAACTCTCTTTTTCCCAGTATTTCCTGTAGCATTCTGACTTACATGTGAATAATAATTGAAACTTATTAGCAGGGTAATGCCCATGGGAATATGTTGGTGGACGGTAAATCATCAGATGAGAAGGGAAAACTTCCCATCAAAAGAGCCAAGCCTGGCTTTGGAAGCTTAAAAATGATAAACGGGAAAAATAATCAATCTGGAGCGGGAGCATCCACAAATGATGTATCTAAGAGGTGAAGGATGATAAAATAGTCATTCTTATATTATATGAAATTTTAACTGGTTTTATGCAGTTGCTCACTTTTGGTAGTTTCTCCAGTTGTGAGTTTCTATCGTATGAAATAGTGGTCCGTCAGAAGACTGATCCTTCTTTTTAAATAAATTTATCCCATCATTTACGTCTTCAACTCAATTACGGAAGTTTATGCGTCAACATCTCTTTGCAGTGCTGAAAGTGCGAGTGAAGGTTCAAGTGATGGGAGTAATGCGAATTCTCAGAATGTAAGTTTCGACATTGGCTTTTGATGACAAGTCTGTAACCAAGTAATGCAACCGGCGTCTCTTTTCTAGCTTCATAACAGTGCTGTTCTTGCATCTCCGATTTACAGGATTCGCAAAGGAATTCCGATCACCATCAAGATTCAGGTCGAGTCGTAATTTATCCTATTGCGACAATGAATCTCTAGTTTTCTGCAATGTGTTTATTAATACAGTTAAGCATATCGCCCTGCAGCTGAACCATCTCAGAACGGTAGTGGTGGCCCTCAAAGTTCCCAGAATGGAAAAGCAAGTGTGCCTCACTCAATAGGAAATCATGCGATAATGCCCGTGCCAGCTGCAGTTGTGGGTCCCACTACTAACTTAAACATCGGGATGGATTACTGGGTTAGCGGCCCATCATCTGCCGTGCAAGGGAATGTGTCTTCAACACCAGTTCAAGAAGGAATGATCCCTAATGGATCTAGGGATAGTGTTCCGTCACATCTTTGGATACAGGTGAATTACTCAACTCAATTTCAGATGTCGTACAATAACACAATCTTCTGAATTAATCATTATATCGTTTCAGCTTATTATTGCATGTTCATATTATCTAGTTGATCGACATGAATCTACCTTTTCCACTTTTTTCATCAAGTGAACTTTGCCGCCTGTAAATTTCCTGTAAGTTTTCAGGACGAGAGGGAAATAAAGAAAGAGAGAAGGAAGCAGTCGAACAGAGAATCAGCTCGCAGATCGAGATTGCGGAAACAGGTACATCCATTATCTCGTATTGTCATGAAGGTAGTTACCCACAGGTCCATGTAATTGATGGCGTTTTTTGTTTTGTTCCCTTTTATTATTGTTCTTGTTATGATCAGGCTGAATGTGAAGAATTAGCCAAACGTGCTGAGACTTTAAATGAAGAAAACGCGTCCCTGAGGGCTGAAGTGGCTCGCCTGAGGAGTGCCTCTGAGCAGCTCCTTGCTCAGAATGCCTCACTTAAGGTAATAATCTTTTGACATTCTGTGTTAATTGGGGGATTGCAGTCAGAGTACAAAGGGTATAAGTGTTTTCGTGATGCACTAATTTTACAAGTCAACAAGGAAACACAAAAGTTGAGAAATATTATTTGTTTTGTGGTATTCTGCATTGCGAAGAACAAATCTGAACCTAACAATAACATATACTGATATGCTCGATTGGACTCCCTTTTTTTATCCGTCTAATCTTATATTGCAGGAGAAGCTTGGAGACGCAGAGACAAGAAACAGTGATCACGGTGATCAAAATTCGAGCTTTTTAGTCCAATGCTCGAAGCAAAAAGATCAGGATGAGAACGACAGTTGAAGTTTATTGCTGGGCTTCGTAGCAGTAATTTACCTAACATATCCATTGACAGAAGTATCCAAGATTCAGGCCAGCTTGTGTTTTAAACCTCGGTGGATTTAACACGATCTTTTGTAGTAAAGTAAGTAATGTATTAAAGTAATCTGTGCCTGCCAATGTAGAAGATAGTATTTATTTGTTCAGACCTGTTTATTTGAATTCAAGAACAGATAATTTTTTGGGTTAATATCAATTCTCAGATTCAGACTCTAAAAGATAAACAGAGTTTCAACCTTCAATACAGCCTTAAGATATCCACACCATTCACTATTTTACACGTTCAAACGTTATGACGAGAACGACTTGCTCTCTCATCCATGTACTAAAATTTTCGAAGGAAACTCCTTAAAACAAGAACTCACTATATTATACTTGATCACAAACCGACTAGTAACTCATACGACAAAACATAGCAATTTTGCAGACTCCCTAACATACCCTTTCTTTTCTTTTTTTTTTTTAAATTTTGGACCGTTAACGTGGCAGAGAGAACATTTTAATCTTCGATGCTTTCGACGGTTCCTTCGAGACCTTTCATTTTCTTCACTTCTTGGCTAGAACATATGAAAATCCTTCGTACCATGTTGCAGAACTCTCTGTAAGAGAAGTTTGCAAGACATCGAATGCATGTTAAAGAAGTTCAATGCAAAAGGATGGATTGATTTTCTTCACTACTTCATGTTATTGTTAGAGAAAAATAGTGAACTTACAGCCATGGATCATCCCCGACGAGCATTGTGTCGCCTTCGTCATCGGTGAAAACGATTTCCCATTTGTTTCTCATGCACAGCTCTCCTTTCAGTTCGAACATCTTTTCAAGCTCTTCAATAAGCTCATCGTATCCGTTCAACGTAGTCAAGTCCACTGCTCGGCCAACAGCAACTCCTTGCATTTGTACCTTCACGGTGGTCATAAAAGAAAGAGAAAAACATATATAAATATTTGGTGAAAGTCTTGATTTCCCAGAGCATGTAATAGACTCAAATATTTGAAGTCGCTCGTCAAGTACCTTGGTGCGACTTCTAGAAGAAGAGTGACTCAGTCGATTCTTAACGTCTTTGGTCGACGGTGGTAATATCTGGTCTAAATTTTGGCTCTTTGTGTCAATAGCAATACTACAGTTCTTCTCTGTATCGACTGAGTTTAGCGTACTTTGGACATGAACTTTTTCCACATCGAGTGAGATGTCATTTGATTTCAGAGGAGAATTTTCCTGGGAAGAAGATATCTTAGGACTTCTCAGGTCGAAACCGAACAATCTGCACGCCGTGGCATTTTCCTCTTTATGTTGGTTGTCAGAAGGAAGATTGCTCTGTTTCGCAAACCCTGGGAAGGAATTATTCGAGACAAATGATCGAGCTGATGCACTTTTACTCTCCTCTGTTTCTTTGGCAACGATATTAGAAATCTTCGGCCCTTCTGTACAAATATTCGCCTGCTCGTGAGGCATATTCCAGGTAGCTGATGTAGTTGATACTTGATTTTCTGTCAAGCAAGAAACTCAACAATTACAAATAGTCTGTTTGATTCCCACGCTCGTCCCAATTAGGCTCTCATTTTATCACCTAACGAGTTTTTTTTCAGCTTAGTGTATTATATCAAAATATGAGGAGTAAAACCTGCTTCTACGTGGCATCGAGGCCTCTTATGCTTCACCATTGGCATTTGAACACTGGCGGGTATAGAAGAAGGTATGAAAGGTTCTATTTCCCAAGGAGAAACTCTCTCGGGTCTTAGAATTGATGCGGTTTCATCCCAAAGAACCTGGCAATGTCCACAGAACGCAAAGAAGCATCAGCGTTATTAAGGTACATTTAAAAAAAAAAAAGAAAAGAATAGGTTATTACCTTAAGTGAGCGCCAAGTCGAGTTTTCCCACTGAGGAGAAATATCCTCAACCCCTATGATCGTACCCGAAAACCTGGAAAAGGGAACAAGTATAAGCAACCAAAGAACCAAATTTGTTCGACTTAAGATGTAATTATATTTATATACACCTTCTGTCAGCACAATCATCCCCCTCGAATCGCATCTTGAAGCGCATACCAACTCCAAATTTGTGGCTCACAGCTTCGAGGTACTTGTTTAGTCCTATGATGAACTGACTTGTTCTGATGTGTTTGCAAAACAAACAGTAAGTGTAAAGTAGAATGAAGAGCTTGAGAAGATTTCAAAGAAAAAACAGATCGTTCGAGTAGTTAAAGAGGATGGTGTGCTCTAAACCTCGGCTTGTAATAAACGACAAGTCTTGTATGAGTTGAGATGGCATGAGATGCAGTTGCAAGAACTCCGACGTGCATGCTCTGACTTGATATAACAGACGAAGGCATTGAGCTTTGCTGACGAGCAGCTCTTCTAACCCCAACCCGCAATTCTCCGTTCTCTCCCCTAAAGAAAACGGGACGTAAAAATGATGAAAATGGAAGAAAAAAAAGGTTTAACACTTTGAGCTATAAAACTTGAAAGTACCTCAGAAACACAAACGTGTCGCCAGCTACCAATCTCTTCGACGTGACAAATGTGCTCCAACCCGTCGTAAGCAAGTGCCTCCTTGGCTGGCCTGTGATGTTTGCAGAAATAGTTTGAACTTCGAAGAAAAGAAGTTTTACGCCTATACGAAAGAAGACGAAAAAAAAAAATATAAAGTTTACCTCTAAATATGTGCTTAAAACGCCATTCAGTCCCATGTAGATCTTTGGCTACTAGTTCTTGGGTAGGCGTTTGCTGGGTCATATCCTATAGTTCATGATCAATTCCGGTCAATGAAAATACGAAAAACTTATTCGTAAAACAGAAGCACATACATAGGAAAAAAAGTGGGTTAATTACCAAAGGAGGAAGACATTCATTTGCATGTTTACGAAGGACAGAGTATCCTCCATGTGTGCTTGTATCAGAAGCAGTCAAGACTTTACAGAAAGAGCAAACTTTCGGCTTAATAGGCTCCTCAACAGAATCATCCGAGCTCTTTGGCTCGCTTTGCTATATAAACATCAGTCAATCAAATCAATTACATGAGTTTCTGAAAACATGAAAAACAAACGACCTAAAAAGGCTAAGCACTAAGTTCTTACATCTGTTTCAGGTAATAGAATGATCTGAGCATATACTTCATCAGTGTCATGTTCAGCCTACATAAGACAGTTAGCACATAGGGAATAATTAACATATAACATCACCGATGAGATGTACTGATAAATAAATCGGAGCAAACTTACCAAAAGTTGAATGTTTAGAACACGACAAAGAATCTTTGACGAAAGATTGAACATGGGTATCCTTTGATTCAGCTCTTCGTTTGTTGATGCCTCCAACTTACCAGACAAAATAAGTACAGAGCAAAAAATGGTAAGAAATCACATATTTTCGATGTAATCGGTTCGAAACAAGAGCTTACTTGCTCCATATGACCTTGTGGGAAATAATAAACCCTCTCTCTAATCTTTGGAATATCCACCAAAGGCCCAGCACAAGATTTCCACAATTCATCATACAACGCATCCTTTTCACCGCCAACGCCTGTCAGTTCAAAAGGTGAATAGAGATCAACCAAGAAAAGCAAATCAAAATATTAGAAAAAGAAGAACAACCTTCAGCTGGGAAACGATGGAAATTTTGATGTTGCTGAGATGACAACCCTCTACTTGCCATAACACCGCAATCTTCTTACAAAGTTCCGATTTTTATAACTGCAACCCTCAAGAAAACCTCACAACTCAAACAGTGATGTTATTCTTGTAAAAAGGCCGCACAGTGAATTCACAGAGCTATTGAAAGGTTCAAAAAGCAGAGCACTGAAAGTCGAGATTGTTTGACTCTACATAACAACACTGTTAGTGGACAGTTTTCTTGAATTTACTCTTCTTCTTCTTCCGAGGCAAATTTACTGTGATGGTGGTAGAAAACGAAAAGATTGCAAATAAATCAGTATTGACGCTGAGGATATATATTAATAATAGGAAAGGAAAAAAAGAGAAAGAAAAGTAACAACGTTGGATTCTCAAGACCGTGGTTTAGTTTGTTGGTTGGTTGTCTCCGTTTTCACTCACACTGTACACTGCGTGTATTGTGTGTGAGTGGAACTGTGTGTGTGGTTAGCTTATAACTATGGTTAACAGGATTTTCAGCTGAAGTTGGTCCGTTCATCTTACGTCAGCTGTCGGAATATGCTTTTTATCTTTTCAATTTCTTCGTAATGTTAGGGATAATTTCAAATCTCTATTTGCAAACTTTCTATCACATAACTTTTCGGTCAGTGAAAATTATCACTTAACTCCCCGTTTCACTGTTCGTACTACATTTTTTTGAAGTCACGATGTACATTTCTATGTTTGTATTGTGTACCACGGTACGTTGCTATAATGTACCTAAATGTGTTGTTACAGTGTACCTAATTTTTCACAGATTGGTGCCCATACAACACATTTAGGTACACTATATCGATGTACTGTAGTACACAATACAAACATAGAAGGTACAGTGTGACCGAAGAAACTTGTAAGGGAAACGGGTAGTTAAGTGATATTTTTCTCGGACATGGGAGTTATGTGTAGATACTAGATAGTTTGCCAAATAGGGATTTAAGTCAAGTTTCACCTTTTTTTTAATTTAATAAAATATCGTTCGATGGAGTTGAATTTCAGAACAAAATACCCTAGGTAAGGTGGTTTGGGTCATTTATTAGCAATAAATTTTTTAGTTAAAACACTTATTGTTAGTAATAAATATTTTTACCTCGTCTGGTGTCGTACGTAACTATAAAATCATGTCCAATATCAGTAGTGATTAAAAACTTTTTTTAGGTTATTTAAATAGTAATTAATAATTACTTTTACTAGCAGTAAGTGTCGGCGCGTGATTGGTCGTCCCTTCGGCGACAGGCAACAGTATTGGCTCCACTTATTCCAGGCAATAACAATTCTCTCAAAAATATTATAATATATTAATTACGTCAGACTAAATAAAGTTTGACCTCTACCGACCGTTTAACTACAATAATGCCACTCACACCGCAAGCCAAGGATAACTAACAAAAATTTAGAAATTAAAAATAGAACAACGTTAGAAAGTGGAGCAAAAAATTTGACTTTTTCGTATCGTATAATAATTTATCTCAATATTTTTATTTTTATTACATGAGGCTGTAATGTAACGTGGTACGGACACTGAGCTCAATGGTCCAAATACAGGTCATCAGATGCGTCCACGTGGCACTGGCGAATGCAATTTTATTTCTTAGTCGTCTGCTTCAATTGATTATGATGAAGAAGAAGATTTAATACAGTCTACTACTTTTGAGTTTTGGACCACTTTGTTTTTTCTTTTCTTTTTTATTTTTCGTACGAAGCTTCAAGCGCATGTGACGATGACCTAAAAAGTATTGTCCTTTTACAGTGTTGAGTAAGTAAATAATAGCGATGATGCTTTCCATAAATTTTTTATTTTATTTTATTATTCATGTAAATGAACAATGGAATAGTGGATCAAAAGTCCAATACGTTGAAAAAAACAGTTTAATAATGTTAGTTAGCATAACGGACGCTTTATTTATTTATCTTAACTATTTCAACAAAATTAATGACCCAATTAGAGACGAGGTAGGTAGGGATGGAAAAATGTAAGAAAATGATAATTACCACAGGCCAGACCAGACGAATATGCTACTCAATTCTATGATTGTAGTAAATAATTACTTGAACTACAAATGTTGCGTGGCTTAGTAGTAAAAAAAATCAGATCCCATTAGCATAAATTGTACTCCCTCTGTTTCACAAAGAAAGTCGTTTTAGATGTCTTTTTTTGTCTAAAAAGCAAGTCGTTTGATATTTTCAATAAATATATATGTGTAAATTTCCAAAATTGCCCCCATATTAAATAACAACTCATGCTTCAATACTAAAAATACACAAAGTAGGATAATAATTAATAGTCAATGAGGGGTATAAAAGACATTTTAAACAATGTCTTAATGTGTGAGAAAATCTAAAACGACTTTCTTTGTGAAACAGAGGGAGTATAATTTCTTCGGGACTTTTTTCATTTAGGATTCAGTCCCTGTCAGGAAAAAATATAGTTTTAAGGACTCGATTTCTGCAGTATCACTTCATTGCTCTGAAGTAACAATATGTTGAAATTTTGTAACACAAAACGATCATCCAGTACCAGTTAATGATCATCTGATACCAGTTCATTTCTGCAGTACCACTTCATTGTTATAAAATAACAATATGTTGAAAGTTTGTAAGACAAAGCGATCATCATATACCAGTTCATATAACTTTTATCATACTTTCTTAAGCCATGTCCTTACCCTAAATTTTACAGAAATTGAGTCCTTCAAACTAAAGTTTTTTCTGGCAGGACTGAATATTGGGGCATGAAGTAAATATACCCTAGTTTCTTTGACCGTACTCCATATTTCTTGAGAATATACCATTTAAAAAAAAGAAAAGTGAACCGACATTTCTTTGTCCATGCACCAAGCTCTCTTGACTGCGACTAACTATTGATATAAAATATGCAAATTAAATTAGAAATATTATTAAATGTCAAAATCGTCCGTGGATTTTGGGCGTGGAACCGGCTTTTCCATGATTAGTAACGCTGTATTATTCTTGTTACTTTTCCTTCGAATTGTCTAAAATATTATGTCGTTTGAAATAATTTCATTGAATTATAACTCGGGCTATTAGAGGCACTTAGTTGCAAAATTTGGAAGTGGGTTATGTCTGAACACTTGGGGACATAATAAGCTAATTATGGACAAAAAAAGGTGCAAAAAATAGATGTAAGTTTCAAAATTTTAATCGTACAAAAATTAGAATCGAGCGCCTTGACTTACATGGAGTGACACAGCCTTAAACACGTTCTTCATATGTCGGATAAAGTTGGTGCCATCAGTGTTTTTTGACCTGCAACATCTCAATTATTACACTTATTACAATTAGTATTATTTGGTATTGCATTAAATTTAGTACCGATTTTTATATTTTGGCGAAAAAAATCGAATTGACAATGTGCTTCGATATGTTGTATATTAATTTGGGTGGTCTTGTTGCTTGGTTGAGTCGCACGTAATTCTGAAATAATCAAATAATTACGATGGGATGATGCTACGTGTATAAATATTTACACACATATTTTTGGAGAATACAAACATATTGTCAGAAGAACCACTTGAATTTCTTGATGAAGTTAGCTGCTCATATATTAATTCAATTTTATTTTAAATGAAGGGAGAATTCTGAATCACATTACAGAAAAATAATATAGTCGCAGGGACATAAATCGACACATGAAATCTTTACTATGTCCCCTAGTTAGTTTTTACTTAAAGCGCCTGAGCTGGAAATACCCACCAAAATTAAATAGTACACCTCCATAATTATTATCTCCATAAAAATCAAAAAGGCTTTTTTTTTTGCTTTTACAATTCAGACCCCTCATAAGTTTCATTTAGGTTTCAGGCCTCTGTCAGAAAATTCATAGTTTTAATGACCCGATTTCCGCAGAAAAATATTGTTCTGCAGTACCACTTCATTGTTTTTCAATACCACTTTATTGTTCTGAAATAACACAAAACGATCATCTGATACCAGTTCATATACACTTTATAACACTTACGTAAATTTAGGTCCTTGTCTCTAAATTTTATAAACATTGGGTCATTTAAACAACAGTTTTTTCTGATAGGTCTGAAACGTAATTTGCACTTTTTTCATCCGACGTCAGCACGTTTATAATTTTTTATTACATTGATAATTGCTGGAATCATGATTCATGAGTGTTGTGTCTAATAGATTGTTTTAATTCCGTAATGTTTGATTAGCTCCTTAAATTAATGGATTAACTTTTGTTAAGAGTCACGACAAACCAATAACACGGACGCTACGTGATATTACATGTCCGTGCATTGTGGTAATGAAAGTTAAATTATTGAAAATCAAATTTTATTACGTCACCTTGTTCGTCACGACCACTACTACTTGGTCAAGTGAAAGATGCTAAAGATTTTCCCACTTTTGTTCTTTTTATATATTAAGGTATAGTTAATTAGTTAAAATAGGGCGTCTAGTTAAGTATTTTACCCAAGTTGCACACATTGTGCTTTGATGATTGCTTTGTATAGAAACTAGCTATTTTTTAAAAAAGGCTAAATAGCATATAAGCCCCATGTGGTTTAAAAATAAGCATCAAAACCCCTGCGATTCGCAAATGGTGTGGCACACCTTTATGGTTTATTTAATTTTGCACACTCTCCCCCTTTGGTCAAACTAAATCTAATGGTCAGACTAAAATTAACATTCCAGCTTTACCCTCATTATAACCTAACAGAGTTCGTCGTCGTCATCCTCATCTCTAGAAGATTGAGAGATTCGATCGTCTGTGGTTCCAGGCCATGTATTATAGCATAGCAACCACCAAGATTGCAATATCACACAGCCCAGATCCTCGAGAATGCAAAGTAGTAAGCGATTCATGTCATGGAGTGTCAATGACTAGCAGATCTGGGACATTAGTTCTGCGTCGGCTTTCAGCTCCTTAGTTCTATCTCGTAAGGACGACGGCGGGAGGACTTACAACGTTTTCTTGGAGTACGCCGCCGGCCGGAGCTTAGGGGAAAGGGTCGGCAGATCCGCCGAGAAAAGGCTGCCGGAATTTGATGTCCGGCGGTGCACAAAGGCGTTGCTGAAAGGGCTCCGCCGCAGCCACGCGGCGGGTTTTGCCCACTGTGATATAAAGCTTCAGAACATTCTCTTGTGCGCCTATGGGAGTGTTAAAATCGCCGATTTTGGGCTGGCGAAAAGAGTAAACGGCGGAGGAAACCGCCGCCGCGAAGTTAGGGGTACGCCGCTGTACATGTCGCCGGAGATGTTGACCGGCGGAGACCAGGGATCTCCGGCGGACGTATGGTCTCTGGGCTGCGCGGTGGCAGAGATGGCCAGCGGGTGCTTCGCCTTGGAGTAGGTGCTGCTCTACGCCGGCGGAGTTGATGCTGAGGATCGGCGTCGGCTGCGAGTCGCCGGCGATTCCGGCGAATATTTATCAGACAACGGCAAAGATTTTCTGAAGTGGTGTTTCGTCAGAGATCCGAGGGATAGATGGACGGCCCTGATGCTCTTGGATCATCCCTTCGTTGCGGGGCGATTTTGACCAAAACGACAGCGGTGGACTGTGTGAGAAAGATGAGTCTCTGCCTTCGCCTTCGCCGAGGTGCCCTTTCGATTTCCCAAACTGGGCAACTTCGTCGGCGGACAATTGTTCGGTAATTACAAGTCTTCCCTCGCCGGAGAAAGAGTCTTCGCCGTCGTAGTCCGACGTGGCAGGCGAAAGGTTGAGGGACTTGGTCGGTCAGCGAAGTCATTGTCCACGCAAACGTTCACTTTTTGTGCAACGATTTGATCATTATTGTAATATCAATTTCGATTTCGACTTCTACTGGAATATCAATTTCGATTTGTTGTGTAATTCGATTTTTTGTGGTATTGAGAGAAAAATCAACTCTTGTGGGTAAGACGAAGAAGATGACTTTGAGGGGCAATTTAGTCTTTTTCATGTAGAAAATATTGTCAAATCTTGTTCCAGTCGCGAACTAGGCGCGTGTGATGCATTTTCCGGCAGAAAGTGTTGATCGGGGGTTTGGTGCTACATTTTAAAAACCATGAGGGAGTGTCGAGTAAAAAAGAAACCACAAGGTGATAACATGCATTTGAGTATAAGCACAAGGGGAATGTCGTATTTTACCCTTTAAATTAAGATTCTTGTCCCTTTATTACCATCAACTTTTCATACGTTATTTGCAGATTGCCTGTTAATAGCATGTAGTCATAACTTTTTTTGTAAACGAATTATAGTGATGCCAATTTATACTATACAATATAGTTTTTTGTTACTTACCTTGCTATTTAGCATAATTAATAAAAAAAATTTGAAAAAAAAAAGGTTTGAGACTTACTATGACACCTTAGCGGACCTTAGCACAGCCCATTTTATTACAAACCCAGTTTAGATAGGTCCAATTAGAGCTGTAAAAAAATAAATGAAAAAAAAAACATCCCTCCAGCTCCAAATTCCAACATATGCATGCTGCTAGTTGTCGTCTTCTTGGAAATATTATTTTCGTCTTATTACCTGCATATATATTATGTAATGGGTCACTCCCACCCTCCCATTACAACAAATATGTACAATGCAACTCTTATACATTCGATTTATATATATATATATATAAATATGTATATAGATACAATATATCATTATCACCGTCGTGTACAGGCAACAACTGTGGAATGTTTATCAAAACCCAAGCTTGGATTTTTCCTCCCACTGATCGATCGATCGACAATTACAACACAATACAGACAACTGAAAATATTCCCTTTAATTAATTTTCGTGTACAATCACTATAAAGACAGCCCACAAACATGTCATTATCCAATCCCACGTCCGTGACTCTTTGGTGAAACGTCATTTCAAGAATAGTTCATGTTCTATATAAATAACCACACAAAGTTCTCTTGCAATTTCACAGTAGCTCAAAGAAGTCAAGTGTTCTTCATACATCATGGGCAACTGCTCGTTTAAAACAGATGCACAAGGGATTGATAATCAGAATACTGGGAGCAATTTATCAGCTTCCACGCGATTCGCTTTGGACCGTAATAAGTCCCTCGAAGTTCTTCCATGTCAAGGAGAAGGAGTTTGGAAGGTTAAGCTGATGATCGATTCGAAAGATTTAGAGGAGATCCTATCCGAGCAAGGAAACACCGAAGCCTTGATAGAACAGATGAGGTTCGCCGTGAATTCAACTCCAAGAAGATCCTCAGGGAAGAGTTATTTGAGTAATAAAAATGGCTTCAACGGAAGCCCTTTTCATCAAATCTGCAAACCTTTCTAGCCATATGGTTGCTTTTAAAATACCATCTGTATTTTCAATAGTCTCATAATAACTGCATATAACGTTTCTATTAGGCTTTTTGCATGGTATGGTCCTCCGTGTGTGTATATACATTGAGCTTCTCTGAGATTTCTCTTCAAGAAACTGTCATGAAGTTCAACAACACAAAAAGTTAGAATGCAATAATCAAGCAATCCACCATACCAAAAGAAACCCATAATCAGTTTTTTGCCCTAATCCAATCCCCCACGATCCAACATATCGACCAAAGTCATCCTCCTCGGAAACCTCGGAGGAAGCTTCAAAATCATCGCATCGTCCATCGCAATAGGCAGATGAGTAGCAACAATCACAATCCCGCCTTTCTTTCTATGTTCCTTAATGATATACTCGAGCAATTTCACCCCTTCTTGATCTAAAGCCACCGAGGGCTCATCAAGCAACCATATAGGCCTATCGATGGCCAAAAGCCTAGCAAGCTGAAGCCTCTTCCTCTGACCCATGGAGAGCATCCTCGCCTTCTCATTGGCCAATCTGCCGAGCCCCATGAGCTCCAAGGCGGGCATGGACTTTCCCTGCTTGCCCTCGAGAATCTCGAACCATAGGACGTTGTCTAGGACTGTGAACTTCTCCTTGATTGCGTCCTTGAGTGAGAGCCAATTGAGCTGAAGCTTGTACTGATGGAAGATGCCTGATATGTTTGTGTTGTGGCCATTCCATAGGATTTCGCCGGCTGATGGCTTTGTGAAGCCGGCCAGCATTCGTAGGAAGGTTGTCTTGCCTGAACCGTTGGTCCCTGTAAGGACGAGGGCCCCACCGTCGTGGAGGGAGACGTTGACGTGGCGGAGGATCTGCTGTGCATTCCTCATGCATGAGACGTCGTTGAGGAGGAGTCGAGGGATGGGTGGTTTTCGGAGGGTCATCGAAGTTTAGTGATCGATGGTCTGAATTATCGATAGAATCTTGGGTTTGGGTTTTTCTTTTCTGGGTATTCAGTGGTGGTGAGGATTAAAAGGCTGATAAGTGAAGCAGATGAGGTTGTGGTGGATGAAGCATCTCATCTCATAAAAGTTGTCTTCCTATGAAAGGAGTAAGAAGAAATCACCTAAAAGAAACAATCAATCTGAAAAAAAAAACAAGAACAACCGCCAGATCCTATGTTAATGAGTTTCCACTTAACCTCATATCCCCCATCCAACAATGTAAACCAATTTTACCAATCCGTAAGGTTAATTAGAAAAAGACGACCTAAGCACACTGCACTGTAATTATAGCAGAGATTAGTGGCGATAGGCTTCAAAATAAAAACAGATCATTGAAGAAGATACAACAATGAATCACAGATTACGGCTCGAGCAGACTATTACGGCTCGAGCAGACTCGCAGTGCGCAATCGTTGGTGTGGCTGCACCAATTAGATACAAAAATGAATCACATGCTATCGTAAACGAACTCAGCTGAAAATAAACTCTCCTCAATCAAATTTAAAAAACACGAGTTTACCAAAGTTGAGCTTGCGGCGGATAATCTCTTAGGTGGAGTCTGAAGTTTCTGGGCGGCAAGAGACGGTCGAAATTCGCGGGCGAAGATATGCTTGTTGAAGTAGAAAATAGCAAAGGGATCAAGGATTTAGGCTGGGCTGGACCATGAATTATTGGGCTAAACACGGGCCAGATGTTTCTATTTAAACCTACTTCTTCCTTCTCAACTAAATCTGTTCTCCTCTTTCTCCTCTCACATTCTGCAATCGGGATAAAACCTAAAATGGTCCCCGATGTTTACCCTGTGAATCAATTTAGTCCCCGATGTTTCGCATGAACCAATTTAGTCCCCGATGTTATCGAAAATGAACCAAATTGGTCCCTCCGTCAATCCGACCGTCAATTTAGACGGAGAAGGCATTTGCGACGGCTTTAGCGACGGAATATTCGTCGCTAAATGAAAAATTTAAAAAAAAATTAAATTAAATATTAAAAATGAGGAAAAAATGCAAAAAAAAGAAAAAAATTCAAAAAATAGAGCAAACAATTAAAAAAAGAGAATATTACTAAAAAATTAAATAAAAAATAATTAATAATAAAAAATAAAAAATAACGAAAGTAAAATAAAAAATAAAATTAAAATAAAAAATGATAAATTAAACATTAAAAGTGAGGAAAAATCCAAAAAATAGGGAAAACATTCAAAAAATAGAGTAAAAATTCAAGAAAGCGAATATTACTAATAAATTAAAAAATAAATAGTAATATAAAACAAATAATAATAAAAAAAATAAAAAACTAAATTATATATAAAAAGAGATAAATATAAATTTAAGATTTAAAAAAAAGTAAAAAGTAAAATATATTTATTTATTAAAAATTAAATAAAAAGGAAAACAAAATTAAGGACTGAGAATTATCGTCAATTACTCAATTAATTGGGACAAAGACGAGATCGGGAATAAAATTCGAGAACTGTGACGATTATGTCCACATTAACTTGGCAACGACGGTCTTCATAAACTTTTAGTCATTTTTTATCCTTAATTTTGTTTTCCTTTATATCTAATTTTTAATTAATAAATATATTTTATTTTTTACTTTTTTTAAATCTTAAATTTATATTTATCATTTTTTTATATAATTTAGTTTTTATTTTTTATTATTATTTGTTTTTTTTATATCTATTTATTTTTTAATTTATTAATGATACTCTTTTTTGAATTTTTACTCTATTTTTTGAATTTTTTCCCTATTTTTTGGATTTTCCTCACTTTTAATGTTTAATTTATCATTTTTTATTTTAATTTTCATTTTTTATTTTACTTTCATTATTTTTTATTTTTTATTATTAATTATTTTTTATTTAGTTTTTAGTAATATTCTCTTTTTTTTAATTGTTTACTCTCTTTTTTGAATTTTTTTTTTTTTTTTGCATTTTTTCCTCATTTTTAATATTTAATTTATTTTTTTTATAAATTTTCATTTAGCGACGGATATTCCATCGCTAAAGCCGTCGCAAATGCCTTCTCCGTCTAAATTGACGGTAGGATTGACGGAGGGACCAATTTGGTTTATTTTCGATAACATCGGGGACTAAATTGGTTCACGCGAAACATCGGGGACTAAATTGGTTCACAGGGTAAACATCGGGGACCATTTTAGGTTTTATCCCTTCTGCAATCTATCGAAAATCCCAGGAAAACAGTAAGGTATAGCAATACAATATTTACCCCAATTTCCCACAACTCATTAACCAATTGAAACCATTACACATTAGTGGGCTTCTCATTTAAAAAAAGTTACCCCCTCCGTCCCATATGTTTATGAACATTTGGGGTATGACACGGTTTTTAAGAAACGAATATTTT
The DNA here is from genome assembly GCA_027422505.1 of Craterostigma plantagineum. Taxonomy (NCBI): domain Eukaryota; kingdom Viridiplantae; phylum Streptophyta; class Magnoliopsida; order Lamiales; family Linderniaceae; genus Craterostigma; species Craterostigma plantagineum. Next base: position 12,487,585 of record JAPQWV010000028.1, read on the forward strand.
AATAATATAGTACAATTAAAAGGTAAAAAGACATATATTTTGACACGGCTTTTAAAAATATTTAATATTATTATATTAATTATTTGTTTTTTTGTCAAAAAAAGGAAATGTACAAAAACTAGCGGACGCCTGATATAGTAAAATGTACAATAACTAATGAGACGGAGGTAGTATTTATTTTCTTAACTCAGTTTAATCAGTGCAGGACAATCTAACATTCTCTTGGTCTTGAATTTGATAAACCAAAAATAAGCCAACTAATCATGAAAAAATGAACCGTCTGTAATTATAAAATATATCGTCAACCTGACAGGTATTCATATTCCAATAAATTGTGTAGCATTATTCATATGGCTAATAAACAGCCTCTTAATGGTAAAATTCAAATTTATTTGCTTCACCCACTCATCAAAACTCATGTGGGGGAAAAAAAATTCAAAAAGAGAACCATGTCACTGGTTAGTTATCGCCATAGATCCACTTCTCAGCATTGCTTGTGTAAGTAACCAAATCCTCAGGCTTAAACCACAGTTTGATTTCATCCTTTGCTGTCTCAGGGCCATCACTGCCATGAATTATGTTTCTGCAACAACAAATAAAGCACAACAGCATTATTACATGGAACAATTCTACTGTGTACTGAGTTTTCGAAAAGCACGGTAAGCAATCGAATCAAGCTTATATAGCTCACTCGAATTCTGAAGCTCGACTCGTTCGAACACCCAATCAAGAAATGGGGAAAACCGCACAAAAATGTCCCCTTTATTTATTTATTTATTTTTTTCTGAAGGTTATTTGTTGAAATCACCAAAGTATCAAGAACTTAGCTGGGCTCGATTATGTTGATGTAAAAGTTTTTTCGGTGTACCTTCCGACAACAACAGCCAAATCTCCCCTTATGGTTCCAGGTTCCGATTTCTGAGGATCTGTGGCTCCAATGAGTTTGCGACCATATTTGATCACTCCTTCACCTTCCCAAACCTGTGAATTATACATGAAGAAGATGATCAGTCACCCAAAGTTTTCTAGGATATGGTTTCAATCGAAGAGGAAATATTAAAGGTAGAGGCATAAGTCGCGTTCTAACCATGGCGATAACGGGCCCAGAGCTAAGGAAATCGCACAGGCCGTCAAAGAACGGCCTCTCCTTGAGGTCGTGATAATGCTTCTCCGCAAAGTCCTTCGTGGGAACCACAACCTTGATTGCCACGAGCTTATAGCCTTTTCTTTCAAATCGAGAAATGATTTCTGAAATCTAAATAAAAATAACAACTTGTTAGAGTGTAACACAACCACCCGAAATTAGCACATTAGAATTTTGAAATTATGCAATCATATCATATATGATCGGTAGCATAGGTTACCAGTCCTCTCTGCACTCCATCGGGTTTGATTGCTATGAAAGTTCTCTCCATCTAGAACGAAACACAATAAAGAAAAATCAATTAAAACAAGTGGGGCTAAGGGTTTAGGGAATGGTTTAGCCAAGCAAAAGAAAAAAAAGAACGTACCTCGGCAGCATATGCTTCTTGTTCTTGAAGCATGATGGCTATGTCACAAATGGGTTGAAACAAAAAGCAAAAGTGAGAACTCAGCCTCACAGATGCGGGAAGAAACATATATTTCATAGTAGAACAGATGTGTGAAAAACTGTGTGTTCCAAACAATGAAGAGGCTATGTAGAGTATCAAACAAAGTGTGTTTAATACCTGCAGCAGGAAGTGCAAGAGCACCATAAATAAAATTTCTATAAGCATTTCCTGACCCCGACGAACCATATGAAGCTACAGAAGATACTTTTCCACGGTAACAAGTAGCAGGTGCTACACGTCCACCTGAAATCCCACATTTTTCAGCATCGCCGTTTGGGATAGAAAGGTACATTACCAACCAGATTTCTTATAAATGAAGTACATGTATGGAATAATCACATGCAAACATCAATCAGCCAAAAATATATGATGCTATAATCATCCAACTTGGAAACCAAATATTAAAAAAGCAAGAGACTTCAAATTTACACCAAGAAAGATACTGTTCAATACATCCAATCAAGAATGAAAAAACCGATGGTATAATCCTGCATATTCAGAAAAAAAGGAGCTAATTTAGGATTCCAAAGAGATGAAGGAACACCATAGATATAAGCTACAGATCACTGATAACACTTGCACCAATCGGAAACCCACTGACGCAGAATCGCCAGAAGCTCAGATCATCAAGTAATATCAAAATTCTCATATACTACCAACTGATGAACTACTTGATCCACATTTTAATAAAACAAATTAATCTCCAATAATACACCACTTCCATACCGGAAAAAGACCGAGCAGTCTGCTTTGAAGAAGCAGAAAGGAACGATCTTGCAGATCTGGAAATCTGAGCCCTCATTTCCGCCAACAGATTGATTAATCGGTGTTGATCTGAGGTTTGGAATGGAGAACCTGAAAGCAGTAAGGCGTGTAGTGTAGCAGAGCTAACGTGGTTTTGCTCCTCGTTACTCAAGGCCCAACTACGAAAGAAGGCCCAAAAAATTAATATCTTCAATTTTTAAATATGAGAAATCTTATATGATAAATATTTACTTTTCGTAGTCCACCACGACAATTTTATTACATAAATTAATAAAAGAGACAGCACTGAAGTGCATTCCCAACATCAGTCAAACTTCTCCAAACAATCCCACAAGTAAAAACATCAACCATTCGACATGAAATCAACCCAAGCCAAAGCCAATCTTTCGTCCCAACACATTAGTAGGAGAGAAAGGAAAAAGAAAGGAAAGGCTCACTTTTTTATAGTAAGCTCAGCCCTCAGGTGCAAAACACCATTAACAAAAAACGGACTATCATCAGCTACAAACGCAGTCCACGGCACGCCGAAAAGGTTCCTATAGCCCACAGCTTTCCCGCCCGTAAAAGTATAGCTCCCCTTATACTTAGTCGCAAAATCCTCCAAAGGCTTCGTCCTCGAAGCAAACTCGTAGTCCACCGTAAAAGCCGCCGAGCCCTTCTCTTGCATGCCCAGAAACAGACCAAAGCAGTGGAAAGAGCTTTGCTGGTCCATATTGCAGTGCCCCGACAAGAAGAACCCTTGTCCCCCCAAGTGAAACGCCTGGGAATAGATGCGCCCAGAGGGATACAGCTGAAGGCATTCCTCGCGCTTTAGGTCCAAGTAGACGATGCACTGCTGACGTGGCGAGTCGAACTCCATGACTTTGATGGGTCGATATTTGTAGGCCCTTTCGACGAACCTACGGTAAGAAGAGGAGTTCGATTCTTCGGCCACTAGCGAGCGCTGGCGGTGGGGCGCTTCTGATTTGTAGAACAGTGCGTCTAGGACGACTTTCGAGGATAGGTCTGAGTCTATGTCTGGGCTGGCTAGGACTTTTCTGAGCTTACGACAGGTCATGTATGGGAAGCGAACGTATTGGAGTAGGCGTGTGCTTAAGATTTCCCTCCTTTCTTCTAATTTTGGGTGATGGGTTCGAGCCCATTTTAGGACAAAGTCGTACACGGCGTCTTCTGATGCTACTTGTAAGCCGTCGCTCGAAAGGACGGCTTCTATGCCAGCTAATGGCAGGTTTAGCACCTCTTCTTGATACCTGACGACGAAGCTTTACATGGTTAAGAAATAGCAAATAACTTACAGGGAAAAATTCTTCAACGGATAGTAAAGAGAACTATAATTTCAATTTATCGGTTACTCCTTCGAATATCCAACATGGGATTGTGGTTTTGTATTTGAACGATAAGGTAAAATGCAATCTTTGACTATGGAAGTCTCCTATTAGAACTGAGAAAAAAGTTTTTGACTAGCACATAAGATAACTGAAAAAAAGATGACGGTGCTGTTTATGGCATTATAAGGTGACCACGAAAAAATAAACTAAAGAAATGTTTTAATTTACTTGCTGACGTCTCTGAATCGCTCGGCAAGGAACTGTTTGGCGGCGTCGCAGAGTGGTTGAACGGCATCGGCCATCAAAACGGTCGAGGGAAGATCCAAGTAAAGCAAGGCAGATTCGCAAGACATTGGTAAGTTCCTCAGTAATTGGCTGCAATATCTCATGCACGATGCCACCTCATATTTGTCAGCAGCCATCAAAACGTCCAACAAAGCGGTGGGCGTAACCCTGGGCAAAGTGTTGCTATACATGAAGCTCAAGAGATCCATGAGAGCAGCTTCCTCTGATTCACAATGAAGCAATGAATTATGAAGGTTTTTAAGAATATATGCGTTTTGGAAAAGTACAATGTTTAACGATCAATAAATAACTCAACAAAATTATTTAAATCATAAGAGCCTTTTATCACCTATAAGCAAAAAGAAGGATATACTTACCCGACGCATGTATTCTCAAAACAACATGGCGCTGCTCTGACTCTCTCATCCCATTGGAGAACAACTGAAAAATATGTTCGCTGATTGAGTGGATGCAAACAATGACAATATATAACGCGAAAAGGCAGGTACCTAAATTTATCGCATTCTAACAGAAACTTACCTTGTAGAAATACGGACTCTTCGCCGCCAAAATAGGAGAGCTGATGTGTATGCTCTTCACTTGAACGGGTAAATAGTCCATGCTACCAGACGCTTCGTCTTCTTGAGTGGTTTGAAGACCTGACAGAGCAAATTGACCTTCAACTTTCTGAAATAATATCTGCAACTCAGATTGTAATGAGTTCCTCCGCACAGTCCTATGATCATTAGCTACTACAATCCAACCTAACCATATGAGGCAATGCCTGAGTTAAGTTTCACTTAAATCAACTCTACACTGAGAAGTTCATCTTCAAATGAAACGATATCACAAGCATTATCATGAAGTCAAAAGAATAAGGTTTAGCTCTACACAGAATATTAACTCCACGCAATGTTATGCTAGATATACCATTTTGTTCTGTTGCATCATCTAATTCCTCGGGGGGTTCCTCTGTCATAGCAACAGCCTCATCCTCTTGGTTTTCGTAAGTAGCACCATCCTCAAGATCGAGGACGTTGCAGTTCACGATCTGTTCTTCGCACTGTTCGGTCGTTTCTGCAAAGCTCACGATCATTAATTACGAACGTTTTACAGAGCAGAGTATGGAATTGATAATTAAGAAGAAGGTAATTCACTAGCTCTATAGAAGGCAGATCAGCAATAAAGAAAAATGGGCAGGTGGCAAGATAAACACGTCAATGACCAGATATACTTCGTATAAGTACCGGGACGAAAGGCGAATGGCAAAAGTAACGGAAAACCGTATGCAAATTGTCTGTCGTCCACAGCGGTTTCGGTTCAAAATGTAGCCGTAACTATATTTTTTACGGTTCGGTTATGCATCTACTCCTTAAAACGGTTGCGATCAGGGATCTTCAACCAATAAGAGGAAAAAATAAATCAGAAAATGCCCAGGAAGCAGCAATCTCCCCTAAACATACAAACTCTAAACAGAAGTTTAGATTCCTAAATTTTACTCCTGAAAACCCACAAGAATCCCCCAACCCAGCCAAAAAAAAAACAGCTAAAATAACCCCACAACAATAAAATAAATAAATCTCAATACCAAAACATCAATGAATAGATGTCATAATCCAAAAAGTATGGTAAAAAAGAGTTACCATCAACATTTGTAAGCTGGTCATCTCTTCGGCGCTTCCGATTACGAGCCCAATCCGACAGCGAATCTTCCGGGTCATTTCTCGACCCGGGAGAGTCGGGTAAAATCTCGATCATCAGAACCCTATCCGAAAAATTAACATCGTTGAAAGCAAACCCAAAATCAGATGATGGGGTTTCCGGCGAACCCACATCCATGACGATCAGAATTTCCAAAGATCACGACAAAGAAGGATTGAACAGGGATTGGTAAAGACAAGGTCCTGCGAAGGTTTTCTCCAATTCTATTTCTGCTCACCCCAAAAAAGAAAAACAACAGATATCGTAAATAGATTTAATGATCCAAACGGACTTTGAATGACATGGGATGGACGCGGCTCATCCATAATGTTCCTTAGGCCAGAAAATGGGTTGGATCGGTTGGTCCAATCCGACCCAACAAATTACTTGTCCTCAAATTTTAAGGCAGTCAAATAAAGATGATATTTCATTTTTGCCCTTGAGTTACACAGAATTTAATCTGAAATTAATTTTCCTTTCACATATTGATATAGTCAAACTTAATTAAACTTGATGCCTATTTTAGAAATGTCACTCTGTATCTTCAGAAATAATGACACTAGGAATTTATGGAACAATATTAATGATATTTCCCTTAATATTTATCAATAGAAAATGATGTCCTCGAACAAAAAACTGAAAAATAAAATCGAAAATATAAATACGAGCTATTCATATAAAAGCAACTTGAGCTGTTCTTTCTCCGTCATTGTCTCCGTCTCCATCGTTACTGCTTGAGCTGGTATTGGTTTCACCTACGGCCCTCGCTGAATGACCGATTGATAGTTTCAGGTTCTCTCTATCTCTCTGCACCACTATTACGGTTCAACCATGGTGGAATATTATTCTACTTTCTCTTGTTTATTGAGCTGCGGGATGAACACATTTGACCTTTTTCAATATAGTTTTGACGATGTCTCCCTCAGATTTGTTATGCTTAGGGATCAAATCATGGATTATAGGAATTAGAAAGAGCGTTAGAATTGGTTTTCCCTTCTAGAATTGATGGACATTTTATCATTTGACGTCCTTTGTCGATTTCTTGGGTGGTGCAAGGGGCACAGGGGCATTCTCTCGAAGTCAATTTTTATTCTTTGTTAACTAGAAAAGATGTTGGTGAACTGTATTACTAGTACTTCAATGATGATGCAGTCGTTTCAAGTTTCAACTGATTTTAGATTGCAGGATACTTCCTGTGCAATTTTTTTTCTTGCAAGATCACCCGTCCGAATGACTTTGTGCAACAGTTTGAGCATATTTGATCATGATGCGAATGTCTGTCTTTGAAGTCACTTACCATGTTTAAGCATTCTCTTCAGCATTTCCTAATGCAATGCATGAATGCATACATATGCTGATTATGATGGCGCTTCTTCTTATCTCCAAAGTGCAGATACTTTTCTGCATCTACGAATATGAATTCATCGATAAAAGGCCCTTCTCCAATGAAGGCTACTTCGAATGGAGTCTTCCAAGGGGATAATCCACTTCACTATGCTGTTCCCCTCATAATCCTCCAGATATGCCTGGTAGTAGTTGTGACACGTGGTCTAGCCTATCTTCTCAGACCGTTAAGACAACCTCGTGTCATCGCCGAGATCATAGTAAGATTTCAGTTTTCCTTTGTCTCCGAGTCAAGTGTTTGTGCCGAGAGAAACTTATACATGGCACGCATTTGAGTTCGCTTGTTCATTCATCAGTGTTATCAGTAATCATTCTGGTATTATGTGACAGCATATGATGATCAATACTCAACAACAACATATCCTATGTAATCTTTTTTTTCAGGGTGGAGTTTTGCTCGGCCCATCGGCTCTAGGCAGGAACCAAAAGTACCTCCAAGCCGTATTCCCACCCAAGAGCCTAACCGTCCTCGACACGCTCGCCAACCTCGGCCTCCTATTCTTCCTCTTCCTCATCGGCCTAGAGCTCGACCCAAAATCCCTGAGCAAAACAGGCAAGAAAGCACTCACCATCGCCCTAGCAGGCATAACCCTACCCTTCGCCCTAGGCGTGGGCACTTCCTTCGTCCTCCGAGCCACAATCTCAAAAGGCGTGAGCGAAGCCCCTTTCCTCGTCTTCATGGGTGTCGCCCTATCCATCACGGCCTTCCCCGTCTTGGCCCGAATCTTAGCCGAGCTCAAACTCCTCACCACCGACGTGGGAAGACTAGCCATGTCGGCGGCCGCCGTGAACGACGTGGCCGCGTGGATCCTCCTGGCCCTGGCGGTGGCTCTCTCCGGGTCGGGTCAGTCCCCTTGGGTCTCCCTGTGGGTCTTAGGGTCCGGCCTCGGGTTCGTCGCGGGCTGCATCGTCGTGGGCCCTCGGGTTTTTAATTGGGTCGCCAGGCGATGCCCCGAGGGCGAGGCGGTCGACGAGATCTACGTCTGTGGGACCCTTGTCGCCGTGCTCGGCGCGGCGCTTGTGACCGATGCGATTGGGATTCACGCGCTCTTTGGGGCTTTTGTTGTGGGTGTGCTCGTCCCGAAGGAGGGGCCTTTCGCGGCGGCTCTCGTGGATAAGGTCGAGGACTTAGTTTCGGGTCTGTTCTTGCCGTTGTACTTTGTCTCGAGCGGTCTGAAGACGGACGTTGCGACGATACGAGGCGCTCAGTCGTGGGGTCTGCTTGCTATGGTTATCTTTGTTGCGTGCCTCGGGAAGATTCTCGGGACCGTTTTGGTCGCTCTGTGCTGCAAGATTCCGTTCAGGGAGTCGTTGACCCTCGGGTTCTTGATGAACACTAAAGGGCTCGTCGAGCTTATCGTCTTGAACATTGGAAGGGAAAGAGGGGTGAGTTGATTTTATTTTATTTTTTACGACCCTAGAGTATCCCCTCTCAGTCAGCTTTGTGTCTAAACTTCAGGGATCATGCGAATATGTCTCAGTTCACCTAATACGATAGTAACGGAGTTAAAACCCGTGGCCTAAGGGTTGAAATGCCACATCTCCTACATCTTCTGTGTGTGTATTTGTTGATCTATTGGCTTTTGCAGGTACTGAACGATCAGACGTTCGCAATCATGGTCCTAATGGCCCTATTCACGACCTTCATGACTACTCCTATCGTCACGGCCATATACAAGCCCGCGAAAATGGCCCGCCTCGAATACAAACACCGCACGATAGAGAGAAAAGACAGCAGCAGCACACAACTGAGAATCATGGCGTGCTTCCACAGCACGAGGAACATCCCGACACTGATCAACCTCATCGAGGCGTCCCGAGGCACGGGCCTAAAGGGCGGGCTCCGCGTCTACGCCGTCCACCTCATGGAGCTCTCCGAGCGCACCTCCGCGATCCTCATGGTCCACAAGGCCCGTAGGAATGGCCTTCCCTTCTGGAACAAGGGCCCGTCGGGCCCAAGCCCGAACCACGTCGTGGTGGCCTTCGAGGCCTACGAGCACCTCAGCCACGTCTCCATCCGTCCCATGACGGCCATCTCGAGGATGTCTGACATTCACGAGGACGTGTGCGCCACCGCCGAGGGGAAACGGGCCGCCCTCATCGTCCTACCCCACCACAGGCACCCGCGGGTCGACGGGTCGTTCGAGACGGCCCGACCCGAGCTGAGGGACGTGAACCGACGGGTCCTACGCCACGCCCCGTGCTCCGTCGGGATACTGGTGGACCGCGGGCTCGGCGGGCCCGTCCACGTGTCGGCGAGCAGCGTGGACTTCGCCGTGGCGGCGCTTTTCTTCGGCGGGCCTGACGATAGGGAGGCGGTGTCCTACGGTGCATTGATGGCCGAGCACGCGGGGGTTACGCTCGACGTGGTTCGCTTCGTCGCGGACCGTCGGCTCGTCGGCGGGGGAACCCTACGGCTCGACGTGGATGCGCAGAAGGACGATGATGAGGAGTTTGTGGCTCGGTTCGTGGCTAGGGCTTCGAACGATGGGTCGATGAGCTACGATGAGGTGGCGACTAGCGATTCGTCGGAGGTGGTGGAGGCGGTGAGGAGGCTCGGGCGATGTAATATGTTTGTGGTCGGGAGAATTCCCGAGGGCGAGGTGGCGGCGGCTCTGAATGGCTCGAGTTCGGACGAGGGCTCGGAGCTCGGGCCCGTCGGGAATTTGTTGGTGTCTGTTTCGGTGAGTGCTACGGTGCTGGTGATGCAGCAGTATAGGAGGGTTGAGAAGGGTGGTTCGTTGGATTCTTTAACGGACGTCGTCGATACGGACGGCGAATGATGGGTGATTGGGTTTGACTACTGATGGGTTGTGTGTGACGTTTCTGTTGATATGGATGGACTTAGTAATGGGATATTACGTTGTGTTTGTCGCGTGGTAAAGCAAAGCCCAGCCTGGTAGGTTAATAAATTTTGCCAATGTTGGTAGGTTTTGATATTTTTCTTTGGATAGGACTTGCTATTTCGGCATCAAAGATTTTCTGAATTCAATTTCTTGTCTTGATGAATGAAGATCATCAATGCCGGCTTGGTGAAAGTGATGCATTCATTAGGTAGTTGTGCAATATGTCACCCCTATTATTTTAGGTATTTGATAAATCATGGGTGAATCTTAGTTGTTTATAGTTGCTAGGATACGAACGACATGTATGGCAACTTAAGTTGAGATCTATAAATTATTTCATCATCTAGATAATATAATATTTGGTACTTCACTAGAACAGCTTTATTTCGTCAGTACCGGTAAATAACCAAGAGCCCAAGAAAGAAAAGAAAGTTAATATTTGCCACAATCACAATTGTAATGTTTGATCTTGGTCATGATCCCTTCTTTTATATGAACAAACAATGTACGGTCAAAATCTTGAAACTAAACACAAAATATTAGGTTGACCTTGACAATGGGGGTGAGTTTTAGAGAAGTCAAAACTGAGGGACTACAAGTGGAAATAAAATGAATACCTCGCTGATTGATTACCTCTTCTTCGGCTCACGGAAGGTCAAAACAGTCATTACCTCTTTCCCATTGACCTACACTACACAGACCAACAACTCCTCATCTCTCATAACTTTACATTCTGAGGAAAAGCAAAAGACAGCTCCACCACAAGCACTAATGGGTAATCGCCCTAGCTCCACCACCACCACCGCCGCCTCATCGTCCTCATCCACCGCCAATCCCACCACCACACCCGATGCAGCGGGTTCCTACCGCAGACTCGTCGCCGGACATCCGGCCACCGGTCGAATTCTCAACCGCCCAATATCAGACATCCGCGCTTCGTACACCTTCGGCCGCGAGCTCGAGGACAGTTCGGCGTCACGCACCTCGTCACCCACCGTGAGACGCGCCAGACCTTCGCGTGCAAGTCGATCGCCGTGCGAAAGCTGGTGACGCCGGACGACGTAGCCGACGTGCGCCGAGAGGTTCAGATCATGCACCACCTCACGGGACACCGCAACATCGTGGAGCTCAAGGAAGTTTTCGAGGACAGGCACAATGTTCATCTTGTGATGGAGCTGTGCGCTGGCGGAGAACTTTTCGATCGGATTATTGCGAAAGGACACTACTCTGAACGCGCCGCCGCGGGATTGTGCAGGTAAATACCTAGGGTTTTGACTTGATCGAGTCTAATTAAATTTGGTTACTGCTTGAAGATTGAATTTTGATGCGTTCGATTTGTGAAAAAAATGACGTTTTCAGCGAGCTTGAGAAAACTGTTTCGACTCTGGTCCAATTCGTCAGCTGACTTGAGTTGGCTTGGATGGATCATTAGTCAATCTGATTTGACAGTATATTGACTCTGATCCATCTTGGTCGCCAAGTTTGGTCTGATAATGGTGTTTCTGAGCTTGCTTCGATTTTGTCCTCGCATCTCATGACTCGCATATTTCAACTTTATAGAACCTTTTGTCTGAAGTTGGTTTGCCAGATTTAATCTAATAAATACAGAAGAACCACTCTTCAAATGGGAATAGTGTGTATGGCTTGAACAAAGATATGCTTCATTTTGGTTTTATTATTTAATTGTTGAGTGGATATCTAAAGAAATGTCTTGAATAGGCCTGTTCGATTTTTGACAATGACCTGTGTTCAGGCAAATCGTCACGGTGGTGCATGCTTGTCATTCAATGGGGGTGATGCATCGAGATTTGAAGCCAGAGAATTTCTTGTTATTGAGTACAGAGGAGGATTCACCCCTTAAGGCAACAGATTTTGGGTTGTCTGTGTTTTTTAAGCCTGGTAATCATGAGACTCAATTTTGTGCTTGTGCTTTTGGCATATCACATGGTTTGGCTGAATATATCACATGGTTAGGCATAGACTGTAATTACCACACACTTCTTTTGGAGAGGATGCATTAATATCCTTATGCCTTTAAAGCAATTAACAGCAACTTGAAAAGAACATCATTATTGTAACCTTTATCTAATTTGCTGACAAGAAATTCAGTTGACGGTTATACATATATCTATATTTGCTTGTGAATTGCAGGAGAAGTATTTAGAGATCTTGTTGGGAGTGCGTACTATGTGGCCCCTGAAGTATTGCGTCGTAATTACAGTGTTGAAGCTGATATTTGGAGTGCTGGAGTTATACTTTATATTTTACTAAGCGGTGTTCCACCTTTCTGGGGAGGTAATTCTTAATAAAACAAGGACTCTTAAGGATCGTAAGTTTGTGGAAACTGTTATAAGCTCGTAAGTAGTTGCATTTATAATGGAAGTCATTTGTGTAGATTGGACTAACTTTTTTTATCACTTCTACTTCTATTTATAGAGACTGAATAGTTGCATTATAATGGAAGTCATTTGTGTAGATCGCACTAACTTATTTATCACTTCTACTTCTATTTATAGAGACTGAGCAGGCCATATTTGATGCTGTTTTACATGGGAACCTGGATTTTGTCTCCGATCCGTGGCCATCAATATCAAGTAGCGCAAAAGATCTTGTAAAAAAGATGCTTCAGGCTGACCCCAAAGCTCGACTTTCCGCAGCTGAAGTCTTAAGTATGATTCTTAGAAGTATTAATCGTCGTGATACGTTATTATGAAATCATGCCTATTAGTTTGATCTATTTGCCTTTGCTGCACTATAAAATTACCATTGTTGTTACTTGTTAGAATCACCTGCACTTGAAAAAAGAAAAAGAATGATTCATCTTGTTTTCTCAATTTTTCATTAAACAAGGTTTAAATTGTCCTTTGACATTTTGATTAATGATGAAAATGTTCAATTTGCAGACCATCCATGGATGAGAGAAGACGGCGACGCATCTGATAAGCCACTGGATATAGCTGTTTTGACTAGAATGAAGCAGTTCCGAGCTATGAATAAGCTCAAGAAAGTAGCTCTTAAGGTGACACTTATATGGGCGCACATGCACATATCTACATACATTCCATTTGCTTGACAACTATGTGGTTTTTACCAGGTTATTGCCGAAAATCTTTCTGAAGAAGAGATCATAGGCCTGAAGGAGATGTTCAAATCCATAGATACAGATAACAACGGAACAATTACGTTCGAAGAGCTTAAAACTGGATTGAGAAAGCTCGGTACTAAACTTTCTGAATCAGAAGTGAGGCAGTTAATGGAAGCGGTAACATCTCTCTCTCTCTCTCTCTCTCTCTCTCTCTCTCTCTCTCTCTCTCTCTCCATTTTGCCTTGTTTTGGTCTTATGATTTTATCCCCTCCGCCTTAAACATCTACTGAATCCAGGCTGATGTGGATGGAAATGGAACAATCGATTACCTTGAATTCATATCGGCAACAATGCACATGAACAGAATGGAGAGAGAGGACCATCTATACAAAGCCTTTGAATACTTTGACAAAGATAGAAGCGGGTAAGACTTGCCTCCCAACAAATATCTCATAACATGTCGGAAATCTTTTTTAAGTTCGCTCTTAATGCCTGTCTGTCTGTCTGTCTCTTTAGGTACATAACTGTTGAAGAACTCGAGCAGGCCTTGAAGGAGTACAACATGGGCGATGCTAAAACAATTAAGGAGATTCTTGCCGAAGTAGACACGGATAATGTACAGCTTCTTCTCCCATCTTTGAATTTAACCACGGCACATTTTTTTTGGCTTTTCTCATATTGGGTATACGTTTTACTTGGCAGGATGGGAAAATAAATTACGACGAATTTGTGGCAATGATGACGAAAGGAAGCACGGACATAGCTGCAAACAGACGTCGAAAATAACAATCTATTAGCAGTTTTTGAATAAGTCCATCCAAGTTGAAGACCATGCGGACAAAACGGATTGAATCCATTCTCTTTTATGCTGTGCACAGAAGTCATACATCGTTACATTGCTACGATAGAAGAGTGCAACGCTAAAACGACAACGAAGGGAAGTGAAAATATTAAAACATTTAATGAATTTAGTGAACAACATCTTCAAAAGTTCTCAAATAAATTACAGAAAAAACAAAGACGTTCACGACACATTCATGGCCCTTTTATGAGCTGCAAACTTACGACATTACTTTTTACAAGTAAAAAACACACTCTGTACAACACAAACATAAAGCAACTGCAACTTCCAAGTTGGTTTTGTGCCACATAGGCAGAAAAAATCTCACTGCAAAGAGTTTCTGAACTTACTGTGCAGACCACTCGGTCGAGGAGACTCCGTTGCCCTTGGCGGTTTTGTAAGAAAAGGTTTCTTAAATAGATCTGTAGCATAGCTATCTCTACCATGAGTTGATGAATCCCAACCTAACTTACTAGGCGATCTCACCAAAGAAGAAGAAGTACCAGACCAGTGTAATGGCAGTCCTTTTCTATGATGTAGAGTGCCGCCGCCATCTCTAACAGTTGGGGGAAGCTTCAACTTTTTCGAAGGAAACCCATTGTCTGAATTTTTTGGCGGGTTTATCAGTTTTGTTGCCCTTGGCGGATCGATGAATTTAATGGATCTCTCTGGTGCCAGTCTTGATTTGCTGGATTTTACAGCTATCTGGAGAGGTTTCTTGATCAACTTGATAGCTTCGAAAGGGATATGCTTTGAGCTTTTACCTATGTCCAAGAGGGTTTGGGCAGCAACATGTGCGGGAGACAGCAGCACATCTGAGGTTCAAAGCAAAAGCATCGTGAGTTGGAAAGCAATAGAGCAGCGAAGCAGTATCAATAGAAAATAGTGAGCTTAGCATTCTACCATAGATCATATGCGCATTACATAAAAAAGATGTTTGCTAAACTTCCTCTGGAGAAGATAATAGAACAGCTGTGACTCATTGTTAGCAAACATTGAATCATATCCGTGGTGCAGTGCTTTATTTGGTACGATTAAATTGACAATCATATCATTTACCAGTACTAAGATTCAAACCTGAGAAACTGTCGGAAGTGGGAAAAACCAGGTCCATTGAAGCAACTTCAATCTCTGACCGTGTGGACACAACAGTTAATGACGGAACTAAACTCTGCTTATATGTCAATGACTCAAAGTCCCCGAGAAAATCATCGGTGCTTCTCCGAAGAGCTATCGAATTTCCCATTTTGATCCATTTACCATGGAATATTGTTCGATTCGAAGATATTTTAGCAGCATCAGCAGCTAACTTATTGTTCCCAGAGGAAGAATTTGACCACGGTAATGGAGGCAGACCATTTCGTTGAGAAACTGATTTGCCAAGGTGAGGATCAGTAGAACTCCTTGATGATGATGATTTTCCAGCATCAGAAAGCAACAAATCCAAATATTTCTGAGGAGGAAGAGAAAGGCGCTGCAACACATCTTTCGGCTGAGAGAGTGGAAGATCAGCAACATTTGTCGAGATCTTTTCAATAGGCTCTTGAACCTTTAATATTGGAGAGGGAAGAAAATTACAACCAATCACATGGATAAAAAACGAGTGCCGAATATCGATTTACGTACTTTGAAGTATATAACAACACAATATTCCAAATTGCCACATCTACCTTGTCAAAGGAAGGGAGCTCTGAGACGCAGCCATTCCCGTTTTCATTGTTGGTTTGCCCAATAGAAGAACTAGATGTTACCGTGCTAGTTGAAACATGTGCAATGAAACTATCGTCAGTATCAACACATTTTTGGGCATGCATTACTTTTTTATCTTCAAGAACTAGGCACGCCTTTGCGAGCGTCTCCAACAGATTACCACTTGAGCCTGCAGCGTCTGTAGCTTTATCTGAGGCGATGTTTGGAAACTTGCAACTTCCATTAAGGAGCTCATCCAAGGACAGCTCATCAATATGTCTTGTGATATCAAAAGCATCATGTTTTAACCCATAAATTCCTGAATAACTTTCCATATTCAGATTTCTCAAAGTAGAAAATTGCTTGAGAACATAGAAATAAATAACCATGATCCATAAACAGAAGATATATAGATACGAATATCTGAATCTGTTGCTTACGAAGGATGGATCTTGCAACGCTAGGACAGGAGAATAGCGAGCTGACAAAACATTGCAAAATAAATGGAGATTAATGGAGTTCTATTGTATGGCAGCCTAATATCTCCCAAGGCCATCAAATCGTAGAACTACTTCAAGAGAGTTGTGGAAAACATGTGCTGCTCTACCTACTCTAAAAGCCATCAGCCTTTTGCGGAAACCAATGCTTAAATTTCTTTATACTACCCAAACATGATTAACAATATGACACATGCAATAAAAAGTTAGCTGTCGAACGCATGCGTCAAACCCTCATTATCGGAAGACAATTCCAAAGCAGCAATATGTTTGATATTTACGATACCAATTTCCTATACACCGTTCTGTTCCAGCACCTATATACCAAATGTCACAGATAAACATTGAATTGGGTATGAAATTATTATCTATTTACCAAGGTAGTCATTTCCACCAGAAGCTGAGTGGAAGCCAACCAGCCCATTCTTTAGAGAAAATGAATCACCCCTACTCTTCTGAGGTTTGATATTTCTCTTAAGCCCACGTCGGCCAGTTGATGTGCTCTTAGGAATAATCAGTTGAGTTTTATCTATGCATAAGACAAAGAAACAAACCCACACAACTATAAGCACATGCATCAGCAGACCTATTTAAAGGTGAAAATTACTGTGTAAGTCCAAATAAAGCAACGGGATCCAACAATACATTACAACGCAATACTGTAGCAGTTCATCAGTATTTAGTGGAACATGAAAACATCTTGCCCTGAACAAGGATAGTGCTCGTACAAACAAAAGATCGTCAATAGGTTTCTAGCATTTGCAATGTTGGAGAACCGAGAAACATCACCAAAAGATTGGTTCATCGGTCTCATCAATAAGAAGCATCATAGAAATGCAAAGACGGATTTCTATATACTTCCTCATACAAAATTATTGAATCACAGTACAGCTAAAAATACCTGATACATCATATTTTATTGATATATACCTGAAAATTTACAACTTGCAGGAGATGAAGCAGATTCCGGATATAATCTGTTTGCATCTAGTAACCCAGCTTTGCTTTTGGAAAATTCAGCAGTTACCATCCCGGGTCTCTTAGTGAACCCATCATTATATTTTAACAACCTACCAGCTTTCTGCACTTCAAATTTGGCATGTCGATCAAGAGTTAAATATTGAGAACTTCTATTGCCCAAACCACGTTCATTTGATGCATCGCCATCTCGCAGGTAGTGTTGAAGATTTTCTGCACAGCAATAAAAGGAAAGGAATCGTGCTCCAATAAGCAACTAAAGTTACATTCATCACTAACAGTAAAATAAATCTAAACTCATTTCAACCATTAGACTTGCCATATTTTCCAATGTACTGCTCCGGCACCAAACAGAAACTGTGAGTCCTCACTCAGTACTAACCGTGAATAAAACATTATCCAAAAAAGATGACAAAACATATTTTTCCTTTTTCCACTTTCCCTTCCATTAGATAATGAAAGTCCTCACAGATCTAAACACAGAAAAATCAATTATTTGTTTTTCCCTAAAAAATCCCGAAGAAACTGAAAACCAAGAGGCACAATCGTCCTAACTGATCCAACAAAACAACATCAAAACATAGGGGTAATCGATTAGTATCACCTCCTTTAGCTTCCCTCCCCGTCACGCTGCTTCCGAAGCCCTCAGCTGATGCCATGAGCCTCTCTGCAGGAAAAGATACCTCCATTTACCGCCAGGTCAGCAAAATCCCTAGAAATCCTCCAAAATCCATCGATTTAATTAAAATCTCCTGCAAAACCTCAAGACGAATATCACGGGCGAAGAAGAGAGATAAAAAAATCGAGAAATCCGCCGAGCAAAAAAGGTAATTCGAGTGAAAAGAACGTTGCGGCTGAGAGACTCGAGGGAGTTTAGGGCTCACGATGAGAACGAGGGGTTGAGAGTTGAGAATATTTATAGTTTTCGGGAAATTCAGATAAAAAAATGAGCGAGGGAAATGTTTAGGTGCGGGCGGCTCCACCTATACTACTGTGTATCCTCATTGTCCTCTCATTTTTCCCCACGTGCTTTCATTCAGTTTCTGGGCTTAATAATGTTTTAGGGCTAATTTTACTTTATTGGGGTTTATATGGGCCTTAGGAGATATTAGGCCCATTACAAATGACACCTTAATGAGCCCATACATTATTATAATTATTTTTTATCAATTTTTTAGAAAAAGGTGACAGCTCATTCGTTGGTTGAAGTGGTTGTCAAACCTTAGAAAGTCAAAACCAATCACACAATTCAACGCTTCAGTCAGAAACAAACTCAACATCATCCACAGTAATAAAATAAAATATATTATAATATCTACGTGTGTGTGTTGTGTGGTGTGCCTACTATATAGAGTGCGAGGCAGAGAAATCATCATCCTCCATCACCTTTGAGTTGTATTGAAAGAAGACTCAGATCTAAATACAGCGGTAAATTCATATGTAATAATGGAGGATCACAAGAACATTATGAACAGTTGTTCATCGTCTTCCTCGAGAGTATTTGTTGCTGGTTCAAGGATTATACCAAGAAGAGGACAGATCAAATCGAGGATAGCATCAGCGACTCTTCACACCATTGCTTCAATAATCACAAGAGCTTCTTTTCATCACCATTAATGAAGTTTAACATCTTTCCATCGTTGGCTGTTATTAGTTAAGTTCACTTCCTTCTAGAACGTTCCGCGGAATGTGATTCGTTGTTGATGAAGCATGTGTAAGTTGCAACAAACATACGATACTTCTGTATTCATTACACAAACTGCAACAACAAATGTTCACAGTACATACGTAATACATGTAAGACTATTTGGATTTAACCAAATCCAAGCTGAAATCCCAGAGTTTCTTGGCCAGCTCAGCATCCTTAGCATGCGAAGTTCGGTCGCATACATTACTATCTGCAAAATATTCGCCGCTCACTCCCTTAACCTGAGGATGAAGAGCTACATAGCAAGTAGTCGCAGCTCCCTAATAAGAAAATCGACAAATTACATGTTAGAAAAAAAGAGTTAGAGAAAAGGACACTTAAAGAAGGTGAAGACATTATTTACAGACCTGAGGAATGTTCTTGAGGACATACTTGCCAACCCAGTTAACCAAAGCTATAGAAACGAATTCGTTGTCAGTAATAGTCCCATGCATTTGATCCTTAAAGAAAAAAAGGAGTTAACGCTCGACCACCTTCAACAATACTATGATGTCGGACAAGGTTGGTTGCTATTGTCCCAGGATGCAAAGAGTTTGCAGTTATCGAAATCCCTTCTTCCTTTCGATCGTTGTATAATCAGAGTATCATATTTGTGAAATACTAATGTCATTATATGATGTTAGAAAAAATCAGCTTAGGTTACCTTGAAACGCCTTGCTAGTTCGTTGGCATGGAGTATGTTGGCGAGCTTCGATTGCCCATAAGCACGGTAGCTGCTGTAACTGAAGTAGAGCACATAATAACAGCAGATTCATCAGCAAACGCAAGGGCTTAAAAATAAAATCTGCGTGTTATTTCAAGAAATGCAGCAAACTCGGTTCATTACAGCCCACCTCGAACTGTCGTTGATTTTATCGAAACGAATCCCTTCACCATACGCAAAACGATGTGCCTCAGATGAGACGTTCACGATTCTTCCTTCTATTTGGCTCTTATGAGCTGTGGTTTTCATGTTATCCAGCAAAAGTTCGGTCAGAAGAAAATGGCCTGAAAAGGAGAAGATTTAGGCACAGTTATTTCAAGATATTACAAATTTCTTGAATTAAGGTCAAAGCACATAGGCCCAGGCTTAAATTACGTACCAAGGTGATTAGTTGCAAACTGCAGTTCAATGTTGTCTTGAGAAAGCATGAAGGGAGGAGCCATCACACCTGCGTTGTTACTTTCGAATGAAAAAGATAAACGTAAGATTAATGTAGCAACCTTAAGCCAAAATCGACTGTTAATGGCTGATGAAAAAAGTAAAAAATGAATCGAGACAGAATTGAAGGGACGTGCGAGAATATGCTCTGATGGTTAAGATATTCACTCACATGAGAAGATTCAGAGGAAGGCCCGAGGAGTTGTACTCCGATGCAAATTTTCTTACAGATGCTAAAGAACTGAGATCGAGTTCCATGACGTCGATTTTGGCTTCGGGGATCTCTTTGATTATCGTTTCTCTAACCTTTTCGCCGCTCTCCACGTTTCGTACTGCCATTATTACATGAACGCCACACTTTGCGAGGATTCGAGCGGTCTCCGTACCAATACCGCTCGAAGCTCCTGAATTTATGCATCGCATCGACCAGAAAAAAAAAAATGAAAAAAGAAACACTAAAATCCAGCATTTGACAAGGAAAACTTACCAGTTGCAACTTCAACAAGATCAAAATAATCGAAATCCCAACAACCACATTAGCAGAAACAGATGAAAAAACAGCCTATACTTATATCGATCATGTTCCTATACCATTATCGATCCACGAAGTAGTCCATGAAATTATGAGTGAGTTGTGAATCATGATATATAAGCAGAAGGGAAAGGACTTTGCACCCATGAAAGGCTCACATCAGCCAAGAGGAAAACAAAAAGGCAAAAAAAAATCACCAACAAACTAGAAGAAGGGGAAAAATGCAATAAATCATCAGCTGATTCAAGTTAACAACAGCCAACAGATAAGAACAGAGTATTCAAGCATCCAAGAACGAACCTGATAGTATAACCCAATAAGAATAACTAATCGGAAATCAAAGGAAAGATAGGAAATTGCAAGATTAAATTTTGAAGTGGAAAAAAAAAAAAAAGAACCAGTGACTATCGAAGTGAGGCCAGAGCCATCGATTCCTCTTGCAACTTGTTCAGCAGTTGAGCTTGCTGAAAATCCTGAAGGGCCCTTTCTTCCTAAAATCCACATATCTTCTGTTGCCTTTTTCTTTCCTCTATCAAAGGAAGTATTAGTTCGATTCAACAAACGAGTAAAACAAATTGTTAAAACTGTATATAAATCAGCTTTACCAGAGAGAGAATGAACGAGAGGACGAATGTTCTATAAATCAATTGATGTGATGTGATGTGATGTGATGTGCTGCTGTTGCATATGACCATAAGAATTAGGGCTAATTAGATATCAGCCCCCTTAACAAGTTTGAATAGAAATCAGCCCATACAGATTTTAAATAGTTATAAGGACCCAAGTAATGTTTATGTTAGGGATAAGGACCCATTCCCACTCAAATGACTTTTTTACCCTTATTTTTTCCGAAAATTACATCAAATCTGCCATTACCCTTCACTGAAGCAATTGTTATTGAGAACTGAGAAATAACACGTTAAACCCATGATCTCGAACCGAAAATCATGTCAGATAACCGATGAAATTCGGTTATTAAGGGGCGAATTAGGTGAAAACGATGTACTTTGTCGTGGGTCATAATGATAAAGTGCGAATAATGGATGTTAATCATCGAAAATTACGAAACCAAAATCCAAAAATCGAGTGAAATCTATACGTTGATGATCAAATAAGATGAAATTCGACTCAATTTCATACTGGGTCTTAACACTAACCATACATTTCGGCAAATCGACATGAAAATTTCGAAAATCAAATTTTCCTAATATTGAAACATTTGATAGTCGGTATCACTTTATGCCATTATGATACCACTTCTGTACTGTCATAAAACACAAAGTTTTACAGGAAAAACAACTAACACGTATTTTGAACTAGTTCTATTTTCATACCACGTCACATGTAAATTATACCACTTAATAATATTCTGGTAACAATTTATACTCCATTTGTAACAAAAAATAAGAACGTTGCAGAAGCTTCTTGGTCCTATTACTGTTTTCATTTTTATACAATACCACATCACATGTAAATTATACCACTTAAGTATAGTTTGATACCAATTTATACTCCATTCGTAACAAAAAATAAGAACATTCCAGAAGCTCAATGGACCTATTACCGTCTCCATCTTTATAAAATACCACATTACATATAAATTATACCAATTAAGTATAGTCTGGTACCAATTTATACTCCACTCGTAACAGAAAATAGGAACATTCCAAAAGCTTCATGGGCTTATTATCGTCTCCATCTTTATACAATACCACATCACATGTAAATTATACCACTTAAGTATAGTTTGGTACCAATTTATACTCCACTCGTAACAAAAAATAAGAACATTCCAGAAGCTCCATGGGCCTATTACCGTCTCCCTCTTTATAAAATACCACATCACATGTAAATTATACCATTTAAGTATAGTCTGGTACCAACTTATACTAAACTCATAACAGAAATAGGAACATTCAGAAGCTTTATGGGCCTATTAACGTATCCATCTTTATACAATACCACATTACATGTAAATTATACCACTTAATAATATTTTGGTACCGATTTATACTCAATTCGTAACAAAAAATAAGAACATGTTTCGTCATATTTATACCATACCAAACCTCATGTAAGTTATACCACTTCAGCATAGTTTTGTACCACTTCATACTCCATTCATACAAAAATAAAAGATCATTCCAGAAGCTTCATGCTCCGTCAAACATGTTTCGTCATATTTATACCATACAAAAACTCATGTAAGTTATACCACTTTATACTACACTCGTACCAATTTATACGCCATTCATAACAGAAAATAAAGAACATTCCAGAAGCTTCATGATTCGTCAATGAATATGGATCAATATTTATACCATATCAAAACACATGTAAATTATACCACTTCAGCGTAATCTGGTACCAATTTATACTCCATTAATAACAAAAAATAAAGAACATTCCAGAAGCTTCATGATCCATCAATGAATATGGATCAATATTTGTACGATACCAAAACACATGTAAAACATACCACTTCAGAGTAATGTCGTACCAATTTATTCGCCATTCATAACAGAAAATAAAGAACATTCCAGAAGCTTCATGATCCGTCAATGAATATGGATCAATATTTGTACCATACCAAAACACATGTAAAACATACCACTTCAGAGTAATGTCGTACCAATTTATACGCCATTCATAACAGAAAATAAAGAACATTCCAGAAGCTTCATGATCCATCAATGAATATGGATCAATATTTGTACCATACCAAAACACATGTAAAACATACCACTTCAGAGTAATGTCGTACCGTTTATACTATCCTGGTAACAATACATTACGAAATGATACCACATTAAGTCGTACTGATACTAGATAATATGTTATCTAGTACCATATTAATGGATCGAATAATTTCGTAAATAAAAGTTGTTTTTTTCGGTTGTGGAGGAATAAAAATCATGGCAATATATGATTTGATGTATAATCCACGAAGTTCCTTGATTTTGTTACGTTTTATGCAAATATGATATAAGTAGTCAAGTAATGATGTTTTGATCATGTGAAATGTATACCAATGCAAATCGAGACAGCTACATTTACATCACATTGATATTTACCATTATGAATTACAACAAATGTATCCTAAACAACATTATACGTCAATCATAGAACAAATCTTACGACAATAAACCTTTAATCGTAACCCCGAAACAGTTTACCCTAAGATCCGATACTCTAAACCAAAAAACTAGAAACCCTAGCGCGTAAACCGCAATCTGTAACACATAAAGTGTTTCTGGTACCACATTATTACAGTAATATATACTACATAAGAGTTCCCGCCCAAAATAATACACAGATTCAGCTTTCCCGCTCAAAACAGCGTGACTTGGTTAAACAGTACCACTACCTCCCCAAATGGTACCACTACCTCTCCAAATCGTACCACTTACTCCCCAAATGGTACCAGATCCTCCCCAAATGGTACCAGATCCTCCCCAAATGGTACCACTTATCGTTGCTATACCATTTTACGCTTCTATTATACCATTTTACTTTGTTTTAGTACCTCATTATATAAAATTAATACCAAATTAGAATAATATCTCGTACCAGTTTGAGTAACGCTTCTTATCGTAACTATACCAGTTTACGCTACTACTGTACCGAACCTTATGGAAACTATACCACTTACGCCTTTCTGGTACCACATAACGAACACTCAAACTACTGGCGATTTCACTTTCATTTCGTTAATCTTGATGGACGAACGATTGAGGGACCACTAAGGCGCGACGTAATTTCCAAGCTATGGGTCTCTCGAATTTATGCATATTAGCTTTAATTTCGACCAAAAACATGCTCGATTTATCTTATTCTCGATTTAATTTCTAAAAATTATTCCTCACAGATCTTAAATCTGACGGCATAAATATCCTTGAGATTGTCGAGTACACATCAAATTGATTTTGTGCCCAGTATGCTAAAAAATTTACGACAAATCGTTCGTTGAAATAGTTTTTTTCATTGATACCATTTGCACAACATCTGGAAACCACTTCTTATGGTAGTTATACCACTTTACGCTGTCCTAGTACTTATATAAAATCAATACCAAATTGGAATAATATCTCGTACCAGTTCGATTACGCTTCGTAACGAAACTATACCACTTTATGCCACTATTGTACCGAACATTATGGAAATTATACCTCTTACGCCTTTCTGATATCACATAATGAACACTCATTTAAACTATTTTTTTGGCGATTTCGCTTTCTAGTACCACTTTAAGCCTCTCTGATACCACTTAACGCTTCTCCTGTACCACATATTAAAAAAATAATACCAAATGAGAAAAAGTAATCTCGTACCAGTTCGAGTAACGATTCTTATCGTTACTATACCACGTTACGGCTCTTGTATACCACATCATATGATTAATACCAAATTAGAATAATATCTCGTACCAGTTCGAGTAACGCTTCTTATCGTAACTATACCACTTTATGCCACTATTTTACCTAAACGTCCGGGAACTGTACCACTTAAGCCTTTCTGATACCACATAACGAAAATTTAAACTATTTTTCTCTTGCGATTTCACTTTCAGTTCGTTCATCTTCGTGGACGAACGATTGACTCAATACTAAGGCACGACGTAATTTTCGAGCTATGGGTCTCTCGAATTTATGCATATTAGGTTTAATTTCGACCAAAAACATGCTCGATTTATCTTATTTGCGTAAATGAATTTCTACAAATTATTCCCGAACGATCTTAGATATGACGACGTAAATACCATTGATATCGTCGATTACACATCAAAATTGATTTTCTGCTCAGTATACTCGAGAATTAGGGCAAATCGATCGTTGTAATAGTTTTTTTTTATTGATACCATTTGAATAACATCTAGTAACATAATTATAGCATTTCATACCTCTTTATATAACACATACAAAGGGCATTTTCGTCAAATCATTGTTTATGTCCTTTACTTTGAATATTATTTACACTTGGTCCTTAAAACTATATATAATCTGAAGGGGGCCTGATCCCAAAAGGAAACTTATGAGGGGGCCTGATATAGAAACGCCCCTAAGAATTAACAAGAACATAGGGCTTTCAGACCATCCTGAACAATGAGCATCGTAATTGGGCTTCTGTTATGAAATAATGTGGTGGGTTTTTCTAAAGGCGCGATTTTTGACGTCATTACATAAAGATCAATCGATGTATCTAAATCTTGTCGTATATGCAGAAAAGATAAAGCTCGTTTCTTTATCACTCTTCTTTCGTGTTCTTTTACCGACCAATGGTCGATGCGGAAATTATGGGACAAGTGAAAATTGTTGCGATTTTGGTCCCTACAACTACAAGGACGAACATGTTTGGCCTCCATCGAGAAACTGTAGTAAAAACAATCTAAGCACTTAATAAAACGAGCTTTGTATATCTAAGTTCAGATGTTTAACAGTTTACTTGTTTACACTGTGATACGAGGCAAGAATTATCAAATCTACAAGTTATTAAGCTGCGTAAAATAATACCTAGCTTCCTTATTACACGAGACTATATTTTAGGGATATTCAGATGAAAAATGATTCAATCTTTTATGTTAGTTTGTGCTCGTTTCAAACGCGAGGATGTAAATGGATTTCTATATAGAATGTTTAGAAATAGGGAATTGGTCACACAACCTATCGTCATTGCCTATTATTCCATCACCACGAGAAAGCAAAGTCGATAAGATCGAACTGGTGGAATAAAATAAACAATCCAATGAAAAAAAGATGCATCTTGATTATGATTTCATAACGTCATTTTTATGATAATTTTATCTTGTTTACATATATATATATATATATATATATATGTATAGGTCTTCGGAATTTGAGTTGACTTATATGTTATTATAATAAGGAAAATGAACTGTGCTCATTTCAAACGTGCGCAGGCATCTTTGTGCACTGCTTAAGTAAACTCTTTGGATTATATTTATTCATCATCAAGATAATGATGAACCCAAAGTACATAATCCGTTTAATTAAAAGAAAGAGTATTAGAAACAAATGAAAATAGACGACATACCTTTTCTGTTGGTACGTTATTAGAAGTGCAATATTTATTCTGTTGGTTTAGCGTATTATTAAACTAATATGAATGGAACGTTCAATATAGATGGCTTTTCTTCTACATATATAAAGATGGATACCGATAGAGTTATCTTCACTAGTCTCGAGCGTTCTTCTAACAGACGATATAAAAAGTGCTAAAGCTTCATAGTACTTATCAATTAGTACATATGACAAAAGTACAACCTCTTTCTTCTTCTTCTTCTTCACCTTCACATCACTTATCAATTAGAGAAACATACACTGTATGGTTAAAATCCCTTGTATTCCATGGCAATGGCTGCACCATCTTCAATTCGAAAGGCGAAGTTGCTTTTCGAGTAGATAATTACCAGCAAAAACACAGCCGAAAAGTAGTTCTCATGGACTACGTTGGCAACATTCTCTTCTCACTACATAGAAAGGTATTGCCGTACCTTCACATTATATACACACATATACATGAAAACCATACTATCTCAATATAAACCGAGTTCTAAGATCTTTATTTTTTACACTTTTTTTTACCCCCTCGTATATAGCAGAATCTGGGATTTTTGAAGTGCTGGGAAGGATTTAACCATAACGACAAGGTCAAGCCACGGTTTCAAGTTAGAAGAGATAATTACAAGATACTTAGCAAAGAAGTAACTTTCTTGGTCACTCTATCATGTGGGAGCTGTTATAAAATCTCAGGGCTCGAAGGAAAAGCATCGTTTAAGATCCTAAGCTTTGAAGGGCAGCTCTTAGCAGAGGTACTTAGTTTTATACAATTTCTCTTACAATGGAATTTAATGATTTTGAATTCTGAAAAGTGCAACTATAAATTCTAACGTTGTTCGTATGTCCTTCTGCGCAGGCCATGCATAAGCATTCTTCATCAGGAGTTGTATTGGGAGACGATGTACTAAGACTAAGTGTGGAGCCTCAAGTAGATCAAGCAATGATCATGGCCATTTTCATTGTGTATGGAATGATGAATAATAAGATATAAATAACTTCGCTCGAAAAGGTCAACAATTTCCTCCAACAATGGCAGCTTCCCACTCATGATCGTCAACACTACGATGATTGATGAAGGCCATCTCTGAATGAAGAAAATACTGCTATGAATATCACCACACATGTTTGAATAAGACACAAATCTTCAATAGTATAACAACAGAGCAATTCACTCAACTAAAATGCCAGTGATTCAGCTACTATTCGCCATCTTCAAGACCATATCTTGTGAAGGAGTGTGCCTTAGTATCCAAAGTGCAATAGGGAATCTCAAGCATTTGTGATTTTATCGAACATCTTTTTTATTTTCCTGTCGTGGTTGAGCATGGCGCTCACGCTCTCAACGACCAGAACAATCTAAAGAGAAAACGTATGTTAAGAATGGAAGACGTCAATAAACATCCTACGGTAATAATAAGCTTATTGTTAAGTTAAGTTAAGGAATCGACGGGGAAAGGTAGACACCTGAAAGCAAGCGTACGCCATAGCAGTTGCAAAGTAGAAGTTGGCATTTCCAGTTCCCTGATAAAAAAAAAAATAGACTAAGGTTTACATTACATAATATTCCTCAATAAGAAAGGTTTACTCGTGAAAAGAGAGGCTACGTACCCTCCAAATCCACAGATTGTGCATTACAGGACTCAGAAGTGAAATACCGACGAACCCACAGAAGAGGAAGAAGGAAAATTTCATTTCTGTATGTTGCATAGATGATCAGAAATCAATGTGCCTATAAAAAAATACGAGTAATACATGAGAGCACACCACCAAGAAGCAAGCCCACCTGCTAAATCATTGACGAATAGAGCCAGCAAACTCAAGTACAAAGCCGAATCTCCTACCTGATTAGGGTAAGAATGGTCAATGAGCCTTCATAAAAGAATAAATGCCTCTTACGAGCCCAAGAAAGAGAATTTGGTATGTGCTTGTGGAGTGTGTGTTGGAAATGACGAGGCAAAACAAGTAAAAAACGTATATGAACTCACCGAAGGATAAGACTTCAGCATTGAAGAGATGGCCAAGTAAACAAAGGCCAAAAACAAGGGTCTATGATTTAGTCGTATGGCCAAAGGCAGTACCATGAATAGGATGTTTGCATGGAAAACCATTAGGAAAAAGTTCCTGAAGAAATCAAACACCTCGGCGAAGAAATACCTGTAACAAATTAAGCAGAAGAGTTACACAGGCGGAAAAGAAGGAAGAAATTGCACGGCAGTACTAACCATAGAACACCTATGTTCGGAGACAAGTCTTGTATGGTAAGGATAAATCCATAAGTCCTGCAAACAAAACAGAGTGATGCACATTGAAAAGGAGAAGCATATATTACACCGACACCATAAAACGTTCAAAACAAATAGAATTGCCCGGAAAGTCGAAATAATAAACATATATTAAGCTAGATAATATAATAAGATTCGGCAGCTTCCACATTATGATGTACCTCTTAAACATCTCTCGGAGGCCACCATAGTCTTTCAGAGAAACTGCACATAATATTAACACGTAAGATGCCCAGAGCAATGCCCACAAAAGGAAGACAACAACTCTCTGCCAACGTATATCAGTAGTATATTTGTTTGGCAATGATTGAACATGATCAGTCGGTCTCTCTTCCCTTGCTCTTAAAATATTATGCTGAAACAGTTTTCTTGGAGGCCTATCCACACCAAAGCCTAATAGAAATATTACCTGAAATAGAAAACAGGCATTCAAAGGAAAAGAGTGACCAAATAGGTTCCTAAGTGATATGGCAATAAACAGAGTCTTTTCAGTTTTGTGCAATAATCCTTATGGGGAACTTACCGGTATTACCAAAACCAAGGGATAAAGAGACAAATGTGAAGCAACAACCCATCCCAACGCTGCCAATGATATTATTCCTGGAATATTGTGGAAAACGGACACAGAATGATAACATAAGATCAATAACCCATTATATTTGCTCAAACATCAAATATAAAAAGCGGTGCTAACAACAAAATGAAGATGGGGACACCTACCTGCTGATGCCCCGTAAAGTGACAAGACAATGAAGAGATTCTCGATGGGTGATGTGTTACCACCAACACAAGAGACGATTGTGAAAGGGTTCCACAGATAGACGAGAGCAGCTATATCACCAGCCGGCAGGATCTCTAAAGACAATGATAAATCATCACAAAAATTTCCATAAAGATACT
Organism: Craterostigma plantagineum; assembly: GCA_027422505.1. Taxonomy (NCBI): domain Eukaryota; kingdom Viridiplantae; phylum Streptophyta; class Magnoliopsida; order Lamiales; family Linderniaceae; genus Craterostigma; species Craterostigma plantagineum. The sequence goes on from JAPQWV010000028.1 coordinate 12,517,236, forward strand.
TGAATTCAGAAAAATTGGTCGCATTGAACTTATATTTACCCATATCTTCAAAAAATTTATTTAGGCCTAACACATTTAAATTTCGAGCATGTTCTGCTTCAAGACGATGCCCAGTTGCACGGATGAGAAGTGACGTGAAGAGATCTGCAATCACAGAAACCAGACTACATCCAAAAATACGTTGAATTCTACAGATTGATAGACGAATAGATATATAACATATGAAGTATCATTAGACACAACACAGTTATAGTAAAGTAAAAGAGATCGAAATTATGCATACGATAGAGAAAGAGTCGAAACCTGTACAATAGTGGACCGGATAGTAATCCATTTCTGCAAGTGCATAATAAGATTAATCACCAAATACTCTGTGAATCATCATAGCAGTAAGTTTTTTTTAACAAAATAAAAATTTACCTTTCGACCGTGAGAGGACCAAGTACAGAGAGCATCAAAGGTGATCCATGATACATCGAACCTGCTCGGCACAGATAGGATTGTAATTAATCAAAAAATAAAAATGTACACTAGATTCTACACTCCTCAAGCGCTCAGGTTCCGTCATAACCCATATCTAAGTACTATCTCTATTTCAAGAGTAACAAAAGAGGCAACTTTTTGCACTAAACTCATGAACTACTTACCAGAATACGGAGACATCGACAGCTTCTTCAACCAGTAACCCTCAGCCACTGCCACATAATCCCACAATTAGCAAAATCATGAAACTTTTAACACAGTTGAACATTCAAACACACTGAGCCCAGATCAAACACACGGATACAGATGGGTATTTACGTCTTCGAAGGCTGGTTATCGGAGTTGAGACTTCAGGCCGAGACGAGAGGTTTAGGGTTTTAGAAGATCCACAGAGAACCAATCGAACTGCAAGGGAAACCACTGCCCAGTTCCAAAACCCAATCTTCCTCATTCGTTTAATTCGAGTTTCACCGTTATCCTCCATTGATGATGAGCTGAAATGAAATGCTTTCCGATCGGAGCTGAATAAAGTGGTAGAGCTTAAATATGGCGTCGCTTCAACGAACAGCCGATTCGTAACGCGCGTGTTAGTCACGCGATATAGTTAATTACGTTTGACCCACCCTCCAAACTATAAATTACTCCCTTGTCCTAAATGTTTATAACATTTGGAATTTGGCACGAGAATTAAGAAAATGAATATTTTAATAATATAGTACAATTAAAAGGTAAAAAAATGTATATTTTGACACGTCTTTTAAGAATATTTAATATTATTATATTGATTATTTGTGATAGTTTTTTTTGCTAAACAAGAAAATGTACAAAAGATGTGGACGCCCAATTTAGTAAAACGTATAAAATGATTTGGGACGGAACGTTCTATTCTTATTTCACAATTACCTTCGACCCTAATAAGTTTAAATCGTTTCTTCCACGTCCACCACGTTACAGTGCCCACTGCCCAGTAATACTGAAGCAAATCTTGAACAATCAGAAATTACTTGATCGACCAAGCGAGAATTCAGAACTGAAAGATTTCTTATTAAGAGAAATTTGATCTGAAAAATACAGCATATAAAAGTGACTTGGCTACACGCTTAAATACAATTACTATCTGTTAATAATCAAAAGAGACCCTAAAATAAAATACATTTACAAACTGGTCCCTGTGTATAAACAAATGCTCTGCTCTTCAACCTCGCATGATCAAGCTCAGTTCTGATCTTCATATCCTTCTTTATGTAACTCCAATACCTCCCCCCCCCCCCCCGCGCGCAAGATGGACGGTATATATTCAGAACGGCCATCTTGGATAAAAGTCGAGTTAGGATGGGCTGGAAGTGGTTTAGTAAACAAATCAGCTAATTGAGCTTCACTGTGAACTGGTAAAAGCCTTATATTTCCAGACTTGATATGATGCCTAATGAAATGGCATTCTAGCTCTATATGTTTACTCCTTTCATGGAATTTCGGATTTGTGGCCAACTGAATGGCTGACCGATTATCACAATAAACGATCGGAGTTCGGTCAGAAGGAAAACCAAGTTCGAGCAGCAGCTGTTTGAGCCATAGAACTTCACTGGTCACGGTCCCTAAAGCTCTATATTCTGCCTCTGTTGAAGACCTCGCTATAGTGCTTTGTTTCTTGGCTCTCCATGAAATCATTGAATCCCCAAGGAACGTGCAATAGCCCGTCACCGACTTCCTCGAATCTGGACAGGTGCCCCAATCCGAATCTGAGAAGGCCTTTAGCTGCAAATCAGAAATTGAAGACATGAATAAACCTTGTCCAATAGTGAACTTGAGATACCTGAGTAAATGATGCACATCAATTAGATGAGGTGCTCTTGGATCACTAATATATTGACTGAGTTTGTGGACCGCAGAAGTTATATCCGGCCATGTGAAAGTTAGGTATAAAAGTCTGCCAATAAGCCTCCGATACTGCGTCGGATCTGCCAAGGGTTCTCCTTCTAAGGCTGAGATCTTAGTTCTTGGGTTCATCGGTGTTGATATCGGCTTAGAATTTAAGTAGCCCGTTTCTTCAAGTAGTTTGATGGTGTACTGCTTTTGTGAGATGTAGATTCCCTTATCTTGTCTTGCCACCTCCAAGCCTAAAAAATATTTCAAGGTTCCTAAATCCTTGAGCTTGAAAACACCACTCAGATGTTGTTTCGCAGCTTCTATCTCTGTCAAAGATGGGCCTGCAAATATCATGTCGTCAACATAAACAAGTATAATGCAAAGATTTACACCTGAACCTTTCAGGAATAGCGATTGATCACACTGTCCCTGCTTGAAACCGAACTTGTACAGAACTTCTGATAGCTTGGAATTCCATTGCCTCGAAGCCTGTTTTAAACCGTATATAGATTTCTTTAATTTACACACAAGCTTTTGTCTGTTGTCTTGCATCGGTTCAGCGTGATATCCAGGGGGCAAATCCATATAGACCTCCTCCATTAGATCGCTATTTAAAAACGCATTATTTACGTCCATTTGAAAAAGATGCCAGCCTTGAGAAGCTGCTAGAGATAACACCACCTTTATGGTGCTAGATTTTGCTACTGGGGCAAATGTATCGATATAATCAACACCTTCTTGTTGATTACATCCTTTGGCGACTAAACGCGCCTTAAACCTTTCTATTGCACCATTTGAGTGATGTTTTACTTTGTAAACCCATCGACATCCAATGGATCGCTTTCTATTAGGTAATGGGACTACGGACCAAGTCTTGTTGTCTTCCAATGCCTCCAACTCTTCCTTCATAGCCTCTCTCCACTCAATATACTTGACTGCTTGATGATAATATTGAGGCTCAAAGGTAGTAGAAAGAGTTAATGCAAATTTCTTATAATGATCTGATAATCTGTTATAAAACAAGAAACTTGAAATAGGATAACGAACTTTAGATGTATTAGAAGACTGACAGTAATAATCATTCAAGTAGGATGGTCTCTTAGTGGCTCTAGAAGATCTTCTAACCTGTTGATGATCGTTATACAAATTCATATTATCTGAAATATTAGGAACATCATTAGTACCAGAATCAGTGGTGGAAGGTTCCAGCTGAGGCGAAACACTTGGTTCTATGTATTCTGAATCAGAATCAGCGGTGGAAGGTTCCAGCTGAGGCAAAACACTTGGTTCTATGTATTCTGCATCTGATCCTTCTTTACCCTGAGTTCGACATTCATCAACGGCTTTGGGAATGACAAAATCAGCAATATCACCAGCTGCCCCTTCATCAGACATATCCCTGAATGGAAAAATATGCTCATGGAATTTGACATCCCGGGTCACAGAAACTTCCCGAGTGTCCAAGTCAAGCACTTTGTAACCTTTTACCCCATTAGGATAGCCTATAAAGACACAAGCTTTAGCTCTAGGCTCAAACTTGGTTCTATTGCCTGCCAAGGTAGAAACGTAACATAAACACCCAAAAGACCTTAAATCTGAGTAGTCCACTGATTTTTGATATAAGATCTCATAAGATGATTTAAAATTCAGCACTCTGTTAATGAGAAATGTTGCTGTAAGAACACACTCATTCCAATAAACTAAAGGTATTTTAGAATGAAAATATAATGCCCTAGCAACATTTAACAGATGCCTGTGTTTCCTTTCCACAACCGCATTTTGTTGTGGTGTGTGCACACATGAGAATTGATGAAGTGTTCCCTTGCTTTTCAAGAACTCTGTGAATTTGAGTTCAGGTGCATTGTCTGATCTAAGCACCTTTATCTTAGTATTAAACTGATTTTCTATCATATTGAAGAAGAAAGGAAACACATTAGAGACATCAGATTTGTTTTTCAGCATAAAAGTCCAAGTTTATCTAGTATGGTCATCAACTAGTGTTAGAAAATACTTATGTGATGCGTGTGCTGTGACATGAAAAGGTCCCCATATATCACAATGCACAAGATCAAATGCTGAGCATGCTATACTGTTTTGAGGATAAAAAGGCAATCGAGTCTGCTTGGCTAAAGGACATATTTTGCAAAAATCATGCGGATCAGAAAGAACTTGACATTTCAAATTCTGTCTTAATTTATTCATTACATGGTGTGATGGATGGCCTAATCTACTATGCCAAACATCCAAAGAAACTTTGCATCCAACCAAACTTGACGGTAAATTTTTACTAAAAACAGCAACAGGAAAAGATACAAGATCAGTAGCATTTAAAACATATAATCCATCAACTCTATCACCCTTGCCAATCATCAACTTCTGAGTTGAATCATGTATGACGAAGCGATCACTAAAGAAGGTTAGGACAACATTATTTGAAGCAGTTAAGCAGCTCACTGAAAGCAAACTGAATTTAAATTGCGGAATATACAATACTTCAGATAAGATTAATTTATGTCCTATCTTAACTTCTCCTGCTAAACATACTTTCACAGATTCATCATTAGGCAAAGTAACATACACAGGATCAATACGATGTAATGATTGAAATGCTTCAGAACAACAGCTTATATGTCTTGACGCGCCTGAATCTACAACCCATATTTTGTCAGAAACTAGTGAAGGTATATTGAAAGATAAACACAAACCTCTTTTACCAGTTGTTGACTGTTGTGATTGGTAAGGCTGATGGGTATTAACAGCAGCAGCTGGCCTGTTAATCAGCAATTTTAGTTGCTGAAGTCGTTGTGATCTTAGCTGTTGAACAAAATTATCTGCCACTGGTGGAAATCCATGTAATCTGTAACATGTTTCAGCTGTGTGCCCAAATCTGCTGCAATGGGTGCAAAAGGGCTTTCCTCCTTCCTTCTTGGGGTTGAAAGATGGCTTCCTAGGTGGTTGATAAACATTGAGGACAACGGCCGTTGTTAGGTCTTTAGTCAAGAAGGACATATGCTGTTCTATGTCTTCTTGATTGTTGACAGAACTAGAATTGATCGATCTCTGCCTTTCATCTATGTCTGTGTGATGTAGGTAGAATGGGTGAAGTTGATCATCCATTGAGAGAACTGATGGTGCGGTGATCTTCTCTCCTTCTGGCATTGAAATTACCACCAGATCTCAAGAAATTGAATTGTCTGATACTAGATGAATTAACAAATGCCTTGAACGCTCTTGTTCGCAATGAGACAGACACTGCGCTGATTTCAGAGACGAGAAACAGACCAGTCTTGAAATTGAATCTGATCGTGATCCAAAGGAAGCGTATCAACAATACTCTCTGATACCATGAAGCAAATCTTGAAAAATCAGAAATTACTTGATCGACCAAGCGAGAATTCAGAACTGAAAGATTTCTTATTAAGAGAAATTTGATCTGAAAAATACAGCATATAAAAGTGACTTGGCTACACGCTTAAATACAATTACTATCTGTTAATAATCAAAAGAGACCCTAAAATAAAATACATTTACAAACTGGTCCCTGTGTATAAACAAATGCTCTGCTCTTCAACCTCGCATGATCAAGCTCAGTTCTGATCTTCATATCCTTCTTTATGTAACTCCAATGAATACTTTGATTAAAGGGCCGTAGATTTTGGACAAGTTGAATAAAGTGACATGTCGATCGGCTGAAGATAACATGTCTGGGATATTTCCCAGAATCGGCCATGGCTTTGGCCCAGGTGGAAGATTGTGATAAAGGTTTGAATTTTCTGAGGATTTGAGGAGATTATAAATTATGGAGGAGATGGCGATTACTATGGCTGTAATCACAAGATAGTTGAGCTCTCTTTCGAACTGTTCAGCCATGGGAACTTGGAGAGAGTTCTAATTTTTCATATGGATAAAAAGAAGTATGTGTGGTTGAACGATAATACGAAAAATTATTGTAATAAGATAAGGTTGAAGATTAAGTGACTCGTCGCTACTATGAATCTTATCGTCATGCAAGAAAACTCTAAATTATAGTCGTCCTTCCACTTAATATTGAAATGGCCGTTCGATTGTGTAGAAAGGAAAAGAAAAAAACTCACATACTATTGTATTTCATGATATAGACACGTGATAAAAACTCAATTGTATTGCTTTTGTTACGACAATTATATTATGGACACATGCATAAGAACTATTACATAGGTCGTCGTCCTTCGATTTTTATTTCATTCGATTCATTCATCTCCTCGACTTGGGAATCAACATCAAAGGATGTTCCATCTCCATCGTAATACCAAACTTCTCACTCATATCAATCTCATTCCCACGAGGAATAACCCAATCGGAGAAGTGAATCAAAGCAGCAAGGATCAAAGGAACATTCCTAGCAACCATTGGCATCCCGGGGCAAATCCTTCGACCCGACCCGAACGGCAAGAACTCGAAATCGCTCCCTTTAAAATCAATTCCCATCTTCATAAACCTTTCCGGGTCGTACTCCAACGGGTCGACCCACGAACAGGGATCGCGCCCGATGGCCCACGCATTGACTAGAATCTGAGCGTCTTTGGGGATTGTGTAGTTCATGACTTGGCATTCTTCGATGGCTCGGTGAGGTAAGAGGAGAGGCGCCGGCGGGTGTAGCCTTAGGGTTTCTTTTAGGCAAGCTTGAAGATAAGGTAATTCGTTTAATAAGTGGGAGTTTTTGGGAAATTCTTGATTTATTTCTCGGTCGATTTCTTGTCGTACTTTCTTCAGTAGCTCGGGATTTTTCAGCAGTTCTGCTAAAGTCCATTCTATTGTTGATGTTGTTGTGTCTGAGCCAGCCACGAACATTTCCTGTTAGAATTAAGGTAACATATTAAAATAACATAGTATCATCACTTTACTACTCAATAAATTAGCAGAGAAATGCTTACTTAAATGATAAATCTCGTCATATATACTGATCATTAACTAAACATTCGTGCATTAATGTACCCCAAAAATTTCATGATGAAGAAAACAAAGACTGTCATTATTACCGTAAACAACATGGTTATCTGATCATTAGTAAGATCATTGTCGAGGAGAGCATCCAAGAAATCATGGCATCTACTGTAAGAAGAACCATCATCATTAGCTCTGGCCTTTCTCCTCTCATCAATGACAGGTTCCCAAACGCCTCTCAGCCTCGCATAAACGCTTCGCAGCTTCTTCTTCAAACCTTGGACATCGAATCTGCTGAAAATGGGAAAAAACTCCGATAAATTAGGAGAAGCTAAGAGCTCGGTGAGCTCCCTCGAAACCGCCTTGATGGAGCCATCGCTGACGTTAATCTCTTCTGCTTCTTCCAAGTTTATGAAACTCCGAGACATCATAGCATTCCCTAAGATGTTAAAAACCAATGCGAAGACGATCTTCGATACCTTCAAAACCCTATTTTCTCTTCCCCTCAGAAAACGGATTAGCTCGCTTATGTTCTCCTCTCTCAGTTCTGCCTGCGATTCGATGGCTTTGCTAGAGAAAAGCTCAGTTCTGCAGGTTGTTCTTACAAGCTTCCAATAATCGTTGCAATCTTCCGTCCATGCAAAGGAAGATTGGTTGAGCTGAGACTGCGCGAACGGCACCGAGCGAGGCACGTGCCTGCCTGAAAAAATCCGATTTTTCGATTTGAGTATTTCTCTGGCAGATTCCGGCGACGATGCGACGATCAAGGGCTGTGTGCCCAACCTCAGATACATCAATGGGCCGTGGATTTTGGACAGATTGAGTAGGCTGACGTGGGGGCTCGCCGCCGAGGCCATCTGTGGTATGTTGCCGACGATCGGCCATCGCTTCGGTCCCGGCGGAAGACGACGACGGTGAACTGATTCTGCAGAGGATTTGAAGAGATTGAAGACTAAGTATACGGTGATAATGGAGAAGATGATGATGATGCTTATTGGAAGTAGAAAATAGCATAGTTCAGTTACTGCAGAGATTTGAAGAGCCATTGGAGTTTCTTAGATAGATTTTTCTCTCTCTCTAGATTTTTCTCTCTCTCTTTATGTTATCAGTGGAGCATCGCTGGGAAGAAAGGTCAAGATGGGTGACACGTGGATCTTTTTTTTTGGTATATTACGTTTCAGGCTCCCTTTATGTTTTAAATTGGATTCAGACCTGTATAAAATTTAGTTTTTTTAAGGACCCGATTTCTGCATTATCACTTCATTGTTCGGAGTTCCACCTCATTGTTATCCAGTACCGCTTCATTGTTCTACATTACCATTTCATTATTCTGCAGTACTACTTCGTTGTTTTGCCGTAAAAAATGAAGTGGTACTGCAAATGAAGTTGTACTGCAGACAAAGACAATGAAGTAGTACTGCATGAAGTGTTACTGTAGACCAACAACAAATGGTACTGCAGCGGATCATTAAATTAAAACTAATCCTTAGACTGACAGAAACGGTGAGCCTGAAACGAAATTTGCCATTTTTTTCAAGACACGTGGATCTTGTTATTGAAAGAAAATAGGAAGCCGATTAGATAAGGCTTATTGAGAAAAACAACCCAAGTGCGTTGAATTATTTTTCCCTGAAATGATATTAAATTTTATTTCTAACCTGTGGAGAAATCATACTACAAATGTTTGGGCCTGAAATAATAAGGCCAATAGATATAGAAAATTGAAAAAAGAATGTCTAATATTGTGTAGGTAAAGATTCTCTTTGGTTGGAATGAAACTCAACTCCCAGAAGCTGGTTGGTGCCATAACCAAACCATCAAAGACTTAATATAATTTTTTAATGTAGCCCTCATTTATTGCTGAGTCTATTATTTCAGCTAACTTCACTTATTACACCATCTTTAATTACATATAACTAACTATTAACATTCCACTACTGAGTTCTTCACATCAAGCCACGACGAAGTACTTGGGAGCTCTCACAAGTAGTACATTTTCTTTATTCCCTCATATTTCTAGCTTTAAAGTGTCACATAATCTTTTCACTGTTCGAAAGACAAGTTTAAGCCGTCTTTATTGTTGGGGTCTCTTCTCATCAAGAAACTTCCATCTATAAATTGACCTGCTTGTGCACAACCACATTAACTCATTTGTGACAAACATACACGCTTAAGTATAATATATCTATCTATCTATTATATATTTACATTATCCAACGTTAAAGCCAAACACTATTATTTCTTTCTCTCAAGACCCTTTTCTTTTATTTTCATCAGTACAAACAGCTGCTGATGGATTCTGGGATGTGGAGAATATTGTTGTTTGCTTCTTCATTCTTGCTTCTTCATAGCTTCTGTACATCTCAAGAAGGTACTTTTTCTTTCTTTTTTCTTTTTTCATTGCTTGGTGAATATTGCTTCTGATCCTGGACTTTACTTATTTTAAGCGGAGAGAAAAGGGAAGAAAGAGTTGAGAATTAAGATTTCACAGAAAAAATGAATTTCACTGCATTTAAAGCCCCTTTGGCATTTTACTGCAATGGTGCCGAGGGATTGATGCATGCATGTTTCTTTTGGCGATTTTGCTCATTAATTTCCATGACGGACTGAAATTCGTTCTTGTCCATGTGTAGGTGTGTCCAAAGTTCTTCAAATAACTTTTTTTTGTTCCATAAGAAAACGTCTTATTTCCCCCCTTGTATTTGAATCTGTTTAACCGAAAATGTCATGAATAAATTTTGGACTGGTCGACGGTACCTTCATAGTAAATATCTTATTTTTTTAATGATTCACGTACATAGATATCTTAATCATACTTTACAAAGTGAAAAAAGAAAAGCATGACCAGCTGAATCATTACATCATCGTATTCACAAATCAGTGTGACCATATGTCGATTTTTTGTTTCGGTAAAAGAGCTTACGTCGATTTAAAATCAACATTTCAACAAGATTTGCCTACTCATTTAATACATCACTTCTTTGCTTCGTAACTGCCTTGATGGAACAGCGCGGGATTTATTACGTCTTCATCCACAATTTAATTTCGTTTTGACATTCATGTTATATGCTTCCTTTTGCTAAGATTATTTTATTTTACCTCTCTAGATAAAGCTGCTGCATCAAAATATATTTAAAAGATAAAAAAAGGCTTAGCAGCCCATTCGACACACTTCTCTAAAATCTCACATTAATTGCACTGAACAGCCCCACCACGCTACACCTTCATCCACGAAGCCACGTCATCGCCGCCGGTATCCCACTACGACTACATCATCGTCGGAGGAGGAACCGCCGGATGCCCCTTAGCCGCCACCCTCTCCCAAAACGCCACCGTCCTCCTCCTGGAGCGCGGCGGCTCACCCTACAACGACCCAAACATCACCCACCTCTCATCCTTCGGCCGCTCCCTCTCCGACCTCTCCCCTCACTCCCCCTCCCAGCGCTTCATCTCCGAGGACGGCGTCATCAACGCCAGGGCCCGCGTCCTCGGCGGCGGCAGCTGCCTCAACGCCGGATTTTACACCCGGGCTGCCCCGGACTATGTGGGTCGGGTCGGCTGGGACGGGCGGCTCGCCAACGAGTCCTACGAATGGGTCGAGAAGGTGGTCGCCTTTTGCCCGCCCATGAAATCTTGGCAGACCGCCGTCAAGGACGGGCTATTAGAGGCCGGCGTCGAGCCCTTCAATGGGTTCACCTACGACCACCTCGTCGGGACAAAGGTCGGCGGGACCATCTTCGACGGGGACGGGCGTAGGCACACCGCGGCTAACCTGCTTAGCCGGGCCGACCCAGCCCGGCTAACCGTGCTTCTCCACGCCACGGTCCATCGGGTCCTCTTCGGGAAAAAGGGGGGCCGGGCTAAACCGTCGGCCCACGGGGTCGTATTCAGGGACGCTCTCGGGAAAAAGCACAGGGCATACTTGAACGACGACCCTTCCGGTGAAAAAAATGAGGTTGTCATCACTGCAGGGGCCCTCGGTAGCCCTCAGCTTCTGATGCTGAGCGGCGTGGGCCCGAGGGCCCATTTAGAGGCCTACAACATAACGGTGGTCGTGGACCAGCCTTTGGTCGGTCAGGGAATGTCGGACAATCCGATGAACGCTATATTCATTCCATCGCCGAGGGAGGTCGAGGTTTCCCTCATTGAGGTCGTCGGGATTACTCCCTTCGGAAGCTACGTCGAGGCCGCCAGCGGGGAGAATTTCGCCGGCTCGTCCGACCGACGGGATTTCGGGATGTTTTCGCCTAAGGTCACCCTCGTTATTGTTAATTTTTTTTATATAAATATATATTTGTTGTGGTACCAAATCCAGTCACACGTCGGGTGAATCGAAGAATTTGGACTTGTATATAAGCTTGTGAAGCACTCCTACTACTAGTTAGTTTTAGTGTGCTGGAATCCTACATACTGTACATTTGGTATGCGGAATCCAATGCGGAAAAGAAAAAGAAAATGTATGATAAGCATTGAATCATTGTACATTACGCAATGTGTGTCGTACTGTAACATCTTTTCCTTTCTTCCCCATACTGTATTCCGCAAACCAAACACATCTTATAGGTGGGCATTCGGGGACTGATTGGATCTGTAACAATATATATTGAAGCGATTGAGCTCATTTTTCATTTAAATTTCTCAGATAGGTCAGCTATCGACGGTACCGCCGAAGAAAAGGACGCCAGAAGCCCTATCTCGGGCGATCGAGTCGATGAAAACCCTAGACCCATCGGTCTTCCAGGGCGGATTCATACTCGAGAAGATCATGGGTCCCATGTCGACGGGCCACTTGGAGCTCAAGAGCAAGAACCCTAACGAAAACCCTAGGGTTACGTTCAACTACTTCCAGGACGAGCGGGATCTACAGAGGTGCGTGGACGGCTTGAGGGTCATCGAGAGGGTCATAGAATCGAATTCGTTTCGAGAGTTTCGATACGACTACTTGTCGGTCCCGCTGTTGCTCAACATGACGGCGAGCGCGCCCGTGAACCTCCTTCCGAAGCATGCGAACGCTTCGCTTTCTTTGGAACAGTTCTGTAAGGATACTGTGATGACTATATGGCACTACCACGGCGGGTGCCAAGTTGGGAGCGTTGTCGACTCGAATTATAGGGTTATTGGGGTCGACGGTTTGAGGGTAATCGATGGGTCGACGCTTATTTATTCGCCCGGGACTAATCCTCAGGCCACAGTGATGATGCTTGGAAGGTAATTAATATAGAGAGCAATTTTTTATTAGTTTTTTTTTTGTTTGGAATTATGGGTTTGAATCGTGTGTTTTATAGGTACATGGGGGTGAAAATTCTGGAGGAGAGGAACAAGGCTTGAAGGGAAATTGTTGATTGTTAGAATGATTTCATTATACTTTTATAGAGCTTTCTTCGGACATGAAATGGGATCGTTTGTTGCTCTTCTAGTCTTGATTTATAAATCATGCGATTGCGCCGAGTGACTTTCAAGTTTGATGTAATAGTTTGCCATTTTCAACAAATCAACTCCATAATTAAAAAAATTAATAGTAATATAAAACACGAAAGCAACGAAATCAACGGAGCATATTTCAATCTCAAGTTGACACGCAACAGATCTCTATCTAACAACAATTATTTAATGATTTTTCTACATAAATGGTTTTTTTTATGAGAAAAATACGAATGATACTTCTCAGTCACAAAAGGACACACGTAGGAATGCCGACCTTCCAAACTTTCCTAACGATTTAAGCCTCCAAGAAAAACGAGGAAAATAACACGATAAATAGAAGAGAATAAATAAAGAAAAAAACCTAAGTCAATTCCTTTGAGTATAGCGAAAGTGTACGAGGCGTTACGCTTCTTTTCGTGGCTGTTCGATCTTTCCCAAATCCAAAAGCAAGTCTTGGAGAGAAAAGAAGAACGCAATAAATAATAATTAAAGATTTACTCTGTTTGGAAAAAAGAATCAAACCGAGGGGTGATATCTTCTTTGCTATTAATTCAACATCTCATGGCTTCTCTGATTGCTGCTTCACTTCTTCCATTGAAGCTCAAACGTTCTTCATTTCAAAAGGAGAATAATAAATCATTTCTGCAGCACCGAACGAGGAGGAGGACGAAGACGAATCAAGCCCTTGTTCCTGTAATTTCAACTCTTTCCAAAGTCTGTATTTTTTTTCCGTTTTATTTCCTATATATATGTGTGTATATTTTGTGGATTTAGGTTGCTAGGCTATTTGGGCCAGCAATATTTGAAGCATCGAAGCTGAAAGTTTTGTTCTTGGGAACCGATGAGAAGAAGCACCCTGGAAAACTACCGAGAACTTACACTCTTACACACAGCGATATCACCGCTAAGCTCACTTTAGCTATTTCTCAGACCATCAATAGCTCCCAGGTAATAAAGTTTTGATTTTATTCTTACCTTATTTCACTTTCCTTCAACTGGGCTTTTCTTTAATTTCTTCATCACGTGTTTCTGTCATGGTGGGACGGATTTAGGGGTAAATTCCTTGGAAAAAAAACTGGGCTTTCTGTGCTGTTTAGCTTAAAGACTCTGTTTTTATCTTCAGTTAAAGAACCCTTCTAATGGACCTGTGCTTGTAGATAAACATGAACATGTCGGCATGTTACATGTAGTTTATCTTCTTCTTTAAAGAATAATAAAAAAGAAAAAAATATAAAGATTAACTGAAGGTTAGAGAACGAAGGGTCCACATGGAATTGGAATAGGTTTAGTTCCTTGATCCTTTCGTCCTCGTGCTATTGTTATTATTATTTTTCGATTAATTTCCTTCAACAGAAGATGGAACTAATTTTTGAATTAATGTATCTCTATATCCTCAGTTGCAAGGATGGTACAACAAACTATACAGAGATGAAGTTGTGGCAGAGTGGAAAAAGGTCAAAGGAAAGATGTCCCTCCATGTTCATTGCCACATAAGTGGTGGCCATTTTCTGCTTGATTTCATTGCAAGGCTTAGATATTACATCTTCTGCAAGGAACTCCCCGTGGTAATGCAACATAATGCAAAAATGTTGCCATAACTATTGTTAGGATATGCGGAAATTCCCGATAATTATTTTGCCCGAAAAATGACGGTAATAAATAACGAGACGAAAAATAAGTTTGGACAGTGACACGAGATTTACGTGGTTCGGTCAGAATGACCTACGTCCACGGGCCGGAGGGTAGAACTTCTTTATTATGTGGAGTGATTACAAACACGTACAATGACGTGATACAGCTACAACAATATTAGGAGTAGGCTACACAAGAAATATCGGAGAAGTGTGACCGAGGAATAAACCTCGCTGAAGATATTGTGGTGGTATCTGTGGCCTGTGGCTCTGAGGCTCTGAGGCTCTGAGGCTCTGAGGCAATTTTCTTATCTGTCGAATGAATCCTATTTATAGGCAAGGGATTCATTGCATTCTCGTCTGAACTGAAAAAGAAATAAAGCAGATCCCTTTTGAATAAATATATCGGCGCAGTTGCATTGTCAGGCGCCCATAATTGCTTTTCCACTATCACACGTGAAGATCCCCACATAGCTTAGCTGTTTTGTTCAACTTTGAATGGTCAAAGAAACAAGCTCACCTAACAAATCTCCACCTTGAGCTTGATTTCGAAAATTACTCCACCTTAATTAGTAACACCTTAGTCACTATCTCTGTCTCCCTCCGTCCATAGCCCCGATGGGCTAGTTCACCATTTTAAAACACCCATCAAGTTCAAGCAATGCTTGAACTTGGAAACTGGAAGAGCAATCCACTTCACTGCTTGCCAGTGTTCTTTCCCTGAATTAGCCATATACCTGCTAACAACACTAACAGCCTGTGAAATATCAGGACGTGTACATACCATTGCATACATAATACTGCCGACTGCACTCGAGTAAGGAACCCGTGCCATGTACGCTTCTTCCTCATCCGATGATGGTGACTGAGCAGCGCTTAGCCTAAAATGGCTAGCAAGAGGAGTGCTGACTGGTTTGGCATCGCTCATGCCAAAACTCTCCAAAACCTTTCTGAGGTAACTTTCCTGGGTCAGGTGCAACTTACCAGCTCCTCTATCACGTCTAATCTCCATACCAAGAATCTTCTTAGCTGCTCCCAAATCCTTCATCTCAAATTCACCATTCAATAAGGCCTTCAACTGGTGAATTTCTGCAAGATTCTTAGCCGCAATGAGCATGTCATCAACATATAACAATAGATAAATGAACGAACTGTCATTTAACTTCCGGTAGTAAACACAACTATCATACTTGCTCCTGGAGAAACCATGACCCAACATGAAAGAATCAAACCGTTTATACCACTGTCTTGGAGACTGCTTTAATCCGTATAAGGATTTCTTCAACAAACAAACTTGGTCTTCTTTACCTTCAACTATGAAGCCTTCAGGTTGCTTCATATATATCTGTTCATCTAAATCGCCATGTAGGAACGCCGTCTTGACATCAAGCTGTTCTAACTCCAAATCATACATGGCAACGAATGCAAGTAATACACGAATAGAGCTATGTCTAACAACAGGTGAGAATACATCATTAAAATCAACACCTTGTACCCGACTATAGCCTTTCGCGACTAATCGTGCCTTATACCTTGCATTGTCAGAACCAGATAAACCTTCTTTTTTCTTGAAGACCCACTTACATCCGACTATTTTCTTTTTCTTCGGCGGCGGCACAAGAATCCAAGTACCATTCTTGTGCAGAGACTCCATTTCTTCATTCATCGCTACCAGCCACTTATCAGAATTAGCATCGCTTATTGCCTCCGAGTAGGTAGAAGGTTCGTCGCCTCCACCTGTTTCTTGCGCCACTGATAAAGCGTACGAAACTAAATTTACGTACCGCTGTGGTAGTCGAATCTCTCGTCTCTCCCTATCTCTGGCTATAGAATATTCCTGCTCGGTGCTCTCATCTTCAACAGTATCTGAATCAGGTTCTGGCTCATCCTCTTGATCTGTTGAACTCGTAGCAGGGTCATCTGAAGGATCTTTGTTGATCTCGAGCTCCACCTCGCTGTGTACACTATCCTTCTTTTCTTCATTAGAAGAATTAGTAGACTCTTTCGAAGGATGTAACATAGAAGACTCGTCAAAAGTAACATCTCTGCTGATTATAAATTTAGGTGACTTGGGATCAGGATTATATAGTCTATATCCTTTCACCCCTGAAGCGTAACCGAGAAAAATACACTTTTTAGCTCTAGGCTCTAACTTTCCCTCGTTTACGTGCATATAAGCTGGGCACCCAAATATTCTTAAGTTGGAGTAATCAGCAGGAGTACCTGACCATACTTCCTCAGGAGTCTTGAAGTTGATCGGTGAACACGGTGAGCGGTTGACAATATAACATGCTGCGGCGATAGCTTCAGCCCAAAAATCATTTGTCAACCCAGCGTTGGAGATCATACATCGAGCTCTCTCTAAAAGCGTCCGGTTCATGCGCTCGGCAACACCATTTTGTTGAGGCGTCATTCGAACAGTGTGATGTCGAGCAATACCCTCATTCTTGCAAAATTCGTTGAACTCGCTTCCACAAAATTCTAAGCCATTATCTGTCCGCAACCGCTTGATCTGTTTTCCTGTCTGCTTTTCAATCAAAGCTTTCCATTGTTTAAATGTTAGGAAAACATCACTTTTCTGCTTAAGAAAATAGACCCAAACTTTCCTCGAAAAATCATCGATGAAAGTCAACATGTATCTTGCACCACCTTTGGACGGAACACGAGAAGGACCCCATACATCAGAATGAATATAGTCCAAAGTACCTTTCGTCCTGTGGACAGCTGGCGAATTGAAGCTGACTCGTTTCTGCTTCCCAAAAATACAATGTTCGCAAAAGTCCATCTTACCAGTACTTTGATCGCAAAGTAGGCCCCGCTTGCTTAAAATCGTCAAGCCTTTTTCTCCCATGTGTCCAAGTCGCATATGCCATAATCGCGTGGTATCAACCTCCGGGGATGTCGAAACTGCAGCGGAACCTGTAACTGTAGTTCCCTGCAAAATATATAAATTTTCAGACCTGCAAGCTTTCATCACGACAAGGGCACCTCTGGCAATTTTCAAAACTCCACCTTCACCTGAGAACCTGCACCCTTGAGATTCAAGTGTGCCTAAAGAGATAAGATTTCTCTTCATATCTGGAACATGTCTGACTTCTGTGAGCGTTCGGATGGTTCCGTCGAACATCTTGATCTGAACTGTGCCTTTACAACACACTTTACACGGAGCATCATTTCCCATTAAAACATATCCACCATCAAAATTTTCATACGTTGAAAAACACTCCCGACTCCGACTTATGTGGTAAGAACAACCCGAATCTAAGATCCACTCATTATCAGACCTTATAATATTTGCAGTTGCTACAAATATAGTTCCATCGCTCTCATCAGCAGCTAAACTAGCTTCGGCGGGTTTATTAAATTGCTGATTATTTTTCTCCTTATTTTTTAATTTAAAACAATCAGCTTTAATATGTCCCTTTTTCTTGCAAAAATTACAGACTTTATTTCTGTACCTGGATTTCGACCTTTCTTTAGATCTGCTACTTTCAGCGTCTCTATGCTCTGGTCTTCCCCGTGCAAACAGGCCTTCTGCCTGGCTACCACTTGATTCCCGTAATATCCCTGTCTATCTTCCGTCATTTTCATACTGTAAAGCTTCTGCTTTAAATAAAGCCGATTCTCCTTAGTCTTCTTCATGTAGATAGCTTTTAGCGCATCCCACATACCCATGGCCGTCGTCTCCGTGGCAACTTCTTGTAAAACCTCGTAAGAGATTTAATATAATAGCCGATCTGGCTTTCTTGTCCAATTCATTAAATTGATCGTCCTTCATTTCGGTTGGTTCTTCTTTGCGCCTTCAAGCGCCACCTCGCAACCGTCTTGAATGAGTATGGCCTCCATCTTGAGACTCCACATTGCAAAGTTGACATTTCTGTCGAACTTTTCAATTGACATTTTGTTATCGTCATGGTGGCTAAAAAATAAATCGGGTTGGCTCTGATACCAATTTGTTAGGATATGCGGAAATTCCCGATAATTATTTTGCCCGAAAAATGACGGTAATAAATAACGAGACGAAA
The DNA here is from genome assembly GCA_027422505.1 of Craterostigma plantagineum. Lineage (NCBI taxonomy): Eukaryota > Viridiplantae > Streptophyta > Magnoliopsida > Lamiales > Linderniaceae > Craterostigma > Craterostigma plantagineum. The sequence goes on from JAPQWV010000028.1 coordinate 12,535,588, forward strand.
AATAAGTTTGGACAGTGACACGAGATTTACGTGGTTCGGTCAGAATGACCTACGTCCACGGGCCGGAGGGTAGAACTTCTTTATTATGTGGAGTGATTACAAACACGTACAATGACGTGATACAGCTACAACAATATTAGGAGTAGGCTACACAAGAAATATCGGAGAAGTGTGACCGAGGAATAAACCCTCGCTGAAGATATTGTGGTGGTATCTGTGGCCTGTGGCTCTGAGGCTCTGAGGCTCTGAGGCTCTGAGGCAATTTTCTTATCTGTCGAATGAATCCTATTTATAGGCAAGGGATTCATTGCATTCTCGTCTGAACTGAAAAAGAAATAAAGCAGATCCCTTTTGAATAAATATATCGGCGCAGTTGCATTGTCAGGCGCCCATAATTGCTTTTCCACTATCACACGTGAAGATCCCCACATAGCTTAGCTGTTTTGTTCAACTTTGAATGGTCAAAGAAACAAGCTCACCTAACAACTATTACTTGAAAATGATCTTGCTGGTTAATTTACGACTATATGCTCACGTACATGAACATCTTAAGGTTCTAAAGGCCTTTGTCCATGGAGATGTGAGCTTGTTCAACAACTTCCCCGACCTAGAAGAAGCTTTAGTTTGGGTTTACTTCCATTCTAACATCCCAGAATTCAACAAAGTCCAGTGCTGGGGCCCACTCAGAGAAGCTTCGTCACCTTCTTACAATTTTCAGACACTTGAGATTCCTCAGCCATGTCTCGAGGATTGCTTGTGCTGCTTTCCGCCGACGAGCTCCATTCCATGGAAGCAAAATGGCTCCATAGAAGCTACTTCTTCTTCTTCGTCGGATGATGGGATCGATGCAGAAGGTCTTGTATCGGATGGTTCTTGATCTTAATACAAGTACCATGTTTGCGTAAAAAACTGTGTACATTTAGTTACTGTATCATATTTTAGGACAAAAGTATGATTATCCCATATCACACACACGCACATAAATATAGATACGTTCATTGTTGGTCGTATTTTAATGTGACAAGTTTGTAGGATTTGTTATATTATATTACGTTTGTTGATTAGTTTTCAACCCACTTTTCATATTTAGTTTGTATTTATTCGCATAGATTTGACAAAACTTGGGGTAAACTGTAGACACGTGAAGAAATGTCATAATTGTATTAGCAAACAAAACTCGGACTTGAGGAGACAGGCTGGTGGTGAAGTATGTATATATATACATTGGGTCTTCGGTTTGGCTGAAATTAGGTGTTCACAAACTAGTGGTAGGGATTTATTTGTGAGTGAAAAGAAATACATAAACACAATCATGAATATGCCTACTATTTAAATTAGGTATTCATCACTTTGCTAATGTTCGAAAGTATAATAAGGTCATATGTAGTCTATCCAACGAAGCATGCATATCGAACATCATGGGTTTTGCTTAGATTTGATTAAGACATTGATCTTACACTGATTTTATTTTATTCCTTTGTCGAACAATAAAGAATGGCTTACTTACACCGATAAGCAAAAATGCATATTGACAAGTTAAATCCCACTGCGATCACTTCCTTCCTATTACATTGAGATAATGGAAATACAATAGAAATTATGTAACACGCACCATGATGGATCTGCGCAGCTTTCGAGGGAGAGAAAGACAAAGATAGATATAAAAATTGAAATTGCCCATGATATAAATATCCTTGATTTTTCAATTATTATAGTGGCCCTTAGCACATGATCATCATTTGATCGCTTGCTTGGGTCCAAGATTTGTCATTCATCATTCCAAAGCTCGGCATATTTGACTTTCGAGACACTCTCCAATACTTCGAAAGGCACAATGTCTCCTTTTATCACCACCATCTTCGTCTCCAGGTCTATCTCGTACGAAGTCACTCCTTGTAATAGAATTATGCATTATTTGAATTAATATTACAGATCAAGTTATACAAAGACGAAATATGGAGATAGATAGATATATATATATAGTATAGAGAGAGAGAGAGAGAGAGAGAGAGAGAGAGAGAGAGAGACCTTCCATCTTAGATATTTGTTTCTTGACCTGTCTGGCGCAGCCACTACAGTGCATGGAAACCCTTAGTACTACCGTCTGCAGATACACACTAACCATAGTTTGTCAATACTAGTTAAGAATCTCTTGTGATAAGGGTTTAGCAACAATGAGAAGATCTGATAGACATTTGAAGCATTGGGAGATCTAATAAGGAGAAAGACTTTAACTTTAATATATATATATATATTGCGCTTACCTTGGGCTTGAGATGGAATGCAAGCGTAGGAGGAGGGTTATTATCATCGATGGCATCTTTGAGCTTAAGTGGTGAATCAAATAATGGCTGTTTATCCTCGGAAGAACTTTTACTAGTGATATTATTACTGTTATCTTTGTTTATGCACAGACAAGAAGAGTAGTAATGTACAGCAGCAGAAGCAGGAAAAAGACAGAGACGATCCAATGCTCTCAGTTTCTTCATGGCGTCAGACACCACAAGACAGAGACAGCACACTCTAGTTTTTTGTGTGTTTTCTAAGCCAATGTTCTACTCATTATGATTATTAATACTACACTGTATTATATTTATTATAAGTATAAACAAAAGTGTGTGTATCCTATAGCTAGGGCCGATGTAGAAGAAGAAACTTTAAAAATTGTGGGTCCTGTTGCAATTATCAAGACCATAATTTGAGATAAATGAAATATTTTGGTTCGTGTAGAAAACACTCGCAAGTAGAATAACTGTGAAATCTAACGGCAAACTGACCTGCCAATGGTAATTTGCTACGAGAATAATAATTTGCAGTCTAATAACTACAGATAACCCCACGCAACACGACAAAAGATAGTAACTTGTTACAAGATTTTCCACGAAACCTTGACATCTTTATTGCACGCTTACCAAACGGAACAAACAGGTGCCCTTACAGTTGATGAATGAATGACACTTAAAAATGACGTGCTTTTGCCGAACAACACACAAAAACTTCACTCTGTGTGGCATTCTATCGAACAGTTTATCTGAAACCGTAATCCCCTAATTCAGAGAACTTGCCTGGGTGGGAAGAGACACCCAAAAACAGGGCCAAAGTCAAATCTTTATCAGGTTCTTGATCGATGATTACAGCTACTGCACAACCTGCTAATCTTGTGTCACATGACTTGGAATTTATTTATTCTTCTTTTTTTCTTTTTGCGCTGAGTAGATTATGGCTTATCGCATAGTCGTCGTTTCACGTCAAACTATGAATTTTGCGCGACACCAAACGAAACAAAAGAAAATTTCACAGCATCGTATCAAGTCAAAGGTCAAATCTTTTGTTTTGCTAATGTAGTTAGTTCAGATATTATGGGACACATCACACAGTCAACTGTAATGAGGTACAGTGCCGATACTCTGGTGTGGGACCCACGAGACCCAAATCTAATAATATGTCCGAAATAGCATCTAAAAATTCTCGTTCAACAAATATCCAACGGCTCACGCATTCTCTTCTTCGCCAAATCTAAATCTGCGCCGTACATTCAGATCCAACCCAACCCATCTTATCGACTCGTCTCTTCTCCAATACTCAAAGATACTTAATCAATCAATACGATCTTTCCTTCCTACTCTTTTCCTTCGTTCTTGACATTTTTAGCGAACATAAAAAATAAAAAAATAAAAAAATCAAGCGATGGTCGAAGCTCAATCATGGACGACGCGAAGAGGAAGCAACCCACGCTTAGAACCCAACGAACTTCACCAAATCGTAGACCTGCCGAACACTCCCACGGCGGAGATTCGCCAGAAAAATGCAATTTCTCCGAGCATTTTGACGGCGGCGATCATCGCATCGTGGTACTTCTCCAACATAGGAGTCCTTCTCCTCAACAAGTACCTTCTCAGCTTCTACGGCTACAGATACCCCATTTTCCTCACGATGCTTCACATGCTGTCGTGCGCCGCCTATAGCCTGGCGGCGATCAAGTGGCTGCAAATCGTCCCCTTTCAGCCGATACACAGTCGCCGGCAGTTCCTAAAGATCCTAGCTTTGACCGTCATCTTCTGCTTCTCCGTCGTCTGCGGCAACACCTCCTTGAGGTACCTCCCCGTCTCCTTCAACCAAGCCATCGGCGCCACGACGCCGTTCTTCACCGCCATATTCGCCTTCGCCATCACCTTCAAGTGGGAGTCCGGCGAGGTCTACTTCGCCCTAATCCCCGTCGTGATAGGCATCGTCCTCGCCAGCAACAGCGAGCCATTGTTCCACCTATTCGGATTCTTGATGTGCGTCGGATCGACCGCCGGCCGGGCGTTGAAGTCGGTGGTTCAGGGGATATTGCTCACTTCGGAATCTGAGAAACTTCACTCGATGAACCTTCTGCTGTACATGGCTCCAATTGCCGCCATGGTTCTGCTGCCGTTCACGCTATACATTGAAGGCAACGTGTTTGTAGAAACGGTTGAGAAGGGAAAGGGCGATGGATTCATGGTATTCTTGCTTTTCGCCAACGCCACGGTTGCTTACTTGGTGAATCTGACGAATTTCTTGGTGACTAAACACACTAGTGCGCTGACCCTCCAAGTTCTTGGCAATGCGAAGGCAGCCGTGGCGGCCGTTGTCTCTGTTTTGATCTTTCGAAACCCAGTTACTGTTATGGGCATGTTTGGATTTGCGATTACTGTAATGGGTGTGGTTCTTTATAGCGAGGCGAAGAAGAGGTCGAAGAAGTGATACCAGAAAAAAAAAAAAAAGTGTTCTTTGATATGGGATTGTTGAGGGGATGAAGTGTTCTCACGTTATACTATTGTTTTGAATGTTCTTTGGGCGAATTCATCAGATCGATTCTTTTTTTATTTATTGTAAATTGTGGAGATGACAACTCTTCTTCTTCCACGGTTTTTTTTTTTAACATGTTTCTCCAGCGTTTATGAATCTAATCCAAGTCCATTACTTCGTAGCTTCTTACATGTCGTTTTTTTAGGTTCATAGCTTTCATCGAATTATGGTAACTGAGTTTGTTTCGTGAGCTGAGGTCATTCTGGTCCAAATGTCGTATGATCATATGCTTGTAATAGTGTTCGTTGATTGGAGCACAATATCTAGTGCACTTGTAAAAGGTGATAAAATGTTCTAATGGAGGCCCACGTTTGTAATTAGGAGTGGTTTACTTTTTGATTATTATTAGATATTCCTTTGTACACAAGCAAATCCAAGATTAGGTTAAACACTATGATATCATTCTGAACATGCTTGCTTTCGGTGCCAAATGGATGATTCGTTCTCATCTCATGCGAGTTTAACAGTTGGACTTGGTCCACGTTTATTAATTTGTTCCTTTTTTAAACATTAAATAAAGTAAGATGTTAGTCAATTATGTGGACCTTTGTTCTACTTAATTCGTGGCATGTGTCTTCATAAGCTCGACTAATTTTATTTTCACGGTTTTCTGCCGGCCGTGCATCGTTGTCAAATCATTCACACACAGATAAATTTATATGTATAAAGATAAAACGGAATATAAAATAATGAAAACTAAATTGTATGAACTTTCGAAAACTTGCTGATATTCAAAAATTGAACTAGCTAATCGACAAGTCTTATGTTCCCATTGGTTGGCCTAATGGCTTATGGTGTTATTCAATCCTCAGCAATGAGTTTCACTTCCATGACAAACGTTTTGGGTGAGTTCGGTACGATGATGTAATATTAAACATATATATTTTGGGCCAGTTGTCTTATATCTCCATCTAAAGAAGAAGCCATGCAACATTCTGGGTATTTAAGCCCAAAAAGAGTATGGGCCCAGCATGCTATTTAATTTGGTTGCATATATACTCTTTTAATAAGTGAGAGGGACAAACATAAACAGTAACTTTATAGTCCGTCAATTAAATTGATTACATAATAATATTTAATTAAAAGAAAACCACCAACTACATTTAATTTTATATTGTCATATTTACCCTTATATTTTTAGTAACTATTACTCCCTCTGTTCCTTAATACATGTCGTTTTAGAATTTATTTTCGTTTTTAAATACATGCCGTGTTACATTTTTCAAGATAAACATTATTGACTATTTTCAATTTTATCCCTTATCTTTAATAAAACTTGTTAAATTAAATTAGATAACTTAATTAATTAAGGGTATAATGGAGATTTTATTTTATTTCTTAGTATGCGTGTAATATCCTTAAACGACATGTATTAATGAGCAGAGGGAGTACTTGATATTAATAAATGCATTTATAAATGATATATCACGTGCGTATGACTGTGCAATTTAGACTAGTTATAATAGTGGTCTAATTACATTTGCGGTGTTTCCTTTAACGAGTTTCAGTTTTATCTTTTAGCATATGTATAAATGAATGGTCTTCACAAAAATTAGGAATAAAAATAATAAAATAACGTTAACAAGAATGCTAATTTTGATTAGACAAAAGTTAACTAGAGAGGTGGACTGTTAATTTGTCAGCGATTCCCACGCGTGAATAATAGCGAGAGAGATTACACATTTATCTTTTTAGGGTTTCCGTGCACGGTCAACGCTCGCCTTTAAGATTTGTTCGCTATCAAACAATTAGGTTTCGATGAAAAAAATTATCTGAAATCAAATTCAGTAAAACGTCAGTGTTTCGTTACAACAAAGGAAAGTTATTAATAAGAGAGTACCCCTTTTTTTCATAAAAAAATAAGGTCATGTTAAATTCGTATGCCTTGATATATACATTTGTATATGATCTTTTGCAACTAAAGTTTTATAATAGATCCAAGAACATAAATGGGCACCAAGGAACAATAATTTACAGCAATAAATATGTATAAAATTATATTCGCATCATCAGCTAGGCGAAAGTATATGAACTATTCAATGAAGAGACCCTTAGAACGCGGGGGAGGTGACACGTGTCCCTTTACAAGATGTGGGCCCCTACAACTCGTCGGAATTGAACCGTTGTTTCCTTGCTTGGCCATCTTTGAGATGCTTAATGCATGTGTTTCTTGGAAAAATAATTGAATTTCTCTCTCTCACACTTATATACTTCACAAACGTGCATCTAAAGTTAGCAAAAGGGCATCGTATTAATAAATTTGTGTGACAGCTATGTTTGTTAGAAAGAAGAAGATAAGGGAGGACATTGTTTTTGCTGATCCATGTGATATGTGCTTCTTGGAGTTGGATCTCTCTCTCTCTCTCTCTCTCTCTCTCTCTCTCTCTCTCTCTCTCTCTCTCACGTTGTTGCATTAAAGTCCTCAACATGTTATTGATTAGTATTGACAGCTAGTGTTTATACACAATACATATCAGATTAGATTCCTCCATAAACCGATCTGAGTCGTCGGCGACTAGCTAGTATGGTGAAAATATGTTCGAATTCGACATAACTTTTAATTATATGACTCATTTACTTGGTGGGATGGGAGTCATTTACATGTATTTTTCTCTAAGATATTTCCCTTCTTATTGTTATTTCAAATGTTCAATATTGTTTTCGAGGACTGCTCCTCACCTCGTCGTTACGGCTCTGAAATTTATGCGTAAACATTAATGTCATGTCGGATGATTCCAAGATTATATTTATTAGATAGATCTGGAGAGACAAGTTGCGAATTGAATGAAATATAAATTTCCTCTCTTGATCCAACTATGTTTATTATAAGTTTTTCCATGTAGGTTGAGGTAGTTATATCGGTCTGATACAAAAGTTCCAGGTTAATAATTGTATAAAGATGTTTGTTAATTATACAAACGAAACGCTCCTGATCTTAACATATTAAGGCTGATCAATAGCTGCTTCAATGATGAGTATTTTTTTCTATATAACTTTGAACTTAGTTTGATTATATTTTGTCATAATACGGATAACGACATGATTATAATTAAAACCATATAGACTCATTTTTAAATATGGCCTCATTTACTTATTATGCATCACAATCCCATATGGATAAGACCATTGTTGTAAAATAGTTAACGCTAGTCCAAAAGTAACCTATGACCCAGAAAATGCACGAAAACCTTAACCAATCCCCCTTTTCTCTGTCAAAGAAAAATCCCCCTTTTGTAATATAAATTAAAACCTTGAAAATAATTATATATAATATATAGTGATGAAGCAAAGATTATAATGCTGCATCTTTTCCTTTTATTAGTTCATGATACCAACACACCTGCTCGTACAATAAGGACAAAGAGAAGTTGAATTTGGTAAGAGAGAGAGAGAGAGAGAGAGAGAGAGAGAGAGAGAGAGAGAGAGAGAGAGAGAGAGAGAGAGAGAGTCATTGTCATTGTATTAAAATCAAACCTTAGTCCAAAATAACCCTTTGAAATCTAAGGGGACACAAACCATCAAATCTGCCATAACCTAGCTCCGAACCAAACTCTCTCTCTTTCTACTCTTTATTCATAACTCTCTCAAAGATTATGCACCAGAGAAGAACTTAACCAAAAGCTCCTCGAAAATCCACTTAGTCCTCAAAGTAGTTCCTCCTTTTACAAGAATACGTCTCCCTTTTTTAGTTGAAAAGAAAACCCTAATCAAAAGTAAGCTCGCCAAGAAAAAGCTACAGCCAGTACAAAAAAACGAAGCCTTTAAAGTCCACTTCTTCTCTATTTTCCACTATACAACCTTTCTCAAATCAAGACCATTCATTTCAGTTTACCCCTCACTTGATTACTCAGATTTGATATATAAATCTAAGTCAGATCTCAAAAAGGGTAAATACAAAACCTCAGCAGAAAACAAAATGGACGGACATGGGCAGCACTCATCGCTTCCACCGTTCCAATTCAACCTCCAACCCCACCACCACCACCACAACTTCCACCACGACGAGCAAAGCGACACCATCGGCGGCGCCGCCGCCCTGAAACGCCACCGCGAAGACGACCCCCAATTCGGTTCCAGCAACAACCCCGACCAAGAATTAGCCACCATCGGAGAAGGAAACTTCAACGCCGGAAACAACGACGACGGAGGCGGAAACAACAGCGCCGGAGGCAGCAATCGCCGGCCCAGAGGTCGGCCGGCGGGCTCCAAGAACAAGCCCAAGCCCCCAATCATAATCACCCGCGACAGCGCCAACGCGCTCAGAACCCACCTAATGGAGGTCTCCGACGGCTGCGACCTGATGGACTGCCTGTCGACCTTCGCCGGGAGACGCCAGCGTGGCGTGTGCGTCATGAGTGGGAGCGGACACGTCACCAACGTCACCATCAGACAGCCTTCTTCTGCTGGGGCAGTGGTGACGTTACACGGCAGGTTCGAGATCTTGTCTCTGTCTGGGTCGTTTCTGCCTCCGCCCGCCCCGCCGGCGGCGACGGGCCTGACCATATACCTGGCCGGAGGTCAGGGCCAGGTGGTGGGCGGCGGCGTGGTGGGGCAGCTCGTGGCTTCTGGGCCGGTAATTGTGATGGCTGCTTCCTTCAGCAATGCTGCTTATGAGAGGTTGCCACTCGAGGAAGATGATGGCAACAATGGCGGTAATAACTTGCCTGGTAATAACGTGGTTGAAGAAGATCATCATCAGATTTTGGCTGCTAGTAATAATGCTGATCCTTCGTTGTTTCAAGGGATGCCTTCGAATCTCAGCATGATGCAGCAGAATGAGGCGTTTTGGGCGACGGGTCGTCCACCGTTTTGATTTACCCTTTCGTCTAAACGTTTTGCTATGGAAATTGAAGGTGGAATTTGATCAATTCTCGTGAGGTAGGATTGTGATCTTTTAGTTTCTTTGCTTCGTGGATTTTATCTTCTGTTGTTTGATGATGATTCGAATTATTTATCTTGTTTTTCTAGGTTGAGATTAAAGTTGGGATTTTTTTTAAGGTGAAAGCTTTGATTAGGGTTTGATGGTGTTGATGATGATCGAATGTTCTGCTTTGTTACTTTAGAGTAGTGCTTTTTCCATCATCATAATTCAATGAAAGTTTATGTTCTTGTTGGTTGATTGCTTCTCACCTTTAATAAATTCATTGTGATTGGTGTGATAGAAATTTTTGCAGTTTTGCACTATGAACAATATTGCCGAGTGATTTATTACAAGCATTTGACTTATTTCTTGACTTAGCGGGCGACACAAGTGAGCATTGTTGATCTTGAGACCATATCCATTTATATGAACTTGAAATTTTTTTTTTAAAAAAAAAGTATGTCATAAAACCCTAATTATGATAATGAGAGACCTCGTTGAGTCTACCCCTCGTACAAAAAAATACGAAGACTCGGCTTAATAATCTTAGCAAAATGTATTCAAAATATTTTACTATTCATCGAAGGGATTGAAGGTTTTCAATTCCAATAAGGTGGCGAAAGCATGACTTTACCAGATGCAAAGAGAGTCTACAATAGTCATGGGCCTCAAATGACCTAAATGTTTCTTGGATTTTACCATTTCCGAGAAACAAAAAGGAATCGAATACCAAACAATTCATTTATAAACGTTGCACAAAATTAAATAAACTTAGTTTCACGTGAACAGTTGTGAAAACAAGCCCCTTTTCGAGGCAAAAAGGTGCAAAGACTTGTGGCGCAGCGCATTTGAGCGTTATTTTCGGATTTATGGAATTGAGGTTCTTCACATATTATTATTTTATTTTTTACACAGATCAGCTTCACGTATTTATATGCAAAGGGCACGACGATTTTAATGAAATTAAGATTCTTTGAACTGAAGCAACCCTATGTATGGAGATCGATGGACTTCGCGTTTATCGTTTTTGCCTCCTTTTTAGCAGCAGCTCATACGAGTTTACGCTATATCCGTTTGGGGAAACCAATGTGACACTTGGCTTATTCATCGCATAAATGCAGCAATAATATCATTCCATAAACATACATATTATTACAACTCATCAAATCAACGACACAACAAAAGTGGGACAGGATAATAATGGGTGATCATCAAAGTAGCGCCTCATATACTCCTCAACAGATGGTGTGTTGAGAATCATAATGGTTCGGATATTTAAAATTTTAATAAAATGACGATGAGATAATAATAGCCAAGACAAAGACAAAAGCTTGCATTTCCATCGGTGATTTTCTACCAGCAGCACCGTTATCATTTCCGCCAGCGCCAGCAGGTGGAGCTTTTAATATTAAAAGTACAATATTATAAAAAGGAATAGCAAAAGATTGATTTTATACTAGTACAAAAAAAATGTTGGATATCCCTAACAAACAACATTCTGAGCACCACCAAATGATTAATTTAACACTTCATTCGTTTAGAATTTCTCATTAATAGTATATAGCAAGCAAAATTATAGATGGGTATATGTTGGTGAAAGAATTAGAGTAGAAATCATTAGTGGAAAGAATTAGAGGTCGAAATCAAAGGGATGTTGGTGAAGGAATTAGAATTTCTCTCATTAATTAAATTATACCTTGATTGAACACCATGTGGTAAGACAGCTTATATGCGCTATTTATTTTAATCAAAGGGGTTATATTTTATCACATGGAGTGGGACTTCTTCATCATAGATTATATATTTTTGAATTATTAGATCATTTAAACGCGAAATTAACAAACAAATATAATTTAAGGAGTTTAATCATCTTACCTGGAGGAGGCAGAGATGAAGCAACTGGCGCCATAGCTGTTCACCAACAAAAGACGTACAAATAATTACATACATACCCCACGTAAATTTAACTTGTTGCCCTCGTCAATTGAAATTATCACCAATAACACACACAAACTTAATGAAAATGTTTATAAAGAAAGTCATTCCTGAAATTTGGTTAAAAGTGTGTTTACGTTTTGGTAATTAAGCATCCTGAAAATACTCAAGTACAACGCAAATACTCAGCCCACCTAACCAAACCTAACCATCGAATCAAATTCAAGCGCATTCCAATTTTTTTTTTTTATTTTCTTGTTCTTTCTTTTCCAGCATAAATAAAAAGGATAAAAGCAAGAAACGAATAAAGTTATCCGAACCTTTGCATACGCTCGCATCGGCATTTATTTTGCAGTATTTGGGCAACATAAGTGCTTGAGTCATATTGATCCCACTACCAAGAGTCCCAGGATTGTTGTAAAGACCACACAGGCAAGGGAGCTGCGTGGACACCACGCGCTCGATGGCGCTGCAGCACTGCTGAGATGGGCTCGTCGAGTTAAGGTCGGCGTAGCAAGTCACCAGCTGAGAGACGCAGTCGTTCTGAGCCACCGTCACGGTGGTGGTCGCCGCCGTGAGCAGAACCACCGCGGCGGCGGCGAGGTATGCGACCGTCGTCATCGAGGTTTGCTTTTTTCTTTTTTTTTTCCTTTCTTCTTACGGATTGTGGATATTAGGTAGGTGTCTTTAAGATTGTGATTTTAGTTTGATGCTTGTATTGTAATGAAGTGTAAACGTTTGTACTTATGGTGTGTGGGGGACAAAGAGAGAAGATATAATGAAAAAACAGGTCACTGTGAACATGTGAGTGCGTTAGGATTGACTCTTATTATGTACTCAAAACACATATTTGGATTTTCTTTATGTATGTTGGAGTATGAATATTTCTCTATTATTGTGATTATATGATATTCTAGATGCTTTTGTTGGGAACATCTGTGTTTCTCTTGGGCCGTTGTATTGGAGCACACTTGGACCAAAGCAATTTATGTTCGAGAAAGTCGCAATATATATTTATACATATATACTAGATATTTGGAGCCGCGCACAAAACGCGGCGATATGATGCCCATAAATTCTTCTATCAATATATTATTTTTATAAATTTGTTATTTAATTATTTAACTGCCAAACTTAGCGTTACTTACACGTATGCTTCCATCCTATGTTAATTAGATCGAGTCAATAACTCGTTACGTCTTTCAGGATGTATAGATAATGAATTCCGAAGTCTTCTCCTGCAGTGCACTTCAGCTCTTACCATTTCTTCCGTTAATCTAATAATGTCTGAGTTAATTTGAAAATATCGCGACTCAACTTTACTTTTAATTTGAAGAAATTTCCACTATAACTTTTATATTTCAAGTATACAAACTAACAACACACGATGAGCCGCCAACTTAAGTAAGAATGGTAAACTTACGTGATATAAAATACTATAAAAATAATATATAAATATTCAAACTCTTCAAGTATTCAACATAAACGATGGCAATTTGTGCGTAAAAACGTTAAATTTCTAGCATAATGAAGGCTAAACATGAATATTAGGCTTTACACATAATATAGTCAAGTCTACCCTCACATTGTTATAACCAAGATATATTGATGATAATTAAAACATAAAAAACGCGGCGGAAAGTAAAATATGGTGTCTTCCATGAAATTTACTCCCCATTAAACTTCTTACGAAGAGCATCTCCAATGGGTGCTCAAGATTTACTCCAATTGAACTTTATAATTTACAATATTATAAGGGCGTCGAACATGAATACGCTATTTTTAGGGTAGACACTATTTTCACACTAAAATATAGTTTATGTTATTTTTATTTTTACTTATTTTTTAAGGCTTATTCTAATTTAATACAAATTAATTTATTAAAAAATAAAAATTACTTCTTCTATTTATTGATGTTTTTCATTTTTAATTCAAGAAAATTATAAATAAAATTCCATACTAATTATTAAATATTAAAAAATATAATAAAATATTTTTTAAATATTGTAATATAAGGTTTATTAATTTTATTATGATATATTAAATGGAAATATTATTTTTAGTATAGAAAATTGAGTTAGATTGGTGAAAAATAATGTTGAAAAGAGAGTTAAAAGATTGGCATAAGAGTATTATAGCAATTTTATTTTTGTATTAAGTTAATTGCAATTGTATTTTTGTGTTAAATTAATTGCAATTTGTGTCGTGGGTTGCCGAATATTTGTATTTTATGATAATGATCAAACTTAAACATTAACTAAATAAAAACAATAATGGTTTTTAGTTGCAGGAAAAACAAAGACTCTAATCAAATTACTAATGAATTACGAATGTGTACTTGAATATTAACCCAAATGAATTCATATACAACATATGTAGAAAAGTTCTCTAAAATATATATAATATATACGTGGATCGATTGTTGACATGTGTCTTCATCTTTAAATAGGTTAATCATTATGCCTACATCTAGACTTGTAGATTACGAACAAATACATAACCCATACACATTTATAATATATAGTATATATATCGTATGTGTAATATTTGAACCGATTGACATCGTACTATCTATGCATATGTCGAACCACCCACCCCATTGTCGAATATAAAAATAAAATGAAAACTTGAAACTATTTGAAAGATATGGTAGTTCAGCACCGAATCCATTTGTTTTTTCGCACAGAAAAGCCTGCAATGTGCAATGTAATGATATAATGTGACAAAATATAAAAATCTGAGTTCTGCAGCGGTATAGTGTAGTATTTCCATCCAACTAGTGGAAGGAAATAAAAACAAACAATCGAGTCTTATCTATTTAGTTCTTCACATAGAAAAGCCTGCAAATATTCACTGATTACAATATAATGTACTCTGAACGTGGGAAACATCTGTTTAAATATTTACAATTTACCGTATAAGATGTATAATGATATATTGGATCATTATATATCTATAAATCAATCATGGACGGTAAAAGAAAACATATATGGTTACGTACGATGGACTTTGCGTCAAGATAAGCACAATAATCCAAGAACATATGTAGTAGTACTCGACCAGCATTGATACAGCTATTAGTGTTTCTTGAGTTTAAATTTTGAATAATTATTATGTACTAACGAGGACCTACCATGTGAAAATTATAAGGGAGATTACACCATAATCAATCGCTTTTCATACAATTCTATTTTTTCATATATAAAATAGACAAGATAATCCCATGTCAAGACAATATTTTTTTAAGACAACAAACAATGTCACGCGCAAGGTCGAACTAATTTGTACTAATTTCGTGGCTTCCCATATGATAGCAAAGCCTGTCTCACACTCACAGTATATGCTACTGCTAGTACTTCTTGCATACTCCATTGCTATAATATTAAATTTGTCTAAATTTAATATATTTAATTGGTAATTACAATTTAAATCTAATTATATATATATATATAAATTATAAGATTAAAGATATATATATATATGAATTATGAGATTAAAGATTAAAGATTAACTAAAAATAGTAATTAATTAAATATAGTAAATATGGTTAGTGGCTGAATTGTCAATTGACAGTTTATACACGCCCTGACGCTAAATCTAATAGAAATATATATATATATATATATATTTATTTACTCGAATTAAACCAATATCTCGCATTCTTGTGATTGTTTCGAATAATTTCGGTATATATTCCACCTTAGGTCATCGTCCTAACCAGATAATTTTCGATATAACAAAACCAAATGTCATCATCTCATTTTTACCTCATGTGAACATTAAATAACCAAAAAGTCAAGACCAATATTGAATGGAAGAGGACAACAAAGTACTCGTTCGAGTTAGAAACGCAGTTGTTGTCAGTCACTGCTGCTCTATTTTACGTGATCGAATACTTAACAATAATACAGAAAATAACCTTTTGTTTTTATAACTCCCCCCGTAATTCAATATGGATATAAAGAATATATAAAAGGTACAAATTAAATCGAAAAAAAATGGTGGTCATCACTGTAATATTGGTCAAACAATGGTAGCTTGTGATCGTGACTACACTGCATTAAAGCCCTCATTTCAAGACTAGTTGTATGCATATATTATCTTCCAAAAGACTTAATTAATCCAAACTCTGTGCGAAGAAGTATATGTTATGGTCCCATTTTCTTGTCTTGACCAGGGCATAATCTCGACACATGGCATTGGGCATAATGAACTAAACTATAATACAATAAAAAAATTTCTACTTCTTTTTCTAATCATTTGAAAAACTATTTTCCCTTAAAAATATAAGTTTTTTTAATCCAACAAACTTAGTATTAACCGAATATAGGGATGCAGTAAAATACTATGATTGATATCTGCTGGGCCATTTTCTAAATAGGTAAGAGATACGATGACATCGATGCACTGAAATCTTGTAGTAAAAGATTTTCTATCGTAACTTATTACTAAAATAGTAATAAATAGTGAGAACAAAACGTATGTGCTTTTCCATTATTCTCGGCTATTGATGTTGGCACATCTTCGTTATAAGAATAAACATAGGCGACGTGGTTGAGAATCGCAATCAATAATTAGATGAAAAATACAAATTTTGATCTTTCTTATTATTGTCTAAATTTTCAACGACTTTCTTGGGGTTTTTTTTTTCTAAAACAAAAAAGAAATATAAACAATACCTAAATTCCATATAAATAATGCCATTTTTTATAGCTGTTTGCTTAACCAATATGTCAATCAATACAAATCTAATCCAAATGACGATGACATTAATGCATTCGAGTTTTGCACCAAACGCAAAGTTGTGTGTAATATTGCTGTATTCACGTGTTATGTTGGAGCCTATTTTCTTTTCTTTAAAGGGATTAATAATGACATTTGACATGATAGATTGAAGGGAAACCAATCTTTTTCATTTAATTAATTAATCGTCGATTAAGAAGTGGGATATCACTTGTCGAGTTATATCAGTTTGGTCTTTTGTATGTTTGGGGAATCAAATTGTACATAATCGTAGTTTAGCGATAAATGCAATCCACAAATTGCGAATCATTTATTCCATAAACGTGCTTATTCCGATAATACTATATATGGATTGGTCGAATTAAAATATCTTAACAGCCATCAAAGTGAAGGTTACATCATCATCATTATCAATCACAATTTTAAATCAAGATTGTGGCTTGAAATGTGGCATTTATCCCTCCTTTTAACACATGCCCACGTGAAATCCCACTACTATATTGACCTCAAATCACATCTACAATAAGCTCCATTTAATAACAATAATTATTACAATAATGATAATAAAAAAAGGGGCAACCTCAATTAAATCCCCATTTCTAAACTTTTTATCAACTAACCCCCCTTTCAACTCACTTATTATCAAACTCCCTAAATCAAAACATTCTTACACATCACTACCTATTTACCCGAAATGACGATTTTAGCCCTCAGTTATTATTTTTTAAATCATTTCTTCCCCAAATCAACACCCACGTAGCTTTTAATTTCAGGCCTCATCTTCCAACTAGAAAAGCTCCCGCCGGCGACGAAAAAGCCTCTGCCCGCACGGAAAGCTCCGAGCTTGCCTAATTCATCGTGGGTTACTCGGTCCAGAAAAGTTGAGGTAGGTTTTTGTTGTTTTTTTTTCACTGTGGGTTATCCTTGGAGCTTCTTGACCTCGAGCGAACTAAATCGAGTTAGAGAACACTCTGATGAGGTGTACAATGAATGTTTGTGGCAGTAGCATGGACATAAATTGAGTATCGGGTTGTGGGTGTCGCGATTTGGGTGTCGAGCCGTGGGTGTTGGGATTTGGGCGTCGAGATGTAAAAAGCTGAGTTCTTCTCCTGTTTTCTACTGTTAGCATACTGTGGGTGTCAAGAGAGGTTAGTATTTGCTTAAGATTTGGCTAATGTATCTGTTAAAACAATTTATTATATGCAGTACCAAAGTATATTGAATTACAGTACCCGCATTTCTTTTATAAAGTACCTTTTGAAGGTTTCTAGCAGTATCATATGGTAATCGTTTGTTATTTTAGTTTTAACAGGTAACTTAATACGAAGATATGTTGTCAACGAATGTCTTTGGTGGGCTCACGTTGTTTGCATGTGTGGAATAAAGAAGATCACATATTTATTGTTTGACCAATGAAACGATAGGTTATGGAGCATTTTTTTTGTTGGTATGTTGTCGATATGTTATCACACATTCTTACGACGATATGTTTTTGATATGACGTTGGTGGATAAATGATATTAATATTGTCGATATGTTCGATATTAATATTGTTGTTGGATGAATCATATTAAAATTGTGGATATATTGATATCAATACTATTGTTGGATGAATAATATTAATACTGATGTCGTATTATTGATGGTGTTCCAATAAAATTGTTTGCTGGAAGTTCTAATGCCTTATTTGCACAATAATATACGTGTTTTCAATAATTAAAAACGTGGTACGCAAAAGATACTACAAGTAACCTACCCACGGTACTTCATTATCATAAATTATGGTACTATAAATATCTATATATGGTACTACAAACATCTGTATACTGATACTACAAATTGGGGGCAGGAATTTCGATTGTTAGAAACGTGGTACGGAAAAAGATACTACAAGTAACATACATATGGTACTACACTATCGTAGGGTATGGTATTATTGACATCTATATATTGGAACTACAAACATATGTACATTGGTACTACAAATGTGAGCAGGAATTTCGATTGCTAGAAACGTGGTACGAAAAAGATACTACAAGTAACATATGCATGGTACTACACTATGATAGGGTGTGGTACTACGAACATCTATATATTAGAACTACAAACATATGGATATTGGTACTACAAATTTGGGTAGGAATTTCGATTGCTAGAAACGTGGTACGAAAAAGATACCACAAGTAACATACGTATGGTACTACACTATGGTAGGTTATGATACTACGAACATCTATATATTGGAACTACAAACATATTTATATTGGTACTACAAATTTGGGTAGGAATTTCGATTGCTAGAAACGTGGTACGAAAAAAGATACTACAAGTAACATACATGTGGTACTACACTATGGTAGGGTACGGTACCACGAACATCTATATATTGGAACGACAAACATATGTATATTGGTACGACAATGTTGGGTAGGAATTTTGATTGCTAGAAACGTGGTATGAAAAAGACACTACAAGTAACATACGTGTGGTACTACACTATCGTAAGGTATGGTACTTCGAACATTTATATATTGGAACTACAAAATTATGTATATTGGTACTACAAATTTGGCTAGGAATTTCGATTGCTAGAAACGTGGTACGAGAAAGATACTACAAGAAACATACATATGGTACTACACTTTGGTAGGGTATGGTACTACGAACATCTAGATGTTGGAACTACAAATATATGTATATTGGTACTACAATTTTGGGTAGGAATTTCAATTGATAGAAACGTGGTACGAAAAAGATACTACAAGTAACATACGTATGGTACTACGCTATGGTGGGGTATGGTACTACGAACATCTATATACTGGAACTACAAACATATGTATATTGGTACTACAAATTTGGGTAGGAATTTTTCGACGCCGTCCGAGTTATTTTTTGTCCTTGATTATGTTACCATAGTCTTTCTTGATGATCCGGTATCAATTTTGGTGGTTAATACTTAGAATTATGTATTATTACGTTGAAACCCCAAGTTTCGTTCTACTTAATATGATACTAGTAAGAACATCTTACTGCATAGTCATGATTTTTCATCGATTGAAAGTTAGTGTCTATATTTCGTGTTACCGTGTGTTTAATTTTATTATGTACCGTAATTTGGAAGTTCACATGCCTTATTTGCACAATAATCTACGCGTTTTCGATAATTAAAAACGTGGTACGGAAAAGATACTACAAGTAACCTACTCGTGGTACTACACTAGCTTGTGTTATGGTACCGCAAATATCTATATATTGGAACTACAAATATATGTATATTGGTACTACAAATTTGGGGTAGGAATTTCGAATGTTAGAAACGTGGTACGAAAAAGATACTACAAGTAACATACGTATGGTACTACGCTATGGTGGGGTATGGTACTACGAAAATCTATATATTGGAACTACAAACATATGTGTATTGGTACTACAAATTTGGCTAGGAATTTCGATTGCTAGAAACGTGGTACGGAAAAGATACTACAAGAAACATACATATGGTACTACACTTTGGTAGGGTATGGTACTACGAACATCTAGATGTTGGAACTACAAATATATGTATATTGGTACTACAATTTTGGTTCAATTGATAGAAACGTGGTACGAAAAATATACTCCAAGTAACATACGTATGGTACTACGCTATGGTGGGGTATGGTACTACGAATATCTATATACTGGAACTACAAACATATGTATATTAGTACTACAAATTTGGGTAGGAATTTTTCGACGCCGTTCGAGTTATTTTTTGTCCTTGATTATGTTACCATAGTCTTTCTTGATGATCCGGTATCAATTTTGGTGGTTAATACTTAGAATTATGTATTATTACGTTGAAACCCCAACTTTCGTTCTACTTAATATGATACTAGTAAGAACATCTTACTGCATAGTCATGATTTTTCATTGATTGAAAGTCAGTGTCTATATTTCGTGTTACCGTGTGTTTAATTTTATTATGTACCGTAATTTGGAAGTTCACATGCCTTATTTGCACAATAATCTACGCGTTTTCGATAATTAAAAACGTGGTACGAAAAAGATACTACAAGTAACCTACTCGTGGTACTACACTAGCTTGTGTTATGGTACCGCAAATATCTATATATTGGAACTACAAATATATGTATATTGGTACTACAAATTTGGGGTAGGAATTTTGAATGTTAGAAACGTGGTACGAAAAAGATACTACAAGTAACATACGTATGGTACTACGCTATGGTGGGGTATGGTACTACGAAAATCTATATATTGGAACTACAAACATATGTGTATTGGTACTACAAATTTGGCTAGGAATTTCGATTGCTAGAAACGTGGTACAGAAAAGATACTACAAGAAACATACATATGGTACTACACTTTGGTAGGGTATGGTACTACGAACATCTAGATGTTGGAACTACAAATATATGTATATTGGTACTACAATTTTGGTTCAATTGATAGAAACGTGGTACGAAAAATATACTCCAAGTAACATACGTATGGTACTACGCTATGGTGGGGTATGGTACTACGAATATCTATATACTGGAACTACAAACATATGTATATTGGTACTACAAATTTGGGTAGGAATTTTTCGACGCCGTCCGAGTTATTTTTTGTCCTTGATTATGTTACCATAGTCTTTCTTGATGATCCGGTATCAATTTTGGTGGTTAATACTTAGAATTATGTATTATTACGTTGAAACCCCAACTTTCGTTCTACTTAATATGATACTAGTAAGAACATCTTACTGCATAGTCATGATTTTTCATCGATTGAAAGTTAGTGTCTATATTTCGTGTTACCGTGTGTTTAATTTTATTATGTACCGTAATTTGGAAGTTCACATGCCTTATTTGCACAATAATCTACGCGTTTTCGATAATTAAAAACGTGGTACGGAAAAGATACTACAAGTAACCTACTCGTGGTACTACACTAGCTTGTGTTATGGTACCGCAAATATCTATATATTGGAACTACAAATATATATATATTGGTACTACAAATTTGGGGTAGCAATTTCGAATGTTAGAAACGTGGTACGAAAAAGATACTACAAGTAACATACGTATGGTACTACGCTATGGTGGGGTATGGTACTACGAACATCTATATATTGGAACTACAAACATATGTATATTGGTACTACAAATTTGGGTAGGAATTTTTCGACGCCGTCCGAGTTATTTTTTGTCCTTGATTATGTTACCATAGTCTTTCTTGATGATCTGGTATCAATATTGGTGGTTAATACTTAGAATTATGTATTATTACGTTGAAACCCCAACTTTCGTTCTACTTAATATGATACTAGTAAGAACATCTTACTGCATAGTCATGATTTTTCATCGATTGAAAGTTAGTGTCTATATTTCGTGTTACCGTGTGTTTAATTTTATTATGTACCGTAATTTGGAAGTTCAGATGCGTTATTTGCACAATAATCTACGCGTTTTCGATAATTAAAAACGTGGTACGGAAAAGATACTACAAGTAACCTACTCGTGGTACTACACTAGCTTTTGTTATTGTACCGCAAACATCTATATATTGGAACTACAAATATATGTATATTGGTATTACAAATTTGGGTAGGAATTTCGATTGTTGGAAATGTGGTACGAAAAAGATACTACAAGTAACATACGTATGGTACTACGCTATGGTGGGGTATGGTACTACGAACATCTATATATTGGAACTACAAATATATGTATATTGGTACTACAAATTTGGCTAGGAATTTCGATTGCTAGAAACGTGGTACGGAAAGATACTACAAGAAACATACATATGGTACTACACTATGGTAGGGTATGGTACTACGAACATCTAGATGTTGGAACTACAAATATATGTATATTAGTACTACAAATTTGGGTAGTAATTTTTTCGACGCCGTCCGAGTTATTTTTTGTCCTTGACTATGTTACCATAGTTTGGTACTGCAACTATCCACATATAGGTACTACAAACGTCTTTATATCGGTACCACAAATTAGAGTGCGTATTTTGAAGCCGCTAGCACGGCACGTAAAAGATACTACAAACAACTCAATTTTGGTACTACAAAAGCATATACTATGGTACTGCACATGTCCACATGTAGGTACTACAAACGTCTTTTGGTACCACACATTAGAGTCGACGTATTTCCAGGCCGCTCTCACGGTACGTAAAAGGTACTACAAACAACCTAATTATGGTACTACATAAACATATAACATGGTACTGCAACTGTCCACATGTAAGTACTACAAATATCTTTATATTGGTACCACAAATTAGAATCGGCGTATTTCGACTCCGTGCACACAGTACGTAAAAAATACTACAAATAACCTTATTATGGTACTACAAAGCATGTAATATGATACCGCAACTGTCCACATATAGGTTCCACAAAAGTCTTTAGATTGGTACCACAAATTAGAGTCGGCGTATTTCGAAGCCGCTCGCATGGTACGTAAAAGATACTACAAATGACCTACGTATGATACTACAGTAAAGAAACTGTTGGTACTGCAAGCTAGCAATATTGGTACTACATATCTGTTTGTTCAGGTACTACAAAAATATCTGGAACAGAAACATAAACAAGTCACAAAACTATGAGGATCAACAGCATATCAGTCTCCAAACACAGATAAATATCACTCAAACAAGTGGAGCATGCAACTAAGATCGTCCGTAAGTATCGTGGCAGCCATGAACCCACGATACAATTCGACGTTAACTTCGTTAAGATACCTCCCCGAGCCACCGGTCCAACGATGTATCGATCCATGGATATTGCAGAATATACGCCACAATCCACGCCATCTGGACTCTGCTCCCTCGTGGACTCAGACTCTGACATGATTGACTTGGGCTTATAGTCCCACCTCCAAGTCCAATAAGTCGACAGAAAACGAGCATGTAATAATATAACAAGTTAAGAACATGATAAAGCGTTTAATTTAATAAAATTCAAACTTACAAATGATCTTGTCGCCCATTTCATGTGATTGTGCTTCAGCGAATCTCGTAGGTAAAATCGTCTTTGCGGGTCCAATTAACTATGTAATACGGTACCAAAAAACATATACAAGCACCAATTCAATTATCGTCCCAAAAACAACCAAGATTCGTACCAAGACAGTAAAAAATGCAGTACCTTTACATCGAGCAGGGAATTTTAGAAGCTAACAATGATACCAAGTTCCCAATTCGAAAAATGAAATAATTAAACCCTAATTTTGCCATAAACCCCAAATTCGAGCCGTAATCACAAAATTAAACATAGCCCGACATGAAATCTTTCAAGAAATGCAACTATGAAAGCCCTAATCTCTACATTAACCCAATATGCCACATAAAACGAAAAATTAAAGTCAGAAAATGAAGGTGTCAAGCGGCTAGTATACCGTTGAGATGATGCCAAGTCGAATAAAAGTGTGAAGTCCTAATCTCTCGTTTGCTGCTCGTTGAGGAGGTGAAGCTGAGAATCGGCTGACTTCTCTGTACTCGTTTTCGTTCTTCTGCTTTTCATTGTCTGCATTTTGTTCATCGTCGACCTCTCTGTAATGAAATCACTAGGTTATTTTGGAATATTTATGTTTTACAGGGGTATATTTGTCCATTAGGTAGCTATGTGATATAGAAGTTTGAAAGGGGGAGTTTGGTGATAATTGAATTGGAAGGGGGGAGTAAGTTGATGTATAGTTTGGGGTAGGGGATTTATGTGTAGATTGCTCTAAAAAAATCTCATTGATTGCATAAAACTATTATTAATGCCCCATCGGAAAGTACTACAACAGTTCAAGTAGGAAAAATAACAATAAGTTATTGCTTTAAGATAAAGGAAGAGATAAGAAAGATTTGTTACATGTTTCCTTAGCATGTGATGCTTAGTTAAGTGAGATTTGATATATTGACATGAAACTGCTACGCTTAGCCCATCTAAAAGCAAAGGTTGATTCTTGGAGAGGACTTGTGATTACGACTAAGTTAAGCTTTTGAGGACCCATTAATTGAAAGGGCAAATTATTGTATTATTATCTTTAACTTCAATTATAAGTCATTTCTTTTGAAGCATATGTCCGAAGAAGTTGTTGAACTTATTTCAAGTTATTTAAACTGTGTACATATATATTTTCGCGATATGGAATGATAACTCATCTTCCGTTCTGTCAATAAATCAATAAATAAATAAACAAGAAGTTGTGCATATGTTTGTGTGTTGCGTTTTTATTCTAATTGGAGCTGAAAACTTATTTAAATAGCTGCAAATACTTTAGCACTTCTCTGCCTCTGTATTGTTCTGCTATCACATGAATTCTCTCTCTCTCTCTCTCTCTCTCTCTCTCTCTCTCTCTCTCTCTAAATTCCACATAGAGATATACCACAAAATTTAATTATATCTCTTAGTCTCTTCTCTCTCCTCTCTCTCGCTCGATTCTTGCACATCCAAGAATCAAGAGAGAACAAGTTTCAGAGCTCTCTTTCTCTCTCTCTCTCTCTCTCTCTCCATGGCCAACAAATATGAAATGCCCATGTCATTATTTAGCAATAACTAGCAATATTCCTTAGATTTGTAAGAATTATCACGTCGTCATTAATTGAGAATGCGCGTGAAAGAATTGTACCCCCTCACTTGTTGCATAACCCTAGAGCCTTCGCCGATCGGCGGCGGGTCTCCCGAACCGACCCTGTTTAGAACCGGGTCGGCCGTCAACTTGGGTATTGGATCTGACTTCGCCGGAGCCGGCGGCACCACCGACGACGGCAGCAGCAGCGTAGCTGGGTTACTCTACAAGTGGACCAACTATGGAAAGGGCTGGCGATCTCGGTGGTTCACGCTGACGAACGAAGGCGTTTTGTCCTACTCGAAGTCCACACGCGTCGGCGGCGCGTTGGTAGACGTGGTGGTGATTGGGTCGTCGGCCACCGCGAACTGTGTACGGAAGCAGAAAAATGGGAGTCGGCGCAATGTCGGCACGGTGCATTTGAAGGTTGGTAATTTAATTACATTAACGATTTACTTCTCTCTTCTTACATTGGAAATAGATAAATCTCCTACATTAAATTTTGTTAGGTGAGATTATGACACGTATTTCTTTTCTCCACTTGAGATAATGCATATCGGCTACAAGTGTATAACGCGAATTGTTATTGTAAATAAATGGTTGATCGATGTCCATATGGCAGTTTTGAGTATTTATGTATAATGTAGGATTATTTAATAACGTAAATGCAAAGAAATGAAGAAAAAGTATGAAGAAAGATACTCGGGACCAATCTTCTTCCTTTTTTCTTGAAATTATTTTTCTTTCCAATCTATTTATTATATGGAGTAGGAAAAAAAAAAAGTACTGTACTGAGTGGGGGTTTGTCAATTTATAATAAGTCGTATATCATATATCGGGGGAAAAAAAATAAGAAATTGTTTTAAATAATACTCCAAATAATTCCTTCTTCTTTATTGGAAATCCTTTTATTTCTACAATTAGGCAAAATGTGTGTCCAAGAAATTCACCTGAATCAGTTCCCAGTTTCAGTGTCTATTTTTAGGACTAGGAAAAAGTAATTTGCACGCATGTATGGTATGACCCAGCCAGATCCCTTTTCCCATTTTTATTTTTTTAATATATATATATATTTAAATATTTCCATCGCTGAGGGGCAATATATATATTGTATCTTTTCTTTTGTTAGTTATAAATATATATATATATATATAATATATTGCTCTAGAAAGAAAAGGGTTATCGAATCGAAGTATGATTATGTTTTTCCTTACAATTAATGACCGTTTAGGGGTTGATGTGTAATTTAGAATAGTATGGGGCTCGGAGAGTATTTCTCCCTAAACATGATAAGTAAATATGCCAAAGTTCGAAGTTCCATTACTGTGGTGGAGCTCACAGACGCTGTTGATGAACTGATAGAAGAAGGATATCTTCTGTCCCTATAGGACCCATTTCTTCACCCTGTGTAAGAAGAAAGCTGTAAAATAATGAATTGATTTACTCAAAATATTATTTCTCTATCAAATTGATGGGATTCTTGGTGAGCCTCATAACACTTGTGCAGAATTATTAGTACCGACGACTGTTCTTCAGATCATACGTAATCATTCTGCTCACATTCAATGCTTCTTTAATAATCATGGGAATGTTTTTTACTTGAAGATCTCTTGGTTTCGCGAGAGTAAATCCGACGAAAGGCGTTTCTACGTATTTACGGCGACGAAGACGCTTCATTTGAGGACGAATTCAAGGAAAGAAAGAACAGCTTGGGTTCAGGCTTTAGCTGCTGCTGCTTCCATAAGACAGCAGCGCGATAAAATCCCACTTTTAACGAGGGACTTGTCGATTTCCACTGAAAGGTTGAAGAATCGATTGCTCGAGGGAGGAATCGATGAAGGGCTGGTTAGAGATTGCGAGCAGATAATGCTCTCGGAGTTCGCCGGCGTGCAAGGGCAGTTTCAAGATCTGTATAAGGAGCGATCTGATTTGTTGGATACTTTGAGGCAATTGGAGGTGAGACCTTTGAAGTTATTCTGTTCGATAAAATGATTGTTAGAACTCTCTAGTAAAGCAGGGTTATTTATTATTATTTTTTTCTGTCGTGTATTGGCCATTTTTCTCCAGGCTTCAAATACCGAAGCTGAAGGTTCTGGTGGGATTAATGGTGAGTATCGATACGCAAATCTTGCCCGAGGAAAATACGTCGGTAAATACCCGTTAACCCTTTCTTTGTACATTCGAACAGTTGGGGATTTTTATTGGGCTTTTACGGTAGTTATCAATTGAATATCTGGTTTAGCAGTTTGGAATTCATGTTATTGTTTCTTAAGGCAAGCTCAAATGTTGAGCTAAAAAGCTTCCATTTCTACAGAATTTAGCACTACAGAATCATCCGATGATATTGAAAGACAAGAGCTCGATGAAGCATCTGATAACGATGAGCCTCAGTTCTTCGATACGAACGAGCACTTCTCCGAACCAACATCTGCCTTAGATAAAATGGATACTGGCAATAATCATAATGTGGAGAGAAGGAAGAAGTTACCCGAGCCAATGGAGAAGGAAAAAGGAGTGAGCTTATGGTCTATGATTAAGGACAACATTGGCAAGGATCTTACACGGGTTTGTCTGCCCGTGTACTTTAATGAGCCAATATCATCTCTACAAAAATGCTTTGAGGATTTAGAGTATTCCCATCTCTTGGATGAGGCGTATGAGTATGGAAAATCGGTATGTATCTTCCATCAAAACCTCATCTTGTTTACCGAAATTCTTTTTTTTTTCTTTATTTGAAATATGCGATAGTTGAGCTGCTACAAATCCAGGGAAATAGTCTAATGAGGATTCTGAAAGTTGCTGCCTTCGCCGTGTCTGGATATTCTTCATCAGAGGGCCGTAGCTGTAAACCCTTCAATCCCTTGCTCGGCGAAACATACGAAGCTGACTACCCAGAAAAGGGAGTTCGTTTTTTCTCAGAAAAGGTAATAGATTTCGAAAAGCTGTCGAGCTATTATACGATCTAAATTCTAACATCTATGTTTCTCTTGCAGGTCAGTCATCATCCTACAATCATAGCTTGCCACTGCGAAGGCAAAGGCTGGAAATTCTGGTGCGAAACGAATATCAAATCGAAATTCTGGGGAAGATCTATCCAGCTTGATCCTTTAGGAACCCTTCATTTAGAATTCGACGACGGCGAGATCTTCCAATGGAGCAAGGTGAAAACTTTTTACTAAGAATCCTTTTCTTACATTATGTGGTCAAAAGTCGAGATGCCTGAATTGAATTTCCCGTAAAACTGTGTGAAACGAAGGTGACGACGAGCATCTATAATCTGATCCTCGGTAACATATACTGCGACCACCACGGCACGATGCACATACAGAGTAACCGTGGTTATTCATGCAAACTCAAGTTCAAAGAACAGAGCCTCCTCGATCGCAATCCTCACCAGGTGAAAAAAAAAACACCTTTATGGTTTCTATCTTCACTTCCACCACCAAGCGTGAGAAAAAGGATTCGATCTTTATCAGTATTCACATTCACGACAGGTTGTTGGGTTTATCGAAGATGAATCGGAGAGGAAAATAGCTCAATTAATTGGAAAGTGGGACGATAGCATTCATTACGCCGAAGGAAGTGGAAATTTGAAGGATAGGTCGGAGGCATCTTTGTTATGGAAGAAGAACGACCCACCTTTGAATATCACTCGATACAACCTGACTTCTTTTGCGATTACCCTCAACGAGCTGACCCCAGATTTAAAGGTAGTCCGTCTGAAAGAAAGAATTTAAGGAAGAGATTACGTCCTTAATCTTTACGTGTGATTCTGTCCTGATTTTCATTATCTGATTACAAGTATTTAATCACGGAATGAAGGAGAAGCTACCGCCTACAGATTCTAGATTGAGGCCCGATCAACGGCATTTGGAGAACGGAGAGTTCGACAAGGCAAATGCTGAGAAGCTTCGATTGGAGACACGCCAGAGAATTGTAAGTCTACTTCAAACTATCAGAAATCGCATAGGTTGTTTACCAATAGAAACAAAATTCAAGATTCAATTTCTTTCTCTGATTCATTTTTGCAGTCAAGAAAGTTGCAAGAGAATGGTTGGAGGCCACGGTGGTTCGAAAGGGACGGCGAAGGAACCTTTCGTTACGCAGGTGGGTACTGGGAAGCTCGGGAACTAAGGAAATGGGATTGCTGCCCTAATATTTTCGGCGAGATCAACGAAGATGTTAATGCTTTTTTGTGAAGATTCGTGACGTTGTTGAACTCAGGTACATAGAAACACGACTTCGTGTCTTTTTTGCAATTTTCTCCCTACGTAAATTGCATGAAGCCTCGTCGATTGTTATTTACAACAGATGAAGCGGCCCGCCGTGCAAAAAAGATCCATCCAAGGCCGACTAAAATGGTTGTTTCGAACGCCTGCTTTGGGTTTATTGGAGGGTGTTTGAAGTGTGGAAAAAAGATGGAACTGCTAATTAAGCTATGAAAACCACAAGTCATTGGATTCTTGGGAGATTTTAACTTGTCCATTTGTTATTACAGTTCTCGGCAGTTATTGTTTTCACTTTGTTGTAGGTATTAGTTATATCGGTCTGTTTTCATCGAATAAAAAGTATCAAATGTAGAATGAAAGAACGGTCCATTGTTATGTGTCAATGCAAGTGTTCAATAAAAAATATTGATTTGGGGACAGAGTACAGTTAATTATATATCGTTGTTATGTATAAAAGATATTGAAGAATACCATTACCATGCAATGGCAAAACGACAAGTTCCCTAGTAAGTAATAATCGGAAGTTGCTTTAATATTGCTAGCATATCATACATATCAAATGTTCCATAATACCGTAATGCAAAGTGAAAGTACTTTTTATTCGTATCGTATGATATCTGAAGCCGAAGCCCGAATTTGATTTTGAAGTCAGTTTCAATTAGGGATAATTCGATGGCTAGTTAGTGTAATTAAATGACAAATCCAGTTGTGGTGATGATGATCATCTCTTGCATATGTGATCAGCAATCATATGGACCGAATGAAAATGCCACACTTTGATTCAATTGCAAAATGCCGAACATAACAAGAAAAGAATCTTTCACAAAATGCAAATGTAAGAACTTGATGAGGCCATTGACTACACTTTCGACTTATCAAACGACGACGTTGAACCCTAGGCATCGAAACAGATGCTTTTTGTGTAGGGGCATCGAAACAGATGAGATGTTGAGGACCAATATTCCATTTATTATGTTTGGGGTTTTAATAATAGCCTTCAAAACTAAATTCCAAACGCATAATAGCTTGTAAGAAAAAACTTTAATTTGTTGATATCTTTCTCTCTTGCTATGACCCCTTGTCCCCCATTGCTTCCCTTCAACAAATCCATAAATACCCATCTATATATATAACATTTGTCTTGAACCATAGCTTTCCTTACATCATTTCTTCCGTCAAGTTTGCATCTTGTTCACAACCCTTCATCTATTTTTTCAAATTTAGTGCCACACTATCACCACGGTACACATAGCAGCTGAGTAAAAATAATGGCCAAGAAAGTTCAAAACCATAGTAAGTAATAGTACTCCGTGGAAAGAAGCCACAGATGTACTAAGATTAAGACAATGATTTTCTTAATTGGGAAGGTGGTGCTTTCGAAGAAGACACACACGGACGATGCAGTAGTACATGGCCCCCACGTTCTTACCCTTTGCACCTTTTGTAAGAGAGATTTCAGCTCAGCCCAGGCTTTGGGTTACCACATGAACCGTTCACCGGCGAGACAAGGCGCTGCCAACTCAGCTCATTTCCAGCCCTAATAATCCCTTCAACCCAAGATTTCATTATAAAGAACGTGATGTCCCTTGTCTATATCCGTTCGAAAACCCTAACCCTAATTCCAACAATAGCAACATCACCGTGCCTAAGCCTAATGATGAGCTCTCGCCCTCGGCCAGGAATAACGCGTTGTTTCCCAGCTGTGTTGCGTTTCCTTCTTCTCTTCATCAGTCCATCATCGGCGGCGAAGAGCCGTTTTATGGTTTAGTGTCGGGGAGAAGTTTAATTATCTACGATGAGACTGCGGCGAAAGGTTGTTCTGCCATCGAAGAGCGAGATAGATCTTGAGCTTCGTCTGGGATGGCTGAAAGAAAAAGTCGAAGAGATAGGGATATTGGGATGATGGTATACTGTACTGCAAAATGCAAGTTTAATGACCTAAGTCTGATACCATGTTGAGTTACCACTTTTCCTAAAAAGGTTAACCGAGTGCTTCACTTTTTTATTTTATATAATTTATTTACAATACGTAAGCTTTATATTTGAATAAAACAATGGCGAATCTGAAAAGGGAGGACATGTATGCTCATTGCTCTCTCAGAATATGCACTGCACTGCAGTAGATATGATAAAAAACTTTTGCCAGTGCAGTCTCGTCCTTTTCTAGCACTGAATTCCGAGCAAATAAATGTCGGGACATTTTATGTGTTTTGAGTGTTTCCGTGGGGATTATTGCACTACTGTCGTCTCCCTGGAAGAATGCATTAGCTTTGTCTTTATCATATCAAATCGGAAAATCATCTTGCAATTCGACTCAATATAGTAGGAAAAGGGGAGTGTGCTATACATATCAATTGATTCATAAATGGAACCTAATAGCGCATAATTATATGTAAAATAAAAACAATACTATAGTTTGATCCAAATCAATCAGCACACATCAAACCCTAATTGCTTTTTGAAAACGTACTGTGTGTAGAAAGTTGGAACAAGAAATTTATTCTCCTCGATCGATCGAGATCCCTGACTTAGCACCTAATTTCATACGAACCTGCTTTTGTGATGTATCGAACCCATTCCACGGTGTTGTAGCCACTCTTTTCCCAAACCTGAGAAAAAAAATTGGATTGAGTTTACAAATAAACTAATAGTCAAGGATGAGAATGTCAAGATTGATACCTTGAGGAAGCGAACGCGCAATCCCGACGCTGTGAACATAGGGACCTGAGGAATGGATTGGCAACAACAGATTTGGTCATCAAGATTTTAGCGTAGAATTATTCTTCAGAAAAAAGGAACAGTTTCTAATATTTCCACCTGAAATTCCATTTGAATGGGAGGTCTTGTCCATGACTTCTTTTCTGTCATGGTAGATATTAGCTCTACTTCGGCACTCAGCGTAGGCTCAGTTTGTCCAGGGAATTTCCTTATCCTGAAAAGAAAGCAGTCACACGCACTCACAGCATGTACCCAAAAGCAGCCTTTAAAAAGCAGTTTCGAACATCAGCAGCTTACTTCCAAACTATACAGTCAATAGACGGATTGTACTTTGCCCGGCCTGAAGTAACCTGGAAACTTGTTTTTGCTGTTTGTTTTGGAACGGGAATCTTAACAACCACGCCTAAAGCAAACATTTTCGCCCCAAAAACACTCTTGACCTGAAAAGAATAGCTACTATGTGAAGATAGAACTATAGATAGAGAAATGCACTGATGACTGATTAATTATAGATGACCACCGAACCTTCACATTCACTTCCATGCGTGTCCGACCCAACTCCTTGATTGTTGGCAAAACCCGAAACGGCAGGTTGACCCCTTCCGTGATTCGGTACCTATTGAATATCGATCACACACAACAAACTTGTAAAGTAATATGCACTTGAAATGTAAGGGAAGTGTATTTGTCCAGAGCATTATTCATTCGATATTGTAGATGCATCTTAAATGAGATTATCAACTTACTTCATCAGTTCAAATTCACCATCTGGAGGAACAAAACTAACAGTCTTTTCTGAATTAAATCTCGTCAAGTTCACACATTGATGAAAAGTGACATCATCAAGCTCAATAGTTTTTCCACTGCAAGATAACATACAAAAAAGTTTAACCAGGAATATTAGAAATAATTCCAGGGCACTTCCTTGACCTCTTCATAGCATGGGAATCAGGAAAGAATCATAACATTACCTCTTTGCGGGACGGGACTTAAGCTGAGACTCTTTCTCGAGTCCAATTTTATCGTTTAAGCCCAACTTCAACATTGTGTTGTGATCGATCAGGCATTCCAGAAAGGAAGCATTTCATAAGAATCTTCCCAGTGACATCGCAGCGCAGAACACTACCTACAAAAGTGCAACAAGTACATAAATAAAAATTGCACAAAATGAAATTTACTACAGAGGAAAATCCAAAAGAATGTGTAACAGAGTTTCATTAAATTGTTTACCTTTTGAAGACATCAGAAGATTAACACTTTCCACAATATCAAGAAATACCTGTTAACATTACAATGTCAGAATATTTTCAGCCCATCAAAAAAATCAGAAACGCCACCTTTATCTAACCTCATTTTTCTTATAAACAAGACCTTCCCTACGCCAGCCAACAGCACCAGTAACTTGCAAAGTTGCATTCGGAACTGGCTTGTCAGAGGGCTGGTCAATTATATATACATGGAAGTAGTCAGGATAACCCCATCCATAAGAAAGTAATATATTTTACAACTCTTTCAGACAAAACCATATCTCTTGAAAGAAACTAGTTGTACATCTTACCTTGGAGGAAAATGGCGAGCGCACACCTTCTTGTGTTATGTAGAGCTTCAAAATTTCAGGTGACAGATTTTGAGGGTAACCAAAATCCATGATTTCTGCATTTTAAAGGCCGAAAATTCGTGACTTCACATACTTATCACATCATCCAAATTAAATGTCATTTAAAAATAAGCTTAAAGGAGACAACACTTTCTGCCGCATTCACGCAGCGAGGACTAATTTCTCGGTTAAAAAGAAATATGAAAGATAAACTCGAGCCGACATACCATCCAATAGCTCATAAATCAATACGAAATTGTTGCGTATTGCATCTTCATCAAATGCCCCTCCAAAATAAGATTTAAACAATGAAACAGCCTGCAACCAATGTTTATGTAAGCTTCAAAATTGCTTCCAAATACCAGATTCAGTTAATTAGAATATAATCACTAGCACCCCCGCACACAAAGGATAATCATATTTGGCTGAAGAGCTAACCAGAGATGAAGGTACGAGGGAGATGGGGAAATTACCTCAACAACAAACTTGAATGCACATGCAACATTAGCATTGCTGCTCACAACAATAACAACATAGACGTTGCTGATCCTCATGTAAAAAAAGGAACAGCCGCCAATCTGCCGAACCGGACATGTTCCAAGTTCCTTTGTCTGCATTATATGTGTCCGGAAAGCGTCCACCATATTGCCTCTGAAATAAGAAAAGTAAATCAATTTGAGAAAGTATAAAATTACATTTCCAAGCCTAGGATTCTAGTCTGCTAATTAAGATCTCCACGCAAGTAGCTGCCATCCCATATACAAGCTCATAAAATTCATCCGAGCATTAAAGAAGAATGAATATGAAGCAGATACTGAGCTTTTTCCTAAATCCTAACAGATCAAGGAATTAAAAGAGGACATAACCAAGTCAAGTCCGTTTGCACTTATCCTTGTCTAGCCTATAACCTAAAAATCAGCAGAACAGAGGTGATTAACTACACAAAATTCGATGTTAAATAATATATTATACTCGCAAACACAATTCAGATCTGAAACACGAAACAAAATCGAGCTTCGCATAAACCAAAACATAAGTTCCGCTCATGGTGAAGATCGCGTAACAAATAATTTCAAAGATAAACACATATAGCGAGAGGATCGCCTAGTTTACCCAACATCGTCACGGTAGAGGCGATTAATGAGGACATCGCCCCGCAGATTCAGAAAATATATCGCCGAAGCTGCCACCGGCATTGCTGTGCTCCTGAATTCGACGCGCGAACTCAATTTTCGTCTCGAATGTTTAGATTCAGCTCACCAGCTGAGATTGAGAACGATCAAACGATCTGTTTTGGTCGTGTGTCTACTCGCTACAGTCGCCGTCGTTTATTTTCCGACCAATATTTACTTTCTATTTATATTTTTGTACTATACACCAAATTATTCTTTAATTATTTTAGTTTTGGTCTTGGGCTTGGGCTTATTGTGAACCTATATTTTCAGTTGAATTAGGTTATAATAGAATCTGCACACAAAGCATAACAACGCTAAACTTAAGTTTTACAATGTATTATTAAATATAGATATTCGGAAATGTTCTAGCCGGTTTATACCCCTCCTATACAATTTAATTTAATTCCCAAAGTTTATATTAATTCATTGGTTTTGTAAGAAAAGGTAGGTTATTGGATTTTCAACCTTTCGTCTTATTAATATGGTACACAATATGTACCCTACCATCATACGGCCACAATTGTCAAAACCGAATATTGTCCTATATCGTATCAACATCACTAATCTTAGTTGTACACCATAATACAAATACGTCATCTTCATTTTTCGTTTCTTTCTTGCTTTTTCCCCACTTTTCTATTTTTCGCTTTCAATTAATTTCATCTTTACAGAAGGAAGCAAGCCCCGACTTGGCTTCTTACTGTAAATGGATTTGATTTTACACATGAATGGAAATTCCTGAAAATCTAATGTCGCTAATGTCCACAAACGTTTTCGGGTAAAGCTTTGAATTAGTTCGAAAAGTTTCAAATGCCAATGGACCCACTTAATAAATTCTTAACTAATCTAAATTTAATATGCAATTGAGATAGTATGAATTATTTACATGATATCATAGTCGATCAAACAATAAATTTGTTGTGTGATAGCCATGGCGTCCACTTGCGATTATATAAGTGTAGATCTTGTTTTAGACTTGTAAAAAAAATTCAATTATAAGCACGTAATTAACGATTGTGCTGGAAAAATTAACATAGATTGATGGGCATTTATAAGCAATAATCGTTTTCTACCACACACTAAGTATATAGATATCCGATTGCTTTTTTTTATTTTTCTTATTATTTTTCTTTTAATAGAAAGTTACCTATAGAAAGCTATCACAAAGTTTATCTCAAAGTATAGTGTAGTGCTGGTCCCAGTTGCTTGGAGACAACTTTGCCTCCATACTGAGTGATCATATATCTCTTACCTCATGATGTTCCAAGAAAATGATTTCATTTTTCACCGTATGGTTTTATTTATATTAAAATATTTCAGTAAAGCTTCCTGACTTTTCCGTAGAATATAATATTATATAACTACACCTAACGACCCTTTAGCTACAAGTAAATGAACCCTTCAACTATCACATATATGATATATGTACATATAATATACAGGACATGTATGTGCTTTAGAATTTAGATTGTACGAAAAGAATACTATCCGATTAAATGTCAAAATAGTTTTGCTTGTAATCTTACTAGGAAAGTTAAAGGAACATCAATCAAAAAATGTATTTACAGATTTTTTATTTTATATTTTTTTGTTTGCCTGTGAGGAGGAAAGGAAAATCAATCCAATTTTGTAACGACTTTTTTTATTTTATTCCAATTTTTAATGGATGTATTTTCTTCACAAGAAAGTAGGGTTAAGGGGTGTCTAAGTTTGTGATGTTTAAGGACTCCAAAAGTCATTTACAAACTGGATAAGCACACACATTTATATGGTGAAAAAGAGGGACTTAAATCACATCATTACACGAATGTTGTGGGACTTGGATAAAGTTTAAAAACTCGACAAATTGAAAGTAAGGATTAAATCGAATCAAGATAATTTTATTACATGGAATATTGTTGGACCACAAACTCGAATACCGTACGAGTTATGAACGTGATAAACATTTAGTTAGTAGAATCATATAATAATGAAAAATTCAAATAAGATACCTACAAATTGTCTCGTGATTGAATTCTAATATCAATCAAGAACTCAAAATTTACATTTCAATTTAATCTTAATTCAAATAGGGCGTTCATGCGAGGCTGGGCCCGACTAACAAACCCTTGTCTAATAGAGATTAACAATGCATGTGGTCTAAGCTAAAATTATGATAGACATAAATTAAAGGCTTTAAAGCCATAATAATGATTGTAGTATATGACATATATATATATATATAGATTTTCCCATAATAAAACATATTGCTCTTACGTATGCATTAAACCTAACATATCTACCGTCCATCCTATAAACATTATACAGCAACCCATTAATCACAACCCTTAATTGGTTGTACTGTCACATAATAATATAGTAAATATTGAAGAGTGAGTATTCATAGGCTATTTAGATCGCGTACACACATAAAATATAAGCAATCTCTTATTTTACATTTACGCTTACATCAAGCCATGGACCTTTCATAACCCCTAGTTGACTTAACAATAGTTAATTTAAATAGAAAATCAATGTAAAATCAATGTACATCTAAGTATTAGTTGCTCCCACCTGATTTTCTAGCAGTGTTGGTATCATGATTTTATTTCGTGCTGTATTTTTTTTCTAAATTAATTAGCGTGATATTCATCAACCTCCTAACTTTTATTGCGATTTATAACTCTAAATTTGCATTTAACTTCCTCTATAATAGCACGTGCTTAGTCACACATATAGCATATATGAAAGCTAATCTACATAAAGACGAGACAAGACTTATTAAAATGATATAATAAACATGGACTTACGCCAAAGTTAATCTGAGCCTCAAATACCTACGTTATTCAATAAAATTTAATAATCAAGCACAACAAAAAGGAGAGGCCAAAATCTAACCAAACCGACATATATATTGCGTAACGACGGGGCCATTTTTTTCTCGGTGAATCATTTAAACCCCAATTTTTATTTTTTTACGAAATAAAATAGTGCAATCACGAATGAAAGCTTACAAAAGCTGCATGGGCTTTCGATGTAGTGGGGATTATACTAAGTAATAAGATATTGCATGCAACATCTCTTACACTGTTGGGGCCAACGGCTATGTTTTAAGGTCAAATCACACAGATTAGAATTTTAATAATCCTTTATCGTGAGAAGTCTTGAATGACAATAGCTTACTATTTTTTTTTAATGTAATATCAAATCAGTGATTTTAATAATGCGCATAGCTAATGTAGCTTTCGTTTCATACGTTCCTTACGACTATGCCATTTTCTGTAATTTGAGATTCTACATCGTGCATAGTGGGAATTGTTGAATATTGAAAATCATCAATCGAGAAAAAAATATGTGATTTATAGTTTAATGGCGTTTTACTATATCTATTACGATATATTTTACGATAGAAGCCTTCAAACTTCGAACATACACATTTCCATGCTTTTGAAAATGTGAATATAATGAAAGTGACAACATATGTTTAGGACCATCAAGTTCAAGAACTTTGTCGTGCAAGTTGACGAAGTGGATCGTCTTTGATGCTTGACCATTACTTTTTACCGATTTAAATAATTTAAATCTCTGTCCTTTCTTGTTTGGTCATAACCAGGAAACTTCTTATACCATTTTACAGCCTAACACAAGTTGGTCTTTGATTCTCTCTCTCTCTATAATATGGCTGGCCACAAGTACGTGTGATATTTCTTGGCTATGTATATATATATACACCTGAGACTTGAGAGTCGGTAATAAACTTTCAATTCAGTGTGATTTCATATCAAAAGTTTTAGAAAAAGAAAATATATTAATACATATACGAGGGAAGGAATATGAGAGCAAGGAAAGAAAGGAAGTCTGAGGTTAGTACGTACATATGCAAGAATCTGAAGACATGTAATATGTTTGTCAACCCTTAAAGTATTAACACGTTTGTATAATATTCTTTGTAATTTATTAAACAGTCTTTCTGGCCATCCATTGTGATGAAGAAATGGCTGAATATTAAGCCAAAGGTCTATGACTTTAGCGAAGACGAAGTTGATACAGAGAGTGAAGACGACGGTATGAATTTCACAAATTAACTTTTAATTTTTTTTAGTTATTTATTTCATTCGTTTATTAAAAATAACTAACCCATACTTTAATTAATTTCTAATAGTTTCATCGGTTAAAGACGAGCCTATGAACGAAGACGACGACGACGATGATCAAAACAAGAAACAAGGACGACGATTTCAATCTTCTGCATGCTCTTCTCAAAGCTCAAGAAAGGATTTAAAAGAAATTTCATCACTGAGACATCGAAGAGGAATTTCAGAAACTCTCAGACTTCAGTACATAAACACAAAAGAAGTGAGGTTTGGCCCGACTGACCCTTATTGAGAGAAGCTTCAAAAAAACACCTTTTTTTTCCAATAATCAGAAATCAATCTACGCTCTGTATTGACGATCATCATCAATTTTCCTTTTTTTATTATTATTTTCAGTGTAACAATAGGTACGTGGAACGTTGCTGGTAGACCACCAACCGACGATCTCAACATAGATGAATGGTTAATCACGCAAGAGCCTGCCGACGTCTATATTCTTGGGTGAGTGATATTTAATCAAAAATATTTTTCATGATTAATTTTTTATATATTATCGATATGATCAACAAAAAAAATCGTATATCCAAACTTTCGAGAAAGAAAGTTACCAGCTTTATTCACGTGACTCGCCATGTGCTCTAGCTTTTGTAGATCCTTTCCTCGTCTATCTACGCATCTATTACAAGTTCGAGTTTCTCTATGTAATAAGTGTCGATTAGATTCTATTCTAATACACGCGCTTCATGCTATCGTGTCGCTCAGTTTCCAAGAAGTCGTCCCTTTGAACGCCGGCAACGTCCTCGGAGCAGAAAACCGGCGGCCGATACCTAAATGGGAAGCGATCATCCGCCGAACCCTAAACAAACCCACAGACG
The DNA here is from genome assembly GCA_027422505.1 of Craterostigma plantagineum. Lineage (NCBI taxonomy): Eukaryota > Viridiplantae > Streptophyta > Magnoliopsida > Lamiales > Linderniaceae > Craterostigma > Craterostigma plantagineum. The sequence goes on from JAPQWV010000028.1 coordinate 12,575,203, forward strand.
AATCGAACGGCGCCAAGCACAAGAGCTACAGCGCGCCGCCTTCGCCGGTTCTGAGGACGTCGTCGGCGTCGGACATATTAGCCGACGCGGCGGCGGAGGCCCCCGTCCTAGAAATACTCGACATCAGCGACGGCGACAAAGTGCAGCACACGAATAATGATTATCCCGTCGGCGAAAGGTTACTGGGCTGGCCCGAACAGTCCTTAGACGCCACGACTCAGATTCTATCCACGGCGTCCAAGCTCAGAAGGGTTTTCAGCAGCTCGGCGAGGGTCGGCCCTGGTTTGCCCGCAGTCAACGGTCAAACTTTCGGGCCAGCCCGGGATTCTGGCCCGATGGGTTCGGGCGGCTTGTTGAAGAGAATGCATCGTAGTTCGGGAGATTTGGCGTCGATTTGTACGGATTGGGAAGACGACGTCGTCGTCGTCGATGAACTTCTTTCTAATAACGAAGAACTCAGTCAAGAGATGTTAGGCGAAGAAGAAGGAGAAGTAGAAATGGATACTTTCGAAGAGGTTGTAATGAAGAAGAAGTGTCGCCGTCCGAGGTATGTGAGAATAGTGAGCAAGCAAATGGTCGGAATATACGTTTCGATATGGGTCAGGCGAGGACTGCGGCGGCACGTAAACAACCTTAAAGTGTCGCCGGTCGGCGTCGGTCTCATGGGCTACATGGGAAATAAGGTACTAAGAATATATTATAATATTCCTATTTTTATTTCTTAATTTACTTTCCAATATTTCCACGTTGAAAATTCATCCTTTGACTCGCTAGGGATCGGTATCAATCAGTATGTCACTATTCCAAAGCCGCCTATGCTTCGTCTGCTCCCACCTGACCTCCGGCGAGAAGTTCGGTGCCGAACTCCGGCGAAACTCCGACGTCCTCGAGATCATAAGGCGGACCCACTTCTCCTCCGCCTTCGACATGATCAATCAGCCCCTCACTATTCCATCCCACGAGTAAAGAAAAAGAACACTTTTTTCAACATTCCCAAGTCGAATCAATCAGTTCAAATCTGTATTTACTATCGGTTTTCTTCTCCGTATATCCACAGCCAAATATTCTGGTTCGGCGACTTGAACTATCGCCTGAACATGGCAGACGCCGAAGTTCGAAGGCTAGTGAGCGAAAAGCGATGGGCCGAGCTTCTCAACGGCGATCAGGTGAAAAAAAATTACAGTAAAAACAAACCTTAATCTATTCGATTAATTCTGACCTATTCGCTTCTTACAACACAACAGTTGAACAAAGAACTGAAGAACGGACACGTCTTCGATGGGTGGAAAGAAGGGAACATAAGCTTTGCGCCGACGTACAAGTACGAGATAAATTCCGACCGTTACGTCGGAGAGAATCCCAAGGAAGGAGAGAAGAAGAGATCGCCGGCGTGGTGCGACCTGTATACTGTGGTTTGGGAAAGGGATAAAGCAGCTTTTCTATGAGAGGGCGGAGATTAAGCTGTCTGATCATAGACCAGTGAGTTCGAAGTTCGTTCTTGAAGTTGAGATCTTTGACCAGAGAAAATTGCAGAAGGTTCTGAATTTTTCTAATAGTGCTGCTGTGCATCCTAACGATTATTTTCTTGATGATCAGCTTTGATTAGTGTAATTATTTGGAGGGGTAACGTGTTTTAAGCAATGTTGTAAAAATCGCTAGGCGCTAGTCGGGCGGCCGAGGGGGGCCTAGCGCCTAGACGGTCTAGGCGGGGACTAGGCGGTTTCTACGCGGAAATTAGACGGTAGACTTGTTTTTTATTTTTTTTTTATATGCTAATATACCAAAGTAAATATATATTTAATTTATTCATCTAAAGAAATAATATCCTTAATAATATTTTTTGTATTAAAAAATTTCAAAAAAATAAACAATAAATAAAAAATATTAGAATACGGCCGCCTAGCCCGATTAGTCGGCCGCCTAGCCCGACTAATCGGCCGCCTAGCCCGAGTAATCGGTTCGACCGAGTAATCCAACGCCTAGCCAAAAATCGCCGCGGATGGCTCCGCCTAGCGCCTAGGCGGTCGCCTAGGCCGAGTTTTACAACCATGGTTTTAAGAGATTTTGGGCCATTGTAGTGAGGTTGGGAGTATTTTGTCCAAACTCATTATTTAATTGTCGGTTTATCTATTTCTTTTTCTTTCTTTCTTTCTCGGCCCAAGGTTAAAATTGAAAGAATGGAACTAATCCAAACGGAGATGGTGAAATTCGTCCATTCGCCCATCACAATGTCACGGAAATCGAATTACTAGCAATATTTGAATTCATTGTTGGTAAATCTGCAGAAAAATATTCATTTATATAAAAAAACTTATAAGTCAGTATCATGTCAGAAATTTTTTTTATACAATTACCTGTTTGACTGTGTGTACCATTTTTCCAGTCTTTACGTACCATTTTATATGTGTAGTACGTACCACGTCACGCGTTTATATAGTATCTATATTGTTCTATACGCCATCTTAATGTGTTATATGATGTATCATTTCTCACTGTATTATGTACCACAATACATTTCTCTGTGGTACCTAAATGTTTTATACGACGTACCTTGCAGTGGGACGGGTACCAATGTGCAAAACATTTATTCTAGTAGCTACATATAAAAAATACTAAGTGTACTGACATGCAACTTTTTGTATAATTATGTACTTTTTTGTAAATTTCCCTTCATTGTTTGATGGAAATCGAATTAATAGAAATATTTGACTCTCATTGTTTGATGGAAGTTAGACAATGGCACTTAATCATTTTTTTAGTCAAATAAATGCCTAACTTGTGACTACGAAAGCCAAACTTCAAATGCACCTACATCAATCTCAGGTCATCCCTAATAAATATTGGGTCAAATTCGTAATACAAAGGAAGAGTAAAAATGTCGTCGGTCTTTTTTTTCCTAGTGGAGTTCGATCTTTTTCCAAAACGAAAGAAATCTAGGCCTAAAGGGCTTGAATTTTTTTTACTTAAGCTTAGTTTTTACTTGTTATCCACTGAAAATATATAATTATGACTTACTTAAAACGTAGGTAAAATTAGCAAGGATCAGACAGAAACTATAAAAGGGACAAAAGTTGAAAATTCTAAAGTTGAAAAATCACCAACGTGTGATGGCGTATGGCTTATGAAATAGCCAACGCGTTAGCCAACGTCATCGTCTTCACAAGCAAACATATCTCTCGAATCTCGATATTTTAAACATATATAATATTTGTTCTTAGGTGGTTGCGGAAATTGCAAATTCATTCCAAGAAAAAAACGCGTAAAATTTTCATTTATTGCATGATGCCCCGACCTCTAACGATCTCCCATTTTCCATTTATTGCAGCTACATGACATGATTATTCACGTACCTTCACGTTTGACATATGTATAGAAAATTTCTAACTAATTATACAAGCAACAACTAAAGTACTTAACTTAGTTTCTATGAAGTTTCAGTCAATAGATTTAACATGATAAGGTTTGATTCTTTCCAATCCAACACTTCCGTGAAGTGATGCAACATGTCTACGGTCGTTCCATTTTCCTCAAAATTGACCATTTGTTTTCATATGAAATTATTAAATTAGCCGTACTACTCTTCTCATCTCCTTCAACTGATTATTATCATTCTTCTGTTCCCACTTTAACCTTTGTCCGTTCTCACTCCTGTCTTAATTCCAAAAGCCCTTAATCTTCCATCATTTCCTTGGCTGTCTTCATCTTTGATTATTTTCCCTCTCCCTATATTCAAGAATTTTAAGAATAAAAAAAGAAACGAAAAGAAAACCATTCAACGCCATGAACAAGTGCTTCAGCCTATTCAACAAAGACAAACAGCAGCACAGATCATCGCCTGAAGCATCGTCGTCGAACCCCAAATCGAAGGCCAAGAAACCCAGAAATAAGTCGGCGCCGGAGCTAAGAAACAGAGGAGATTTCGCCTCATCGGAAGCTACAACGAGCGGCGGCGGCGGCGGAGTTAAATCGACGAGCATAGCCGAGCTTTACAGAGAAAAAGAACAAAGCTTGAGGGTTTTCTCATACTCGGAACTAAGAGAAGCTACGACTAACTTCAACAGATTGCTTAAGATCGGCGAAGGTGGCTTCGGCAGCGTCTACAAAGGCTCTCTTAGACTAACCTCCTCTCAAGAACCCACCATTGTTGCCATCAAGAAACTCAACACACATGGATTACAAGTACATATATTTATATATATAGTAACGAAAAAAAAAAGAAGAAACAATTCTCTATTTGTTTATTTGGTGACTTCAATAGCTTCATGTAATAAATAATTTGCCAGGGGCACAAGCAATGGGTAGCAGAAGTTCAGTTCCTCGGAGTCTTACAACACCCTAACCTCGTCAAGCTCTTAGGCTACTGCTCCGTCGACGGCGAACGAGGAACGCAACGTCTATTAGTCTACGAATATATGCCCAACAAAAGCTTAGAAGACCATTTATTCGACCGAACGAAGCCCGTAATTCCTTGGATCAAGCGACTAAAGATCATCCTCGGCGCCGCTCAAGGCATGGCCTATCTCCACGAGGGCCTCAAAGTTGAGGACCTTCAGGTAATAATCTAAACCGAATTGCACGTAATATGAAATTAAGAACGAGCAAGCTAAGCAAATCGTATTTACGCCCCAACCTCGAAAAAATTAAAAAAAGGTGATCTATCGAGACTTCAAAACGTCGAACATCCTCCTGGGCGAAGAATTCCATCCCAAGCTCTCCGACTTTGGGCTCGCAAGGGAAGGTCCTAACGGCGAGCTAACTCACGTATCAACCGCGGTATGTCTATTGAAACTGATGAGGGTCGTTCTTAAACTGCTATCAGTGCTCAAACTGTTGGTTGCGTTGTTTTAGTTCCTAAACTTTGCAAAAGCTTTCATTTTTTTTGTTCCCTAACCTAAAAGAACGATTTTTGCAAAGTTCAGGAACTACAACAGAGCGTCTAAAAGCTTGAGCACTAGTAATTACTAGCATTGATTCATGGCATCGTTTTTTCAATTAAACGTTTCGACTTATTAAGAATAGTTTATATATATAGCCCGTGGGGACTCGAGGATACGCGGCCCCAGAGTACATCGAGCGAGGGCATTTGACGGTGAAGAGCGACGTATGGAGCTTTGGCGTGGTACTCTACGAAATACTAACGGGGAGGCGCACCTTAGATAGAAATCTGCCGACGGGCGAGCAGAGGCTGCTCGAGTGGGTTAGGTATTTCCCGGCCGACGGCCGAAGGTTCACCATGATTATGGATCGGCGCCTTCAGAACAATTACTCGATGAGCGCAGCAAAGAGAGTCGCAAAATTGGCAGATTGGTGCCTGAGAAAGGAATCTAAAGATAGGCCAAGCATGAGCCAGGTGGCGGATGTTTTGTCGCTGGCGATCGGAGAATCCGAATCTGAGGCGGAGGAGAATAGGGGTCGAGTTTCTGGGCAGGCGACTCAGATTCCTTACGGTCGAGCGAAATGATTGTAAATAAATTTTTGATGATGTTTGTTTAGGAACACATAATGAATGTCTGAACTGATACTTGGAACAACTTTTCTTTATATATGTGTTGTTAATCTTCTTCCAACTGGGTAACGATGCTAATGAAGACGTCGTAACCTTGGCACATGTCGGAGAGCAGGCAATGCTCGTTCTTCGCATGGTAGGTGGCCATCAGTCCTATGAATAAAAAGGAGTTGAAATAACGAGGAATCGTGTAAGAGAAAAGGTTATGTAAGCAGTGTATATATGTAATTACCGTAGCCAGAAGTTTGAACATCAAAGCCTTCATCCTAGAGAAGAAAAGAAGAGAGATCGATGAATACGTGGAAAAGCTTGTTTTAAGATTGAGAGGTTGAAGATGACACAGTAAAGAGATGGTGCTCGCCTGCAATTCGCGTATAAGAGGCAAGCTTCCTGTAATAGAATAGGGCTTGACATGGCCGACAACTTCTTCGGTAGCTTTACATAGTACGTGGAAGCCACGAGATTCGAGGTTGCAAGCCACTCCAGACATTGCTTCATCAAAGCTAATGGTGATTCTGAAACAGCGAAAAAAAAAACAGTCGGGAAAAATCAAAGGAAATATTCAGAGTAAAGCAAAATCAACAATAAGCGTGTTTCACTTCAAAGCTGATCTGCTGAAAAGAAGAAAAGCACACACCTTCCTCTGAGGTTCTCGTCTGGTAGGACGTATTTCGAAGCAGGTCCTCGGCACTCCAGCTTTTCGATGTTGGCATTCAAGTCATCAACGTATTCTTGAAGCTTCTTAATCACATCATTTACGCTGGGAAGAAGCATTAATAAGATTTTCAGCCAAATTACTAGGTATAAGAAAAAAGGACAATACAAGATTTACACAATCAAGTTACAAGCGGAAGAAGCAAAACTGCTTCTAGAGAGACAGGGCAAAATCCCAGATGCATATTCAGTACCTATAAAAGGGAGTCAACCTGCAACGTAAATTGGGAAACTTGAGTATTTAATAATGAGAAACATTAAGAGGCTCGCTCGATACAAAATGATAACTTATATATTAGTTCATAAGTTAAGGTTCACCTAACGTCTCCACAAATTGTACATTCAGCTGGAATTTGATTGACACCACCTCCTGGATCTATTGATTAAAACAAAGTTCATAGAATAATATTTCAGACTAGGTGTTTAAAGGTAACAGTTTCCACCAATCAGTGACGAGAGAACTTACAGCTCCACTGCGTGGGCTTCATCGTTGAGGGTGTCGCAAAACCGTAAATCTCTTCCTTCGGATGAGGAGGAAAGTCTCTGTAGAAGCGTGACTGCATCTCCTTAAGAGCTTCCATACCCAGCTCCATAGGATTGATAGCCTAAAATAAACCAAGCCTATCAAATCTACCAGGAGACTATTCCTAATGTGATCACAGAATATATCTAGATACTAATACGTATAAACATTTTCATTTTTTTGACGCATTTGTTCCACGAAAAGATTAAAAAAGTATAGTCAAAGAAAGTACCTTGTGGGCGAGACCACTGTGGAAAAGCTTTCCAGTAAAATGGAGCTTCCATGGTATCATACCACCAGTACCAATGCAAGGTTGTTTATCAGCTGTGTCAATCCAAAACCTACAAATATTGTAAAAAGAAAACGGAAGGATAAAAATATTATCAGAAGAAAAAAAAAACTCCAATCCATTTAAATTGTCTGCCAAATGTCATATACATACAAAGGCCCCTGCTTTAATTTGTCGAGTAAACCATCCTTCACCAACGCATCGACACCTACTCCAGGTATTGATGAGTTCTCTTCACTGGCGATAAATACAGCGACAATAGTGGATTTTAACCCTGGCTTTTTCTCCCCAAGTGTCCTCATTAACCCGGCCACAAGGGCCACATGACCCAAACAGTCGGTAGTTCCACGCCCTCTTAACTTATCACCGTCGATGCTAAGCTTAAACGGTTCAAAATCCTGCAGAATTTGAAGATGTTCGAAAAAGATTCACTTGTTAGTTCAGCGCATTGAAGTCCAAACACAAAGTTTCTACTAAGACTCGATTCAGTCATTTCGTCGAACAACTGAAGCCTCCCCCCAAAAACCCACCAACAAAAAAGAACAAAGAAAAGAACAATGAATACCCATTGAGAAGGATTCGCAGGCACAACATCCATATGCATCCCAACAAAGGAAAGTATCTTCCCAGGTTCCGTTCCAGGGTACTCCACGATCAGATTACCCCTCTTCGGCTTGTACGCCACGTGGCGGATCACTAATGGTCCTCCCTCCGCCGTGCTCATCGGCCTCAGCACATCCATCACGTGATTCACGATCCTGTCCTCTTCGGGAATCAGCTCCGGCGGGTTGTTTTGCACGTGCTCCGATTCTCCGATCAGCTTCTCGAGAAGGGCTACGAACGATTGCTTGTCGAGTCCACCGATGATCTGCTTCAGGGAAGTTGGCTTCGACATCTTTTTTTCCTATCGAGGTGAGCTGCTTCCGATCAGTGTGTGTAGTGAAAGATTGGGGAAGTTTGCGTCTGAATTTTAAGACGATGCCCTTGATTTTCTCCTATTTATGATTTATATTTTTGTGTAAAATTTCATATATCATTTAACATAACATCGTTGTTGCGAATCTATTCTTATTATATTACGAGTTTCTTAACAGCAGAAATAAAACAGCAAGAACTTCATGAGGATGGAAATTCAAGAAGTCATTTTCTGTCAGCAATTGAGATGAAAATGGACCCAACCCAAGAATATAATGCAAGAACTCATTTTCACCGTTTGAAAACTCAAAGCATGCCATAATCTTCACTGCCAAGCATCGTCCATTCTTGCCGTCCATCTGAGATTCACGACACGTCGCTGGCTTCACAACCTCGGACTTGACAACGGACAAAAACCAGGCGAAGTAGGCGAACTCAAAAGATACTGAGACGTCGGAGAATCAGCAGCAGTAGGCGAATCAAGATTTGCCTGCTGCGGTGGAGGCCCATTAACCCGTAGACCCATGATTGGTGGAGGCCCGTTAACCCGTTGACCCGAGATTGGCAGCCCGCCATAGTTAGGAACTAACCGTGGTTGGGAAGCTACGGGCAATTGAGGGTATAAAGTGGGCACAATGGGCCGAGCGGCTGGGATTAAAGGCGGCGGAAGAATGCGCTCTAATCTTTTCTTCGGCGGCTTTGGGTTGGTTCCCGGCGGCTTAGGTGAGGGTTTACGCGGCGGTGAAACTGTCAATTGCTGAACCATATCTAGGAAATCGTTTTTGTTGACGTTGTAGATTTGTGGTTGTTGGGGTAGATTGAGATTGTGTTGGTGTAAGGGAATCTTCTTTATGTTCTTGCTTGTTTTGTTCATTCCCAGGTGATCTTCTTTTTGCTTGTCCAATGGGACTTCGTTTGAATCCATGTCCTTCATTTTTTCTTTTCCTTCACATCAAAGAACTCGACCACTAAAAGAGAGTTCAAAAGAAGATAAATTACAGGAAAAAAGAATGATCTTTATCCCATTTCGCTACTTTTCCTACGAACCCACAAAAATAAGAATCGATATCGTAGAAAAAAAATGAGTGACCTCACATGTAGACAAGGTTTTGAGTCTTCGCAAAGGCTTTGATGTTCATATCTTCAGAGATCTTTTGGGAGCGTAAATAGTAATGCTTTAAGTGTTTGGTCAAAAGAAAATTGCCAAAATCCTAAAGATTAACGAAATTCTTGTTATTATATGCATTAAAAGGTAAATCCAATCTAAATTTTGGGTTCTTGGATTTTATATTTATTTACCCCGCCAAACTTTTGGTTATTCAATACATATATGTCGTCATAAATGACATCCTAATTTAATTTAAGTAAAAGGGAGAAAAAATTCTTTGGGGAAAAATTAAAGTTTTAGTTATTTCATTTGGTATGCGACCGTAACATTTGCCATGTGAAAAATAGTCGGGGTCTTTACACATAAATACCCCTCTGTAAAAAAACTTGTAATTTAGTACTATGTCAGCATTTTTTATATGTAGGTACCTAAGAATAAATTTTTTGCACATAGGTACGATCCGCCGCAGTACGCCATACAACACATTTGGGTACTCTATATCAACGTATTGTGGTATGTAATTAGAAAATGATACGCCGTATTAGCACACTTAGGTACGTCCTATTTACACATTAGGTACGCCAACAAACACATTTAGGTACCCTATATCAACGTGTTATTGTACGCAATATACACACAGGAAGGTACGGCATAACTGAAGAGACTGGTACAAATTAAATCGGGTATCTATCTGTAAAAATTTCTGACATATGTACTGATCTGTACGTTTTTATTCAAATAGGTATTTATGTATAGATAGCCGAAAATCATACGTATATATTTGATTCATGTGGATTATTCTGGAAATTATACTCGTATATAATTAAGAACGCATGTGATGTTATCTGATGTGGCATTAGTCTCTCTGGTTAATTAATGTATCTATGTGTATTTTTTTTTTCCAAAAAAACGAATGTATCTATGTGTATGATAGTTGTATATTAGTGGTTTAAGCAAATTGAGAGTGTTTTTATGTGAATTTCATAGCTACACTACATATCTTATAATTATGATTATTTTATAAGGGTCATTGTTAAATCGACGGTAATCTTTAGTAGGTAACAATTATCATGTACGTTTATAACGGAAGGTACACGTGGCGTCGTTTGTACACTACACGGAGACAAAGAGCACCGTTGTTATATAATTACGTCGTTTTTCCTTAAAGCTGTAGCAGATTGTGCCATGGCTTCCGAAAATTACAGTGATAAAAAGGCAATCTTCCGCAAACTCCAGGCGAAATCCGACAATAAGGTGAATTTCGATCCTTACTTTAGATTAAAATGATGGGATCTGATTGAGGTGTGTTCTATAATCTGATTTTTCGAATGAAATTTGTGGTTTTTGAAAATTTTCAGATGTGTTTTGATTGCAATGCGAAGAATCCGAGCTGGGCGTCGGTGACGTATGGGATTTTCCTCTGTATCGATTGCTCGTCGGTTCATCGCAACCTCGGTGTGCATGTTAGCTTTGTTAGGTAATCATACTTGTTTATATGATTGAATCCCTACATGTTCCTTAATGCGATTTCTAATCGACTTGTTGAGAATCGAATGAATCAATTTTATTGATTATTTGTCCTTCCTTTTGATAGTGGTAAAATATTCTACTATCGAGCGGATACGATTTGTCAAACTTCATTTCGGAAAGATGCTTTTTTTTTTTTTTTTTCGCTCTGTACTTAACGTCGGAGATGTAATGCACCATCAACAATGATCGGTGTGACAATGCCAGGGTTTGTACATTTTGGGACTGGCCTTATTTTAGCTTCTTTTATATTAAGGTAGAAATCCTCAATCCAGCATTGAAAATTTGGCTCAAAGTTTGCTTCAGGTTTTGCATATTTTGAGGTCACTGAGAAATGAGGTTCCACACTATGTGGAGATCATGGAAATTATACTGCTTATGTGTTTTCACTGAAGTTGGCGAACACAAGATTAAAAAACATATTAGTGTGGCTTTTTAGCTCATGTTCCTTCCATTGTAACTGATGATCATTGCCTTCGTTTCTTTCCTCTTACGTTCCTATCTGTAAATCTCAGGTCTACAGATTTGGACTCATGGAGTCCAGATCAGCTAAAAACTATGTGTTTAGGCGGTAATAGAGAGAGCTCACGTTTTCTTCAAACAACATGGATGGAACGATGGTGGGAAGATCGAGGCCAAGTATACCTCAAGAGCTGCCGAGCTGTACAAGCAATTACTCGCCAAAGAAGTCAGTAAGAGCGTTGCAGATGATGTTTGGTCACCATCCTCCCCTGTTGCATCTCAGCTATCCAAACCTTCAAATGTGCTTTTCGATGCTGCGATCAATGAGAACCCACATTCTTTATCCGGTGCTCCAACACTGAATTCCCTGTCCAAAGATGGAGCCACTGGGGTTTCTGCTTCACCAAAAATGCCTCAGAAGGTTCAAGCTTCGACTTTGAAGAAGCCTCTTGGCGCCAAAAAAGCTGGGAAGACAGGTGGATTAGGTGCTCGCAAGCTTACAACCAAGGTAATAATATATCACAGTTTGCAAAAATATGTTTCTTGTTCTGAGAATCTTTGAGATTTTAATATCATAGCCCAGTTCAAGTTTTGAGTTAGTGAAGTTGATTTCCAGCAGTATAACACGAGATGATGTGTTAGTTTGCGTTACTTGATTCACTGGGACTTAGCTATATAGGATTGAATCCTAAAATTCGAAAAACATAAAGTGACCATTATCTGCTTTGTCTCTGTTTGATATTCTAATGCTTTAATTCATTCGCAGACAACTGAAAGCCTCTACGATCAGAAGCCTGAAGAGCCGCCCGTTCAAATAACTTCTGTCGACGTTTCAGACAGCATAACCCCCAAAATCAGTTCATCATTTACATCTCGATTCGATTACACAGAACAACCTATTAGTAAGACTGGTTTTGGAGACGCTCGTGTTAGCAGCGGCCACATATCGCCGCCAAAATCCTCAAGCTTTTTTGCTGATTATGGAATGGCGAGTGGCTTCTCAAGGAATAGTAGCATGAACGCATCAAAAGTCCAAGTAAGAGACATTGAATGATAGCCTATCATTCATTGTGTATATATATGGTTTCTTTATGAGGATTGTCATGGCTTTAGTGCACGTTTACGGTCTCTTTGCTTTCATCTTACGAATCAAAATCAGGTTGAGGAAACTGATGAAGCTAGAAAGAAATTCTCCAACGCAAAGTCCATATCATCAGCCCAATACTTCGGCGTACAGAACGCAGCCAGAGATTCAGAAGCAGCAGCTACTCTGCAGAAATTTTCTGTATGCTCATCACTGTTGGTTACATTCATCTTCTTTGACCTTTGCTTCCTCTACCATTTCACATCCAAAGAAAGCATATATATATCGTTAATCCGATTAAAAACATTACTCTTTGCTCGCTTTTCGTTTCTATGGTGTAGGGTTCGACGTCAATCTCCAGCGCTGATCTCTTTGGCCACGATTCGAGTCCTACCGATCTTACAGCGAGTGATCTGATCAATAAGCTGTCGTTTCAGGTAAAATTCAATCGATTTATTTCAAAACAATTAGGTTTGATTCCACTCCCATTTCTTTTACTTCCATGTAATTTGTTCTGATTTTAACGTTGTTAGGCACAACAAGACATTTCCTCTCTGAAGAACATCGCAGGAGAAACTGGAAAGAAGTTGAGCTCTCTTGCATCCAACTTGTTAACGGATCTTCAGGACAGAATTCTCTGATGATAAATTAAATGTTTTTGCTTGTTTCTAAATTATAGAATTTTTACCATAGAATAATAAGATGGTGATCTTTGTCAATTACATTACGAAGGTTCGTGAAGAGATATATTTAAATATACTTCAATAGTCTGGAAAATCAAATATATTTTTGAGTGAAACATATACAGATATACTTACATGGCAATATATGAAATGGGCATTGTAGAAACTTTAATCGGATCGCAACAATTGCAGAATTCTATATGCTGCAAATCCTAAGGGACGCCTTCATAGTTCAAAAGAGAGATCATAATCTTGAAGTCTTCTCTTGAATACATATGGGAATCAAATCTCTTACGAGAATATAATTTCTTGTAGCATCACATCAACAAAGTTACCATCTTTTAGTTCAACCTTTTTTTTTTTGCTCAAATATTCGTCCAACCATTCACTCTATTGTTGAATTTCTTCATCGGATCATAACTGATGTTTTTTTTTTATATAAACTATGTATACCCATCTATTTGCTATTCTCACATCGGACACGTGTAAATGACCTTAGACTTGAGATATATTACAATTACATATTTCAATTATGAAATAACGCTACCACATGTAAGCTAGAAGTGGCAAGTTAAATATATTGTCCGGCCTCATAATAATTTGGTTAAATCTAGCACGTTATTGGTTCGTGGGCAAGATCATGTCACTTGATATTGATGTTTCAATAATACATACAGACACAAATACTTACATAGGTTAAAAGAATTTACTAGAAGTGTCGTACATTGTTTCCCTTAATCAATTCAATAATTGAATTTAATATTTTAGTAAATAAGTGTACAACATATAGGTGGCAGTCCATTACAAAATAATGCGTTCCCATTTGATCGTTATGTAATATCCAATATTTAATATTAAAATGTCATACTAGATAAGATTTTGGAGAAACGCAGACTTTGAAAACCACAAAATTAAAATAATTTAAAAACTATATATGTATTTTCCCACATCTCTACGGCAAGTGATGATGAGCCAGTCAATAATATTACAGAAGTATACAGATTCCAAAATATGCAATGAAATTAGAGAACGTGAGGAGTAGCTTTAAGACAGCTTTGGTCTCTTGTTTTTATACATACTTCAAAATGGACATGGGTCCCACTCTTCTGACATTGTCCAAAGTATTACACACCCAATATACATATATAGTATATATCTATCATTCCTTCGCATTTTCAATATTAATTCAAGAAAATAACCTATGGGTAATAATTTAATAAGATATATTTTATCTTCCTATTTTGTGTTATTTTTTCATCATATCATGTGAATGTTGAATGATGAATAAAAATGTTATATCGACGGTTATGATTTAACGAATCTTTAGAAGCGTGGAAAGTAGTAGTTTTCTTTTCGCCGTATTTTTATTATATTACGAAATATATATTGATATATCCACACAAACTAGGAGGCAAAGGCACATTGAACTCTATCAAGAAACTGCAAAGCGTACTAAAATACAAGATCTTCGAACAACGAGATATCTAGTAGTATCATCATCGCTAGGTTTGGTGCTGCAGATTACATAAAAATACCTTCAATCATTTATTGAAAATTGATTATGGAAAGTGAAAATGATATTTTGCCTACTATATATATTCAACCATCAGATAATTATATCGCTATGTTCAACGTAGTCCTTTGAATTTAGGGTTACTATCAATTGAATTGCATCATTGTTAGTAAACCAATAGACCTCGACATACTATAAAAACATATACTATGTAAAAGGACGAGACATTGGAATCTCGGCTCCATTTGTCTCTTTTAAAAGCTATTTCGAGTTTGCTTCATAAGTTAATTATCAATCCACATTAACATATCGACAAGTAATTGAGTACTTAAAAAAACGAGATTCTAATAAACAATTCAATGCTGCATCTCCCAAAAATTCCGACAATGATTCCTAAATCATAAATGAAAACCATAAGTCCAATATGTTCATATGTTATTATATTCTTTAATATCCGAAAAACTCATAGAAATGAGGACCATCATGCACGTGATGTTGTGTGTCTTTCTGCTTCCAAAAGTTGGTGTATAGAAACTCTCTCTGTTTACCTATCTATCTCTATCTGTATAAATTTCTATATATGCATCTCTCTCTCTCTCTCTCTCTCTCTCTCTCTCGCTCTCTCTCTCTCTCAAGAAAAGCTGATGAAGACAACAAAATGATTGAGGCCTTTACACCATCTTCTTCATACAACCCAAGTCAAACTGTTGTGGTGTAATAATATTATTATTATGTTTTGGGCTTATCAATTCACCTCTCTCTCTCTCGTATAAAGCTGAGCTGATCCCAGAAATCACCAAAAATCTTTTTATAATAAACTCTCTCAATCAGCTTTTTTTCTTTCTCATAAAGCTAAAATGGCTTTAGAAGCACTTTCTGCAAGCGAACTCTTGAACTTCATCATGTACAACGATCCTTCCAACGTTAATAATATCATCGACACTAATAATGCCTCCCCATTGATAGGCTGCAGCAACATCTTCAGTGACAGCCTACAAACAATCAGCCCACCGCCGGAAAACGTTGCTGCCGGTGGTAGCTCCGCCGTGGGTCCTCCGCCGGATGACACCGCCGCCGCACAAGGTGGCCGGAGGAAGAGGAGGAGGAGGGCAAAGGTGTGCAAGAACAAAGAGGAGGCTGAGAACCAAAGAATGACTCACATTGCTGTGGAGAGAAATAGGAGGAAGCAGATGAATGAGCATCTTGCTGTTTTGAGGTCTCTCATGCCTGAATCTTACGTTCAAAGGGTAATTAATTAAATTCACTTAAATTTTCTTATTTTTATGTCGGCAACTTGCCGAACTACACTTCGGAAAAATGCATTATTGAGGAATATTGTGACGTAATTGTATTTGGTTTTATATGTTTCTCATCTAACACTATAAATTGGTAGAATTGATATATAAGCTTACCTCACAGTATTTCAATTTTCGTGTTCTGTGACGTTCTTTAGAACAACACCTTTCTGTTTGTTGCCTTTTGACGTTTGAAAACCCTTCTTTTTTTCTTCTCGAAATTACTTTTATTTTTTCTTTTTATCTCCTTTGTTCTTGAAATTAGCCAGGCTTTGCGTTGAAAACTAAGCTACGCAGAGATTCCCTTTTTCATCTGCAAATTACTTTAATTTATTTGTTATCTATAATTTTCAGCTATGCAGATTTCTATATAATTTAATTTTATAAAGAAAAAATCAAGGCGAGGCGAGGGGTATACGATTTGATTCCCAAATAGTAGTTGAATTCATTACATTATCATCTGTCTTTACATAGTTGTCTTAATTCCTTGGAGGTACAAGACAAGCACATATTGACAAACTATGTCGTAGTAGCTATTATTTATGCATAAGAAACTATACCAGCTATCAGCTGCAGTAGCTAAAACCACACAGTTTCCCCTCTCGAAATTCCTCCATCCTTCTTTAATTATTGTTCCTTGTTTATCAAATACCTCACCTTTGGGACTATACTTTTATAAACTGCTAAATTCACTCTCACATCACAGTTATATACAGCAAGAATTTAATTTTAAAACGCTTTTCCATGTGTAGGGTGACCAAGCTTCCATTGTTGGTGGTGCCATAGAGTTCGTAAAGGAACTCGAACACATGCTGCAATCGCTCGAAGCAAAGAAGTACTCGTTGCTCAAAAACGATGACAACAATAATAATCGTCCAAAGAATCAACACCAAGACAACCTCGGAGGATCATCAGATTATCATTATGAAACTGAAGAAGACAGCAAAGAAAACCTAGTTATGAAGAGCCCATTTTCTCAGTTCTTCTCATATCCTCAGTTCAGTTGCAACAACAGCAGCAAGGGTAATAATAATAATAATAATAATCAGCACTTGGGAAGTAAATACACGTCTCAGAGCAAAGCAGCCATAGCCGACATTGAGGTGACTTTAATCGAAACTCACGCGAACATAAGGATTCTGTCCCAACGTAGAGTTAGGCAGCTTTCGAAGATGGTGGCTTCTTTCCAATCTGTTTTGCTCAATGTACTTCACCTCAACGTCGTCACTACGTTTGATTCGAGGGTTTTGTACTCCATTAGTGCCAAGGTATGGTTTAAGCTTTTCCTTTATTAATTTTCATCATGCATCATTTTTCTTGGTAAGAGAAAATCTTATAACAAGTCCTTTTGGTTGAAGAGAAGGTACGGCTTTTGTTGTCTCGTATATGGGCCATTTTTGTGTCGTCTATAGCACAAGCACATGCATATATGGACGCTCTCTGTGTTGATTATTTATATATTTGTTTATTTTTTTTTACTGGGGTGGTGAATTTTTTACTTAACTATATTATTATTATTATTATTATTACTATTATTATTTGATTACTGTCGTCATCCTTCCCTAGACTGCATTGCACAGTAAGAAGGCAACAATATATTGACACTGTTAGAAAATGACCTCAGCATGCAAAAGAATCTACTTTTACTTCACAACATATGTGCATGTATGTACTCCTTCATATAGTGCAGAGATTCTTTGGTTATTACTTACGGGTCATTGATTGAGAATTATATTACATATATCTTTATCTTTATGTGTATAAGTATGTGTTTATTATAGAGTATAATTAGCAAATATATATTGATGTAGGAATTGTATAACGTTAAATATGATTATTTTATTGCAGGTGGAAGAAGGTTGCCAACTTAGTTCAGCGGATGACATAGCAACCACAGTTCATCATATGCTAAGAATAATTGAGGAGGAAACTAATATCCTATGTACTTCTCAATCTTAGGAATCAACTTATTGTAGAATGTATTATCAGTTTAATTGTAGTTGTAATAAGAAGTTCTATGTTATCCGTCGTTCTTACTGTTTCAATCAGTGACTACTCTCTTTTTCCAGTCATGTATGTACTTATTAATGTAGGGTGATTTATTAATAACGAATAAATTGGCTCTCTTTTCGTCAAATATAATATATATGTGTATGTATAAGATCGTATAAAGTATTGAGTGATGTAAACAAAAAACATAACATACAAGCATTCGTATTTTTTTAACGCTCAGCTGAAGATTTAAGGAATCGATGCAAATTGGCTTTGATTTTCTGGCATTCAATTTTGTTTCTTTGTGTATGATATTAATTCTGTACGTTAATTATGAAAGATGTCATTTTGTGGCCGTTGATTGCGACTATATATCGAAATCATTCAATACAAAAATACAACTCTGTGGGGCTAAAATAGATATATAGCATTTGCTTTGCTATTCTTTCAGTTGCTGTTGCTGCTCTAAACATGTGGATACACATGGAGGTGTATTAATCACATTTGTCGCCATTATTTTTTGTTATTATTTATTTAATATTTCCTAATATGGAAATAATTTAGGTCAAGATTTAGAGTTATAAACTTTAAAAATAAATTTTGGAATAAATCACTTAAAACCAAACAGTGGGCAGTGTATGATCTGTCGTTGGGCTGTCAATGGAAACCAAGGCCTATATACAAATATAAACTATGTATTTAATTAAACTCTTTATTGTGAAGTTTATATAGAGGCCCACTTTTTCCCTAGAGAGCCTTTGGTCTTGACTCTTGTACAAAGTGAGTGTGATTGGATTTCGAGTAAACTTTTTTTGTTAATCAATAATATGGACTTTTGGTAAAATGAAAATATTCATATATAAATACGTAAAATTCAAAATGAAACATAGATTTGGTAAGAATGGTTAGTGGCGAGGTTGCCAATAGCAATCTTTCAAGGGTTTGTAACACTATGTTGTTACTAAAATATGAAGCGTTATATATTAATTTATTTCAACATACAACTGTTTAATGTCCTAAAACACTGTGAAAAAAATAATGAAAAGGTGGAATAAAGCATTCACTAAAGATGAAAACTTATTTTGGATTTAGGTGGGAAATGGCCGTCGGTTTTAGAGGATAAGATTCTTAGAGAAGAAAACAAAACTGTCACACGCTCAAGGTTTTTTTTTTGCATCAATTTATTAGGTCTATAATACATCATGGTATTAATCAATTCAAAGGGGACCCATATTTTAATCTAACGAGAAAAATAAAACTAAATTCACGTTAAAATAATTACAGACACAAACACATATATAACTCCAATAGCAGTTATTTAACAAAATGGAGATTATATAATAAACGTTGCTAAAAAAAGTTAATTATATATTATATAAGCTTCCAGAAAATATCGTCGATTGCGCCAAAAACGGCAGTCTATTTATTCTGTGCATCTCCACGTGAAATCCATATGGGTGTTATATTATGTATTATAGTCTAGATTTAATGAATTTGATATTTGGTTTTGGCCCATGGTATTCCGTCTTTTTGCACACATTCCAAAATTAACGGCTCCTTGTATTATGGTGCATGCATCATATCTAAATTTACCAAAACATTTGTTCTTATTACTACATGGTTCATCACATTTAGTTTGGCAATAAAATTGCATGCCCTTGTAAAGAAAAAATAGACAGTTTCATGTATTCTATTCTATCTATACAAAAAAATAATTATAATTTCGACGAAGCTACGTATTATTTTATTGTATGTCCTACGCCGGACATTTTGTCTAAACGCGGCCTCAAACCTCATAAAATCTCCGTGATCTGTCCAATTTGTTCACGGCTCTCTCTCACGTGCGATGGACACGTGTCACCCACTCGAGTCAACCTTCCCAAACGCACCTTCTTTATATAAAAGCTCTGCACATTTACACAGTTTCTTAGTTCAAGAATCCACTTCAGTTAATCATCAATAACAGATAAAAAAAAAGAGGAAGGAAAACGATGAAATCTCTTCAACTTCTTCGCACAAATTCGGGCACGTTTAGTCCCATCCAAAGCCCGCGAAAACCCCCTTCACCGAGGCCTTCCTCCGTGCGCCCACAAAGAGCGCCGGCGAGTTTTTCTTGCCGAAGTTCTCGGAGATCCAAGTCCGAATCGGACATGGCCGTCGGCCTCGCACGATGTGGGTCCTATTCCGCGGCGATGATACCGCAAGATAGAGCTGAGGAAGCGGCGGCGGTAGGCGGAGGAATGAACAAGATCGACGACGGCGGCGGTTTTAACAACGGCGGAAATAATTACGGCAGAAATGGCAGCGACGATCATGGGTTTTTCTTGGGTCATTATTACAAGGAGATGATAGCGATGGATCCGGCGAATCCGTTGCTGTTGGGGAACTACGCCAAGTTCTTGCACGAGGTGGAGAGAGATTACGTAAGAGCAGAGGAATATTGCGGGAGAGCGATCCTTGCGAGCTCCGCCGAGGGTGACGGCGAAGTTCTTTCGCTTTATGGGAAGCTTATTTGGGAGACACAGAGAGATCAAGACAGAGCAGATTCTTACTTTCAACAAGCCATACAAGCTTCTCCCAACGATTGGTACGCAGTCATTAATAATAATACTTACGAAGCCAAGAATCATCATTTCTTGAACTGCTAGCAGTAGTAATAACACTTCCTTTTACAAATTGTTCAGCATGGTTCTGGGATCATATGCTAACTTCTTGTGGGAATCGGAGGATGACGATGATGAAAGAGCTGGTGATAGTTCAGTAATGGTGGGAGTTTTCTGACATGGGCCTTCTGTGTATCATTAGATGAGAGAGTTTGGTAGATTAGATATAGGTCGATAAATGTAAAGGAATGAATCTCAAGCAGTTGAAGAAATACAATCTTAGCCTTAAAGCTGTTAGGATGGAGGATTTTAGCTTGATATTATTACCTGAACAAATTCGAACAACTGAAAAGAGATTCCTTTTTGAACTAATGATTCATCTCCTTGAATTACAAATACATCGAAAAAATACAATATAAATCGATACCTGGGAGGAAAAACCAAACCTAAGTCAATCAAGCCCAAGAATTATCAAACGCAGCAGAAGTAATCGCCCTCGAAAACTCGGAAAAACTGATCCTTCCATCGCCGTCGGTATCGGCCTCCTTGATCATCCCGGTCAACTCCTCGGCGGTCAACGCATGCCCTAACTTGGCCATGGAATGCGCCAGCTCGGCGGCGGTAATGAAGCCGTTGCCGTCTCTGTCGAACATGTTGAACAGATGCTTCAGCTGATCCTCGCTGTAGGGAGATTTCTCCGGCGACAGCAGCTCCGGCGCTACGAGTGCGACGAACTCGGAGAACTCCACCAGGCCGTTGCTGTTGGTGTCTACCTTCTGAATCAGAGCGTCGAGCTGATCGGAGCTAGGTTTTAGGCCGAGCGATCGGAGGAGTGAGCCGAGCTCTAGCTGGGTTAAGCTGCCGTCGTTGTTCCGATCGAACGAACGGAAGATTTCGCGCAGTTCGGAGATTTGCTCGTCGCCTAATTTCACTGTCGCCGGTTCTTTTTCACCCATTTTGAGTAGGGAAAAAATAATTGAAAATTGATTGGCTTTAGGCGATTCGTCGGGGAATTTGATTGATTCTCCTTGAGATTGGAGATAATTGAATGATCCAATTTTCGAGGGGGGGTGATGAAGAATTGGCAAAGTGTTAGCAAAAACTCAGTCTTTGAATTAGATGTGATGTATATAGCATTTGACCGTTTCGTATGTTTGTTTTGGTTTTTATATAATTTATATACGACTATTCTGAAATGGTCAAATGGAGTGGAAGGTTGTATTATTCGAGAGTTGACTTGAGACTGCAATAATGGGATATATAATCGTCTCGATGTTAGGAATCAAAGTCGAAGGTAATGAGAATTAAAGAAAACCAAATAATATATCAATAATGAAACCGCAAGACATGCGTGAGCGTGACGGCATTTACTAAAATGAGATTGAATGGCATTTACTTGCATATGCAACCTAACTTCCCAACAAACCACAATCAATGTAACAGAAATATCTATATATATATATATATATATATATATTTATTCGCGTATAATGTAGCACACCAAGATTAGCAAAATCATGGCAAAGATAAAAAGTGGTCGTCCACTATCTTTACACTAATAAGTAATAAACTTTCTCGAGTTGTAGTTCTTTAGCCCTTACGTTCTTGCATGTATGATGTCCCTAATTATTTTGGGCAAAGATAACTTGTGCACTAAAACTCAAATTTACATTGGCATGCTAAACAAAATCAGCAACATAAAACGTGACAAACTCTAAGTACTCATTTCAAGAAATTATAGTATGAATTGTATGTACTCGGAAGGGTCCAAGACAAGATATATCTATACAACAAAGAATATATAAATGGGAGGGATGGATCCTTACAACAAGAAGCAACAGGCTTCATCAACCAACAATAGTTTGAACAATCAATTAGAAATTAAAGACCTTTAATCTTCAGCAGAAACTTATCAAGAAACTAATTATGACCATAAGCCGAAGACCAAGAATAGCCCGGGACGAAAAAAACACTTAAAATCTGTGCAAAAATGAATAAAATGCTTGATATGATGATACCTGCACAAAGAATTAGATGAAGCTTGGCCTCTTCGAATCAGTTAATCTCTGCTTCTTCGACGATAAAGTAAGGGTTGAGTCAGTCTTCAAGTAGCATTGTCCTAATTCAGATGTTAGTGTCTGACGAAAACTGTGGTCAGTAAACAGAACTTGATTCTTAATTTCAGGGCGGGTCTGTCGAGAGCTTCCCAGACTTGTTCTTGTGTTTGTTGACCACTTCTTCATTCGATGTTCTTTTGAACTTAATGAATATGGGAAACCCTCTTTGTTGTCTGGACAAGTTTTGTCCCGAAGAACTAGTCAAGTGTTGTCGAGATTCAGACGCACTCGAATGAAGAGCTCCTTCGTTGGATGTGTGCTTCAACTTCGGAATTTCTCTGGCTAAATCTTTTCCTGAAGAATTTACCATATACTGTTTCGATTTAGTTGAATTCGATCGAGGAGCTGAAGATACCGGTGCAGACAACCCAAGGCACACATCAAGATAATTCGTTTTCGGCCGCTTGGAATCCTGACAAGTTGAAAAAGCCAAATAGAAGTTAAGAATCTCTAAGAAACGTGAGCAAGACTTGCGTGGCATATGAAACCATAATAAACAGAATGCAAAACTTATATCAGTTCTAGGACAATGTGAAACCTAAATAACAAGTTGTTGTAGTACCTTTTGTTCTGTATCATCAGATGCGGAATCTTGTTTGATCTTTAGGCCCGATTTGGCAGATGATCGTCGTTTGACCCTAAATATTTCGGAATCAGATTCGTCACTTTCCACCGTACCTTTACTCGCAATATCTCCGCCAAGAACTACTCTCCTGTTGGAATTATCATTCAGACATCCTGACAATTTAGGATTTTGAGGGGCTTTTTCAAGATATTTTTCATGAGGGTAAGTGCAAGTAGGATTCTCCGAGCAGGAGTTTACATGTTCCTGCAAAAGCACCCAGCAGAAGAAGCAAAACTCAGCGACTCTTAAGGAATGGAAGATTTTTAAGCGACAACTTCGACGATTGTTGCGCAAATGGATTTTAAAGGTATAATTCAACAATCCTAGCAATAATCAAGGGAAGTATCTTGAGTGTTAGCACTTACCATGCCATTGCATGTGATGTACTGATGAGGAGAACTATGACCTGAGAGCTGCGATCGTTTTTCTATTGGAGAAACATTCTTGTTTAATCCTAGAGAAACATCGCAGTAAGGAACATAACCATCAATCGCAGCTCCTCCATAAATTTGAGAAAGCAAAAGGAAGTCGTCGTCATTCCGCCAGGAGCTTTCAACTCCATTATCCTCTTGCTCAAACTTTCTCGCTGCAGCTTCCAAATCCAATATATTGTCCCGCACATGCAGCGTCATAGTGCCTCCACAAGGCAAATCAGGTGATTTTATGTCTGAGAGAAAAAAACAAATATTCAATTTTCAGATATACATTCATCTGATTACAAAAGACAGCACGAGAAATAAGTCTGAAGTAATGTTTAGTACAGCTATATAGCCTATACCATGGCGTAGACACACGGGATGTGCATAGCACTGGCAATTGAGATAAGCCAAATAGCAATCGCGTTTGCAGATGCTGCAAAGAATTGTTCCATGGGAAAACGAAACAACAGCACTGGATTCCCTGGCTTTGGCCAGACACCACCGAGCACAATGCATGAATTGAACCAAGTTTACGAATGCGACCTTTACGGTAACACAAGCATGCGAACACGAATAATCGTCGGGATCCTCAGATTGACGTTTTCCATGCAGGAGCATAGCTTCTTTGCACAAAATCTCCTCAAGGGGAAGGATCGGCATCCTCCCCATTAAAGCATAACGACGACTGGCAATAAATCCCAAGGGAAACCAGTCACCAACCGCAAAGTTGACTGCTTCACCACAGTTAAAACCTGCAACATATAAGAGGAAAACTCGTTATAGTAATGGAAATAACAAGAACACCCAAATAATTAAAATATGAAAGAAAGGAATTTTCTTGGGAGAAAATATGCATACCATGACTAAATCCCGCATGGTACGCTCTAGGGAAAGTTATCACAAACTCCCCGGGATTTTGCGTGGCTTTGTAAACTGGCACGTTATGTCGTAGCAACACTTTTGAGGAAACAGTGTTGTCTTTCCTAAGAGAACTTCAAAAGCACCGTCCTCCCCATCAGATGATGAGATATCACGAGCATATACGTGCTCGCTAACAACTTTTTCGAAATCAAGAGCTGCATGACCAGGAACTCCATACCAAGTTTTTGCTGCACCACAGTGCTGATAGTTGATGCTGCCCATGCATTGTTATATATGAATCCACATATCAGTGAATGACAGTGAGACAAAAAAATTCTCAGTATGCAAGCAGAAAAAAACATACCTATAAAGGTAGTGATCTTCCACATGCCAAGCAAACATACTGAATAACATGCCAATGTAAAGCATGGGTTCAGTTACTCCCTGTAATAAGACTCAACATTAGCATGAAATGTAATCAAATAATAATTAAAGCAATAAATCCAGATGGAAAACGTTAGCTCATACCGGGATGGTTGTTTCGAGAAGACGCAAAATAGATTTTGACAGCCGTGAGAATTTCTGAATCAAAGAGAATTGAAGATGAAATAGGCTACCATAGTTCAAATCGTAACGGACTAATACAACAAATAATCAAACAAAGAATATAGATGAGGTGGGAGCGTTCTATGTAGCTGGCAAAAGAGAAGCTCTACGCTGAGACGAAAGAACAAGGAATTTTAAAGGAAAACAATGTTTATTTAGAATAAGACCTGTAAGTTCCATCTGCTATTTCCAAGTGGATCATTGACAGCAGATGAGAATGCACTACCATCAACATCGCATGCATATTCGACACTCTCAGTCTTTCCGAAATTTATTTCATTCCAAAATTCTTTTTCCATGAATGAAGCGGGAAGTCCTCCAGCAATACAGTATCTACGAGCAAATATCTTGTTTGCCATTTTCTCGAACTCGCGAAAGGTGTAGCTTCTGAAACAAAAATTTCACGCTCAAAACCCACAGAGAAAGCATATTCCATAAAGGAAAGTGGTTCAAACAAGAATGGAAAAGCTCACATTCCACTCATGTAATAGGTAACTTTGTCATCATTGTCCCATTCAGCAAAACGAAAAGGCTGCACCATGGTTGTAAACCTAAAGTCAGGCTTCTCTTTTGTAAGAACTACTCCAGCAGGAACAGATGCATTGACAGGTGATATAATCTTGCAGATTCCTGGAGATTGAAGCAACAACAAGAAGGTTTTGAGATATATGTCCCATAGAATCAAATGTGATACAATAAAACGATCGATTAGCTTTGAAGAGGAGAAAAAAGCCGCTTGTATAATCAACGCAATCATGCATACCATATTTTGAGGCTTCTGGCGCTATCTTTTGCAAGTACACTAAAGGATCCTCAAACTCCTCTTTAGTTGGACGATATACCGGACAATCGGGAATCTGATCAGTCCATTCCAGGTCAGCTGTGTCAAACTTCGCAACATGTCTCTTTGAGAAAGCATCTTTGTCACTGACTTTGCTCCCAGCTTTCGAGTTTGCAACGTTGTTATTGACTATCCTCGAGCCACATGGAGCTGAAGCTCGTAATGCATCACCACCGCTCCTGCTCATGTAATTTGCATTGATGGACTCATGCTCAGCTTCTTTTTTCATTCGCTGCAGCCTTTTCTGCTTCAGAAACTCAAGTTTAGCTTCCCTCGACATACAGCTCCTCCCTTCCACCTACCAAATGGAAAGGGGTTACTTGAAAATGTCAGACGGATGAATTAACGTAAAACTAAAAAATCTTCGGATGCAATTACGAGGAAATTCACAGAATTACTGGAATCAATAGGAAAACACATTTCAACTGGATGAAAAACATGAATTCCTTCCTCATAAAAACAGAGCACTAAAATCACTTCGACGGTGAACGATTACGACATAAGCCCTGCCAACACTCGTGTTTATCTCTTCCCAAGAAGACCTTGTCACAGTTTGTTTTAGGGACATAGATAAGCTGAACAAAAGTAATAATTAATGTTTATATTGATATTAAGTACAGCAAAAAAGCATGACTGGGTATTCAACGGAAGTGGTCAAGAATACACATCGCAGATTGAAGACTTGCCGAAAGTACAAAAACTAAAAAAGGAAAAAGGTATAAGAAGCACTACTATTAAGGGCCAATAGAAAAGTCTAATCCAATGAAGAAATAAGATCGTTATCAACCTTTAAAACAGAGAACACATCAACATATGGAGAAAAAGTCGAAAAAGGAAATAAAAGAAGCTACTTAAACACGATTAACAAGAAATTCCCCAAATTCATCAGTCACCGACAGAATCCAAAACTAAAGTACCAAAGCAGTAGAATATTGCAAGAGAGTACTGAAAAAAAAACACAAACGTACTCCATCGGTGGTCGACAACTGAACATTGGTGAATTCATTTCCTAGATCTCTACCACCAAATTACCAAACCAGACAAACAAAGCAAACCCAACAAAATTAAACAAGATCGAGCACAAAAAAGGAGAAATCGAAGCCACACAAACGCTCACCATCTCATCTCTAGAAAATCCACCTCGCGTCTCCGTCTTCGCCAAATCCGACAAAAAATAAGACTAATTTGAGCTGCAGCTAACACTCTACCTAAATCACGATCCAATGCTTCAACAATTGCCACATAAAACAACACCGTTAAGCCTCTTCAATCTCGTTGACAAAGTCAGACCTACGATACGACGTGGTTTCCCCGTACTCCCCGAGAGAGAGAGAGAGAGAGAGAGATGAGAATCTTCTTAACGAAAGTACGGAGAGGAGGTTTTGGAAAAGCCAAATGTGAGGTAAGAGAATAATATTTATAACCTCGACACGATTACAATAAAATTTGAGCAATAACAGCTAAGAGTGCAATTATGAGGGCGGAGGGAGGGACCATGTGATAATATTAGAAACTTATATGTATTCAATTGTATTCGTACTTTTTTTATATTTTATTTTTCCTATTAAAAGGTAAATCCATTAAATAAAAGAAAGAGAAATAAAAGGTGGTGTGTTGTTGTGCGGTGGTTAGTCGTTAGGTTCATTCAACACCAAACGCCTGCCGTCCTCTTAAAACGCGCCGTTTTGACTCGATTTATGCATTATACCCAATTTACCCTTGAGTTGGGTAGGTAGGTGAGACTTTTCCAAATTGTATATTCTATAATTGAATAATATTTGATTAATCGAGCATAACTTTACATTATCAATAGCGGTTTGCGCGTCTGCAATAAATTATCGTATTTATTACCTTATGTATAATTTATTTATTTAATCTGTAATAGTTAAATGATATTGATGTTTGCTTGATATGGAGTTCACGTGGAGTGACAACTAATAATAAATGATGAGGTGGCATCAGTTTATTTATCGTTCGAAAATTCTTTAAGTTTTTTGTGTTTTAGTTCTCCAAATGTTATGACCAAAGTGGGGACATATACGACCGTGACGTGTGATGTGAACAAAGAATAGTCTTAGGCAAAAAAAAGACGGAATAGGTTATCGATTATTCAATTGTCTCTTATGATCACGTTATTATATATTACGTAACCGTGATATAATTTGATACTTATTAAGATTAAGTATTGATAGCCAAACACAATATGTAACCTATAGTTTTTAGGATTTTAAGATGGAAGTAGTTAGATGATCGTGTTTGCCATGGCTTTTTTTCTCGATAAATAAATAGAAAGATCGCTGCATGGAAATTGCCGGACATTAATGATTGAATAATATCAAGCCGAACTTTAATGTGTGCTGTACATTGCAATGAATGCTACATATTTGTTTCAAATTTGAATTAAGAACTTTTAATATTTTGCATCCAACTGGCTCTTGTCAAATTTCCCATATTTTTTTTCCACATATATACTACAATAATATTTTCTCATAAATGGAGAGAGTGTGGGCGTGTTTGGACTTGAACTAGTCCGAGTCAACTAGTTTTGTTTTCTCCGACTTGTATATACCTTCCTATTTTCCCATTGATTATACATTTTCGAAGATGCTCCAAGGAATATAAATTGACCTCAAAATTACACGTGTTTCTTTTGACTTGGTCAGTTATGTCATATACATCTCCATCAATACCTACATATTTGAACATCTTTGACCATTGCTTTCATATTTAATCTTTATTCAACGTCCAATTAACGTAATTTGTTTTATTTGATATGTGTAAAAAATGGAACGAGCTCAGAAAAATCTTGAATCTGTTTAGCCCATCAGCCCACGCCATACTTAATCGAACTTAGTAACCCAATGGGCTTAGATTTCATAATAGTAATAATTTCGCTAGTTCTTAGACGAATATGTTGCCCATTTTATCCCTCGCTTTAAATGCCATTGGGCTAAGATTTGCCTCCTTTGTCAAATATAAAAATAGATGAGATATCGTACACGAATGTTTAATAATATTACGATTTCTTTTTCCAAATTAAAAAAAAAAAAGATTTGGATCTACAACATCTCATTACAACGATAAATCTTTTCCAAACGCCGTTCTTTCCTTGAAGATTTCATCTTGACCGCTAATTAAGAACATATGAAGAGTTTGGTTACATGCCACATAGTAATCGAATGATCTCATATATAAAAAAGAAAAGAAAATTGGTTGAAAATTTTCCCAAGCGGACCGTTTGAGGTGGGGACGTGCGCCCACCTAAATCCTCGAAATTGATTGAACTTTTTGTCCAAAACCCACAATTTTCGCCGACCCATCATCTTCTTTTCGTCAAAGGTAAATAAAAAATTCTCGTATTATTATTACATTGTTATATGATGTAATGAAAAAAAAATTAAAAATTAGAGAGGGAGCACAATAGGGAAAGTTCACCACTACACGGCACAACACGCAAATCCAACTAGGCAGCAGCGCATAATCGAACGCGTTTTTTTTTGTTTTCGTCACATCATTTCCCCCAAGTCGACAAGCACGAGCTCAAAGAAGAATTTGAAGAAAGCGAGAGAGCAACTGTGGGTTTTTTCCCTACTTATTTATGTTGTTTTCTTTTCCTTTTTGCTGATGATAAATAGAGTGGAAGAAGAAACGCCATCTCCACTACTTTTTCAGACATTCAGATTCAGATCTGTGTTTCTGTTTGTTTTTCGTCAAGCTTTGATAAATGTAAGTGTAGTGTTACTTGTTTGATTTTGGCGGTGTGGATGGATATGCTTTTGTGCCGTACGCCCACGTTAGTTTATGCTTACAGCTTTCTTTATATACGATTATTCTTGCATAAAAGCTTAGATCTTTCTCATGGGATCTTGCCGGCTTTGTGTTTCATATCGTTTCCCAGTTATTTTCCAATTTTAATTCTGAAAAAGGTTTAAAACCCCCCATTTGGTGAATGGACAAATGCTGGGTGATTTTTGTGCTGGCCATTCTAGTTAAATCATATTGGCGGTATTAAGGGCGAAGGGTTTTTTTAGGACCAAAGAGTAGAAAATGCCATCTTAGGTTTTAGATTCAAGTATTATATCTTCCATAAGCCATGTCGCTACGTGTTGTCTTAGCCTAGGTATAATTTATATTATTTTATTACAATTATTTGTTTGAAAGTTTCTTACACGCCTTGCGGAGGCCGTGTCTTCGTTTATTTTATATGCATATTTTCTTTCTTGTTTGAAGTATCATGAGACCGAGTAGATGGTAGCTGATCTCTCCCTCTCTCTCTCTCATGCTTATTTCTTGTTCATGTTAGGATGTCCATTTTGTTTCTCACGTCTTGAACCAGTCTTATTTTTATGTCCTAAGAACTCTTTAAGACTTCCTTGATCCGCTCAACTCTTTGAGAGAGACTTCCTTTTGATGATTAATCAGATCTCTAAAGTGGTGTGTTGTGTATGTGATACTATTCTTGATCATCACAGTCATTTGTTTTAGTTCTGTATTTTTCTTTCCTCCCATCCTTCTTGTATTGTTGAAATGATTTGAATATATATATACTCCTCAAAGTCTTTCCCCTTTACTTTAGTTTGAAAAGGATTGGAAAAGAAGAGAAAGTGCGTGGCCTGTGCTTGTAGAAAGTGCTTAGCCTTAGATCAGATCTGTTCTTCTATTCAATAAAAATTTTGAATCATGGAAGTTCTTTTTTTTCCCCCCACTTTGAGCAGATTTGAATCTCAACTTTCTTGCAAGATTCATCACTGATCAACAACACTGTTTCCTCTGTCTCAATCTCAGCTTCCTCTGATCATTACAACATAAGTTTCAACCAACCAAAGCACAACAACAAATGGCGGGCCGATCCTTCAAACCCTCGGACTCCCACCTTGGGCGGGGCCCGATCCCGCCCAGCGTAACATTTACCCGCCGAACATCCTCGGGCCGATACGTCAACCTATCTCGGGACAGCATCGACAGCGACATAAGCGGGCCCGCCGAGTACGCAGAGTACACGGTCCACATCCCGCCCACGCCCGACAACCAGCCCATGGACGACCCGTCGTCGACCCAGCAGCCCAACAACCCGCCCGCCATCTCCCAGCGGGTCGAGGAGCAGTACGTCTCTAGCTCCCTCTTCACGGGCGGGTACAACAGCGTCACTCGGGCCCACCTCATGGACAAGGTGATCGAGTCCGAGACCAACCACCCTCAGATGGCAGGCACCAAGGGCTCATCGTGCGCCGTCCAGGGCTGCGACGGGAAAGTCATGAGCGACGAGCGGGGCGAAGACATTCTCCCCTGCGACTGCGATTTCAAGATATGTCGGGACTGCTACGTGGATTCGGTCAGGACGGGGGACGGGATCTGCCCGGGATGTAAGGAGACTTGCAAGAACTTGGATTTGAACGGCGTCGACGGCTCGGTCGAGCATCAGCCGCCCACGGGCGGGCAGGCGCTGCCCCTGCCTTCGAACGTGGGCGTTTCTAAGATGGAAAGGAGGCTGTCTCTGATGAAGAGTGTCAACAGATCGGCAATCGTTAGGAGCCAGTCGGGCTTAATGAGGAGCCAGACGGGGGTTGACTTCGACCATAACCGTTGGCTGTTTGAGACGAAGGGGACTTACGGCTATGGGAATGCTATATGGCCGAAGGAGGGCGATGGGTTCTCGGAGGATAAGGCTGAAGAAAATGGTGAGCCGCCCGAACTTCTGAGCAAGCCGTGGAGGCCGCTCACTCGTAAGCTCAAGATTCCCGCCGGGGTTCTAAGCCCTTACAGGTAATTACTTTAATCGACGTTGTCAATTGTCAATTGACATTTTTGAGAGTGGAGCCCCACAAAGGTCGATGAAAACCCTACAGTCGTGATACTATTGCGATCAATTCTATTACATGCTTTCCATCAGTTGAGTTACGAATCTTATTACGAATCTACGCAGGCTGTTAATCTTTGTGCGAATGGCCGTCCTCGGACTGTTCCTTCAGTGGAGGATAACAAACCCGAACAACGACGCTCGGTGGCTGTGGCTGATGTCGATAATCTGCGAATTATGGTTTGCGTTCTCGTGGCTGCTCGACCAGCTGCCCAAGCTCTGCCCGGTCAACCGCGTGACCGACCTCAACGTCCTCAAGGAAAAATTCGAGACCCCGACGCCCGCGAACCCGACCGGGAAGTCCGACCTGCCCGGGATAGACTTCTTCGTCTCGACGGCCGACCCCGAGAAGGAGCCGCCGCTCGTCACGGCCAACACCATCCTGTCCATCCTCGCCTGCGACTATCCCGTGGAGAAGCTCTCGTGCTACGTCTCGGACGACGGCGGCGCACTCCTGACGTTCGAGGCCATGGCCGAGGCCGCCAGCTTCGCCAACCTGTGGGTCCCGTTCTGCCGCAAGCACGGCATCGAGCCGAGGAATCCCGAGACTTACTTTGGCCTGAAGAAGGATCCCTTCAAGAATAAGGTTCGGCCCGATTTCGTCAAGGATCGGAGGAGGGTCAAGAGAGAGTACGACGAGTTTAAGGTTAGGATCAATAGCTTGCCCGACTCGATAAGGCGTAGGTCCGACGCTTACAATGCGAGGGAGGAGATTAAGGCTTACAAGCTACGAAGGCAGACGGCCGAGGACGACGTCTTGGAGCCGTTGAAGGTGTCGAAGGCCACGTGGATGGCCGACGGGACCCACTGGCCCGGGACTTGGGTCGTTTCTGCTCCCGAGCATTCCAAGGGAGATCACGCCGGAATCATACAGGTATAGTATGCATATGAGATAATTATGTCTTTCGTCCTGAAATTTAGGGTGGGTGGCATTATAGGGACATTGAATTTAGTCTGCCATGTTATACTGACTATAACTTTTGAAGTTAAGCAATTTAGGGACATTATACGCCAGAAACCTGAATTTTGTCCCAAAATCGGTTTTTTAAGTCCGAATATTTCGATTTCTCTACAAACTTAGGTCATGCTGAAGCCGCCGAGCGACGAGCCGCTTCAGGGAACCAACAAGGAGGGCGGCGGGCCGCTCGACTTCTCGGAGGTCGACATTCGTTTGCCAATGCTCGTCTACGTCTCCAGGGAGAAGCGTCCGGGGTACGACCACAACAAGAAGGCGGGAGCCATGAACGCCCTCGTGCGGGCCTCGGCCATCATGTCGAACGGCCCGTTCATCCTCAACCTCGACTGCGACCACTACATCTACAACTCCCAGGCCGTGAGGGAGGGCATGTGCTTCATGATGGACCGCGGCGGCGACCGCCTCTGCTACGTCCAGTTCCCCCAGCGGTTCGAAGGGATCGACCCCTCCGACCGATACGCCAACCGAAACACCGTCTTCTTCGACGTCAACATGCGGGCCCTCGACGGCCTCCAAGGGCCCGTCTACGTCGGCACGGGATGCCTCTTCCGCCGAACCGCCCTCTACGGTTTCGACCCGCCCCGCTCCAAGACCCGCTCCGCCCGCCTCTGCTGCTGCTTCCCTCGCCGCCGCCGCCCCGGCGGCCCGTCGTCGTCCATCCCCGCCCCGGAGGACCACCGCTCGCTCAGGATGGGCGACGGCGACGGCTCGGACGACGAGGGGGAGATGCTGAGCCCGTCCCTCTTCTCCAAGCGCTTCGGAAACTCAAGCTTCCTCATCGACTCGATCCCCGTGGCCGAGTTCCAGGGAAGGCCGCTCGCTGACCACCCGTCGGTCAAGAACGGGCGGCCGCCGGGCGCGCTGACCATCCCGAGGGAGCTGCTCGACGCGTCGACCGTGGCCGAGGCCATAAGCGTGATCTCGTGCTGGTACGAGGACAAGACTGAGTGGGGGAATCGGGTCGGGTGGATCTACGGGTCGGTGACCGAGGACGTGGTGACGGGCTACCGAATGCACAACCGAGGTTGGAAGTCGATCTACTGCGTGACGAAGAGGGACGCCTTCCGCGGGACAGCTCCAATCAACCTGACCGATCGGCTCCACCAGGTGCTGAGGTGGGCCACGGGCTCGGTCGAGATCTTCTTCTCGAGGAACAACGCCGTCCTCGCGAGCTCGAGGATGAAGCTCCTTCAGAGGGTGGCGTACCTGAACGTCGGGATTTACCCGTTCACCTCCTTGTTCCTCATCGTGTACTGCTTCCTCCCAGCGCTTTCGCTATTCTCGGGACAGTTCATAGTTCAGTCGCTGAGCGTCACTTTCCTCACGTACTTGCTCGTGATAACCTTAACCCTGTGCGCGCTGGCGGTGCTCGAGGTTAAGTGGTCGGGGATTGAGCTCGAGGAGTGGTGGAGGAACGAGCAGTTTTGGCTCATAGGCGGGACCAGCGCGCACCTGGCGGCGGTTTTGCAGGGATTGCTGAAGGTGGTGGCGGGAATCGAGATTTCGTTCACGCTGACGTCGAAGTCGGCGGGCGACGAGAACGACGAGGAGTTTGCGGATTTGTACATCTTGAAGTGGTCGTCGCTGATGATTCCGCCCGTCACGATTATGATTACGAACGTCATTGCGATTGCGGTCGGGGTGAGTCGGACGATCTACAGCACGATTCCTCAGTGGAGCAGATTGCTGGGCGGTGTTTTCTTTAGTTTCTGGGTTTTGGCGCATTTGTATCCTTTTGCAAAGGGTTTGATGGGTCGGAGGGGAAGGACGCCGACCATCGTGTTTGTTTGGTCTGGCCTTATTGCCATCACTATTTCGTTGCTTTGGGTGGCCATTTCTCCGCCGGCGGGGAGTACGCAGATTGGCGGCTCCTTTCAGTTTCCTTGATGTTGATTGATTACTTTTTTGCTATTTTTTTATTCTGTTTCGGGAAATGATATAATAGAAAATCCTTATGTTATTATATATCTCTACCTTTTGGACTTTTGATGAATTGCCCCATGGGATTCTTTATATTGGAAATCTTGACTCTTTGACGTTGAATTTTCTTTGTTTTGAGCGTATTTTTTGGTTTCTTGAGAGATTGTATCGTGATGCGAACATCTGAATTTGATGACAACGCTTAAATTTCTTATTATTGTTGAAATAAATAGGTATTCGAATAAATAGTAATTGGCTAAAGATTGAATCTTTGCAACGAAGGATGATGAAATGAGGAGAAGTCTGTTGCAGTCACTAACATTCGGTAGATC
Source organism: Craterostigma plantagineum (assembly GCA_027422505.1). Classification (NCBI taxonomy): domain Eukaryota; kingdom Viridiplantae; phylum Streptophyta; class Magnoliopsida; order Lamiales; family Linderniaceae; genus Craterostigma; species Craterostigma plantagineum. Next base: position 12,609,971 of record JAPQWV010000028.1, read on the forward strand.
TAATTATGGATGCACTGTTGCTAATAATGTGCCATAGAACATAGGAGTAAAGATGACGGTTTCAAGGGCTCCATTAGAATTATTTATGATTGGTTATTTATGGGCTATAGGAAAAAACAATTATTGGCTACATCATATTATTACAACAGTTCACATGCACAACAGCAAGCTGTTTGTTTCTTTGCTTACATTACAAAACGAACAAAAACAAAAACATGCAATCACTCACGACAGTATGATGGGCCTATTTAATTACCTTCCTTTCATCTCATACACTGATTGAAGATTTAAGGCAGCTATTTTTCTTTCTTTGCATTTACTTCAATGAGCAACTAATGCTGCGTTCCCCCATCGGTTAGCCATTCGATGTTGATGGGCAGCATCTCATTACATATCAAATTGGAATTAAAGTATATTTATTTAAAAAAGTCAGATTTCTGTTCTCACATCCTTTTCTTTCTCATATCATAGCTGTCCTTGCTCTATATATATCTCCATCCTCTTGTATTAAGGTTGTTCGAAAGAAAAATGGGGAGTGGTAAACTCGAATCATTTTCAAACTATGAAGATATCTTCATGCAACAGAGCTTGAAGTTTTCAGAGAGCTTGCAGGTTCCAATTTATATATATTCTCCTAATTTCATTGTTAATTGATTCTTTATTACCACTTTCGCTCCTTTCTTTTCACGCAAACGCTGTACTATATATCCCTTTTTTGCTGTGTTTGAAGGGTTTAAAGAATCTGAAGGAACAGTTGTATTCAGCAGCAGAGTATTTCGAGACATCCTACGCCAAAGAAAGCGATCACAAACAATTGTATGAATCTTCTCTCTCTCTCTCTCTCTCTCTCTCTCTCTCTCTCTCTCTCTCTCATATTACAAGAGCTCAACAGTGTGGTGGATTCTTCGAAAGATTATGTTGCCAAAGCACTTGTAAGTACGGTGGATCATTTGGGTTCTGTGGCTGATAAGCTCAACAATTTCTTGGATCAAAAAGCTGCTGACATCTCTGCGACAAAGATTAGCTTTCTTGCACCGAACAGGTCAGTGAAGGGGACTTAGTTTTTTTCCTTAGACCAACTCCAGCCGTACCCAAAACTCAAAACCCATACCTATTTATGCTCCAACGGTACTGGAAAATGAAACCCAAAATGGGTTTTTTGTGGATTTGTTTTTTTTTTCCGACGCATTTATACGTTTGTACTGTTCATATACCAAAAGCTTTGCTAAAATTAGATTTTGGCCCAAAGTGTTATCTAATTATACTTAAAGTCCTATTTGGTAAATTACATTTCGGCCAAATGTTTTTTTATTTATTTCAAAGTGTTATTATTATTATTATTATTATTATTATTATTATTATCTGTTACATATTATTATGGTTTTTATTAACGTTATTACTATATTATCATTATTATACTATTATTCATCATCATCATCATCATCATCATCATTAAATTTATGTAATTTTAATTATGAGTTGTACAATAACACAATTGTAAAATTTAAAAATCATGACACTGAAAGAAAACGATACATAACACACTAGTACGAAAATAACAATGTATTACATGCAGTAGAAAATAAAAATTTAAAAAACTGTATATTGTATTTTTATTTTCTAATAAATATTTATTTTTCAGCTTTTATGTGTATTGTTTATCAATTTATAAAAAATATGCATTTTCCTAATCGAATTAAAATAATAGTGTGGTCTAAGATGTAATATGACAAAATATGTGGTTAATTCAGAAAAGTAGTAAAAGATGATGTGAAAGAGAATATTCTAAGAATATTCTTTTGAGTTTGAGAATGAGTTTAATGGTTGGAGTAGAATTACTGTTTGATGTGACATTTACTGCAAAATAGGTTTATAAATGGGTTTTTCGGTTGGAGATGGCCTTAAGCACTTGTGTAAGATAAGAATCTTTAGGCTAATAAAGCTTGGTTCTTTTAATTATGTAACATTAGAGATTAAACATGTTCCAAGGAGTCGTCGATTCCATTGGGATAACACAGAACTCTCTGATGATTCGAGCTTCAAAGCATCATAAGCGGTACATTATTCCAGGCAATCATATTCTTACCCAACTTCTTACCATTACTTTCAAATGTTCACATATTATTATTATGGGATCTTCTCTGCATCTTAACTCTGCAATAAAAGATTCTGTTTTTTGCAGGTGATGAAGCTCGTCGTGCATTCGACGATGATAAATCGAAGTTAATTTACGGAAATTGCATATCTTGTCCAGAATGCAAACAAGAAAGCCACGTATGTTATGTATGATTCGATTCGTTCTCTACCACAAAAGTATTTGAATTCTACTGTCATTCTAAAGCTGGGTTTTTTGCTTATTGAGCTTCACAGAGTATTCAATTGCTGAAGCTTTGCAAGGAACAGTTAAAAGATTACAACCTCCATTCACAAGGTATACATTACATACACAAACACACCTACTTGTAATGAGGCAAGAAAGACTATTTATGCTGAGAGATATATTATCAAGATTATGATTTGAGTTGAGAGTTCTATGCGCAGAAAAGGGCACTTAAGGACTAATTCCATCGAATCATCGCCGAGCCCTCCTAACTTTTCCTTCACACAGATAATTTCCAACAAAGAAATAGGTAATCCATCTATGATCTTTATTGCATATTCTCTGCTAAACTGTTCTTAAACTTGTTCAGGCTTAGTAACAGAGTAGAAACTGTGTGTAATATAACAGTATCATCAGGGAAGCGTTCTAATTCACCTCTTCGATTCGTACTCAAGAGGTCGGGCTCTGTCTCGAACCGATCAGCTTCGCCTAATCTTTCGTGTTAATGTTGAGATTTCAATGTTGACAATCGTACTGGCTCCACATGCCAGTCAACATTGTTGGCTGAGATTGGGTCAACCTCTAGTTTTATCTTTCATGCCCAAAACTCTATTAATCCGGTTAGTGGCTATTTTTAGTGATATGCAGGACTTAGATAAAGCTTGGAATGGATCAAAGACGTGTGGATTACGTGTGGAGACTTAGGAGCGAAAATTGGAGAAGTGCTTACTAAAAATAGGTGTCTTGAAGGATAAGACAAGACGAAGTCATTTGGGACTGAGGAAGACAAAGTCTAACGGCCATATCGGGCAGAGTGGACATTGAGGACGTAATGGACGTTGAGCAAGTCTTTGCAAAGTCGAAGTATTTATACAAGACTTCATTTTCCGTTAGAGATACACGAGTCATAACGAGCGAAGCCTACATCGAGTTAGAGCAAAACTCACGAGAGTTCTTTTATTGTTTTTAGCCTAGTTTTGCAAAGGTCTTAGGACTTTCTAGTTTAGTGGGTCGTTCGATTCCATTCTTTTTCTAGGCGTAATTTGTACTATCGCAAGATAGTTGTTTTTGTAATCCATCGTAATAGTGGAATTTCGCCATGAGGCACGCAGCAAGTTTCTAACTTGCTGCACAAAATTTATCTCTCGTGTTCTCTGCTTTTTCGTTGCTAAGTTACAAAATTTATCCGCTGTGCGTTCTGTGTAGAGTATAGTGTTGATTCAGCATTAAAGTCAACATTTACACCACCAGTTTACAACTTAGTATCTTTTACATCCATTTCACGACGGGACCACTTCATTTCGGACAACGACAAACGACTGGTAAGAAGCATATCCATATGAGTTTTCAGATTGATAAATCTTTCATACGATAGCTGTCTCTCCTAAAGATTCCATGATTTCCATCTGTGAGCAGATTCCATCGGATCGCAGAAGAGCTGTTTCAGTTTCTGGAAGAAGGGAGATTCCGAATAAGGAAAGAGAGATTGAGCTGTATACCAGAAAAGCAAGCATCTCTTCAGAGCTCTGCTCAACGTTCACAGCTCGAGAAAGTCATGATATTACAGTCTATCTTCTTCCTACATTTCATTTTCTTGCAGCAAATAAGGAAAAAGAAAAAAAGAAAATGTAAATTGGGCTTGCATTTGGTAATCGGCCCAATAACGACAAGCCAGCCCATTGGCTGGGCAAGATATGAGAAAGATGGTCAATGTCCGTATTATATTATATGATCATACGAAGGTTAAAGTTTTAAACCTTTCTTCCATTTTGAACAGTCCCTTACACAAAGTTATTGAATGAGTATTCCCCCTAGAATTATAGTAAAATATATAGCAAGTAAAAGTAATTGGTTGACTTGCATAAAAAATAGATGTACATAAAGGGAAAGGTATTGAAACAATCCCTTGATTGCTTGCGTCGCCGATATAATGATGAGGTTATTGGTTTGTGCATGATATTAATGCAAATCTTGGGACTATATTACATCATAAAACACGAGGAAAGAAATACAGCGACATCATATCACAATGTACAAGGAACAAGAATGCATATAAGATAGAAAGATAGATCACAACACAATGTGTAAGAATGCGATATAACAAACAAACAAACAACCAACAAAGAGATGGGCAACGAAACTTGAGCTGAGCAGCAGATAAATAAAACCATAAAACCAAAAATCTCCAATTCAGCTCCTAAACCCAAAAGCAGACCACTTCCTAGCAGTCGAGTTCAATGATAAAGCCCTCAATGCCATGTTCTCTTCGGTGGACATCTTCATGTTCAAGATCATACAAAACTGCACTACGGCAAACGATGCGTGGGATTTACTTCAGAGGTATTGTGAAGGCGATGCGAGTGTGAAGCAGACACGACTAAGGCTACTCCTCAACCAATTTGAAAATCTCCGAATGAAGGACGATGAGGATGTTACCACGTACTTCGGCAAAATTCTGACAATTTCAAGCGAGTGCGCAAGTCTCGGAGAGCCAATCGCGAATAGGGTATTAATTTCTAAAGCAATTCGTACGCTAAATCCGAAATTTAATGTGAAGGTAGCTGCGGTCGAGGAAGCCCACAATTTGTCCACGATGGAGATCAATACGTTGATGAACATCATGAAGAACTACGAGACCAATCTTGAAGTACAACAAACAGCCTCTCGCGGCAAAAGTCTAGCCCTAGTCAGTCAACCATCCAAGGTTCAAACTGAGGATGACTCTGACAATGAGGATGATACAGCCATGCTGGTGAAGAACTTCGTAAAGTTTCTCAAGAAGAAGAAGAATGCTGAGAAAAATGTTGGCCCGAATGCTGGTCCAATATTTAGGAGGGGGCAGAATGTCAAAGCGGATTCCTCGTCTGCTCCTCCATTCTTCAAACGCAAACCAGATGGAAAGAAGAAGAACATTAACTATGAATCTGTAAGATGCTACGAATGCCAAGGATGGGGTCATTTCGCCAACGAATGTGCAAACACTCTTCGCAAGCATGGGAAAGCGATGTGGATTGATCTGTCTGACGATGAAGATGAAGAATCATGCCCGAAGGAGGCCAAGCAGTCATCAGTGACCATTCATTCATTCTCAGACTGCGAAGACGACGAAGAGCATCAAACAGGCTTCACAGCGGTAACGGATGTTGAGCAGAATGTTGAAACAACATCTGACTCAGCATCTGAAAACAGATTATATTTGATTATGATGACTCGAACTGTTTTGATGGGTTCTTAAGTTTTGATGATGCAGATTCAGAGACAGACGATTGTGCAGCTATGAAGCAACTGTCCACACAATTTGAAATGGAAAAGGCGAAAAATGCGCAACTAAAAGCCGCCGTGAAAGTGCTGACCGAAGAGAATGAGAAGAGCGAAAAGATTATTGAAGGCCTACTTGATGGAATGAACAAATTGGAAGCTGTGTTGACTCGTAAGGACCAGGAGATCGCTAAGCTACAAAAGAGAGTCGACGAGGCGGATCAGACATTCGCAAAGATGAATAAAGGTAAATCGACCCTTGATGAGGTATTATCTCTCGGCATTTTTGACAAGCAAGGACTAGGTTTCAATTCTGAGCCCATTAATGAAGTCCCTAAACCTGTGTCACATGTTGAGCCTAAGGTAGTCTTTGTTAAAGAAAAGTCGCATGCTTCGAGTGATCCGATTATAGCTCCGAGTGTGAAGAATCCTAAGCATGCTGCGGTTAAGTCTAAGGATAGATCATTTAAATGTCATCACTGCATGCAATCTGGTCATATCAAACCGTTTTGTTGGAAGTTGAAGGGGGAGATTTCTGCAAAGAAATCGATGTCGGCTGAAATGTCGTCCAACATTTCGCTCAACATTGAGAAATCAGTGTTGGAAGGAATGGATGGAGAGATTTCGGCTGGCTCACCTTCAAATTCTGAAAGTTCAAATGCTGCTTTATCATCTAAGAAAGTTTGGGTACAGAAATCTGTTCATAAATGCAACGTTGTGTATACCTCCTTGCGAGCTAACGTGACAGGTTCTTGGTACTTCGATAGCGGGTGTTCCCGACATATGACGGGTACCAAGGAATTTCTAAGCGATTACACGCCTTTAAGCAGCGGATCTGTGACGTTTGGAGGGGGAGCTAAGGGACGGATTCTAGGCCGCGGCAGACTGAATGTGGCTGGCTTTCCTAGACTAAGCAATGTTCTACATGTTGAAGGTCTTGTGGCGAATTTGATTAGCATAAGCCAGCTTTGCGACGATGACCTTGAGGTACGTTTTAATAAAGAATGTTGTGAGGTTTTTAACAGCGATTGTGTTCGAGTGATGGCAGGGAAAAGGTCAAGTGATAATTGCTACTTAGTCGGCGACAAATCCAACTCGAAGGACGTATGCCAACTATCCAAGGCCGAAGATGATGTGATTCTTTGGCATCACAAACTGGGGCACGTCAATTACCGGACTTTGGAGCAGCTTATCAAACACGAAGCAATCAGAGGCATTCCAAAGCTGAAGGAGTTTGGTAAGGTTGTATGTGAGTCGTGCTTGAAGGGTAAGCAAGTGCATGCCAGTCATAATGTTGACCCACATTCTGCTCAGCATTTTCATACTGCCCACTGTTTTCAGTTGATACATATGGATTTAATGGGTCCGATGGAAGTAGATAGCATTGGTGGTAGAAAATATGCTTATGTGCTCGTGGATGATTATTCTAGATATGCATGGATATTTTTTCTTAGGGAAAAATCTGAGTCTTTCGATTTCTTTAAAACGTTTTGTGCCATGATTAAGAATAATTTTAGTGCTTCTATCTTTCGCATTAGGTCTGATCATGGTAGAGAGTTTGAAAATCAGTACTTTGATAAGTTTTGTACTAAGAAGGGCATCGTGCATGAGTTTTCATCTCCTAAGACGCCCCAACAAAATGGGGTGGCCGAAAGGAAGAATAGGACTTTGCAAGAAATGGCTCGTGTATGTTGCAATCTAAGAATATTTCTAAGCGTTTTTGGGCTGAAGCGTTACATACTGCTTGTCATATTTCTAATCGTGTATTCTTTAGACATGGTACTAAGAAAACGTCATATGAGTTGTTGAATGGGAAAAAGCCGACTGTGAAGTATTTTCATGTCTTTGGTTGTGTATGCTATATGTTGAATGATCGTGAGTATTTGACCAAGTTTGATTCCAAAAGTGACAAATGCATATTCCTTGGTTACTCTTCGAACAGCCGTGCTTATCGTGTATATAACTTGCGCTTGAAGTCTGTTCAAGAATCTATTAATATTGTATTTGATGATGCTACTGACCTCAGCAGAAATGCTCCACAAGTTGTTATTACAGACGCTGTCAAAGTTGTTGGTGAAACAGAGGAGAATGTGGAGGACAATGTTGAGCCAGCATCTGACTCAGCATCTGAACCTGAACAGAACGCTGAAGAAGCCGGACCCAGTGAAGTTCGAAGAGATCCGCCAGCAAAGATACAGAAGGACCATCCCTCAGATCTTATTATTGGTGACGTGAACGAAGGAAGAAAAACCAGAGACAAGCCGCGTAAGGACTACAAATCTATGGTAAGAAACGTATGCATGAACACCGTATACGCTGAGGTACGCTTTAAATGTTTTGTTTCTGAAGTAGAACCCAAGAATGTCCTTGAAGCTCTCAAGGATAATTATTGGATTAATGCCATGCAAGAGGAACTCTTGCAGTTTGAGAAAAACCAGGTTTGGAGTTTAGTGCCACGGCCGAAAGACATTAATGTCATAGGTACAAAGTGGATTTTTAAGAATAAGTCTGACGAACTTGGTAGGGTTGTTAGGAACAAAGCACGTTTGGTAGCTCAAGGGTATACGCAAGTAGAGGGGATAGATTTTGATGAGACATTTGCTCCTGTTGCTCGGCTAGAATCTATTAGGTTGTTATTAGCGATTGCATGTTGGCTTAACATTACGTTACACCAAATGGATGTTAAGGGTGCCTTTTTAAATGGGTTTATTGATAAAGATATCTATGTTGAACAACCTAAGGGATTCGAAGATCCTCATTTTCCTAACCACGTTTATAAGTTGCAGAAAGCTTTGTACGGATTGAAGCAAGCACCTCGAGCTTGGTACGCACGTTTAGCTACTTTTTTACTTGAATTTGGATTCACTCGAGGTGAGGCCGATCGCACACTTTTTGTGAAAAGAGTTGGTGCTGACATTTTAATTGCTCAAATTTATGTGGATGACATAGTTTTGGATCTAGTTCGCAATCAATGTTAGATCAGTTCGTACATGCCATGAACTCCACGTTTGAAATGAGTATGATTGGGGAACTAACTTTTTTCTTAGGATTGCAGATTAAGCAAAGCAGCGACGGGATTTTTATGTCTCAGGAGAAGTACGCGAAGAACACTGTTAAGAAGTTCGGGTTGGACACGGCGAAGGTAATGAAAACGCCTATGGGGTCTACGCAGAAGGTAAGTAAGGACAATGTTGGACAGAATGTTGATCCAACATTGTATCGCTCAATGATAGGCAGTTTGTTATATCTTTCAGCGAGTCGACCCGACATTATGTATAGCGTATGTGTCTGTGCTAGATATCAATCTGAGCCTAAAATCTCCCACTTAAATGCTGTTAAGCGTATTCTTCGATATGTGAGTGGTTCGTGTAGCCTAGGGTTATGGTTCTCTAAAGATACTAATATGAGTCTTGTAGGCTACAGCGATGCTGATTGGGCAGGTGACGAGGATGATCGCAAGAGCACAAGTGTCGGCTGTTTCTTCTTAGGTAATAACCTTGTTGCATGGTATAGTAAGAAGCAAAACTGTGTGTCTTTATCTACTGCTGAGTCTGAGTATGTTGCTGCTGGTAGTTGCTGTACGCAATTGATGTGGTTGAATAGAATGTTGTGTGACTATGGTTTAGAGTGCGATTCTGTTCTCATGTATTGTGATAACCTTAGTGCCATCAACATATCTAAGAACCCTATCCAGCATTCACGCACGAAGCATATAGATATAAGACATCATTTTCTGAGAGATATGGTTGAGAAAGAACTTGTACGCATTGAGCATATAGACACTAAGCATCAGTTAGCTGACATATTTACGAAAGCATTGGATTCTGAAAGGTTTTCGGACCTGAAGAAATCCATTGGTTTGCATCAGTCGGTCTGAATGTTGGTCCAACATTTGGATCAACATAGCACATGTCAGATTAGATTGTTACTGCTTTAATGTTTGATGAAATATTCAGTTCTGTTTTCCTGTGAAATGACATGATCCTTCTTGACTGGTCCCTGAATGAATCCAATCCCTTTTTTATAGGCTCTTGGTAATACGTCCCTAGGTACACGGCATTCGCTGTGACGATGTACTCTTTGCGACAAAAAGCCAATCCTTGTTGTGTTAAGCATGCTCATAAACTCTTTGCTAGATATAGGTACTTGGTAATAAGTTTCCGTAGGTACACGGCATTCGCGGTGACGACGTATACTATGCGACAAAAAGCCAAACCTTGAGGCTTAGGGTATAAGGGCAGTGCATGATTTCGGTTAGATTAATAAGGTGAAAGGGTAATAAAGGGAACTGGTTTGGAGAAGGATTGCGCAGAAAAGTCTAGGATTACGGAATTAGAATGTTGAGTCAAATGTTGAGGCAACATTTGTAACTGTCAGTTTGATATTGCTATATTTTTTGTGCTTTCGTTTTTCTTTGTTGGTTTTTAGGACTGCATTTGTTAGTCTTGTGTGTCTAGTTTAGATATCTCTCAGAATTGCATTAGAATTTCTCGAAGAACAGCGTGTTACACTTGTCTCAAGTGCTCATCAACGTCGCTCAACGGGTTAGTATCTCTAGCGCCTACTTTGATTTTTGACTTGGTATTTTTGGGTGAATCATACTCTGATATGCTCCTATAGTTTCGTGTGATTGAGTCCTCCATATGCTATATTTAGCTTCAGTTTTACTTAGGCAGTTTTCGACTTATTTCGTCTCTATCCTATGAGTTGCCTAAGTGTGTTTCAAGTCCAACGGTTACTTTTTGCGGTTTATTCTCCCACGAAGTAAGTATATGATTTGACCGTGTTTATCATCAGTGACCATTGGAACTGTTTTTGGTCTTTAAGTCTTGGATCATTATCTCTACTCCACACATACCCTATGTCATAATTCGAACTTCACGCTGAGATTACTCTCTGTTCTTGACTGTGTTTGATATAATCAAGGGTATACATTCTGTATTGCTTCTCCATTTCTTGAACTTATCTTTGATGTATCTGTGGCAAACTCACCTGTTTCTGAGTCTCAGAATGTTGGTCCAGATGCCAGTTCCACATTTACCTCAACATCGAATCTGCAGCGAGAGATTAAGTGTCTGAATGACAAGATTATTTTTTATTGCTCAGAGAGAAGTTCTCTGAGGTTTACTTTCTTCCCAAAAAGGGGGAGAAGGTTGTTTGTGCAGATGGATGGCGATCATGGCTGCTGACCAATGTGGGTGACTTTATAAGCGGAGATTCAGGGGGAGCAATATAAGGAGCCGAACAGACAGGGGGAGAACAGGGTGGAGTAGGAGCTGCTGGAGAAGATGCAAGCGCCGATACGAGTCAGAGTCCATCGATTTAGGCCATTAGTGGGTCTAGGTCGGTTTTGTGCATGCGCACTTCTTAGTGCCTTTTTGTTTTTTGCATGCCTATCTGACTTGTGTTTTTATTTTGCGTGCGCATGTTTTTAGTTCTGCCTGTGGATCACTTGTTTTTGTTTTGCAGATGTTTATGTTCAGAACCTCTATGGCTATGTACTAAGTCCTTAGTACTTTGAATAGTTTAACTACTATTCTATTTGCGTTTACTCTAACCATCTTTTAATGTTTTGTGGTTGAGTAGATCGTTCCTTTAGGGGGAGTTCCACTAAGTCCGACTTCTGCAGTGGTTTTGGGAAGAAAGATAAAAAGGGGGAGATTATTAATGTTGAGATTTCAATGTTGACAATCGTACTGGCTCCACATGCCAGTCAACATTGTTGGCTGAGATTGGGTCAACCTCTAGTTATATCTTTCATGCCCAAAACTCTATTAATCCGGTTAGTGGCTATTTTTAGTGATATGCAGGACTTAGATAAAGCTTGGAATGGATCAAAGACGTGTGGATTACGTGTGGAGACTTAGGAGCGAAATTGGAGAAGTGCTTACTAAAAATAGGTGTCTTGAAGGATAAGACAAGACGAAGTCATTTGGGACTGAGGAAGACAAAGTCTAACGGCCATATCGGGCAGAGTGGACATTGAGGACGTAATGGACGTTGAGCAAGTCTTTGCAAAGTCGAAGTATTTATACAAGATTTCATTTTCCGTTAGAGATACACGAGTCATAACGAGCGAAGCCTACATCGAGTTAGAGCAAAACTCACGAGAGTTCTTTTATTGTTTTTAGCCTAGTTTTGCAAAGGTCTTAGGACTTTCTAGTTTAGTGGGTCGTTCGATTCCATTCTTTTTCTAGGCGTAATTTGTACTATCGCAAGATAGTTGTTTTTGTAATCCATCGTAATAGTGGAATTTCGCCATGAGGCACGCAGCAAGTTTCTAACTTGCTGCACAAAATTTATCTCTCGTGTTCTCTGCTTTTTCGTTGCTAAGTTACAAAATTTATCCGCTGTGCGTTCTGTGTAGAGTATAGTGTTGATTCAGCATTAAAGTCAACATTTACACCACCAGTTTACAACTTAGTATCTTTTACATCCATTTCACGACGGGACCACTTCATTTCGGACAACGACAAACGACTGGTAAGAAGCATATCCATATGAGTTTTCAGATTGATAAATCTTTCATACGATAGCTGTCTCTCCTAAAGATTCCATGATTTCCATCTGTGAGCAGATTCCATCGGATCGCAGAAGAGCTGTTTCAGTTTCTGGAAGAAGGGAGATTCCGAATAAGGAAAGAGAGATTGAGCTGTATACCAAGAAAAGCAAGCATCTCTTCAGAGCTCTGCTCAACGTTCACAGCTCGAGAAAGTCATGATATTACAGTCTATCTTCTTCCTACATTTCATTTTCTTGCAGCAAATAAGGAAAAAGGAAAAAAAGAAAATGTAAATTGGGCTTGCATTTGGTAATCGGCCCAATAACGACAAGCCAGCCCATTGGCTGGGCAAGATATGAGAAAGAATGGTCAATGTCCGTATTATATTATATGATCATACGAAGGTTAAAGTTTTAAACCTTTCTTCCATTTTGAAACAGTCCCTTACACAAAGTTATTGAATGAGTATTCCCCCTAGAATTATAGTAAAATATATAGCAAGTAAAAGTAATTGGTTGACTTGCATAAAAAATAGATGTACATAAAGGGAAAGGTATTGAAACAATCCCTTGATTGCTTGCGTCGCCGATATAATGATGAGGTTATTGGTTTGTGCATGATATTAATGCAAATCTTGGGACTATATTACATCATAAAACACGAGGAAAGAAATACAGCGACATCATATCACAATGTACAAGGAACAAGAATGCATATAAGATAGAAAGATAGATCACAACACAATGTGTAAGAATGCGATATAACAAACAAACAAACAACCAACAAAGAGATGGGCAACGAAACTTGAGCTGAGCAGCAGATAAATAAAACCATAAAACCAAAAATCTCCAATTCAGCTCCTAAACCCAAAAGCAGACCACTTCCTAGCAGTCGTCTCCTTCTTCGCAGCACCCCTTTTCGAGTTTGGATCGATGAGATTCTCCAGCGATTTCGCCTTCTTATTTCTTGATCTTCCAGCCTCTTTCAGCAGCTCGGCCAATCTCTTCTTCTCATCGTCAAAGTCGGGATTCGCCGTTCCCAATTTCTCCTCCCTAAGCTTGAGCACATACTCAAGAATCTCTATTGCATCCTCAATTCTGCAATTTTGACCGTCAGTGAAAAGAAGTGTCCTTTTTATTACCAAGAAACTACTTCAACGCCTATATTATGGTTTAACTGCTATCATAGTTCGATTAACTACCTTCCCATAGCATCACAAGTAACAACTTTGATTGGTTACCTTCCATCATGTTTTTATTACCAAGAAACTACTTCAACACCTATGTTATGGCTTATTTGCTATATCATAGTTTGATTAGTTACCTTCCCATAGCATCATAAGTAGCTGCAAGGTTGCTATACACGCCGAGTGTGTCCTGATGGCAGGGCCCACATTCTTGCTCCAAGATTTCCCTCGCTTGTTCGAATAGCTCAGCAGCTTCATCGATCTTGAACAGCTGAACGCAGGCCAATCCCATCTGATTCAAGACGACCCCGAAAAATGCAGACTTCCTCTCACCGCTCGCCCTCAGTTTTGCCACAGCGTTGTCAAACGAGCTCCTCGATTCGTCGTACTTTCCTACCATGTAGAACATTACGCCCATTCGAGCTTCTATCCCTGCAATGGTGCTATGCTGTCCAGGCTTATCTTCCAGCATTTTCAAGGCCCTTTGCAAGAGCTTCAGTGCTTCCTCTGGCTCGTTGAACAGTTCGTAGATGGCAGAAATTTCGGTGAGCCCGCCAGCGATTTCTTCAGGGCTTGTGCCTGGGATGGGCTTTGAGTATATCCTAAGAGCGTTTTCGCAGTACGACCTCGACTCTCTCAACTTGCCCGTTTTGTAATAAAGGTAGGCCAGGCGTACGAAGACAGAGGCGACGGATGGGTGGTTGTCTCCTTTCGAGGATTTGAAGACTGTTAGGGCTTTTTGGTAGGAGAAGACAGCCTCATCGAAGCGAGTCAGCGAAGTGTAGATGTTTCCTATGCTTACGTCGATGGAAGCAACCTCGTTTTCTTGCCCGTTTGCTATCATGGCCATGCTTGCCAGGACGAGGTGCTCTAAGGCAGCTTCGTAGTCTCCTTTTGCTTCGCATATGAGAGCCATTAATCTTCGATCTGCTGCTTCCTCGAGGGATGCTGGCGGGCTATGGACACGGTGGATTTCGAGGGTCTTCTTGCATAAGTTCTCTGCTTCGTCGAACTGCATAGCTTGGACATGGGCTTCAGCCAAGTATCTGAAAGAAAATCGGTATATCCATGGCTTAAATCGACAGATATCTATCTCATCTACCTACCTTGTATATCAAAGCTTGGGAAACTGGGGAAAGTGTAAAATTTTCACTCATTTATGGTTAGCTGAGTTGAGCTTCTTAGACTAAGATCTGGCCGGAAAAAAAAAAAGAGGGAAATGACGGAAATAACCTGCAAGTCTCGGCGACCCTCGGATCTCCGTCGCCTAGAGCATCAATCTGAACCTTCAAACCTTCCTTATAGCAGTCAATGCTCTTCTCAACCTCGCCGAGCATGCTCTTCGTATCGCCCAACTGCATCCACCCTGAGAATATGGCGAGCGCGTGATCGGCGCCTAGAGATAGATCTGGGACTTTCACGGCCCTCTCGAGAACCGGCACGGCGTCGTCGAACCGGCCCAAACTGCAGTAGATCGCCGCCACCACGTGGAGGCTCATGGCTAGGTCCAGACTCGGTTCGCCGTTGGGGCTCGAGCATATCTCGAAGCTGGCGGCGGCGCGCAGGGCGTAGTCGAGGGCTTTGGAGGGCGAGTCGCCGGAGGCGATGGTGTCTCGGGCGAGTTTGAGGAGGAAAGGGCCGAGATCGGGGTTGTCGAGGGGGTTAGACGAGGGAGAGGGTAGAAGGGTCTTTTCCGGTGGGGATTTGGTCGGGGTTTTCCTGGAGCGTGAGGTTGAAGGGGATGGGGACGGGGGGCGGAGGCGCGTGGCCGGCGAGTTCGATCTGATGGGCGTTTGTGGGTTGGAAGCGGTGGGAACTGAGACGCTCAGTGGTGGCGCGTCAGGTGGAGTCTTGACGGAGACCAAGCCTGGCATTTTTTGCTCTTTTTTAACTTTGGATTTTTGTAATGGAAATAACTATCAATATGATATGAAGATGTGTGTAATGAAGCAAAAATGTCTTTTTTTTAAGGTTTGAGATGGTAAGGTTAGGAGTAGAAGAAAGAGTGAATGAGATCGATTAAATAATTAATTAATTTAAGGAAGAAGAAGATGAACAAACGAAGTACAGAATAGCAACAATAGCCCTTGAGGTTCTATTTATTTACGAAGTCGCCATCGGTCAGAGTTTGATAAATTATATTTTGACATCTATGCAAAATAATCTATGAAATTCGATCACCAGCTCAAGATATATGTGGAGAAAATATGTACTTAATTATATGGTAAATCCATTAATCATAGATTCGTTTCGTAACAGCTGAGCAAAGTCTTAGTCTTAGCTTAGGTGTCTTTTCGTTGGCATGGCTACATATATTGATATTTATTTAATTTCGGCAAGATATATAAGAATGTTATGGACAGTATTATTAGCCTTTTCCTTCACGTGACCACTGCCAACGTAAAAAATATACGTTTGTATATTATATAGCTTAGTTACAACGCAAATAATGATTGAGCATGCATGGAAAGTCAATAATATGAAATGAAGCATCATCAAAAACATCAATCAATGAAGCATACATAATTTGCCGATTAATCATGAAGCGGTTTAAACATTAAAAAAGAAAAAGAAAACAAAATCATAAAAAACAAAAAAAAAAAAGTAGAAATGCGCATCCGGGGAATCGAACCCCGGTCAGTACCGTGGGAGGGTACTATGATACCACTACACCAGATGCGCTTCTTGTTAGAAGTGCACATTTAAGACTGTATTATTTTTAAATAAAAACACAACAGATGATTTTATATCAACCATAGTTTTTCAGGGTGTTTTGTTTTAAGGAACAAAGAGGAGTATGAAGATAGATAATACAAGAGAGGGAATTCTTCTAGGAATGTTTACAATAAATGATATTACTACACTGTGGGAGAAGGAAGATATATAATACATATCTATTGGATTCTACAAACGTTTCTGTTTAAACTAATGTAAGAAAACAATAAGGACAAAAAGAGAATCCTTTTTTTTTACAAACACACGAAAATCAGTTCTTGGCCGGTGCCTTGGGTCGACTCCTCATGCTCGCTCTCCGAGCAACGTCCCACGCTTTCTGAGGTACGTAAACGCCCGCCTGCGACGCAAAGAAAGACTCATAGCCCGGAGAATCAAAGGCAAAGCCAGTGTGCCTCGATTTTTGCCCGGGAAGTTGCATTATAGCGTAGCTTCGAGCTTCGTCTGGGCTGAGGTTATTATTATTCCCAATTTCAAGCAATCCAATTCTGCTGTCGTCTACTTCGTGTCGGTGGATTTCTTGAACGATTTGATAGTCATATGGAAAGAACCAGCGTTGACCCCTGATGAACCACATTCAATCATGAAAGATATATTCTAATTGATATGAAAAAGGATTATTTATCGAAGGAATAACAGCATGCAAGAACCTACCCGAGGTATATGAAGTCAACGAACAAAGCAGCGACGGGGATGAGGAGGAGAGTGAAGTAGAAGTAGAAAGTGCTCATGATAACGTAAATGACAAAGTATATGTTTTCCTGCCATAGAAACAGATTAGAATTTCGAATGAGGCGAACTTTTGTTAGAAAGAAAAAACCTTACTTGTTCCTTAGGCAAGACGATGCCAGAATATATGAAGACGAATAAGAACCACGCCAATATGCTTCCACCAACGCTGATATGGTGCCACCTTGTTATAGTATTGCACATCATCAACAGACGTAAGTTCACAGTCACCACGACGCACGTGAAAGCCATCGTGCTCACGTCCCAAAGCCCAAACATCTTCCCAGAAGAGTTCATCGCCCTGTTGCTCGAAGCGACGACGAAGTAGTACAGAACTAACGACTGGTAAATTGCAAAAAAAGCCCAGGTCGCGACGACCCTCCATCTGAAGAATACGTTCTTTATTCCTTCCTTGTATAGCTCGGGGTATTTTTTGGAAAGTGAAGCACTAACGTCCTGAAGATGTGAAAAAACAGAGATTAAAAAAATAGTGCACTGAATAACTAGTGTTAGAACAGTAAACATATCTATTTTTGTACCTTGTCGAAAAGACCGATAATGATAACAGGCAGAGCTGTGAAGATAACATTATAGAGAGACTGAAACCAATCGTCGTAGAACCTTTGGCCCGAAAAGCCGGTTCTGAAGGTGAACCAGAATTGGGTGAGGGTAAACATTAAGTTCTTGTAGAAGAAGTATGTTACGACCTGTGGGGAGATTTAGAAGCTTGATATTTCTGAGGATGCAAAATCTTAACATTATTATATGGTGATGGATTAATATGATACAAACCTTGCATATCCTATGATATGACCAACGCCCGTGCACGAGTAGTAAGTCCGTCAGAAAGCGAAACTGTGCTATGGCAAAATCACTTGCCATAACGGCTTGCATACCTTCTTGACCACTAATTCCAATCCCGACGTGAGCAGCCTGAATCATGCTGACGTCATTAGCACCGTCACCTATACCGAGGGTGATGCGCTTCGCTCCCTTCTTAACTAAGCTTGTCACCTGTAAGCAGAAACTGATTGCGTCACCTCTCTGACAAACGTGTAATATTATTGAAACTCTTGTCTCTTCTGTTAAGGCATAGCGTAAGGATTCAAAATGAACAAAACTCCAAACTTAATACATCTAAATATCCAACGTTGTCAAGTCTGACAAAAATGTCTCGATGATCTTTATTATGCTATTTCAAGCCTTCAAGATAACATATTAAATGTGAAACGTCGAGATCGAATCAGGAATCTAACCTGCGCCTTCTGTAGCGGAGAAACTCGGCAGCACACAACAGCACTACAATTCAAACTCAAATTTAGAAGCTGCACTCGTAGACTGGGATCCAATGCATACATCAAACACTTGCCATCAATCACAAGTGCCAATTTTGGTCTTGATACTGAGCTGAGATAGTGTTGGGCTTCCTCATTATATTTTCTAAGCTCATTCTTCACCGTCTCTTTCATAAATCGAGCAAGTTCTACTTGATCACCCTAACATTAAGTGGGAAATCAGAAACATATTCTATATTTAGAGATTAAAACGCGCTAAGATATTTTTAACATACCCTATCTTCGATTTCTCTTATGGAATCGGTTTCGGAACTCAATATGAATTGCTTCATGCTGTTATTTATAAGCTTGCATGCTGAAGAGAAGACGGGCATTAGAAAGAGTTTTAGAGTGGTCGCTATCAAATAACACATTAATTGTAGTACCTACCATAAGCAATATTTATAGCTGTTTCCAACTTGTCTCCAGTCAAAACCCAAATCTTGATTCCAGCTCGTGATAAGGTCTCAATACATGCAGGCACACCCTCCTGAAGCTTGTCTTCAATGGCAGTACAGCCAATCAAGATAAGTTCCTTCTCAATTAGTTCAGAAACCTGAAATAATATTCATTTTCATTATACAAAGACAATATCTTTTAGATTGCATCAGGCAAACAGCAATCAAAATAGAAATAGAAACCAAAAGATACCAACGGAAAAATTCGTCGAAACTAGAGAAGGGGCGTATAAACTAGCTGCTTCGAGGACAAAACCAAAGTCTAATATGACGAACTGCAACGCACCTCGTCTAATTTCTTCTCCCTATCCCGCAAAGCAGATTTCGCCTGAATGTATTTCTCATTCCAACTCTCGTAAGCATCGGGATTCAAATTTCTATATGCAAGACAAAGGGTACGTAACCCAGAAGCCCCAAACTGCTCCAAGTGCTCTCGACTTATTTTCTTCAATTCGTTGCCACCATCAGCTAGTCTTTCGTATATCACTGTATCTGCCCCCTTCAAGATTGTAAAAAAAAAAACTACTATATTATTTACCAGCAAACAATTTTCGAAAGAGTTTTGAGTGTCCTGAGGAAACCTTGCAGTAGAGAACAAGTCTACCATCTGGGTAGCGACATACAACAGACTGGCGCTTCCTGGTACTGCACCATTCAGAAAAAGTAATTCAATCAATGTTTCAGCAGATCGTAGATTTTAGATAATTCCATCATATAGACTGCCTACCTGTTAAACTCAAGGACATTCAAAATTTCATATGGAACATCCTTAACCTGTCCCATCTTCTCGACATGTGACTCACGAACATATATTGTCGTTGGCGAACGCCTGCCATTAAGTCATATGATCTCTGATTTCAAGCAGAAATATATATTGACAGCAGCAACTACCAATAAAAAACCTCGTACTTGTAGAAAAAGAAGCCAAAATTTTTTGCTGCTGTAACCAAAGCAGCTTCGTCAGGAGATGCAGCTTGATATCGGATCTTTTCAGGGGTTTCTTCGCCTTCAGGAAGGACAGTATGACAAATGGCAAGGCACCTGAAGAATTCCTACACAAAATAACGAAGATGACTACCTCGTCAGTGCACAATACGGGTCAATGATAAATAATTTAATTATTCCGATGCTTTAAAGAACTCTTCATGAGGACTCAATTATGCAAAAGGTGTGGCAGCATGGACTGTTCTATTTTAATTTGGTGCAACTGACCCATATATTATGTTTAATACATGACCTACTTTGCAAGATTCAGGATTGGGTTCATTCCTCCAAGCACCTCGCATTAGCCGCGCATCATCAAAGTTGAATCCCTTTTCACGTGCTGCATTCGGTTGCTTCTGGGACTAAAGATTTGAAGTCATGAAATCAAGACAAGTGACACCGCTACACTAACTAATTTTACAAGCATTCACATAGCAGATAACTCGCCTCAACTTTTACCCCCATCCTTTGAGCGGTTCCCATCTCTATCTCACTGACACCAGTACCATAAACTTCCCCTCCAATTGAGCATTTGAAAAATTCCATCAAGTTTCTGGTCAAAGTTCCAGTTTTGTCAGAGAAAATGTACTCCACCTGTTCAGGAGGATGAAACGGTAATCAGATTTCATATTATTCTTAAATGAGCAAAAAACATACGTAACAAATAATTATATCATACAGATGTGTAACAACAATCAAAAAACCACATTGCATAACTAGATAGGCATTTACAGAACATCCGGCCCAGCTCAATCAATGGCACAGAGAACTTCAACATGCAAATCTCACCTGCCCAAGTTCCTCATTCAAATTCGACGTCCGGGACAAAGCAGGGGTGTTGCTCTCCGCATGGTACATATGTAAATCATTGTTGATGAATTGAGTGGATTGAATGAATTTAATCATCTGCAATAAAATGAGCAAAATACGTTGCCATAGGATGACAACATAAAAACAAACGAAAAATGCGTGACAATATACCTCAACGGAGACATAGAGAGAGATCGGGATGATTGGTGAATAGAGCGTTATCAGTGTAAAAAACGTCAAAACAGCAACCTACAAAAACCGAAGAAACGTTTTGGAAAAAGAAAAGTAAATTGAATATGATTGTACACACACAAAAGAGGGTTCTCACCACAAATCTATTGCTAGGATCGAACTGCTTCTCTGAGCTGTCGAACCGCAAATAGTAATACTTGCGATTTATGAATACACCGCTGAAAGTAACAAGGAACAAGTTTTCATTATAGAGTGGCACAGTGCTAAATAGTCGCACCCTTTCTAAACAAGATGATAAGGGAGCGGCTTTACCTGCCAATGGCACCCAAAACACACATGCAGAACAGAACACAGAAAAGTGTAAGGATGAGCTTATCAAGTTTTTTCTCCAAGGTGCTTCTTTTCGAAGGAATTTTCATAGAGTTCATCATAACCTGTCATTTACACAACCAATACTATTTATTTGTGAAAAAAAAAAAAAGATACAGCTACGGTTAAAAAATATAGTTAAAAAAGCCAAGAATTCTTTCAACTTCCGGTTGATTAATTAATGTAAACACTTTCAAATTATGAAACAAATCAAAAAGAGAAGAAACAGCAACTTAAATACTGGGAACCAAGAGGCGAACCTTTGTTTCATGTCCAGTGAAGATGACAGCACCAACTATATATTCGGTGTTTCTTAGGCTACAACCCTGAAAGCAAGTAGGAGAGTTTAGTAGAGTTAAAGGAAAAATGCTATGAGAGGAGATTATTTTATGTTTAAGCCGCATTAGGTCATTTGAACAACTAAAAGAACAGAAGTACCATATTGAATGTTTCATTAGTGAATGAGAGTTGAGACATTAGATAGAGAGATCTAATCAGTATTATACCCGCAAAAGAAGTTGGCTTGGACTGAGAGGTAACGTTTGCTTATTGAGAACCAAGTTTCCAGTGAAGGTATAAAGAGAATTATTTGGCTGCTCACATTGTACTTCACCTGCATGCAACGAAAAATAATAATCAGTCAATGACTTCTACAAGAGATTATTTCCCAATTAATGATCATGAAACATGTAGCAAAAACTCTTAGAAAGCAAAATTTTTTGTTATATATGTCATTAGGATATTCCGGTTGATCGCAGATGCTTTTCAGGAGTTTAATATACATGGCTCAAACATATGCAGTTTTCCATTTTGAACAACATCAAGGCTAATCCTCCACGACATGTGGCATTGGATCCACAAATTTTTGGACAAGGCACAAAAGGAGATTTAAAAATTGAGACTGCACTAACTGATTTCTCTCGATCTCTTTGTGCTATAATACCATGAACCAGAAAAACACAACACAATATACCAAAGAATAAGTTGCAACACCTTTGAATTCCGAGACTTTCTCCGGGGTTACATAATCCCACGTCTTTTCTGAGGCTTTCCTAATCTTCAAGTTAGTTTCACCATCAAGATTTGCAGTCTGCAGAACATCACGTGGCAACCGTCAGCAAAGTACATCGGAATAGATAAAAAAAAAACAAAGTATGTTTTAATTGTCTGCAAAATGAATGTTTCAAAGAAGATAACATCGCATAAATTATCAGGGGATAAACAGCTGAAACCTCAACATAGCAAACACCATCAGGATTAGTGCTGGCAAGTAAAAGTAAATCAGCTGGAAAGAACCCATCTTGTTTCACCTAGGATCAGAAAGAAACATGTGGTTTCAGCAAAAGCCAATACTGTATATATAAAATGGTGTCTGTGATTTCAGCGAGCTTGAAACAATAAAAGCAACCAAACATACCCGAACAACATCTCCAACCTGGAGCTTCTTCCAAGGGATAGACACCCACTTCCGATCTTGCAAAACTTCTATGGAGGAATTATTAATCGTCAGGTCATTTTTGTAACGTTTCTGCCTTGCATGATGGAATTGGATAACAGTAAGCAAAATCAGAGATGAAATGTTCACGGGTTTCATTTTGGGGAAAGCAAACTTAAACTCACCCAATCCTCCCAAGCTTCTTTAACAAGAGAAACGAAAAGCACCAGAGATAGCGGAAGCACGTTCGTGATGGGACTTACAGGACTGAAACAAAGCAAAATATCATCAGCTCCAACTTCAAATGCTTAAAGAAGAAAAGGACACACCACAGATCAGTCAGTTAAACTCCAATGTCAGACTTCTCCGAATTAGTGTTTTCTTCGAGGGAAAGGTAGCCAAATTTGCGTTAGGTAAAAATAGTTAGTGAAGATTAGACTGATCCATTTTGCAAGTATATATCATCGTGAAGATTTCAAAGCAATTTATGTATTGATAAGCATGCTCTAATTCATCATCATAGTATGTGCAGAAAGCTTGGATATAAAGATAACGTTAGACTCTGTTGCGACAACATACCTGACTGGAGTGCATGATAAGATTGATATCATCAGAAAATATAGGTTAGCCACCCGCCTGAACTGTCAGTATAAAATTAAACAAGTCAGGCAAATTAACAAAAATGGTAAATCCAGGTGATAATAATGAACCAAAATTGACATGCGACATTTTACACAAATTGTCCTCTGCCGATCCATCAGAGGGGGAAGAAATTATTTTAAATCGCTGGATCACAAACACACAGGTTATTTATTGAAACATTTTTGTTCTATGTGTATGTCCTACAACTTTTCACTCAAGCATCACTAGGAGGCTCACTAGGAGGCCTAAGCCTCAAGAAGTAGTAAAATCAATCACTTTCTTCAGCAAGAAAAAAGAAGTATAAATTTTGTTATTGGGACTGCCTTGTGTCATAATGATTCTAGTTTTTATATGCTAACAGATACTAACCTGCTCAAATAGCCCCTTGGGCAGAAATGTTAGGACATCATACTTTGTAGTCGACACAGAGTTGCCCTGAAAATCAATCACCGCACTAATTAAGTCACCATCTATGGATATATATGCATAAGCAGAGTACCGCTGCAATAACTACGGAACAATTGCACAGCTGACCAAGGTACAAACCAAATAATCTAGTAAGTACATAAAAAATCATTTAACATAACAAACTGCCCTTGAAAATTCAATAGAACACAGTCCTTAGAGGGCATAATTAACCTCAAACCATGCGTTGTTTGATCCAGTGTTTTAGAAAAACGAGCACTGACATATCGACACCAATCCTCTTGTCAGGCAATCAAGATTCGACGAAACTTTTCGCAAATGATAAATTCAGTACTCTCTACAATTATGTCCGTAATTCATAAGAATGAACTAGATCACATCTATTAAACCAAAATATATGAACACGCCAATACCCCATAAAATGCTCGGTTTTGCCAATTCTTAGGCTTCAACATATAACTTAACCATTTCACTTCAACATATTACAGGAGACTTCTGTAATAATCCCCCCCATTTATATCACAATTAAAAGACACAAAAGATGAAAAATTGAACAGAACCTTGAACTTTGCTAAGGCGTTAGCTTCCCGATCGTTGCAAAACACTGTCCTATGACCCGGTGCTTGCGGCTGAACCTTCCCTAGACGGACTGTACGAGACGTCGAAGCCGTCGTCCGAGATCCGCCGCCGTCTCCGCCGTTAGATCCCCTCCAACCGGCCATCCTCCAAACCTAGGATTCGTGATCCAGCGAACGTAACTGCAAATAAGACGAATACGGAAAATCCGAACCAAACCAACCGTCGTCGTTCTTGACAGTTGAAATGAAATATGAATTGTGGTGGGGGCAACGGAGGGGTTTCTTTCTTCCTCGAAGTTTTTGTTCTCTTATTTTATACGCTGATTCAAAACAATCCGCGTTGAAAAGGCCTGCTGGCTTGACCAAGCGCGGTTCAGGCGCGTGACATCACGTGTTGTTTTACTACAACTATTGGATATCTTATCTTCGTAATTAAATTATATTTTATACCCAATTCTGACCATTTATTATGAAAATCCTGGAAGATTAATAGGGTCAACTAACTTTCAAAAAATTATTTTCTACTGAAATTCAAGCAAAGATCAAGACGTAACTTAGGTCATATATCGATGAGAAGCATATAAATACTATATTATTTAACTTGAACAAGAAAAATATCCAATTGCAAAGTTACTTCCACATCCATTCATAACTGGAGAAAACAGGGTAGGTCTCCACCAACAATACTCAGAGATCCAAAAACAGAGCATACAAGAGATCAAGAAGATGCCACTTGAGCATTACCAGGATGCTGACCATGGCTATCATAATTGTTGTAATTACCATTCATACCCCTACCTCCTCGGCCTCTATAACTATTATAGTTTCTCGGGTAATACCCGCCGGGCTGATCGTAAAACTGGCCACCACGGTCGTTTCGGTAATTTGATCTGCCCATCCCTCGTCCACTACGACCACCATTGTAGTACCCCCTTCGTCCACCACCGCGGCCACCTCTATAGTTCTGCTGGTAAGATCTACGATTCGTATGGTTCTCTATGAAGTCTGACTCTCTTGGGTTTTGATCGGTTTCTGCGTCAGGTAGAGCTGTTTCGGTTTGTGCTTGGAGTTCTGGGGAATTCTCAGTCTCTTGTTCGCCCTAAATATAAGATCAAGACACAAAATTTGTAGGTGTTCTTCTTGAAATTGCATGGTAATGAGCTTCTTTTCAGTAAATGAAATGAATAAATTACCAGGTGAAGGTCTTCGATAGGGCCAGTTTTTCCTGCATGTGCGTTCTCAAGGGAATCGGGTGGTGATTGGTCTTCCTGTTTAAGGCAAGAAACATCTTTCAGTTCGAAACAGAGCGAGAAATGAAACGAGAAAATAAAGTTACAGTCACAATGAAAGAGAAGCTGTCGAGAAACTGATAAATCTTTTGATGGATGACAATCAAAGGGATTGATAGATGAGATCACCACCATGTTAGTTAGATTTTTAAACAATTTGTGTCAATCAAGTTATGAATATGACCACCATCAACTATAAAAACATTCAGGCACAATGAACCAGTCACCGATATGGTTTAATAACATCAAGTGTATATTCCAAAACTACCTCTTGCTGTGGATAGTTTGGAACGTCAGCCTGTAGAGTCTCACCGACGGGAGAAATCACCTGAAAAGAAGCATAATTCCCACCAGCCGCAGCAACTTCCACGGGAGCCTTAATTTCTGGTGTAGTCGTGAAGTACTCCGAAGCCATGATTTTGTTCAACTTCTCTCGCAAAGCAGCGTCTAAAAAGGATTATGTTAATAGTGAAAGAAAAGCAACAACGAAGAACACGGTAATAAGATTGTTTACTACGAGAGAGAATCACCATCCTCCTTCCCTATCCCTATCCCCAAAACCAATAAATTGTCAATCTCAAAAGATACCGAGGGTGTAAACTGCTAGCTCAGAGTAGTTACAGTTAGTTGCAAGCAACGTGTAAATACAGCATAATAAAAACTATGAATCCTAGTTAGGTTGACACGAGAGTCGTGGAGTTAAACACACAACTTATTTGACCAACGGAAATATTACAGCCCAGAAATTCGATATCCCAACTATATATATATATATGACCAAGATAACAATTTCGATCAATTAATGCGGATGAAAATCACTAGCTCAGCAACATCAATAAATTTTAACAAGCACCCAAATAAACCAAATAAAAGTTCAAGAAGAAACTTACAAGTAAGCCCAGAACCGGGATCAATCTCCTCACCAGAGCTCTCAGCCCACAACCTCGCACGCTCCACGCACGTTTCTAAAGCATTCTTATGCGACAAGCTGGAACCCACGGGCCTCGACAGCAACAATCCCCCAAGCTTAGCAATCACGTCTAAGTCGCCTTCCTTCAACGGTTCGAAATCAGCATCCTCATCCGTCACATAATCATAAGTTAGGCAGCAATTCCTTTCATGGGTCCTAGTCAGCATATTGTCGTGGGCCTCAAACAAAGTCTTCACATCGAATACGCTGGCAAAGTAGAGCAATTTGAGCACATCAGTTAGATCCTCTTTATCACCTTTCGTCTGAGGAGCTACTTCTTCCGCCTTTTCCTCTTGCTTCTGTTTCAGTGTTAGCTCAATTTCCTGGGCTAGTGCTTGCTGGAGAGGGGCCCTCAGCTTCTCGAGCTCATCAATGGCGACAAGGACCGAGGGTTTGGAGCGAAACGTTTCTTCTTGTTCCTTGTTTAGGGTTTTGCCCTGCGAGAGAGATTCCTCCATCTGCGTGATTCGATTCAGCTTTTTGCGTAGCGCGCGGAGGCGTTTGTTGATGACGCTGAGAACTGGGCCTTCGTAGGCGGAGGGCTCGGCAGCTGCGGCGGCCATTTGAGTCTAGAATTAGGGTTTTTGATCGGCGATGAAGGGTTTCTGCGTAGAAGATGAAAGGGTCCGATCCGCTACCGATGGACTTAATAAAAAGCTTAAACTTATCAATTTATATTAGTGGTCTGCTTTATGAATCGTCGTGACTTTTGAAATAAAAAAAATCCAACAAAAACTACTAATAATGCGGCCAAAAAAAGGGATATTCAGATACAAAAGAAATTTATAATGTTATTTTAAACACATGCATACTTGGGGACTTTACACAAATACTCATTTGAATAAAAACTTGTAACTCAGTACCCTGTCAGTATTATTTTATATGTAGGTGCCTATTAGAATAAATTTTTTGCACATAGGTACCTGATCCGCTGCAGGTACGCCATATAACATATTTATGTACCATATAACAACGTATTGTGTTACGTAGTATGTTGAGAAAATGGTACGTCATATATAACACATTAAGGTACCATATAAAAACCGTATAGGGTACCGCATAAACGCGTAACGTGGTACACAGTACACACATAAAAAAGTACTTGAGAAAATGGGTACTTATTTATAAAATTTCTGACATAGGTATTGATTTGTAAATTTTTTAAATTGGGTATTTTTATACAGAACGCACTACATACTTCCCCTTAGTTTATTTATCATCTAACAATTATGAAATAAACAATTATTCATAGGATGGTAATATTACCCGGCCCAAAACTGTAGAGCAACCTTATCAACTGCTACTTATCATTTTCATCATATGCCAAATTTAAAACTGAGCTGTTATAAATATTTCAAAGTTCGTCATAACGGCCCAGTTAATTATTAGCCCCAATTTATTGAAATGTAAATAAATATCTCTGTCTTAGAGCCCAAATCGAAGCAGAATATTATCTCAATCCTCAGACAACATGGCATGGTACGCACGTGGGCAGAGGGACCCATGACAGTGATCTTACCTGACAATAAAAAAATATTCCCATCTTTTTAGAATTTTTATAGAAATAACAAAAGAATACGGGGTATTTACAATAAATACTCACTTGCATAAAAAAAATTATAATTAGTACCCTGTCAGAATAAATATTATGCACATAGGTACCCAATTTGCCGCATGGTACGCCATATAATACATTTAGGTACCATACAGCAACGTATTGTGGTACTTAATACAGTTAAAAAATGGTACGTCATATAACAATTAAGATACCATATAGAAAACGTATAAGGTACATAAACGCGTGACGTGATACGCAATACACACATAAAAGGTACGCCGACTGAAAAACATGGTACAAATAGTAAAATAAATACTAATAAAAAATTTCAGACATAGATACTTAATTTGTAAATTATTTATCCAATTGGGTATTTTTCTATACATTCACCAAAGAATACTATTCGTTTACGTAATTAGAATAAATAAAATCTTCCAATCTCCCAAAAACCTTGGGCCACCACATTTACAAATGGACATCACCACCTTTCTATTAAATATAAAAAAAAAACTTGATAGAGACGTTGTTGTAAGTGGGCCAGGCCCATTAACCTTACTCTTCACGACACGTATATGGGCCGTGTCGATATCATGGGCCCACGTAGGCCTATGGCCGCTGTACGTACAGGGTATGACGTGGCTTATTTTGACTAACTTAACTACGTGTGAATTTAAGTGATGGAACATATCGTGCCCTACGTTAGTGGTGGGAAATAACCTAATTCTTTAGTGTGAATTCACGCCATGATATATTTAATTATTCGTCACAATCACAGTTAATTATCTAATGCTGTTTTTAATAAACAATTCATGTTAATGAACGTTAACTATTTGCAAAACTTCGGTGATAAAAGAAGACATTTCATGCCAAGCTTTAGCTTATGTCTCTCTCTCGTGGAATTTATCACAACGAAGCTATCGATCTAATAAATGTGACTTGTCCCAGTAAAAGACAAGCGCCTCTCTTTCATACACGAATCGACGTCCTATGTCGACTATACAATAGAAAAAAAAAACATATTTTTTTGTTATGAATATTTTTAAGGGATAATAGTTATCATAGAATTATATATTAGGATGATAAGAGCTCACGTATCACGGGAGTTCTTATGTAATATTAATAGGTAAAATGTCAGCATCATTAGTCTCTATTACTTCAGCATATAAAGTCAGAGAAAGAGGCAGAATCTTCGGGTTTAACGTTCAATTACTTGACTTTCTAGGACCAATTATCATCTCCTAACTCTTACCATCGTTAACTTTATTGTTCATATAATGCTTGTACTCTACTAAAATGACTATTGTTATTAAGATGGCAAGCGAAATTTAATGAAATTATCAAATTTAGTACCCGGTTCGAGTTAAATATTTTGCTTTACTCAATGTTTTTGTATTCCATTTCCAGAGCATTATTAAATTTTTACATTTTAATTTCTTTAGGGTTCAATCGTTTGCTTGTTCATACAACTTTTTAACAGTGATCAACGTCAGCATTTCAAGCAAGGAAGTTAACTATCAAACTCAGAATTCACATATGAAGACAGAGGAGCAAGAAAACAACGACCCATAAAAAAAAAAGAAAGAAAACTTTAATACATCAACGATGACGATGATCTCATCAAACTTGCCAGAACCATGTACCATGATTATTCTGAACTGGGAAACCTAAGTTGCAGTTAGAATTAGGCTGCAAATCATCATAGAAAGATTCTTCAATTTTCGTAAGGCAGTTACCAGCTTCAAGCAATAGGCTCCTGCCGAAGCTGTCGTCATCCTCGTAGTCAGAAATTGTTCCGACGACGTGGGAAGAATCTCCGTGCTCCAACTCTAACATCGTCGGCGAGCGTTGATTGCCGCCGTCGGCGTCGGAATAATCCAAGACGTCGCTTTTCGCAGAGCTCGCCTTCGTTTGCTTATTAACGTCGTCGTCGAAGGGTGGTTCCTTCTTAATGGGGCGATGACCTCCTTCGTCTGCTTTTCCCAGTAACTTCTCCGCAAGCGTATTCACCTGTCGGAAAATATATGAGTTTCTGTAAGAAGAATCAGTACAGTGAAGGACGCCGCCATACTTACCTCAGTTTTAAGCTTCTCATTTTCAGAGTAGAGGGCATCGAAATCTTCCTTCAACCTATCGTAATTGGACTTCAAAGCGTCGTAATCTTTCTCTAGGAGCTTCGTTTTGTAGCGAGCTCGTCTGTTTTGGAACCATATCGCTACTTGTCTTGGCTGAAGTCCGAGTTCTTTAGCTAGCTGAACTTTTCTTTCAGGTTCGAGCTTGTTGTCTACTTCGAAGCTCTTGTCAAGAAAACGAACTTGATCTGAGCTCAGTCTTCTTTTCTTCTGAGAAGAAAATGCATCAAGAATCAGTTCCTCGGAGTTCCTAGTTTTGCCAGCATTATTATTACCAATCTTTGGGAAGATGGGCTTTTGAGGAGAAGGGCTGTCTTCTCCTCGCACGTCTTCGAAGTTCACCATGGCCGGCGACGCAGAACCTTGACACAACGAAGTAAATTTCAATTCCCAGGTAAGAAAAAGAAAGAATTCGAACAATAAAGATAAGGAAGTACGAAGTTTTGTAGAAATCAATACCGTGGAAAGAAGGGTTAGAAGAATCATGAGGCCAAAGAGAATCAAGATCCTCGGAAGCTTCGTTCTTTATTAACAGGGCATTTTTCAAATGAGGATGATCATCACCATACACACTGCAGCTATCCATATTTGATTTCTTTTCTTCCGTCGAATAGACGACTTAAAAGGGCTTGCAGTCTCCTAATACTGCGAATATAAAGTTCTTATCTTGAAGATTCTTACAAGAAACAAGTTTTGTATCAGTGGATCAAAACCATTTGCTAATCAGAGACAGTTTGCAGATGCGTAAACAGAGAGAAAAGAGGGGAGCTTTCATGGTATATAAGAAGCTGCTGCTTGATTGATCATGTTGAAGAGGTTAAACTTGAAGCGTCGCGAAATGACTAGTTCACCCTCGACCCTTTGGTCCTTCTATAAATAATCTATAATAATCTATATTAAGTAGTTTAACAAGATTAAGTTGACCGTTACACTAAATTATGTTATTGGGAGGTTTGAACGTGTTAGTAGTTATCTATTCTATTATATATAGTGGTCATATTTGATCAGTCATTTATTTGTAATTTGGTCCCCATACTTTCTATTTAATTACTTTAATAATGTTCATATCACTTTTATATTTTTTATTTATTATACTTACATCTCTAAATATTTTTTTTCTTTTATATAGTTAAAATTATACACTTTGAGACATTAAAAATGATAAATCTCTAAAGTAACATAAATATAATTTATATTCTAACAACGCATAGAATATTCGAAAAAATACTACTCCCTCCGTCCCGAACCGTTTTGGACATTTTACTATATCGGGCGTCCCAAATCGTTTTGGACATTTTCTTTTATAGCAAACACTACCACAAACAATCAATATAATACTATTAAATGTTCTTAAAAGACGTGTCAAAATATACACTTTTTCGTCTTTTAATTGTACTATATTATTAAAATATTCAATTTCTTAAAAACCGTGATATATCCCAAATGTCCATAATCGTTTTGGGGCGGAGGCAGTAGTTTACCCAATAACATGTGTTCAGCAGGCCCGTAGCTCACGAAGTCGGGACCTGAGGCGATCCTCGAAATTCGGGCACTAAGTTTTTTATGTAATTTTTTAAAAAACATACGTAGTCTAACATAAATTTAACCGTAAATGTAAGTTATTTAAACCGACCATCTAGGTGTTTTATAGGCATGGTTCGCCGTCGTGGATGCGGACGTCGATGCAGAAGCGAGCGATACAGATACGTTGCATTGTCGCGATGCGGTCGCAAACGATACGCACTTTTCTTAAAAAATGTAAAATATATCAGTTTCTTTGCAACTATACTAGATTATATTTGTAGAAAGGTTAAAAACACATAATAAGTTTGTATCACAATTCACTTATGTATATTACAAAATTTCTATTATATTACATATATTTCAATTTTTTTATTATATTACATATATTACAAATATTTTGAAAATTCTTATTAGTATTAAAAAAATCATTAAGAAAAAATGGAAAATAATGCAAGTCAAACATCAATAAACATGTTCAAACGCGTATATTCAATAAAGTTAAACAATGTAAGAAAATTTAAATAATAGAACTATAAGACTATCATAATATCTAGACTAATAATAAAGTGTTTAACGAGATAAATAAACTTTCAAGCTATTCCTCTTTTTTAAACTTCACTTACATTGCTTAATGTATTTGGACAATATATGTTATTTTTTATATTCTAACTTACAAAGGCTTATTAAAAACTGGGCCAAACATTTGAAAACCCCATGAATCATAAAATAGAATACCAGAAATACCCTAATTAGTTACCTCACGACACCTAATTTCAGAAGTTATGGACGAGATATATCCAACCGCGACGATACATATACATATAGGTATGATCAATTTTTTGGGCCCCTTCGAAAGCTGGGCCCGAGGCGACCGCCTCACTGGCCTTATGGAAGCTACGTGTCACGCCCTCACAAATTGGACCAAAGTCTGGGCGAATCGGGCGATGACCATGCGAGCCAAGAGAGTCGAGGCACGTTCAAGCCGAGGGTTGTCCGACATCTTGCTTTCTTTCGAGAGGCGTTTGGGAGGCTGACCTAGTGAAGCACGCGAGGGGCTGCTTAAAGAACTAGGTGCCGCATGGGAGCTAGCAAGCCAAAGTCTAGGTCCGTGACATACAGCCCTGTGTTCAGTATGACGAATGAATGCTATAAATGCTTTTCGTTACTAGTGAATATAAAGGAATGTCGTTTTATGGATTATCGGACAAAATTCTTGTGTTTTCAACGTGCTTCCTTCTACTGTAACTTTACAATAGAAGTTAAAAAAAAAATGTTTACTTTTAGTTGAACTTTGGAAAAGTTGCAGTGATTTTAGTTCTCCCATTTTTTTCTTACAAAATAACAAAAACGTGGTCGACATTTTTACAGTGGCCGGTGAACGAAATCGGCAAAAAAATTGCAATAAATGCGAGGGCAAATTAGTCAAAGATGAAAAAGAGGATAACAACGAGGAGAAGAAAACAAAGGACGTCCCATCAATCACTATTATTATTTCATTTCACTACGAAGCTGTCTGCAATTTTGGTCCCTCGCCTTTAATAGAATCTATGCTCCTATCTATATCTATGTTTACATTTGTAGACGTATGATCGGCATCTCACATTATTTAAATAATATATCTAGAATATATGTAATTATGGGATTCCTGAATGCAAAATGTTTAGTTTTTCGGTCCAACTAAATGCATTATCCGCTTTTGGACATGAAATTACATGTATAATAAAAGGATGTAATTATATGGATAGTTGAATGTTAAATTACCGATTCTTTCTAAGTTGTGCTTCTTACTGTTTTGACCCCAACACAACGATCCCATTTATCCAACGGTCGTATTTCATAGATTTTGTACTTCAATTTAACCATTTAAGTTGGATTATGAACTGTTATTACTTATAAATGGGTACAATTCTTTTTTCACACTGTTTATTACCTACTTAACTACCCTTATGACAGGTAATTGCTAATAAGTTGTCTCGACTTAAACTTGGTTTACTGTAGGAATATAAGGGGGTAATTGTAATATGGCCAAATATCGTGTAGTGTGAGACAAACAATGCAGGCTAATGGCTACTTTCTAGGCCACAGTCTGTTTTCTGCACAAATTTTACCAAGAGAATCATTTATCTCCTTGGTAATTGATGGGCAGGAGAAAATATTAATTTCAATACCTCTTTTTTTCCAACTATTTTTATTATCTCATTAGAAGGTTTTTCATTATTATTGATACGAAGTTAAATGGTGTCGTGTCCTTTTCTTGAAGAATTTGTTTGTTGAGCTTCGAATAATGGGCTTTCGAATTATTTCGTTGTTTTTTTCAATCATATTCTATGGGCTTTGTAATCTAATGGGTCCATATATTTCAAACTAAGCATTATGATTTCAGGCTGAAATTGAATGATATAAAAACCATATTTTAGGATGAAATTATCTATCTACAAGTACGTGAGTGTAAATGTATATATAGAGTTAGACCTTTCCCAAACTTAGTCCCTAGGTGACATGTTCACGGGCGTTGAAGGTGAACGTACGCCAATCATGATGACGTAGCACTTACCTGTCGCTGATGAAATATTACGATAATCCTGGAGAAATAATTGAATAATTCGATTCATTCGTTGACATAATGATTTGGACGGCGATCTATCTTTGCATATTTGTGATATTATAATTTGTTACTTGAAAAAACGGCAAACAATAATATAATCCTAAAATATTCGATCGCGAGAAGACTCTGCCTTATGAAGTTGGAACGTGCGCATTTTCTTTTGCAAATAAAAATAAATTTATACAGCGAGTTAGGCTTAGGTTTTGAGTATTTTAATTATGATGAATACAAGTGTACGGCGTATTAAATGTGTATGACTTCCTATCATGATAAGAGAAAAAAGGATCCTTTTCACAGTGTTATTAAGGTTTCGGATCGTCTGTCCTACAACAGTGTTCCACCATTGTGTTCAGATGACAATGCCGAAATAAAATATGAAATGTTTACTACTCTAGAATTAGCTTAATTCTTCAGAAATACATGGTTTTAAAGGAAGATCTAAAAGAGGTATTAAAATCGAATTCTAGGGTTTACTTGCTCCTAGAGGCGAGTGTTTTCGTGATATAAGAAAAGAATGGCTTATTATGTAACTAATTATGTTTGGAATTTTGTTGTATAGGACAACACACTCACTTTCAAAGGATTTTTGACATCGTTTTTCTTATTTTCTTACATAATTATTGACAGAGAGAGGTTGGATAATAATTTACATATGGTCTGGCGTGACTGAGCTGTTGGTCAAAGATAACCCGTGCTCCACTGCCTTTGTATACTCACTCTCTTCTTTCATTTTCACATTTATTTTGAGAGATATTACGATCCATCACAATTGAATTCATATAAAATTTTATAGCTAAAAATACAATACTCTACTTGGTTGGATTTTTTAGCAATATGCTCCAACAAGATTTCAACAACAATGTGGTTTTTTTTCTCTCGGAAAGAGCGTCGAACACGGCAATTTCTTAGCTTATGGGCGGCAATAATTTATTAGAATTGAATTAGTACATAGTAAATGGGCAAGCCTCGATCGGGCATCGTCTCTTACCTAACTAAACTTGTAGAAATTAGAAAATATTTAAATAAATAATGACTTTATAGTAGAAACATCGAGAAAGACAAAAGGAGGAAAAAATATATTTTATGGCCTTTCAAAATTGACATGGAAATAAAGGAGTTGAAATTCGTTCAATCCCTCGTATCGTATGTAATTGGCTACACTACATGTCACTTTCTGATATACACATATTTTAGCTAATATTTTCTTTGAAATGAAGTTATAATTACTGTCGCTTGTTTTTCATTGTATTGTTGTATCATAACGTGGCATATTTACAGCTTACGGAGGACAAGTCAAAGATTCTACCATTAGCTACTTAAACACTTTTTATATCTGTAATTAAATGCCTTGTTTGTACTTAATAATAAGAAATTCTTAGTAAACGGTATTAGTAAAATAGAATAATAGAGATGTGGTTGGCATTTATTACTTGAGATGATAAAACCCAAAAAATTGCCAAGTAATGACTGTAATAAGACATAAACAAATTAAATATTTACTGAAAAGATTGTTTAGCCCGCGAAACTTTGAAATAATGAAGACTTTATTTTGCAACCATGTGATTATACCACGCGAGTAAAAGGCTGATTTCTCGTTTTGTACGTTCGTCTTAATATTACAATCATATCCTTAACACATATTCCACTAATTTATACTTCATTTAAGTCAACCTTAGTTTCATAGTTCATATTTCGTGTCCGAAAATCACAAGTTTCTTAACGAGTAAGCATTTTTCTTACTACTTTATTTTAAAGCGCACTTTTTCTTTTCTTTTTTTTTAATTTTCTGTTTTTTTCTCCACGCAAGGAGTAAAACTCTAGATGAAGTGATGTTCAATAATTGAAGCTCAATCCATGGAGAATGACGGTTATTTTTCGGTTTTCTTGCGCCAATATGGTTATTAAAGACGAATATGACAACCGTATTAGGTTTAGTACAAAAGCTATATAGCCTAACATCCCCCTCACTCCTTAACCGTTCCTTTTCCTTTCGTGGCTTTCATAGTAAATGAACTTTACCATTTTTCACAATCTATTGATTCCATATCTTGTGGATCATCTTCTATCCTTTTCATCAATAATAATGCCCCTTAAGAGTGACAAGTGAATAATGTTTTTGATATTTATAAAAGCTTTAATTATTGAACGTAGTATGTAGGGATGTCAACGAGTCCTTATCCAACATAATTTTTTGAGTTATTGATTAATGTCACGATAACAATTGTCATCCCGGCCCACTTTTTGATAAATTTCACTCCGAACTTATTCAACTCCATGTGATCATAAAACATTTCCACAGTTCTTTTTAAAAAAGGCGTTTTGGTCAAAGGTGATCAAGCTGTATTACTGATAATTCAATGTCTTTCTTTCAGAAAAATGATAGATAGTGTTAATCTGTGATCGGAACTCCACTTTATTTATTTTGTGTTAATTTTGTTTCAGGCCCCTTTAAAGTTTTAAAATAGGTTTCAGACCCTGTACAAAAAACTATTGTTTAAAAGACCCAATTTTTATAAAATTTAGAGATAAGGACCTAGACCACACAAGTGTTATAAAATGTATATAAACTGGTATCGGATGATCGATTTGTGTTATTCCAGAACAATGAAGTGTTACTGCAGAACGATGAAGTGGTAGTGCAGAACAATGAAACGGTACTGCAGAACAATGAAGTGGTACTGCGGAACAATGAAGTGGTACCGCAGAAATCGAGTCCTTAAAACTAAATTTTTTCCTGACAGGGCCTGAAAGCTGAAATAAAATACTGACAAAGTCTGAACGAAATTTGCCCTTATTTTCCACACCTTTTTTTTTCATGTACTTGTAATGCCCCACCCCATAGAGATGAAATCACGTGCGGAAATAATATAAATTACACACACACACACACACTATAGTAATTCTTTCAATTACCTTGGATCGGTAATTACTGTCAAAGAAAAACAACTTTAATACTTTTACCATAAAACCAATCAGAAAATAATCAAATAGTAGGAAGTCAGAACACGATAGGATCAAATCAGAAACACTGCCACCCCAATTAAATTACTAGCCAGAAACAAGATCACTTCACCCACACACTCTCTCTCTCTCTCTCACACACACACACACACATATAAATCCCCCAAAGACCCTTTTTTTTCCTCAAGTTGATCACAGCAATTTGGAGAAAAACAATGGTGGGCTGACTCTCTCTCTCTCTCTCTCTCTCTCTCTCTCTCGGTTTCTTTTTATACATCCTTCATTACAACTTTCTTGGTCTCACATTAATTTATTACTATGATCATAGGAAGGAGTTGAGAACAGACTAGCAGAAGGGTCAAACGGTGAATGGGATGGATACGTAGACTGGAAGGGCAAACCAGCTTTGAGAGGCAAACATGGTGGAATGATCGCTGCTTCCTTCGTTTTGGGTAATTTATTATAACCATCTCTCTATCTCTAACGAATATTAATTATATATCAAATGTGTTTATTATTACATGTATATGTATGTATGTAGTTGTGGAAGTGTTGGAGAACTTGGCGTATCTGGCAAATGCGAGCAACTTGGTTTTGTACCTTTCCGAGTACATGTACTTTTCTCCCTCGGATTCTGCCAACGCCGTCACCAATTTCATGGGCACCGCCTTTCTCCTCGCCCTCCTCGGCGGCTTCTTGTCCGATGCCTTCTTCACCACTTATTACATCTACCTCGCCAGCGCTGCCATCGAATTCCTGGTAAATACTATTTAATATGATTTTTTATTTATTATATGATGTAATAAGGAGCGAAAACACTAGATGCACGGGAAGTCGTTACTCCCTATCCCTTTCTCACCTGTTTTTTTTTTTTTTTTTTAATATCTTACATTTTTTTGGACTTTTCCGCTCTCTCTCATCTTAATTAATGGAGTAACGACGAGGAAATTTGTGACTTCTAGGTACACACACATGTACTCCTCATCGCATCATAGACAATAACTATAAATTTATTAATAATATTGTCCATCGTGTCTAATCTATACTAAACTTCAATGCCATGTTCTGAAAAAAAAGGGCTTAGTACTCCTCACAATACAAGCACGTTCAAGCTCTTTAAAGCCGCCCAAGTGCGACCATGCAACGAACCCTAGCGAGCCATGTCGGCCAGTCCACGGCCCGCGGGCAGCAATGCTATTCTTGGGCCTATACTTGGTGGCCCTCGGCGTCGGGGGAATCAAAGGGTCTTTGCCGGCCCACGGAGCCGAGCAGTTCGACGAGAGCAATCCCGAGGGAAGGAAGCGAAGGTCGACTTTCTTCAATTACTTTGTGTTCTCTCTGTCGTGCGGAGGGCTCATCGCGGTTACCTTCGTCGTGTGGGTCGAGGACAATAAGGGATGGCAGTGGGGGTTCGGGATTTCGACGCTCGCCGTCCTGCTTTCTGTGCCCGTCTTCTTGGCCGGTTCGAGGTTTTATAGGAACAAGGTTCCCGTCGGAAGCCCACTTACCACAATTTGTAAGGTATATTGTGAAATTTCGTTATTGAGCCGGCCCGCATAGGAAGAGCGTTGTCCATATAAGCGATGAACTTCCATTCTAAAATCAATTGGTGATATGTGGGGTGGTTCATCTACTTATATACCAATCAAACTCTCATCAATTAATCGACGTGGGACACATGTGAGTTTTTTAGGGTTCTCATTCTTAACATATATACATTCGCTTAACTTACGTTTTGCTGAATGACCACCGACTCACCTAAACGATTAAGATCGTGGGCAGTTATCATCTTCTATTTTATATATTATATTTCCAAAAGACCCACTCACGTATGGACTGATTTTTCCAAATCTAGCCTCGATGCGTAATTTTTTTATAATGGTGGTCGTGAGAGGATTCACTCAACAGCATATACAGGTGCAGGACTATAAGATAATATATATATTTTTCACTTAACGGTTACTGACCAGTTCACCTAAAATTTTAAGCTTGTAGTAGGTTCCTCATATATTATATTTCCAACACGTCCTCCACCACTTCTATGCTGATTTCTTCATTATATAGCCTAAGACAGTGTAATCTTTTTAACAGGTCACTAATTGTTCCATAAAACCCTCTATGCTAAACAGGTCCTATTGGCAACCATCCTAGGAGGCATTTGCAAGCCAAAGAATAACGACGAGCAACGCCATCGCCAGCATGGCGGCCCCGAGCCCATCTCCATCGTCCCAACCGCCAAAACAGCCATCGCTCGAACCGTCCAACAGCCTCAAGTTCCTAAACCGAGCATCATCGACGTCGAACAATATTCCGCTGCTAAAATGCTCGGCCCAGCAAGTCGAGGAGGTCAAATCCGTGCTCAAAATCCTCCCAATCTTCGCAAGCACCATAATGCTCAACTGCTGCCTGGCGCAGCTCTCGACCTTCTCCGTACAACAAGCGGCCACCATGGACACGAAGCTCGGCTCGCTGACCGTACCGCCCGCCTCCCTGCCCGTATTCCCCATCGTCTTCATCATGGCCCTCGCGCCTATCTACGACCATGTAATAATACCCTTCGCACGAAGGGTTAGAAAGAGTGAAATGGGCATCACGCACCTACAGAGGATAGGGTTAGGGTTGGTGCTGTCGATCGTAGCCATGGCCGTAGCTGCGCTCGTCGAGGTTAGGAGGAAGAGGGTGGCCGTGGCTCACGGCGCTGGGAAATCGCCGCTGCCCATAACGTTTTTGTGGATTGCGTTTCAGTATCTGTTTCTGGGCTCGGCTGATCTGTTCACTTTGGCTGGGCTTTTGGAGTTTTTCTTCACGGAGGCGCCGTTTAGTATGAGGTCTTTGGCTACTTCTCTTTCTTGGACTTCGTTGGCTATGGGGTATTACTTGAGCACGGTGATTGTTTCGATTGTGAACAAGGCGACGGGCGGCGGCGGCGAGCACGGCGGTGGGTGGCTGTCGGGGGGAGATTTGAATGGGTATCGTCTCGAGAGGTTTTATTGGTTGATGTGTGTTTTGAGTGGGTTGAATTTTGTTAATTATCTTTTCTGGGCTTTGAGGTATAAGTATAGATCCGTTGATGGATAGTGTGGATTGGGTAAGTGAGGGAACTGTAAGATAATTGTTTCCCTTGTAAGAACGTCGTCGTACGTCTTCGATGGACGCTGATCATAGTAAAAGATTATATATAAGTAGACAAAAAAATGCAAATGTTTAAGATTTTGCTATAAGCCTACCTCGATTTTTAATTATTCCTTAAATAATAATGTAAGAAGTTTTAATCGCGTAGACATGGCCGCTTTCAGGACACGTCAGCATGAGGGAGACTCATTCTTCGCCTGACCGAGCAGCTGCCCGAGTTCGCGTGGAGTTACCCGATTTCTTGCACTATAATAAATAAAGGAGAAATAATAGTTTATAATTTATAATCTACTGCAGAAACTATAAAAATTTAAGCTCGGGGTATGAAATGTTTTTTTAGAAGCAATGATGTATGGAGTCGTAGAAATCAAATCCAATTACGAAAAATAATTACGTAAATCACGAGAAACAATTGCAATATCTGAAGATTGTACTATAATATCATTGCCAATTTCATTTTCTCCGGGCAGACCTTTTTTGGTTAATTTTTATAATTTGATTAGATAGTCAAAATACAATCTTGGATATGCTATAATTTTTCTCTTTTTTCCTTTCTCTTTCGTTTCTCCTTTTTAATGTAATTACAATTCCTCATTCAATAAAACATTATTGCAAACTTTTCACATTTTGTTGGATTGAACTGAACTGGTCCAGCGCAGCATACTTCCTTGGTGTCTTTTGTTGAGATTACCCACTTCTTTTTTTCTTTTTTCTTTTCTCAAGAGGGCAAATCTCATGGGTGTTGAGTAGTAATAGATTTTTTACTTTTTGTACTGTGATAATTATCTTTAAAGGATATTATCTCATCAGCTTGATTGTTTAGTGTGCCAAAGGCTAAGGGTAAAGTTTTCTTCTGCTTCGAAAGTTAAGCTGTGTGATCTGCAATCACATAGCGCCTTTTTACACCCTTCATTTGAATTTCCATGCAATTTAATCATGTGGGCCTGAGCTATATCACTGGTTTCGAAGGCGCTTTATTTATTTGAATCATCTGATGTGCACAAAAATCGTTTTATTAACGTTTCTTTAAATTTTCTCCATATTGGGCGTTGAGTTGTTTCATTTGCTTCGAGGGGCATTTTGGTGTGTAATCTATCCTCCATTTTGCTGAATTTTCGGTCCGAAAGTTTTGATTATTGGGGTTTGAGAGATGGGATTAGTTGATGACGGCTTAAAGCTGGAGTCTTGTGATGCAATGAAATCCAAGGACGGCAAGAAAAAAATCACTTACGTCGATACTGCAGTGGAAAGTAGTTGCTGCGTTAAATTGAAGTATATTACCAATACAACTACATGTTCAAGATCTAAAGTTGACACCTCTATTACAAGCATCAGCACTAATGGTAATGATTCTTTCTCCGCTTCGTTCTGTTATTTATACTTTCAGATTTGATGCGTATGTTGTTTGCTGTGTTTGGAGATGCTTGTTTGTGATTCCCATGCTTGAATGTGTTATCCGTGTGAAGCAATTGAATAAGTTCTTGTCAAGAATCCCATGTTGATTGAATAAGTTCTTGAAAGCTCCAGTGAGTTTTAAACAAAGCCCTTAATTGAATGCAGTTGTTAGTTCATATTATTGCCAAAGAACAGTTCTTGGATTGTGGGTTGTGTCTGCGTTCCAAATTAAGTCATAGCATTCATTATCTGAAAGAAGCAGTCGTTAGTTAATCTTCACAACTTCTTACCGTTTACGTGACTCGGGAAAGATTTGGCACTTATGAATTGTTCGAAACATTGACAAAGCTTCATTATCGATATGTGAAACAGATGTAAAAACTGGTAATGATTCGTGCAAAGACCGACTAGTCATTGCATCTGTGATCCAATCCACAACCACTAGCACTGCAGAGAGCAGTTCTTCGAGCAGCACTAAGCTCGAGGATGACCTCAAAATCTCTTCTCGCCTCCGAAAATTCGCCTTTATAGACCTCAAAATGGCGACCAGAAATTTCAGGCCAGAATCTTTACTCGGCGAAGGAGGTTTTGGCTGTGTCTTTAAGGGATGGGTCGAAGAGAATGGGACGGGGCCCGTCAAGCCTGGGACGGGATTAACTGTAGCTGTTAAGACCTTAAACCACGACGGTCTTCAGGGACACAAAGAATGGCTGGTCTGAATTCTGATTATCTTAACCTTTTTTCTCGAGATTTTATCAAATTTCTCTAGTTATTTTTCTTACTATCATCGTGACTTATTTGGTAGGCTGAAGTGAATTTCTTGGGCCACCTTATTCATCCGAATTTGGTTGCATTAATCGGTTATTGCATCGAAGACGATCAGAGATTGCTCGTATACGAGTTCTTGCCCAGAGGAAGCTTGGAGAACCATCTCTTCAGAAGTATATATAGTCTCCATCCCACTTTAATGCTTGATTTCATTTCCTTTTCTGCATCATCTGCAAAAAAACCATATCATGATTTTACAGATAGCTGCCATCTTTATTACATTTATCTTCATTCTGTCAGATTAACATCTCTTATTACAACATTTGATGATTTTCGAATTTCATTAAATTCGTAGGATCATTGCCTCTTCCGTGGTCCGTTAGGATGAAAATAGCCTTAGGCGCTGCTAAGGGCCTTACATTCCTTCACGAAGAATCCGAAAAACCAGTCATATATCGCGATTTTAAGACGTCGAACATCCTCTTAGACGCTGTCAGCACATTAAAACTACTTTATTTCATTACCAACGCATCCCAGGTTTCTCATATATTCGTAAATCGACCCCATAAATCAAAATATTTTCAGGAATATAACGCCAAACTCTCCGATTTCGGGCTCGCCAAAGACGCCCCCGATGAAGGAAAAACTCACGTTTCGACCCGAGTAATGGGAACCTACGGCTACGCCGCCCCAGAATACGTAATGACTGGTATTAAGATCAATTCATTTCGCGTAATCACAAAAATTTTCTTGATTCGTTATTACGAAAAATGCGCTCATCGTTTCTTTCGAAATAAAAAAAAAAAAGGACATCTGAGCTCGAAGAGCGACGTGTACAGCTTTGGAGTCGTCCTCTTAGAAATGCTTACGGGGCGAAGGTCGATGGACAAGAACCGCCCGAACGGTCAGCACAACCTAGTCGAGTGGGCCCGGCCCCACCTCGGAGAGAGGAAGAGGTTCTATCAGCTAATCGACCCGCGGCTCGAGGGCCATTTTTCGGTCAGAGGGGCTCAGAGGGCGGCTCAGCTGGCGGCTAGGTGTCTGAGCCGTGATCCCAAGGCTAGGCCGTTGATGAGCCAAGTCGTCGAGGCTTTGGAACCTCTGCCTAGCCTTAAGGACATGGCTACTTCGTCTTACTACTTTCGGGCCATGGAAGCCGATCGGGCCGCGGGC
Source organism: Craterostigma plantagineum (assembly GCA_027422505.1). Lineage (NCBI taxonomy): Eukaryota > Viridiplantae > Streptophyta > Magnoliopsida > Lamiales > Linderniaceae > Craterostigma > Craterostigma plantagineum. The sequence goes on from JAPQWV010000028.1 coordinate 12,653,431, forward strand.
TCGAGCCCGAATGGGAGGAACGGGCTTAGGACGAACCTGAGAAGCCTTTCTGCCGTTAACAGTTCTCGTGCTTCGCCGGCGGTTGATGAATTGGCGAAATCTAATGGTAGTACTTGAATTATTATAATTGGTAAATGATCTTTGTTTATATGTGTCATTTGTAATGTATTTATGCCGATCCAATGTAATAGTTCATTGGAAGTCATGAAATAGGATGATATGCCTAAATTTGGCTCTGGTTTTCTAAGGTAGAAAAACAAACAAGGTAGATTAAATATATACTCTAGGCGGGTGGGTATAAACCGTAAGTTTGGTCTGTTAAGTAATAATAGTATTTAATTAAAAGAAAATTACTCACTACATTTTATTTTTATATTCATATTTACCCTTCTAGTTTTAGTAATTATTATTTAATAATTAATAAATGCATTTATAAATTAAATAGCACAGACGTAGTGTGCAATTTAGACTAGGTGCCCGTTTGGTTTGCAAGATTAGCCCAGATAATATAAATAGTACATTGTAATATTATGTTTGGTATTTTATTTACAGCCTGCAATTAATGACTAAGCCCATTATAAAAGTAGAAGCCCTAAGATAGCTGAGTTGAAAGGGTAAGATTAATTATAATTGGCTTGTTATAGTTAAATTTATGATGGGCCTTATACCTGTTATAACAACCAAACGCACCCTTGTAATTACGGCGTACGCTGTGGGGTTTTGAAAATTAGTTAAAGCGGTTATGGCGTGGAAGAAAGACGACTATTGTATTGTATAAAAGGCGTGTTATTGATCATTTATTGTCAGCATTTTGATAAGGATTTAAACAAATGAGCAACAGTATATGTACAAACGGTAATACTATTCCATTTTCACCCAAATGAATATGGATTACACGATAGATAAATAGATATTATAGAACATTACAACTTATTACAAAGTCCCCTGCATACAAAAAGGAAGGAGATCGAGTTGAACCCCTCTACTTGATATCTAAATTATGATAGTAATGAAGTAAGAATGTGCTTTTTCACTACGTATACACTAATGGCTTCTCTAGCCAAAAGCTTTAAGTACAACGTTGGATATATGGCCCTTATCCAACTTCTGTCACAAGAAACAAACAAAAGAATCACAAATTAACCATATGATGGTGATCATCAAAACCCAAAGCCCCCCCATAAACAAAAGAAAAGGAAAGAAAATTGCTGACGATCAAAGGGTGGTCGGTTGATCTCGCAAAAAAAAAAAAAAGAGAATCTTTGAGCGCTCCATCGCTCCAAGATTGATAGAAAAAAATGAGGTGATATAAATCTTCGCAAAACCTACTTGTTTAAAAAAAGTGCAGGTCGAGATATCTGCGAAAATACGAGAGGAAAAAACAAACTCGCAGAGGGGAAAATTCGAGGAGAGAAGATGTTCGATGCTGTTTATGGATTATTAAAGAGAGATCTCTTGCATTGTGGAGGTTGAGAAGGGTTCGTGTTTTGATTCGTCGTCATGGAATCGATACCGAGAGTTTTCATCAAGAAATGTTTTTCCTGCAGAAATTTTAGCAAAAAAGAGAAGAAAGAAAATGATTAAGGATGCAATGAGATATGGTGTGCCAATCTGCAAACATCATCATACCTTAGAGATCTTGCCTTCATTATTAAGAGTTTAAAAGCTTGCAATAAATTCTTACACTTTCAGAAAATTTTGGGCTTGGAATAGTTGCAGCCAATGCTCTAAACAGTGGCGTCGCCTGAATAGGCAAGTCGAGATATTCGCACGCCAACATTATACTTTCTGGGCACACGAACAAACACACGATCTAATAAAAAAAAACGAATTTTTTCCGTCTAATCAAAGATCTAATGAGATCATTAGAGCTGATACCTCACCTTCATTTGGAGAAGTGTAATTTCCATTATCGTTGATCAAGTGCATATCAAGATCGGTTTTTGGAACGAGATCTTCCCACGAGTCAGTTATATTACACTGCACATTTGTTGTTGATTCTGTACTATACTCGGAACTCCCTTGCGATGATTCGTACATATCGTGCTTCAGTAGATCTTCAAGAACCTAAACCATGTTTTACCACTACAGAGTCAATCATCTCTTTATTGCAGCAGCATCAGACAAACCCATAACCAAAGTTTGTAGATTTACGATCTTACATTAACACTTTCCAAATTAGTCTGAGATCCAAAGCCAGTTTCACTGGTAAGAACGCATTGTGCCAAGACTGCAAATGGTGATCCAAACTCACAAGCCATGGGACTTTCTGTGATATTTGATCTGCCAAGAGATCGAAAACTTAATAATAAGATCATTGATCCTTGATATAAATTTACAAAATCAGAGCGACATTGTCAATAACATACCGTAATTTTTTGTCACTTTGGATTGCGTTGTTATTACTTGGGCCATCTTGAGAAAGAACCCTTTTGTTGTTTAAGTTGATGTAAGAAGATGGGCTGCTGTTTTCTTCTTTCGTCGACGAGGATGATAAGGCTTCATCAAGCTTTGCTCTTTTCTTGCACAGAGTGCTGAATCTGTTTTTCACCGCATTGTCGGTTCTGTGTAGTAAGGCGGAGAACGTTTATCAGCAGATTCAAGAACCTTAGAGAAGTACAAAAATCTAAGAAATATTTTGTCTAGAGTGAAGTAACATTCACCTGCCTGAAACCACCTTTGCAATCTCAGTCCATCTGTTGCCATATATTTTCTGAGCCTACAACAAAGAAGATTTTTCATCATCACATCACATCAAATCTCATTGAAAGCTTCAAAATAATATAGAAAATTTTGAGCTGGGTTGAAATATAAATCTGCATATATACATACACACAGAAAAGGACTGACATACCTCACATAAGAGCATGTCTTCATCTGGCGACCATCCTCCTTTCTTGAAATCAGAGTTCAAATAAGTGAACCATCTGTGTTAAAAAAAACAGTCTTTTTTCATGAAACTTCTAAAATCAGAGCATCAGTCATAAAAACAGAGTGTAAAGAAAAGCTTAAGCATCAATTAACGAGGGGAATGAATGAGTAGAAAATTGCAGACTCAACGTAATACAACCTCCTTCTGCATTGCCTCGTTGTCTTGTCCTTGAAATTTGATGCAATAACTCCCCAGCTGAAAATAGGATCGCATTAAGTCAAACTTCAAAAAGCATGAATCAGATCATTCATCGCACCAAAGAGAAATTTTATTACCTTTCAGTCCCATGTAGATGAATCTGTTTCCGAAGAATATCATCTTCCTGTCCTTAATAAAACAAATTAAATTACAGCGATGAAAAAGAATAAGCAAAGAACGTGGAGAAACAGCTCTCACACACACAAACACACACCTCTTGAGACCAAGAAACTATAGGCCTTGTCTTCTTCTTTAGCACTTCTTCACTGTTAGTCTTGATAACCTTCTTCTTCATATTCTGTGAGCTTTGCAAGTTTATTTTCTTACTAACATGCTGAAAAATTACATGCGCATTTATTTTATAACAACCAAGAAAGATTTTACACAAAAAAAAGATGAATGAAAGGACCCGTTGAGAAAAGATAAACACTTTTAACCCTTTTCTCCTTTACAGAAGCTGTTTGCTTCCCAAAACGGAACTGCACAGTTCCACCCCAAAAAATCGATCTTTTTACACAAAAAAACCCCTTAAAACGAAACCCAAATCGCATAGGATTCTAATTTCCTTTCTCATCTTAGCTTTCTGATCAAAACGGTAAGCATATGAACTAGAAAACCAAGAATCATTTACGCAAGGTGTTGTAGACTATAGAGAATCTTGAGCTCATATGCATAATGAATGTATTATAACTGAGTGCGCATGCATCGAGATTTGAAAAAGGAGAGCTTCGAACTTGTAATCTAAGTATACAAATGACAGAGAACAATATTTTTTTAAAAGGAAATAATAACGATCGTGTTCAAAGGATAATGGCTGCTTTAGAAATCCACGTGCTTTTTCTCACTGGTGATAACCGAAATACAGTGGTGAGGTGTAGAAAAACACACACACACATCGATGTTGGTCAATCAAATCATCACGTTTCGTGCAGAGGGTTAGTTAATATAATAGCAGTTTATTAGTTTAAAAATATAATTTCTCAAAATTCCATGTTTTACCAAACGTTTGAACATTGAAGCTCCCAAGGTTGTCAAAAATACTTATTTTAGGTCTTCCATTGTTTTCTGTAAGCAGATATAGTATGAACTTAAAGACTTGTCACGTGAAACAAAGAATATTTGCACAAGACGACCATCGATTATTCTTGTTCATTGGTACCTTGTCGCACTATAATAAATAATAGGAAAGAAAATTGAGTAACTATATGATACTTTTGAACAGCTATTATACGACGAAAGAGCATAAAGAACAGCTGATAATGGGGACATGTAAGTTTCTGTTTCGATGATTTATTTCGATTTTGGGAGATTTGATCGGTCAAATGCTATTATTTATATAACAGATATGGATCCAATATTCTGACAATGGCATAGCTGTAAAACACAAACAAAAAGAATGTATGGCTTCTGCTTTCATGTATCCTCTCCCGTCTTTATGTCATGTCATTTGAACAATAACAAGTGAAGATAAATAAATATATACGTAGTATTTAATATTTGATGATGGGAAAAAAACTTGGCAAGTATCATTTTCGGAGGAGCCTATGGAGAAAAAGAAAAGCGAGACGTATTGCTATCGAATCATTTCAAAGAGTAGTAGGGTATCCATTAATAAAGACTGGATATGCTATAATGTTGTGCTGATATATTAAAGTTGATGCAGATTTTAAAACAAGTTAGTTGCACATACGTATCAAAATAAAGGGCTGGTCTCTAATCTTGGACTAGAATTGCTTCCATTTACTGCCACTCGATTTGAATTTTTTGAACTATTAGAAGGTTTTTATTGGCGAGCATGTTGTAGTGTGTGTGGGTGTGTATACATATAGTTAGGGCAGTATATATATCTAATGACTAACGTTCACCTTAGGACATGGAAGTACTAAGTAGTAAGCAAAACCATCATTGGTTGCAAGAAACTATGAAAAGGAGGAGAGTGCATCGAGGCCCAAGTTCCAAAAAGAGATCGATCGTGCATGGTGGGACATGTAAGCTTTATATATAATAACAAAATATATATTTTAATTTCAATAGATAACCATCTTCAATGAGTCATCATTTCAATTAGGCGTGTAATCCACAAACAGGGATGTGCCAAGTGCCACACTTGGTGCTCATTATTATTAGATAAAAAAAAAAGAAATTTAAGGTAATTATGGGTAAGCTATCAACTTTTTGAGTTAAAAGTTTGATCATATGATTACTCTAATAAGCTTAAGTGCTTGAAGACCGACCTCTACTTTGTAATGTTAGCTCCATTAACGCACTTTATAAAACTATTATCTTACTTAAGCTCTTAATTCCTTCTACGGTGAATATTCCATCATGCATATTTTTAGTTTTTTTTTTTCGATTTAGGTTTTATGTGACTTGTCGGAATTTACCGATCATGTGGGTTGTGACATTAAGAGTTCGACTTTTAAGTTCATAAATTTAATAAAATAATATTTAATTTAAATTCGGGCTTTCCTCCTTATCTTTTTCTGCAAAGTGAAAATCACCACGCTCTCCTAAAAGAGAGATTAAGGGAATCCTATGCTCATTCATATTCACTATCCCACTTTTGTTTATTACTAGGTTGCTCTATGTGATGGATACGGAATTTTAATACAAACTTGCACTACTTGTTAAAATTTGAATCCCCCTGTATTCATTTTATACATATCTATATAGTATGATGTTATTTTACTTTTTATTATGATGTGGAATATGGATTTACCTGTATACATTTTGTTGGAGGGATGAGTACAAAGACTAAATATAATAAAGTTTTACAATACCATACTGGGAAAAAATGTTATTATAAATGTTATTATACAAAGTATGCATCACCTCTTTAGCTTCTTTTAATAAAGAAGGTATAACCCACAGTCACATTGTTCTCTGATATTCAACCATGATGACTTTGCTTTTGTTTCAGAACGAGTTGCATAAAAAACCAAATCAGAACCAAGGGTTTAAATGTACAATATTGTTATTGTAGAAATTATTAAAAAAAAAAATAGAATATGATGTTAATTGAAATTTTCTCGAATCGTTTTTCCAGCCCAATAAAAAGAACATGCGAATTGGTGGTCTGGGCTGGGCCAAAAAATGTCCAAGAATTTCTTCCCAAGCAATGGCCAATACAATGCCACGTCATCACCACCACCCAATCCACCCAAAAAGAAAATAATCATACAAAAAACAAAATAATAAGCTCCTCAATAACGATACACCACTTTCAAGAAGTAGCACCACAATGTCAACGGTTGCCACCACAGCTGCCGCGCCGCCTTTCACCGCCGCCTTCCCAACCACCTCACTCCACCACCCCAAACCACCACCCTACATCACCGCCCTCCGAACCCATCTCCGCCCAATCACAAGACTCCACGCGTCGGCGGCGTCCTCACCCAAACCCTTCGCCGCCGCCCCCCAAAAAGAGACCATATTCTTCGACGGAGGTGCCCACTACGGCGACCTCGTGGCGAACCTCCTCCTCGGATTCACCCTCCTTTGGCTCCCCCTCACCCTCGCCGCCGTCTTCCGAGCCTTTTACCTGAGATACAGATTCACCGACCTAAGAGTCACCGTCATCTCCGGCCTCACCGGCGAGGACAGAAGCGACTTCTCATACGACGTCGTCAGAGACGTTCAGGTCGTGCCGAGGTTCATCGGCGAATGGGGTGACGTCATCATCACGTTGAAGGATGGAACCAAGGTAGATCTTAGGAGCGTTCCCAAGTTCAGAGAGATCGCAAAGTACTGCCTCGCCATGGCTGAGAAACCTGCGGTTGTTAAAGAAAGTGGCCCCAAAGGTTTTTGACCAACTGTTCTATATTTCTGTATTATAACTAAATTTCCAATGCTATTTTCGTTATTACTGCTTGTATAATTGCAAGATTTGATAATAATGGATGGTGTACGTTAATTACATAAAATCTTCTTACCATCATCACATCGAACGACGTGACATTTTGGTACATATACGTCGTATTCTTCGCTTTACCAATGCGTCGTTTCATCAAATCTTTTCACATAATATATATATGTAAAGCCTCTCAATAGCATAACACGCACAAAAAACTTTACATTATATTATAAAGCTATTCATTCACAAATCAAAGCTTAAGATGGACGCAGCCAACTCAGTTCGCCGCGATTTATTCAGCAAACTGAACAAAGACATCATAGACATAATCCTAACTAAGCTCCCAACAAAAGACGCCGTTACCACATGCGTCTTATCAAGATTCTGGCGAGACAAATGGACTTCGATGCCTCACGTCTCGTTCCACGACAGAATCTCGGAAAATCCCGGGCAAGAAGACGACGACAACGTTCCCTTCGACGATCGAATGATACGCTTCATCGAAGGTTTTCTGTCCATGCACAGAGGAAATATCGAAAAGCTCCACTGGCAAACAGAATACGCTTCGGACAACCTCGACGCAGATCGATGGCTCGCAGACGTATTTCGTCGCGGAGATAATCGACGACTGCTCAAGGAGCTTACGATCAATTTCAGAACGGGCAACGTTTTCGCAGTCCCGCCATGCTTATTTTCTTGCGCTGGGCTTAAAATTTTGACGCTCTCTTTTTGCTCGGTGGAAATTCCGCAGGGATTCGAGGGTTTCCCATGCATGAAGAGTATCGACTTTATAGAGGTTACGATTACAGATGATGACTTGTCGAACCTCGTCTCTAACTGCCCGATTCTCGAGAAGTTGAAAATCGAAGACTTTGTGGCTCCAGATTTAGAATTTCGAGCGACTAATCTCAAGTGTCTGAATTTGTTCGGATACTTTATAAACCTTAACGTAGAAATCAGTCCTTCGATCCTCGTCGACGTGAAGCTCGAATTTGGTGATTGGTTTACGGACGAAGATCTTCGCTTAAGGTGCACTAGCATTAGGAAATTCATACGCCGCATCGATAGGCTCGAGAAGATTTCTGGCGATTTAACGAAGGTAAATGAGGAATCTCTTGTGTATATCATTACATTTATGCATGAGGTTGTTTATTCATTAATGTTTTTTTTTCTTTCTTCTTTTTTGAAAGACTTTAAGCGCGGGCGGCGGCAATAGCAGCATATTTAGAAACTTCGAATCGTTGGCGCAAATCGATCTGTTCGAGGTTAGCTTCGACGATCCGAGGGAGGTTTTGTCTGCGCTTCATCTCATATTTTCTGCGCCGAATTTGAAGGAACTGTACATTCATGTGAGTTATAAATCTCTTGTTTCTATTTATGCCGATTGCTTGCCACGTAGGTCAAACGTAGTAATATATGTAAAAATAAAAATCATTGGCCTTTTTTCTTCTTTTGGTCAAATATATTAGGGTGTGAGTGAGGCTGAGTACGATATCGAACACCCAATGGATGAAATCGATGGCGATGAATTTCTGGCCAATCGAACGCTCGAAAAGCTGCAAGTGGTGGAGATTGGAGGGCAACCGTATATGTTTCTTGGCGCGAAATTAATCGAATTGTTGCTTGGTCGTTCGCCTTCTTTGGTGAAGATGACGATCGACGAACTAGAGCCGTCCGATTATTTCTTGGGCGAAGAGATTAGCCAAAGAGACTATTTGAGCTTTCATAGGGCTTCTCAGAATGCATCCATCGTCGTCTTCGATTTGACTGAAGAATTAATATAATGGGATCGCACTTATGGTCTTAAGCTGGGATAGAATTGTTTATTTTATTAATTAATTGAGAAAGACTCGATCTTTGAGGTCAACGAACCAAATCTATTTTTAGTATACATGAATGTATGTTCATACTTACTTAAATTCGCTTAATTTATCAAGAACTGTAGAACCCAAGTCAAATTGATCCACAAAATAAATGATGCTTCAGCCTTCAACACAAACAAATTTGATATACAAATATGTGGCAGGAGAAGGAAAAAAAATGAGGAGAGGAATATCATTGTTACAAAGCTTTTGGTCATACAGTACTGTCAATACACAGATGCAGATTTTTCCGTCGATAGAATAATATGTACACATTTCGTTCGTATATCACCTATATCTCTTACACAAGCACGAGCTTCTTCAACTACATATTAAATTAGTTCTTTTTCATTCCCCAACCCCTTTGAGATATATATGGTATGGAATCGCATGAATGGCCTCGCTGGTAAGAGCATGTGCAGTAGGGCCATGGTAAACATAAATGAACCACACTTATTTCATCAGGGATAAGAAATATTTCCTCATTTATTGTTGGCTGGGAAATAAAAATATTCGAAGATTGTGTAGCACACAATTTCCTTAAAATAGATTCGCTCCCTCACGTATGTGCTAGAGGTTCACGAGCGTCTATTTCCCAGGATACTTCGAAAAAAAACACGGCGTTCGTTTCGCACAAAAACGACACCGACTACGAACGGAACAAGAAATATAGCAGAAATAATATTTGAGGAATATTTTCTTATTTATCTTCTTTTAATTCTTGTATATTTGTTGTGTTTCTTCCTTTGGCCAAATGACCTATTTATAGCCAAAATATTGGAATAAAAAATAAATAATTTTTTTTTTTTTTTTATATTACAAAGTGGAATACACGTTTGGGTGGTGAGGAGTGGTTAAAAGACCACTCAATTACAAAGCCACCAATCCCAACTTCTAGAAGTTGGGCCTTCTAGAAGTTGGGCCGTTATTGGGCCAAAACCGAAGCCCAATAACATTAATTTCAAAGCCCACTTCAATAAGTAAAAATAAATTTTTTTTTTCTAATTAATTCTCATTCACAAAAGATAATTTATAAATCAACTATAATATAAATTATCTAACAATCCCCCACATGAATGAGAATTGTTTGGTTAATGTTTCTGCTAATCTAATGATACTCTGCATAGAGGATAGTATGTTTTACCATTTGAACTTCCTCCTTGTATGCACGCTTGGTTTACTGCAGTCCAGTAGAACGCGATGTCTTTGAACTGTCCCGCTTTCCGTGTAAACGAACCCACGTACAATACACAGAGACCATTTTTCTCTTGTTCCGTTCTCATGGTTTTGTCCAGTACGGCCATGGACACGTCCTGATTCTGCGAGGGTTTTTAATGAACTAAGCCTTTCAGTTCTCCTTTGAAGCGGCCCCACTTCTCCCTAACATAGGTGACTTGTCACGTCGCGAGTATTTTCTATCAATACTCTATGATAGTCATTAAAGCATCATAATGCTAGCCTTTTCCGTCATCACTGTTTCTTGACAGGAATGAGCGGGGTTATCCCCCACAGTGATATCAAGTCCTAAAATTAGGTTGTCCCTTTGAACCTAGATCTTGGGATCTCCAGTCACATAGGTAGGGTTTTCCTTCTTAGCACTTTTATACGTTAAGGCTTTAAGCCCATCCCTCTCGTCAACCTTTCAACCGCATCTCTATTTAACCCTTTGGTTAGCGGATCCGCAATGTTATCCGTCGATTTTACATAATCAATCGAGATAACTCCAGTTGAGAGCAGTTGTCTAATGGTATTATGTCGACGACGTATGTGTCTCGACTTACCATTATACATAGTACTCTGTGCTCGTCCAATAGCCGATTGGCTATCGCAGTGTATGCATATAGGCGGCACAGGTTTTTTCCATTTAGGAATATCCTCCAAGAAATGGCGTAACCATTCAGCTTCTTCTCCACATTTATCCAAGGCAAAGAACTCGGATTCCATAGTGGATCTCGCTATAACCGTTTGTTTCGAGGATTTCCAAGACACAGCAGCTCCAGCGAGTGTAAACACATAGCCACTTGTGCTCTTAGAGTCCTTCATGTCAGATATCCAATTTGCATCTGTGTAGCCTTCTAACACAGCCGGATATCGACCATAATTTAATCCATAGTCTCGAGTATACCGTAAGTATCTCAAAACCCGTATTATAGCGGTCCAATGATCCGCACTCGGATTGCTCGTGTACGAACTCAGTTTACTTATAGCATAAGCAATATCTGGCCTAGTACAGCTCATTAGATACATCAAGCTTCCGATAATCCGGGAGTATTCTACTTGAGAAATAGCCTCCCCGCGATTTTTCGACAAATGAACGCTTCGATCTAATGGAGTTCTAGCAACACCAGAATCACCCTTGCAGAATTTGTCGAGAATTTTGTCTACGTAATGAGCTTGACTCAAAACAAGACCGTTACTCGTTCGTTTGATTTTAATTCCTAAAATCACGTCCGCAAGTCCCATATCTTTCATGTCAAATTCGAATTTAACATATCCTTGGTAGACTTGACCATTTTGTCGTTACTACCAACAATGAGTATGTCGTCTACATACAGACATAAAATAACATAGTCATCGCCCGTTTCCTTTGAGTAAACGCATTTATCGCTCTCATTGATTTTAAAGCCGTAGTTGATCATCGCGTGATCAAACTTTTCGTGCCACTTCTTAGGGGCTTGTTTCAAACCATACAAAGATTTGATCAATCTACAGACTTTCGTTTCGGTTCCCGGAGCACGAAAACCCTCGGGTTGCTCCATATATATTTCTTCGTCTAATTCACCGTTTAAGAAAGCTGTTTTGACATCCATTTGATGTACTTCCAAATTTCTTAAGGACGCGATAGCAAGTATCATCCTTATCGAATTTATTCTCGTCACAGGAGAATATGTATCAAAGTAATCTAAGCCTTCGCGTTGCTTGAATCCTTTGATAACAAGTCTGGCTTTATACTTTTCTACAGACCCATCTGGTCTCATTTTCCTTTTAAAGATCCATTTTGATCCTAAAGGTTTACATCCCTTTGGAAGATCAACTAACTCCCAAGTGTGATTCTGCAAAATAGAATCAATCTCGCTTTTTATGGCTTCTTTCCATAAAGGCCCGTCCACGGAGCTCACTGCTTCGTTATAAGTCAGCGGTTTCTTTTCAATCAAAAATGTAACAAAGTCATCACCAAATGATTTCTCTATTCGGGCACGCTTGGTTCGTCTCGGTTCAATCTCATGAACCGTACTAGGAGTCTCGGTTTCTATATCATCTCGTTTAGATGTACCGGATCCATAATCGGATTTACAAGGAAATACATTTTCAAAGAAATACGCATTCCTTGATTCCATGACCGTGTTCTTGTGTATATCCGAAATTTTCGAATCATATACAAGAAACCGATATGCCGTACTATTGTGTGCATATCCTATGAAAATACAGTCCACCGTTTTAGGACCAATTTTTACTGCTTTAGGCGCAGGTACGGCTACCTTCGCCAAACACCCCCACATTCGCAAATGTTGGTACGAAGGCGTCTTTCCTTTCCATAACTCATATGGAGTTTTATTCATTTTCTTTCGAGGTATCCTATTTAATAGGTAATTACTCGATAAGATAGCTTCGCCCCACATATTAGGCGGTAGACCTGAACTCAGTAACATCGCATTCATCATCTCTTTTAATGTGCGATTCTTTCGTTCGGCCACTCCGTTTGATTGAGGTGAATACGGAGCGGTCAATTCATGGATGATACCATGTTCCACACAGAAGCTCCCAATTGGCGCTTCGTATTCTCTGCCTCGATCACTTCTCAATCTTTTAATTTTCTTTCCGAGTTGCATTTCAACTTCGGTTTTGTAGAGAACGAATTTCTCTAATGCTTCGTCTTTGCTCTTAAGCAAATAAATATAGCAATATTTGGTGCAATCGTCAATAAATGTTATAAAATATTTATTGCCACCACGTGTTTGAACGTATTTCAAATCACATAAATCGCTATGAATCAATTCAAGCGGTTCGGTACTTCTTGCTACCGAAGGAAAAGACGATCTCGTCATTTTTGCTTCAACGCAAATTTTGCATTTATATTTCGAATTAATTTCGAATGTTGGAATATGATCTATGTTAATTAATCGACGTATCGATTCAAAATTAACGTGACCTAATCTACCGTGCCACAAATTGGAAGATTCAAGCAAGTAAACAGAAGAACGTTTTTCATTCTCATTTACAATAGTCATTACATTCAGCTTGAACAAACCATCACAGGCATAGCCTTTACCAACAAACACACCTGACTTAGACAATATCACTTTGTCAGATTCAATAACAATACGAAAACCGTGCTTGTTCAACAAGAATCCCGAAATTAGATTTTTTCGTATCTCCGGAACGTACAACACATCTTTCAGCGTCAATATTTTCCCGGAAGTCATTTTGAGCAGCACGTTCCCTTTTCCCTCGACGGTAGCAGCAGCCGAGTTTCCCATGTAGATCTTTTCTCCTTCAACCGGCTCACAGGTAGAGAAGAGTCTACGATTCGTACACACATGACGTGTAGCACCGGTATCGATCCACCATTCTTGTGGATTCGACCCAATCATGTTTACCTCCGAAACCATCGCGACGAGGCTCAAGTCCTCAACTTCTTTGGTGATGTCTTTCACCATATTGGCCTCGTGTTGCTTCTTTGGAAGTCGACAATCCGACGACTTGTGGCCTAGTTTGCCACAATTGAAGCACTTTCCCTTGAACTTATAGTTCGGCTTAGCGACGCCTCCGGTCGCCCCAAGTTTCGCTTTGGGTTTAACCGCGCCTTTGCCCTTTTTAGAGCTATGCTCCACCACATTTACTTTCGGTTCAGATGAGCTCGACACTCTCTTTTCCGACCTTTTGTTGTCTTCTTCGATTCGAAGTCTAACAATCAGATCCTCCAAAGACATCTCCTTGCGCTTATGCTTGAGATAGTTTTTGAAGTCTTTCCAGCCCGACGGCAGCTTTTCAATAATAGCCGCTACTTGGAAAGATTCACTCAGAACCATCCGTTCTGCATGGATCTCGTGCAAGATCAATTGGATCTCTTGTACTTGACTAATCACAGTCTTGGAATCGACCATTTTATAATCAAGGAACCGTCCGACAACAAATTTCTTTGTACCGGCATCCTCAGTTTTATATTTCCGGTCTAACGATTCTCACAATTCCTTAGCCGTAGCGACCGCACCATACACGTTGTACAGAGTATCGCTTAGGGCATTCAGAATGTAATTACGACACAGGAAATCAGAGTGTTTCCATGCATCAACAGCGATCATGACCTCAACGTTCGTCTCGCCGTCGTTCACCTTAGGCTCGACCTCTTTCAAGTAGTTGGCCAAGTTCAGCGTGGTGAGATAAAAGAGCATCTTTTGCTGCCATCTCTTGAACGTCGAGGCTGTCCCCATAAATTTCTCCGGCTTCTCCAGGTGGTTGATCGGTACGCTTGGCTTCGTAACCACAGGTATGACAGTGGGAATAAAAGTAGTAGGGAGAACGTCAATGTTTCCTTCGTTTCTCGTAGATTCTTGGTTGTTGTGGAAATCCACGTTGTCTGACATCTTTGCGGGATCGTTGGATCTATTTTAAGATTGTTGGCTGGGAAATAAAAATATTCGAAGATTGTGTAGCACACAATTTCCTTAAAATAGATTCGCTCCCTCACGTATGTGCTAGAGGTTCACGAGCGTCTATTTCCCAGGATACTTCGAAAAAAAACACGGCGTTCGTTTCGCACAAAAACGACACCGACTACGAACGGAACAAGAAATATAGCAGAAATAATATTTGAGGAATATTTTCTTATTTATCTTCTTTTAATTCTTGTATATTTGTTGTGTTTCTTCCTTTGGCCAAATGACCTATTTATAGCCAAAATATTGGAATAAAAAATAAATAATTTTTTTTTTTTTTTTATATTACAAAGTGGAATACACGTTTGGGTGGTGAGGAGTGGTTAAAAGACCACTCAATTACAAAGCCACCAATCCCAACTTCTAGAAGTTGGGCCTTCTAGAAGTTGGGCCGTTATTGGGCCAAAACCGAAGCCCAATAACATTAATTTCAAAGCCCACTTCAATAAGTAAAAATAAATTTTTTTTTTTCTAATTAATTCTCATTCACAAAAGATAATTTATAAATCAACTATAATATAAATTATCTAACAATTATTAAACTGCAACCATGCATACGTACACACACACATACATATATATATGTGTGGGGTGTAATCTTACCAAGCTGGAAAAAAGCTAGCTAGCAGCACAGCACCTGATGAAAAGGACGCATCATCACTGCTGCAAATTTGTACGCACTCTATTATAGTCTTTGAAGCTTTTTTTTTTTCTATATGAAATGTAACGAAAAAGGTACTTGCTTTGTTTGCTTTTCAAGCGATTTTATTAGTGGATATTCTGAGAAGAGGGGTTCGTAATAATCGGGCAAGGACGACTTAGTTTCGGCGAAGATTGGCCAATCTTTAGAGCACAAAGCAATATATTTTATTAGGTAAGCAGATGATTAGGTATAGTATAAAGCAAAGCAGCGGCAAATTAAAACAATTATGCAATACGAAACCTTCTGTCCGACAATGACGAGTTTTCTTCAGACATAAGTCTGTTTGTGATCTGTAAGCATCGTCGACGATGGTTTCTTAATATTACATCCAAACTACATATATATTTCACTCAAAAAACCCTAACACACTATAATAATAATATTGCTTTTCCTTTCTCAAAAGAGCCATTCAAAACAAACGAAAAAAGATAACTCAATCAAACTTGCCGAAATCATGTTGTCGAAGCTTCCCTCTGAATTAATCAATCCAAACCACGCGACCTAAAGTAACAAGGAGGGGTCTCTTTTGGTCCTGAGAATTCTTGTGAAGAGAAAGAAAAAAAAAACTGAGAAATTTATAACTATTATTACATTCTCCTATCCAAAATCTCTAGAACTAACGGACATGCATTTGTGCCCATAGACGATGATTATGGTGATGTTGTGATATAATTCACCTTTAATTTTCTGCGTTGTACTCCGCATTGACTTCAAGAGATTGATGACTAGCTAGTTTTTTATTCTTCGCCTGGTGAAGGCCTCAATGCATTTATTAAGGCAAAGATACCTGAATGTGCAGAAGTATTATCATTACCATTCAACGACCCCATTTGGACCGGAAAATTCATCTGAAAAGTCGACGTTATGTTCCCAGAAACTTGATCGAGTAGTTGTTTATCACTGTCGTGGTCACGACTATCTCTCTTTTGCACATCATAATCCTCCTCGGATCTTCTCCTCTTAAATTCAAGTGCTTGACCCCCATAATTATTACAGTAGTTAATATTCAAGAAGGACGAATCATCTTCCAAGGAAGAGGACGAAACGGCTCCAAATCTCCCCTCAGCTAAGAAACCCTCACGAAAATGACGAAGACCATAATTATCACCACCATGAAAACATCCATAGCCGCCGCCGTTCTTGTAACTCATGACCAAAGGAGCCGTGAGCGACGGGCCCGACGAGCCTTTCAGAGAAACGCCGGCCAGTGAAGCAAAGTTCGCCGGAATCGTCCCCGTGCCTGTGGCCGCTATGACGGCCGGCTCAGCCTGCTGGAGAAGCCACTGTATGGTCTCTCCGTCGGACTTGTGGCCCAACTCCCTAGTTAGCTGAAAGACGCGCGCGGCGCAGATCGCCGGAATCCTGATTCTCCGGCCGCGGCCCTCCACCTTGGTGTGGCGGTCCTTCGTGGAAGCCCTCTTTGGTTTTTGGGGTTTAGTGACGACCTTTGATGACCTGTTGATGGAGGCTGATGAGCTTGAACATGGAAGTTCTTGATTATTGCGCAGCTCATACTTCGTGTCTGCTTTTTTCTCTGCTAGAATTTGGAATGGGAAATTAGGGTTTTCCATGGTTTTTTTTTCTCCTTTCGATTTTCTGTGCAATGTATTTTGCAGGACTTAGCTATAATACTAGCTAAGGCAGCTATGGCTTTTGCTTTGGCAATGAGAGAGAGAGAGAGAGAGTGCAAGCTTTAAGCAACAAACATAATGAGTGCGAATGATTTGAGTGGTGGGTAATAGAATAGGGCAAAGTACTAAGATAAAAAAGAAACAAATAAAAATAAAAATCTCACCTTTTTTTCTCATTTGAAGAGGGAATCTAATAAGTATCAAATTTCAACGTTGCAGTTGCAGCTATGGATATCATTTAGTAAACCATGATGTAAATTTCGGTTCACTAAGGAAGTCTCGCAAGATGTTGCTTAAATATTTCAGTATGGATTATTTGATGTGACTTTGTAACAATGAATGCAAAGGTTCGTACTAATATTTTTCTCCGATTTCTTCAATTTATATATGTTCAGGAAATAAAATGGTATAGAAAAATATTAATCTTATTTATCTATCGTGAACTACATAACATAAGGTGAAAATGAGATCCTTGCGCAAATTATGCATGATATTATTCGTTAGGTAGCTGTTTGATTGTGACTTTGTTTTTGGATCGATTTGTAAACATAATTCATATCTCCACAATTCAATTACTCTAATGTGTATCAGTCACCTTGACCGACACAGAAGAATATACAAAGCAAATGATATATAACAAAGCAAATGATAATATAAAGGTATGTATGCATAATAATTTCTATAAAGGAAAAAACGAAAAAAAATATATCAGAGCCAGGTTTCGATCCTGGGACCTGTGGGTTATGGGCCCACCACGCTTCCGCTGCGCCACTCTGATTTTTAATTTATTAGTGAATTTAAATCTATATAGTCGTTTACTATTTTCTTTATCTCTTATTACAATGTAAATTAATTGGTATAGATATCCTACCAATGTGTACAGGTGAGGAATAAAGCTTAAAGTTTTCATCTTTCATGTTTCCACGTTAAATTATAAATTTCCTAATGTCAAGATTGTACCGAAAATGCTTTGAAAAAAAAATAACATAGTCAACCAAGCAATAAAAGACAAATGTATAGTAGCTAGTTCACGTAGATAAATGATTTTTGATTTACGATTTAAATGATGATTACAACCTCGGTAGACGGTAGCATCGAGCCATGCTGAAAAAATCATATAACATGTAATCATTCAACAAAAGTTATGACAAAAGTCGGATGAAAAATAAATCGCCTAGTTAATTTATTTCCCTTAATCCATTCAACAAAAGTTATGACAAAAATAAAAATCCGGCCTAAATATAAATCTAATTATTGCATGAAATTCACGGAACTCGCCAAAAAGGAGAACCAAATCCACTCAAATTAAAAATGTTTAACACTCTCGTCTCACTCTACAAGCATAACGTACAACTCAATCAATTTATAGTCCTCCTTTCATTTCATTTCAAAGCCCTAAAGAAGCATCATTTTCCTCAAATTATCGATAGAGAAAAAGGCTGCTTGATAGAAGAGAGTCTTAGTCCTCGGCGATTAATCATTGAGATTGAAATTCGGATTTTAAGATGAGTGGTGGGCCAAAAAAGAGGAATTTTCAGATTGAACCGTTTAAGCACAAAGTTGTGGTGGATCCTAAGTACGCCGACAAGACTTGGAAGATTCTGGAGCATGCTATTCATGAGATTTACAGTCACAACGCGAGTGGCCTCAGTTTCGAGGAATTATACAGGTCTGGTTTTTGCTTTTATGATGTTTCTGTATTGAGTTATCTTTGTTGGTGTATTTGTGTTGTTTGATGTGATTTTTAATCTGTTGAGATAAGCGGCAAAGTTGCCCTTTAGGTTGTGTGCACTTAAGGGGGAATCATGCTGGTCTAATGTGGCTATGCATCGATTTTGAATGATTGGACACATGTTTAGCTGATTATTTGTTTCGTAGAATAGTCTGTTGTAAGGATACATTTGTTTTACAGTGATCATGATGAATGATTCCTTACATTTATGTGCATCCATGTCAGATATCATAGTTTATGGCTTGCAAGATAACTTTATACATTGTCTCTCAAATGATTTCATTACAACTTACTATAACGGTGAAACTTAACGCGTTCGTGCCGATGGTACTGGTTGTATTATCTTGGAACGAATAGATCGAATTCATTCCACGTGTGATAAAGTACAAGTGATTTGGTTAGGACGAATAGATTCATTCCACGTCTCAATTGGTTAAGTTTGAGGCAAGTTGAATTGGTTAGGACTTAGTCGAATGGATTAAGTTCATCCCACGTGTGAACTGGTTACGTTTGAGTCAACAGAATTGCTTAGGGTCGAAGATTAAATTCATTCCACGTGTGAATTGGTTACGTTCGAGTCAAGTAAATTGGTTAAGGTCGAATAGATGAAATTCATTCCACGTGTAAATTGATTAAGTTGGAGTCACATGAATTGGTAATGATCGAATAGATTAAATTCATTCCTCGTAATTTCTTATTGCTGGTTGTTCATTAATTCCTCAACAAACTCTGGATTCATGACACAACTCTGCTGACTCGATGTTTCCTTGTGATCCAGGAATGCGTACAACATGGTATTGCATAAATTTGGAGAAAGGCTTTATTCAGGTCTTGTCTCGACATTGACTTTCCATCTCCAGACGATGTCCAAAGGTGTAGAAGCAGCTCACAGCGGTTCGTTTCTTGAAGAGCTTAATGTGAAATGGGGTGACCACAATAAAGCTTTGCAGATGATTCGTGACATACTCATGTACATGGACAGAACTTTCATTCCCAGCACCCACAAAATCCCAGTTCACGAGCTTGGTCTGAATCTTTGGAGGGACAACGTCGTTCGCTCTGAAAAAATATGTAGTAGGCTTCGTAACACACTTCTTGAACTGATCCTTCGGGAACGTACAGGTGAAGTTATCAACCGAGGCCTGATGAGGAACATAATTAAAATGCTGATGGATTTGGGGCATTCAGTGTATCAGGGAGATTTCGAGAAACCGTTTCTTGAGGTTTCCGCTGAGTTTTATAGGGCAGAATCTCAAGAGTTTATAGAGTGCAGCGACTGTGGAGAATACCTGAAGAAAGCTGAGAGGCGTCTGAACGAAGAGATGGAGAGGGTATCCCACTACTTGGATGCCAAGAGCGAATCGAAGATAACTCATGTGGTTGAGAAGGAGATGATCGAAAACCACATGCTTAGGCTAGTTCACATGGAAAATTCGGGTCTGATTAAGATGCTAATCGACGACAAGTTTGAAGACTTAGGTCGAATGTACAGTTTATTTCGAAGGGTCCCAAATGGTCTATCTACGATCAGAGATGTAATGACTTCTCACTTAAGAGACACTGGCAAGCAGCTAGTGACCGATCCCGAGAAATCGAAGAATCCTGTAGAGTTTGTCCAGGCCCTCCTCGACAAAAAGGACAAGTACGATAAGATAGTAAGCGAGGCTTTCACCAATGACAAAACCTTCCAAAATGCGCTGAATTCTTCGTTCGAGTATTTCATCAACTTAAATCCCCGTTCTCCAGAGTATATATCACTGTTCATGGATGATAAGCTGAGGAGAGGACTCAAAGGCGTGAAAGAAGAAGACATCGAAATAATACTCGATAAGGTGATGATTTTGTTCCGTTACCTTCAAGAGAAAGATATTTTTGAGAAATACTACAAACAGCACCTAGCGAAGAGGCTCTTATCTGGGAAAACGGTATCTGATGATGCAGAGAGAAGCTTGATCGTGAAGCTGAAAACTGAATGTGGATATCAGTTTACTTCGAAACTAGAAGGCATGTTTAACGACATGAAAACTTCTCAAGACACCATGAAAGACTTCTACGCAGCCCACGCTGGAGAATTCGAACACGGGCCCACGTTAGTCGTCCAGGTTCTAACAACTGGGTCGTGGCCGACTCAGTCTGGGACATTTTGTAACTTACCTTCCGAACTATCAGCGCTATGCGAAAAGTTCAAGTCTTACTACCTTGGGACCCACAACGGGCGTAAACTATCATGGCAGACAAACATGGGAACTGCTGACATTCGAGCAACTTTTGGGAACGGCCAAAACTACGAACTCAACGTCTCCACCTATCAGATGTGCGTGCTAATGCTGTTCAACACCTCAGATTCTCTCACTTACAGAGACATCGAACAGGCGACTGAGATTCCTTCCCCAGATTTGAAGAGGTGCCTGCAATCCTTAGCATGTGTGATGGGTAAAAACGTCCTCCGAAAGGAGCCCATGAGCAAGGATATTGGAGAAGAGGACGTTTTCTCTGTGAATGACAAGTTTACGAGCAAACTCCGTAAGGTGAGGATTGGCACTGTTGTGGCGCAAAAGGAGTCTGAGCCAGAGAAGCAAGAAACTAGACAGAGGGTTGAAGAGGATAGGAAACCTCAGATCGAAGCTGCCATTGTTAGAGTTATGAAGTCTCGGAGGGTGCTCGATCATAATAACGTTATATCTGAGGTGACGAAGCAGTTGCAGCCTCGTTTCCTGGCGAATCCTGGGGAGATTAAGAAGAGGATCGAGTCGCTTATTGAAAGGGATTTCTTGGAGAGGGACAATGATGATAGGAGGCAATACAGGTATCTTGCATGATTGAGGAGGAAAGATTGGTTTAGATTATGCAATGCGTTGATGATATGCTTTGTTTGTTTCAGGGATGTTTTTGCAATTTCTACTTCTTAGTACATTGAATTTTCGTGGAACCATTTTATCATTAACCTTTCATTGTTGCTCTGTTTCTGGTTTAAAAAGCTAGCATTGATTCAAGGGTCTATTACAAATCAGGCTCCAAAAATGTTTTATAGGGTTCAGGCCCTGTCATAAAAAATTTTAGTTTAAAGGACCCAATTTTTAAAATAAGGACCTAAATTACACATGTGTTATTAATTGTATATGAACTGTTATCGGATGATCGTTTTGTGTTATTTCAGAACAATGAAGTGTTACTGCAGAACAATGAAGTGTTACTGCAGAACAATGAAGTGTTGCTGAACAAATCGGGTCCTTAAAACTAATTTTTTTCGCCTGAACGAAAGTTGCCCTGCCCCTTGATTCAATTCTCCTTGACAGCAGATTTCTCCGAGATTGATGAATATAAATATTACGTATAAACGAATATTTTAGCAATAAATAAAAATAAAAGTATCTCTGTAAACAGCTTATTAAAACGGCCCAATGAGGTCTGGGCTGGGCTGGGCCAATGGCACGTAAGCCCTTTTTCTTTTAATTATTTGCCATTTTTACTGCGTGTTTGTGTGTGTGACGCGCGCCTCAACGGAGCATTCACAATCACAGCAATGGCGACCGAGCTAGAAGAGCTGTTGGGATTTCTCTCATCTCCTTCACCACCCGTAAATATTTGTTTTTTTTTCGTGTTCATTCGTCTTCTCAAATTCTTCCCTGTATCCAATTATAAATTTCCTATTTTTTGCTCGATTATTGGTACCTGTTCCATGTGTAAAATCAGAGTTGATACGCCTTTCGTGATAAAACTGTGGTAGATAAAAAAAGCTGCAGTCAACATTGTTCGTGATTATACTGGTTCAGAAGACGGATTACTTTCCATCGGAAAATATGCCGGTGTAGCTTTTCCTTCATTATCTCGCCTGCTTGCCGAGGGAAAGGTATTATCTTTGTTGTATGCTATGTTTCCTACTTCGTTTGGTAAATGATTTCTTAAGAAATGTTTGTTTAGTTTGTCGCTTGATTATATTTTGTCTGTGTTATATTACTCAGGAAGTTTCCGAACCAGCTGCAGAAGCACTCATTAATCTATCGCAAAATCCCGACTTATCAGAAAAGTTGGTCGAACTCGATATGATCAAAACAGTCATGGAAATTCTTTATAGAAAAGACTGTGTGATTACACAGTTGCTAATTATGCTTCTTGTCAATCTAACGCAACTAGATTCTGGTATTGAATCATTGATTCAGGTGATTCTCTTCGCGTTCTTAAATTAATTTAAGATTCATTGTTGAATTATTTTCTCGTGCAATGAGGTGACTTGACTCGTTTTGTACATCAGATCGGAGATGAGAAGATGCGTGGTCTATATGTAATGAAGCTAGTGAGATCATTTTGTACATCATCGAGCGAGAAAAACAGTAAATTTGCTGCTTCTTTCGTTCTTTCTTCAATTTATGTTGTCCTTTCCATTTGTTTGTAAGAAATTATCAAACATCATTTCAGATGATCCCTTTGAGCACGTGGCTTCGATTCTCGTCAACATCTCAAAGAAAGAAGAAGGAAGACGTATCTTAATGGATCCTAAGCGAGGACTATTGAAGCAAATTATCAGACAATTTGATTCACCCAGCGAATTGAGAAAGAAAGGGGTAGGATAGTTAACCTATCTTCAATACACAAACTATCAAAGATTGCATATGTCAACAGCTCTTAGCAAGAATTTCCAGTAAAATAATGACATTCCATGTACCCATCAATTCTTTCTTGCAAGGTAATGGGAACTCTTCGGAATTGCTGCTTCGAGGCTGAAAATCATATGCAAAATTTGCTCCTCATATCCGAGTTTTTATGGCCAGCATTGCTACTTCCTGTTGCTGGAAACAAAGTAAGTGTGTATGTGTATGTTTATTCAGAAGAGATCTTGTCGTAACTTTCTCGTTGTTTCTTACACACATCTTAACTTATGCTATGTTCTTTTTTTTTTACCTTGTGAGATAGATTTACAGCGAGCAAGATACTTCTAAGATGCCTCTCGAGCTCGCAAGTACACTCTCCATCGAAAGAGAAGCAGTAACGGACCCTGAAATTCGTATCCAGGCGCTCGATGCTATATACTTGCTCGTCTTACAGGTGAAATATCTTTCTTGTTTTCCTTAGCCGTCTACAGCTTCAATTACTTATCTAAATCTTATTAGCGAGCTTCTAGAATCTTAGTCAGCGCTATAACCTTGTCCGAATAGCCAAAGAAGGTATCTCCTCAGAACATATATCGTGTTCCATCCATGGAGATACTGCCTGCTTAGTCCCTTTCGTGTTTCAGTCTATGTTGATTGCACAACTTTGTTTTCATCGTACAATAAAATTTTATTCGTTAGGCTTTTACTTGCCAGCTAATAACCGATCGCAATCAATTCTTTCCACCTTTTTTTCTGTGTGTTTTTTCTCATAGGAAGCGGGAAGAAGGGCGTTTTGGTCTGTTAACGGGCCTCGAATCTTACAAATAGGCTACGAAGACGAGGAAAATCCTCAAGTAATGGAAGCTTACGAAAGAGTCGGCTCACTGGTAAATCATATGCTCCATCATTCCCTTGAACTAAATAAACTTTTTCATCTTACATAACCCATCAGCAAAAACTTATAGAAAAAATAAATTATTTATTTGCCAGCTGATTCAAGAAAATGGCTCGAGTGAAGCATCCTCTGACTCGGCATCATAGTACTAATCGCAGTTTTATAGGTTCACCGTTGGTCGGCTTGCTGAGTTTGTGTGTTTATACTGTTGTTAAGAACCTCAGTTTAGCAACAAATTTATGTGTAATATATTTAAATAAGAACTTATGGATTGTTTTTATCAGCAAGGAAATATTGGACACATTTGTTTCAGTCTTTTTTGAAAAGCGACGATACTCAATATCGAGCAAGTGGAGCACTACTCAAGGGGCCGAGTAATTCAAATAGTGTACCTTAATACAAAACAATGGAGACAAAGATGTCCTAATTACATCATAGTGTAGATTGAAAAATCGAAAAATATGCTACAGATAGACATTATAAATACCACCTCATTGACTGTATTCAGACACATCATGAGGGATTTAACCCCGTCATTTCTGTCATAAACAAAGATTTAAGTAAAAAAAATGAACAGCGCTGTCTTCAAATTGTCCAATGATGAGCTTCTTGCCACATTTGTGCCTATAATCATTTACTGGTTATACTCGGGCATGTATGTTTTTCTGGGCTCACTCGATAAATACAGACTACACACAAGGAAGGACGAAGATGAGAAGAACTTAGTGTCCAAAAAGGATGTGATCAAAGGCGTTCTTTTTCAACAAGCTCTTCAAGTCCTCGCTGCAACCATTACATTCTCCGTAAGTTTCTTCATCAATCTCAATCTCTCGTGAGCCTTTTCTTGTTCATCAAATTATTACCTTATCAGATCAAAGGAAGCGAAGCCCAATCTTCATCATCACCTTCGATCGAACAAACTTCGCACGTCGTCCATTGCATGCAATTCTTGACAGCCATGGTGGTTTTCGACACGTGGCAGTACTTCATGCATCGTTACATGCACCATAACATGTTCTTATACAGAAATGTACACTCTCATCACCATAGGCTAGTTGTGCCTTACCCTTACGGTGCAATCTACAACCATCCTTTAGAGGGTTTGATCCTCGATATGTTCGGCGGGGCGTTGACTTTCTTCCTATCTGGGATGTCTCCAAGAACGTCGATGTTTTTCTTCTCTTTCGCTACGCTGAAGATCGTGGATGACCACTGTGGGCTATGGCTGCCTGGGAATTTGTTTCATCTGATCTTTAAGAATAACTCCGCTTACCATGATATTCATCACCAGCCATATGGGAGCAAGTATAATTTTTCGCAGCCCTTTTTCGTTATGTGGGACCGTATTCTCGGGACTTATATGCCTTACGCTGTTGAGAAGAAGGTCGAGGGAGGTTTCGAAGCTCGGCCGAGGAGAGATTATAGGAAGTGCTTAGAGAGGGATATTCATTCATTCACAGCAGCCTTTTAAAAAGGCCTCATTCTTCTGTTCTTAAATTATACATTTCTTACAAAGTATATGTAATATTATTAAATCAATCGTCATACAAAGTGGACGAAGCTCTCGGTACATCACAGCCATTTACACAGAATAGGTAACAGCAACGAGGGATCAAGACGAAGAAGACGAAGACACATCCAACAAAGGCACAAGTTTGCATTTATTTTTATATATTTCAGACAATTTCAGCTGTTTGTGAAGTGCCGGGCAGAAGTCCTCTCCTATGCGCCGATTGAACTGCAATTGCGAGCCGTGCTGCTGCTAAAGCTGCAGCTTCCTCCTATATTTGCGTGTTCAAATAAAAATGAATAAAATCGTAATTACGAAGATTCGTAAAAGTTAAGACGTCTTGGTACTTTTGTTTCTGTAATGTTATAAAGCGAAAGTTTGTACCCTTCTCTGCCTACGGCGTTGCAAGATACCAATGGCCCATATCATTATGTAGCAAGGCAAGAGAAAGCCCACAACTCGAAGCAAGAAAAGCTGCGAAAAAATCCAACGTTTTTAGTGTTTATTGATATCATAACAATGGAGATTTCATTACAGCTTACCGAGAAGAAAGTGTACACATCATCATCGCCCTCGTCGTTGTCAGCATCCGTTAGGGAAAGAGCATGCCTTAGTAGCAGAAGGGCCATTAACTGCCAATACACAATAGCAATATATACTTCAGTTTTTTATAGCTGGCATAAATTCAAGAAAGTCTTAATAATATAGGAAACTATTCAGATCCATTACATTGATTTAGAATGATAGGATGTGACTTACAATAAGAGCAGCAGAACGACAAAATGCAGCTCCACTGCTGTGAGTGCCATTAAGATCATCGTATTCGCCTTCAAAGAATTGGCGCTCGGCCTCAGCAATGGCTTGAAGCCTTGGATCATTCATATCAAGTGGGGCCCCAGAAATTGGCCATACACCCCTAGAAATACCACATTAAAAAGACATAATTATAGACAAAAACACATCAGTTTTCATGGTTACTCACAAGTAAAAAAAAAACAGATATTATTTGTAGCATGTCAAGTAACACCCACCCCACGTTGATGTTACTATCCTCGGGTGCTGGACGTGGACGAGCAGTGTAGCCAGGATGATAAGGCTGAAAAAAAATCAATAAGAAGAACATGTCGAACGTTAGAGATAGATCATCTCAGCTTACTTTAAACAGTGAAAACTGTAGAATGAAAATAAAATTGGAGCAGCAAGTTCATATACCTGATGGCATATCTCACAAGTGATATCTCCCTTCTCATCACACCAGTGCTGAACACATTTTCTGTGAGCATACTGCAAAGAGATCACAAGCCCTCATCAAAGAGATTCACGCTTTAAATCAAGATCAGATCGAAGAAGTGGAAAGATCAAATCCAAAAATGGTACCTTGAGACTTCCGCTGCAAAGACAAGGGCTCTCCAAATTCTTGATGGAATCCTCCTCTTGACATATGCGACACTCTCCTTTTCCTATAAGTGGTGAGTGTTCATCGGCCCCATCGTTATCCACCACCACAGTTAAATTTTCATCATCTATCACTGAAGTTGAAGAAGTTGACCCAAAAGTTGTCGCCTTTTTATCCGTTTGGCCAGACTCAGCTGCCTCGGGTTTCGACAGCTGCGTCACATCTACGACGACATGTTCACCCATACAAACCTCTTTCTTTTTTTCCCCTAAACGCTAAAACATATATAAAAGGACCGTATGAAACATCCACAATTACTTCCACGAAGGACAGAGGTAACTATTTAGTTCATCGACTGCTTTAAAGATGATAATGAGCTGTATTCGATCTGAAATTGTGAGCTCACGACAGCCCATATCTTCTGGTTGTACGATTTTGTTCGATCAAACTCGAATTGAACCACCAGCGAAAACTCAAATCGTACATTTAAAAAAACAGGTAAAGGAAAATCACAAGCAGAAGCTTTATATAGCAACGAAAATCCAAGAAAATAAAGTAATTTTCAGCTGAAAGAAGAGAAAATTACCTCAACGAAGAACCCAGAAAAAGCAAGTGGACAAGAACCAACAAAAATCGGCGGAAACGAAGTTTGGGTAAAAAGAAGAAAATTGCCACGCGTTTTCTTGCCTTGAGGGGTGTTTTGGGTAAAATGGAGACGCTGTATTAGGTAGGATGAGATAATACATAAATTGGGATTTTAGTGGGCCGATCTAATAGTTGTCAGCCCACATAAAATCAATCGTCTAGAATTGGACAACGAAATGATATATGTAAATTAAACTTTTTTCTCCACAAAATATTAATATATTGTGAATCTATAGAAAAATACTCAATTGGATAGAATTTTTACACGTAGCCCGTAGGTATCAATGTCAGAAAATTTTACAGATAGGTACCCGATTTAATTTTTACCAGTTTCTTTAGTATATTGGCGGTATGGGCATCTTTGCATTTAAATAGTAGGTAAATATTTTAATTTTTTATTATTATATTTGGATTTTTTATGATCATTATGATTAGTTTGATGTCTTCCCAATGACACAAGGAATAAAGATATAAAACAATGATTTTCAGGTAAATAATTTTTGTAGTTGTAGCTCTAAGTGGTACGCCACCTCACATCCACTGCTTTCACTACACATTATTGTGTCTCGATCCCAGATACATTGTCGGGGAGAATTAAATATAGCGTAATTCACTGGCCGCAGTTCAAGTTTTTAGGTATAGAAAGGATAATCCAAATTTCATTTCTATATTATTGCTGTGAAGATGTAAATAAATTAACCAGCAACCAGTTAAAGAAGGACGAACATATTATTATTAATACAACAGCAGTCATCACTACATACCAACAAGATTAACATTAGGTTTACAGAAGTAGAAAGTCACATGATAATTAAGTTCGAGGTTCATAGGAACTTAATAGAAACTTAATCTTAAGTTCTGCACTAATAAGCATATATAAATTATAATACACGACGTGAAATCGAAGCTTAATATAATTATTCTTTAGCTGGTGGAAAAGGCGTGTGACGATTATTGGCGCCTGATCCCGGATAATCTCTATTGACCTCAAGATCAATTCTTCTGGGGAATATTAAGAAGAAATCGCCA
This sequence comes from Craterostigma plantagineum, assembly GCA_027422505.1. Classification (NCBI taxonomy): domain Eukaryota; kingdom Viridiplantae; phylum Streptophyta; class Magnoliopsida; order Lamiales; family Linderniaceae; genus Craterostigma; species Craterostigma plantagineum. Next base: position 12,682,063 of record JAPQWV010000028.1, read on the forward strand.
TCCTTCGATTCAATGTTACCCTTAAATAAATCTCCTTCTTCATTGATCTGCAATGGTTATAGGTCAAAATAAATCTTTATGCTGAGATTTTAATTATGTATAACGCACATATTGGAACTTGGTCGTCGTTATTATGCATGTGTAGCTAGAAAGATATTTATTTTATCAATGCGTGCAAGAAAATTCAGCCAATCTGTTTTAGGACAAAACCCTAATGTATTCTAACACTAATAGGATTTTTACTGTATATTTTCTGGGGAAAATCTTTACGGTATATTTTAACAGTGATATGAAGGATTTATTACACCTGTAACGTCGCGTCATCTGGTGAAAGACTTCCATGTAATAAAATGGCTCGAGCTTCTGTAGAAAAAAAACAAAAAACAAACGACATATTGATAACTTGAGCATTATATTAAAATTGTCTGAAATATTTACCCGAAGCTGGTGGTGTACTAAACATTGAAACAAGGGAAGACAAAGCGATTAAAGTCACACATATATGAAGGGCATTAACAGCCATTTTTTGTATATACGATGTGTTACACCATAATGTAAGAAAACTTGAGTAGCCCTATTTATAGTACAATGCAAAAAAGGATACGACAACAGATCACTATTATAATGAGCGGCTGATGTAGTGGCAAAAGAATCATTTTTGTGGTCTGCTACCTAACATTAATGTTCTCTCTGTCTCCCTTTAGAAATAAAAGTTACATAGACACAAATATTTTTTGGATTTGTCATTGCTTTTTAGTGCTTCTTTGTGGGATTTTGGCATTACTCTATAATTTGCTTATGGTTTTCCTTCCTTTTTTTTTCAGTTCAATGAACAAACCACACCTTTAGTGTGGTGCTCGCATAGTTTAATCCTCACTTTGGAATGGATTATCGTAATCGACCACTTCCAAGATCGTAGATTTAAGTCAATGCTTTAAGGACTAATATGTTAGATATTTATCGATCACTACAAGATTGGAAAGTCTCACCATTAATATATCCTAACGTAATGCTGTCTTAGTGGGATAACTCCATCAGATAATCGATTGTAAAGTCTCCAATAAGTAATAGAAAAAACCCCATAAAAAATCGAGATATTTGTTGAATATGGATTTTTATAAAAACATTGCTATAACATTTGAAACCTTCGTCTATTTCAACTTTTTGATGTGTTATCCATACTCCATAGTGTGCCACGAGAAAACTCAGTATAACAATTACAATCGTGGTTTGTTGGAAACTCAGATGTGTGATCACAATCAAGCACTTTGTCGAATGATGGTGCTTTATTCCCTGTCTGCCAAACAAGAAAAGACTGCTTTGTAGCTTTCTTCCAAGTGTGTTGACACTTGCAATATATATATATATATATATAGCTTTGTGAAGATTAGTTTATGCAATGAAGATGGTGTGCATCATATGTAGTGATCGCAAATCTTGGCAAAGTAGAGGGAGGGATTTCCCGCGAATCTTCAATGTGATCTTATTCCAATAAATCAGATATAAAAATCACATATGATCGTTTTTGCATTTAAATTATTTATTATTTCATGCGTGTGAGAGGCGCTACTGGAAAAACACCTATTTTAAGATACACGTATGTGTTGTATATGTCCGACGAAACGAATATTTCATTTAATAATTGTATTATCTTTATGGTTTGAGATTAAAGTGACTGATTATTCTTAGTATAATATACCTTGACATGTATTATATTATCGATTCTATCTATTATATTATCTATTTTATTCAGGGTGAGGGTGTGAGTATAAACTGTCACTTGGACTGTCAATTTAAATACAATTTAACTCTTTAATAATAATTTAATTAATTGAATAATTATCATATCACTTCTAAACTTTTTTATTATTGTACTTATATCTCTACATACTATTTGTTCTTTTATATATTTAAAAATTATATTTCATCTATTAAAACTAAAAAATATAAATTCCAATATTGTAATAATATTAAATATAATTATATTTTCACGCCCCATAAAGCGTGCAAACAAAATACTAATTTATATATAAATTTGTGCACATACTCTACACTGTTGCAAATTTACAACTTAACTTTGTTCAATTTCAACAACTATAAGGACAGTAATATGTTGCACACCCTACATGTGTGCATAAAAATAAAAATTGATAAGATGTTTTGTTTTTAATTTTAATTTTAATATTTAGTTAGAAAAATAAGCATTTTACTAAAAATGCAGTTTCATTAGGCTAAAGAACGTGATCTAATATTTAATTTTTATTTTTATGTCAACTTTTTGTTTGAAAAAATTTCTGATTGATTAATAGATACACCAAAAAGCAGTTTTTAACTCACTCTAATCTAACCATTGATATAAGAGTATACATATACACACATACATATTTGGGCCTAATGGATAAGGTAAAGGGCCCAACTTGAGCTTCTAAAGGCCCAAAACACACCTGCTGCTCTTTTGTAGAGGCGGTTGCGTCCTTTTTTATTTTTTATTTTTTTCGGATAATTACAGATATACACACTCGCAAGCAACGAAGAAAGTACGACGTGGTAGTGTACAGCATTGCCGTCACCGAGGATATTTAACGGCGACTGGTAATAATCAACGATCCTATCTCTACGTAAAGCTAAATATCCGTCTTGGCAATATTTTGGTTGGAAATAGGTGGAATATAGCTGCAATCTTTGAAACCGTCTGAGTGTAATTGTGGTTCTGCCTTCTGTTGAAATTAATGGGTTTAATACTTTGTGGGTATTGTTTATTTAAGCTTGATTGGAGGTAAAAGGTATAAAAAGTTAATTTGTTTAGCTTGTTTTAATCTTATGAGGTTATATTTAGCTCGAATCTTTGATTCATGGGACTTTAATGTGAGTAGTTTGATTAACAATGGCTGTGCAAACTTTAGGGCACTGTGTTAATCAAACAATGGGCGAGCGAAGTGATTATAGAGATTTGCCGTCTGACTATTCGAAAAGCGAGTCAGGGAACAGAAGGAACCCAATTGGTGAAAAAGAAACTAACCAAATAGGTCCAAACGATACAGTTTTTCGCTACTTATGCCCATTGCGCAAGATTGGGAGCATTATTGGAATCGGTGGAGATATCGCTAAGCAACTGAGGGCAGAAACTCAAGCCAAGATCAGAATAGGGGAGACGATTCCTGGCTGCGAAGAACGTGTGGTTACCATTTACAGCTCGAGTGAGGAAACAAACAGTTATGGGGATGAGCTTGTTTGCCCAGCACTAGATGCTTTGTTTAGGGTTCATGATAGGGTTGTGGCTGAGGAAACCTCAGTCGAGCAATCTCAAGAAGTAGTTGTTCGTTTGCTCGTACCTTCTGATCAAGTGGGCTGTGTGATTGGGAAAGGTGGCCAAGTAATTAAAGGCATTCGTGATGAAACTCATGCTCAAGTTAGGATTTTGGGAAGCGAGCACTTGCCTCCGTGTGCGCTGAGTTCTGATGAACTTATCCAGGTAACTTTTACTCCTACTTTATCTCCTTTCTTCTCCCATTCTTGCGACAGTTTTGGACTGGTTAAATCGATTTAATACTTTTTATGCTTCACTTTTAGATATCTGGAGAAGGTTATGTTGTGAAGGAGGCACTCTACCAAGTTGCGTTCCGACTACATGAGAATCCATCGCGGTCACAGCAATCACTGCTGACTATGCCAAGCATCTATAGAACTGGGATTGCATTTAATAACCCAAGTGCTGTTGGCCCGCCTTTTGTGAGCTCCTATGGAAACTACAGAAATAATGGAAAAGATAGATCATTCATCCCCAAGGAATTCACAGTACGTTTGGTTTGTCGAACAGAGAATCTTGGCTCCGTGATTGGGAAAGGCGGTGCTGTTATCAAGCAAATAAGACAAGAATCTGGCGCGTTTATTGTAGTCGATAGTGCTGGCGCTGATGAGAATGATTGTATTATATCAGTCTCAGCTAAGGAAGTGAGTCCCGTGTTTTCTTCGAGTTCTTCATTCATTATGATACCATAAGTGGTCCTCATTTTTCTTCATTTCTTGGTAATTCACAGACATACGAATCGTCTTCTCGGGTGATTGATGCTGTCATGAGGTTGCTTCCACGGTGCAGCGATAGAGTGGAAGATGGTCATAGCGAAGCTGCGATCACTGCTCGTTTGCTCGTCCCAAGCTCGAAAATTGGGTGCCTAATTGGCAAAGGAGGTGCTATTATCAAGGAGATGAGGAGCAGCTCAAGGGCGAACATTCGTATATTTTCTGATGAAAACGTGCCAAGAATTGCATCAGAAGATGATGAGCTAGTTCAGGTGAAATGATTTAAGTAACTCAGTAAATATTCGCTGCATATCATCTTATCTACACAATATGTGATGATAAGCAGATAGCTGGTGATCAAAATGCTTCTAGAAATGCGTTATTGCAAGTGTTGCAACGTCTAAGAGTCAACGCCTATGAGACAGAAGGTGGTTCTTCTTCAGCTTATGGGCCACGCCGTTCGACTTATGGAGATGAATACGATGGCTCAACACATGCGAATGATGACGGAACTCAAAATCAAGGTTTTGCCTACGTTGCGAGGCCCTCACCCTCAGCTTCTGATAACAGCGATGGGGATGAAGCTTCACAGTAGGACAAGATACAGAAATCGTTTTCGGTTTTATGTTACATATTATATCTATTGTTGAAATTTGCCTGATCCAACGTTTGATGCTTCAACCAGCTTGTAGCAGATGGAAATGGTTATGGAGCATATGGAGGATATTCGTCGGGTGGTCAACCTACTGCTGGCAGGTAATAATTTATGCATACTTCTCTCCTCTACGATCAAATGGGACATAGTTACATCTGCATTTTTTGCTGCTTACACGAAGTATGTTACTGATGATTTTTTCTGCACCATGAAATCCAATCTCATTCTTATATGTAACTCTAATCATTCATATAAACAGCTTCGTTGACCAGAAGAATAATGTTGGTAATGCTGCCTCTGGAAGATCTTTGGGTTATCAGAGGAAGTAACCTTTTTCTTTTGGGGCAGAATTGGCAAGTCTTTTGCGCATAAAATTTAGCAGTTTGAACTGTGAAACGTCGTTATCGTTCCTTTGGTTTTCTTTTTTTCTTTTTTCCTAAGACTAGAACAGATATCTGCTGATATAGATGGTGTTTCTTGTTGCATTTACTGATATATGCTCGATCATTTTGTTTGCTTTGTTAAAATACATGTAGCAAAATCTTCTTCAGTTTCAGTAGTTTATTGTTTGTTTAAAGACAACCCATGTTTTTATACCGAACTCTTAAACGGGCTTCTGATATTAGCTTAGTTTTGAAAGATCGATTTACATTTATACATACAGACATACATATTCAGAATTCAAACGGTTCACAATCACAAGCGTCCATTTAAATTTTAAACCAATGCATGGAAAAGAAAAGGTGGAAAAGTTAGGATATATTGTTTCTCCTACATCTTGGTATATGTCGAAGATGAAGAGACATCAACTTATATGAAGAACGTAAACTGTTGTTGGAAGGATGAAAAACAGTATGTTTATAATAACACATGTTCCTTGGGTTCAAACAGCTTATGTTTGTGTTCGTTTATAGCTGCATGGGCTATTAATTTCAGGCAAGATATAATCATTTAATTCTGTGTTGCTATATGCGTGTAAGATCTCTATTTTCTCAAACCCTAATGTGCAATGCACGATGGATATATCCATAACAGTTCCTTCTGTTGATGGAGAAAATGGATATTTTTTATGCTTTTACAGATATATATTTCTTTTTAAATGAGGAAGAGATACGAACCGATAAGGGCACTAAATGCCTGCCGTTACAGGACGACGTTCGTAAGTATATGACTGGAGAATTGTTTTACGAATATTTAGTTAGCTCAGTTATGAAATTTCCATGTTTGGTCTCAACGTTTGAGTATTATTCACTGTTGTTAATCGGTGTCTCTCGTCCTTTGCAACTATTATGCATCTACATTATATGCCATGTGTAGTAAATGGGTGAAAGATCATCATCATCTTCATCTCATCTTGTTTTTTCAGTTGCGGTAATAATAGGTGTAGCTACTTGTAAAGGTACTCTATGTATGTATCAATTTGTTTTTTTTTTTTTCAACACAAATAAACAAGTATATTTACATGTGTCATATATATATATATATATATATATATATATATTATAGCTTAGGTTTCCATTTTGAAGTCCTGATTCTGTAAGACGGGCTTTCTGTGGGTCTTTGTAAGAGCTTTTGTCAACATAAAATATAGTGCATTTTGGCGAAAAAACCAAAAAAAATAGCGTTTTGTCTTGAATAGCGCAAGTCTTTTGAGTAAAAACGCAAATAGCGTGAGTAATAGCGTAGATAGCGTGCTAAATTACTCATATAGCCTGAATAGCGCAAATCTTTTGAGTAAAAACGCAAATGAATAATAGCGTAGATAGCGAGCTAAATTACTCATATAGCGTATCATGTTTTTTTTTTTCTTTTTACGACCTAAGTTGTCACTCATTTAATTGACTATGCACTTATCCACGCACTTTGAGGGTGAAACTGATGCAGGTAAGTGAACATTTCTCAAATTCGCTCATCGAGATAGGCATATCAATTGACCTCATAATTATCTTGGGTTCAAATATAGTATAATGACACACTACAAGAAAACATAGTATTAGACACGGAAAATAGATACGGAATAGGTTTCATGTCTAAATCATGAGTATTAGAAACTGATTCTGACACGATTTTGTATTTTATTTCAAAATAAATTAATGCTTTTATTTAGACACGGATTTGATACGGAAATAAAAACGAAAATGTAACAAAATTCATTTTAGAAACGTTATATATCCGTGTCCAAATTTGCTACGAGAACAATACCTACACATCAGACACGGATAATTTCGTGTCTAAACACTCAATAGATACGAAATTTTGGTTTTAAACCCCGAATTTTTCATGTCTAATGTCTGTTTTCTTGTAGTGACACCTAGGGGTGAGCAAAATCGGATATCTGGTTTTTCGGATTCGGATATCGAAAAATGGTATCCGTATCCGATTCGATTTTAATCGGATATCCGGTTTATTCGGATATTTATACCGGATATCCGCCTCCGTTTTTAAATTTATTTTTCTTATTTTTTTGTATTATTTTCTTTTCAAATCATATTTTTTTATTTCATATCACAATAAAAAAATATATTTTTTAATATAAGAATTTCTACACATTTCACACAATATGTGAATTAATGATTTAAAATTACATAATAAATAATAAATACAGTACCACAAATTCACATTAATTTTTTAACTTGCATCTCGATGTTCTTATGTTTTTTTTTCTCAATTCTCTAACAAAGTTTTTTGCAATGATAAAATAATATAAATTTAAATATTCTACTTGATGTTTTTTTTTCTTTTTGGACCTTCATTTTCTTTTTAGACTATTTTTTTATTTTATATTTTTTTAAATATAAGACCGGATACCGGATATCCGGATTTTAGACAAACCACTATCCGTATCCGATCCGGTTTATTTAAAAAAAATCGGATCGGATATCCGATCCGGTTTTTAAAACTGGATATCCATTTTTCCGGATCCGGTTTCTGGATATCTTTGCTCACCCCTAAGTGCCATTAATTAGTTTTGCATTTTTGAGTCTATAGTTTATGTCTTTGAGTTGTTTGTGACAATTAATATCTAATATTTTCTATAATAAGGTTTATTTTGTATGAGTAAAGACTTTCAAATTGATTATCTGCTTGTGATTATATGTTATACTCCCTCGGTCCCATTAGTTTATGGACATTTCGGGAATGATGCAATTTTTAAGAAACTGAATATTTTAATAATATAGTAAAATTAAAATGTAAAAAAGTGTATATTTTGACACGTCTTTTAAGAATATTTAATATTATTATATTGATTGTTTGTGATAGTTTTTTGCTAAAAAATGAAATGTACAAAAGCTAGTGGGACGCCCGATAGGGGTGAGCAAAACCGGATTTCGGTTTTTCGGATATCGAAAAATGATATCCGTATCCGCTCCGGTTTTAATCGAATATCCGAAAATCGGATATCCGGTTTATTCGGGTATTTATACCGGATATCCGAACCCGGTTTTTAAATTTATTTTTCTTATATTTTTTATTATTTTCTTTTCAAAATCATATTTTTTATTACTTATCTCAATAAAAAGAAAATATTTTTTAATATAAGAATTTCTACACATAATAATTCACACAATATGTGAATTTATGATTCAAAATTACATAATAAATAATAAACACAACCACAAATTCACATTAATTTTTTAACTTGCATCTCGATGTTTTTATGTTTTTTTATCTCAATTCTCTAACAAAGTTTTTACAATAATAAAATAATATAAATTTAAATATTCTACTTGATGGTTTTTTTTCCTTTTTGGACCTTCATTTTTCGTTTTGGACAATTTTTTTAAATATAAAACCGGATATCCGGATTTTAGACAAACCACTATCCGTATCCGATCCGGTTTTTAAAATCGGATACCCATTTTCCGGGTTTTGAAAACCGAGTACCGGATCGGAATCCGGTTTTCGGATATTTTTTATCACCCCTAACGCCCGATATAGTAAAATGTACAAAAATTAATGGGACGGAGGGAGTATATATTTTTTGCATCAAAAGTGATCTATCCAAAAAGCTCACGCGATACGCTACGCGCTGTCGGCACTGAAACGCGCACATCACGCAACGCTTTTTAAAACATTTGGTCATACTATATTAAGTCACCTTCCAATTTACAAGTATTTTTTCTAATATTTCTCTTGACAGTTTGGTAAAATATGGTATTTTTTTAGAGATTACAAACACTATATCACCATATTTTCGATATTTAATTAAGGTCAGAGACTTCAATAAGTCTCAAACAAATTAAATATTATAATAATAGAAAGCCGTAAAAGAAATTAATATGATTGCATTTGCAGGTAGTCCGTGCTATTAGATATTGTCAGTCCATTATGCAATCATACATATTAATACCTGTCCGCTCATTTATTGCACATTAGTATATCGTGCTTTATTTGCAAACATAATGTAGTTTCATTATATATAATACATAACTTTACATGAATATTAATAGTGACTACCCCTACACGCAAACAATTCTCTGTTCATAAATCATTTTAGGGAACTTTTCATTTCGTGCCCCGTCGAAAATTTCACTTAACATTCATGCCATGTCAAGAAAATTTTTAGTTTTAAGGATTCGATTTCTGCACTATACTTCATTGTTATGTAGTATCGCTTCATTGTTCTGAAATAACACAAAGAGATCATCCGATACCAGTTCATATAAACATTATAGCACTTTTTTAAGTTTAGGTCCTTATCTCTAAATTTTACATAATGAGTCCTTTAAATAATAGTTTTGTCGGATGTCTGAATCCAATTTTAAAATTTTAGAGTGATCTGAATTCAAATTAACCCATCATTTTATTGAAAGAAAAATACTGTTCGAATGAGTGAGATCAAATCAGTTCGACAATAGACATGAATATGTGATCAGCCGCATAATTACGAAATGGCAGACACATATTTGATGACGCAATTTCTATAGTATATTTAATGTTCAACTACCAAATAATTTTTGTAATATCATGCGAACTATTGCATGATCGTGTGCCTGCCGTCTTGTATTATTGAATATAATACAAATAATTTAATGGAGAAGCTTTTATGATTTTTCATCTCGACTGTTAAATTACCTCAATGCATGATGCAAGAACATTATTCTATTCAATGCCCAGTAATTGTAACGGACTGAGATTTTTTATGTTTTAGTCATGCTCCAATTTTAATTGGTAGACTTGTTAATTATGTTTCTATAAATAAATGTCTGAAAGGATTAATACGCATATGAATAATTTGACATAGAACTTACTACAGTTGATGAATAAAAACTTATTTAACTCTGAGTTTGCAAGTTGCATGTTTCTATTGATATTATAATATATTTACGAGATCTATGCACATAAGTACCTATTTGAATAAAAACTTGTAATTTAATACCCTGTCGGGAAATTTTTATATGTAGGTACCTAACAGAATAAATTTTTTGCACATAGGTACCCGATCTCCGAAAGTACACCATACAACACATTTGGGTACCCTATATCAACACATTTGGGTACCATACATAACGAGAAAATGGTACGACGTATGCTATATTTAGGTACGCCCTATGTAACACACAGGTATGCCGTAGGTACGACGTATGCTATATTTAGGTACTCTATATCAACGTGTTATGGTACGTAATATACACACATGAAGGTACGACATGACTAAATAAACTGGTAAAAATTAAATCGGATACCTATCTGTAAAATTTTCTGACATGAGTACCTATGTATAAAAATTTTATCCAATTAGATATTTTTCTATAGATTCACCTATATTTACATATATATTTGGATGATGTCCAGGTAAATTTATTGCATGCGGTAACTACAAAACTAAAAAGTAGTTGATATTTACAGACATCGATCTTCTCATTTAATAAAGCGAGATTTCCTAAAAAGTATGTGGGCCATTAGATGACGTCATAAAACTATTTGTCTGCCAACGACATCATTATTAGTCGACTGCAATACACACGACCGCACCCTTGATGATTATTATTTCATAGATTTTTACACTGCTACAGTATTAGAAAGTGCCTCTCTCCGTATATGTTAATTTTGAAATTTAAAACCTTATTCGCTAGTAAATTACCAGCAAACCCAATATGGTTGGGGCCAGTAATGTTTAAATTCAAGATACAGTTTAAGTAAGGTAAGCACAAGTCATCGTCGTCACTTTAGATGTATATATGTGCGTATACAGACTTCCTTCTCGTTAGTGAATAATAACGTCTCACTTTATACGTACTACATAAGCATATATAGACATTATTCACGCCCTATATATACTGCTACTGCTAGCATAGTCGTCTACTGCAACAATACTAGATAAGAAAGAAAAGATAAGTCTCCTCAATAGTAAAACGGTAAGAACATTTTGATTTGACATAAGAAAACCCTAATAGCTAGCAAAAAATGGGCAGTCCTAGTGGTGATGAAGTAACACTAAAGAAAGGGCCGTGGACCAAAGATGAAGATCAGAAGCTTCTTTTTTACATTCGTGAACACGGCCATGGAAGCTGGCGTTTACTTCCAGAAAAAGCTGGTCTTACTTAACCTTTTTTAAAAGCATTCTTTCTAATACCTTTTTTTCTTACACATATTCTGAGATGCGATTTCTCAACTTACTACACGAATCCAATACATACATGATGATATAAATAAATATTAGGTCTTCAGAGGTGTGGGAAAAGCTGCAGATTGAGATGGTCGAACTACCTCAGGCCCGATATAAAGAGAGGAAAGTTCAGCACACACGAGGAGAAAACCATTATTCGACTACATGCTCTTTTAGGAAACAGGTCAGGTGAAAAAGAAAAGGACATCATATGCTATATTTCCTATTACTACTATGTATTGTTGCTTCCGTTATTATGCGAACCATAAACTTACCCTAAAAAATTCCCAGGTGGTCGGCGATCGCTGCACATCTCCCTAAAAGAACGGACAATGAGATAAAAAACTATTGGAACACACGCCTCAAGAAACGCCTGACCCGAATGGGCATCGACCCGTCGACCCACAAGCCGAAGCACAACCCGCCCGAACCCAACCTAGCCCACATGGCTCAGTGGGAAACTGCTCGGCTCGAAGCTGAGGCACGGCTAAGTCTTGGGCTCGTGCAAGGGTTTTCGAAGCCCTTGATAATTAGTAACTCCAACGATAATAATAACTGTTATCTCGGCGATAATAATATTAATAGTGCTATTCCATTAATACAACCTCGCCGTCCGTGTCTTGACGTGCTAAAAGTGTGGCAGGAAACCACAAGTTATTCATCAGCTAATAACAACTGCGCCGACATGAATCTCATGTCTGATGATGAGCATGGAAGCAGAGTTAACTTTGGGGACACAGCGAAGGGGAAAATCGAGAATTCAGTGCCTAAGAATGGAGGGCTTTTGGGTTATTATAATTACTGTGAAATGAACTTCGATGGTTGTAATAATGATAATCCCATGATGATGACGACTAATGACGTGGGGGTCGAGGATGGTAAGAGCTATTGGAATGAGTTGTTTAGTATGGTGATTAGTTCGCCTTCACCTTTGTAGTTTGTCGTCTTCTTCTTTCATTATGTGATGTTCGACTGTGATAATAATATTATTATATTTGAATAAATACAATGTTGAACGATAGTTAGTGTAGTGATCAACCGTAGAGTAGAGTAGTATAGTAGGGTTTAAAAAAATGCCTCATCACATCATCAGTTCAATAAATATTAAATTGATGGGCTTTGATGAATAAATAGGCAAATATATCTTATTTTGCTGATACTGGGATTGGGCCTTCCGTAATTCGTTTAAATTTTGGGCTTTGGTGCAGAAAAATAGTTGATTTATACGGTAATCTTATCAACTGACGAATGATATGCTCGTGACAAATTTTATTTTATTCAATATTGATTGACTTTACATGTGAAAATAGATAACGGGGATAAGCTAATAACCTCATACTCAAAGTAATAATACCGTAGCGCACAAACCAAACTTCCACCATTTTACGTTTTCCATATAGAATGATACGTGAATATTCCATCGACCTCAACTAAAGAGGAGAGCCTGAAAAATATTTACTTTTTACACACCAAATTTCATGTGTACTTTTTTCCTTATCTCAAATACGCGACATTTATTGCTATCATTTTCTTAGGGAATATACATTTGGTACGATGCAATGATTTAGCGTACATTGCAATGTCTAATGCGTAATTTATTAAAGAATGAATTAGACAATGTCGTCTAAATAAATGAAGCAGGGCATCATGGAGGCTAAAAAATAAAAACCAACCAACAAGTCTATGTATGTGTGTGTGTGTGTGTGTGTGTGTGTTTGTAGAGAGGTCGACTACTCTATTATTTTTCCTATTATTATTTTATCTAAAATTTCAAAATTTTCAGGCGCTTTACAAAAATTCATATGAAATGCTTTTGCTAGAAACTTTATCTTCAGGTATGACTAGTCAATTTTAGCGTATTTATTTAGAAACTGGATAAATATAAAAATCAGAGTACGCATGTATATCATCATGTAATAACTATACCGCGCTGTTAACTCGATCCAGAAGCAAAAATTAATTGCTCAAATTTAAAAAATTGTACGAATGATTAATTTGATTGGTACTGTTAAATTCCTCGAAAATTATATGATGTTGGAATTTAAGGAGGCAAATATTAATGTATCGGAATAAAGTAGAGTGCCATCGCATGAGTGTAACAATGAATCAATTTCTTAATATTAGTGAAACATAAATAAGATCTCCAACCAATCTTTAACATGCATATTATATGGAGGCATGGAGCTAATATATATTGTTAACCAAACACATTCCACCACAACTTCATCAAAGAAGGGGAAAACAAAATACATAATTAACGAAATTGTTACAACTTTTGAACAAGTGAAAAGTGAGAATGTTATCTTACCTCATGGAGAAATGAACGTTTGATTGATTGAGATATAAGACTAATCTTCACCCAATAAAAATAAAAAATTACATAACGTGAACGAAGGAAGCCATTTAATGTTGTCTAAATCTCCACCCATATGCGGACCAAGCAAACCTACGGAGTATAGATCAATAAATATCACGTTATTAATTTAAGGAAATCTTGGCCCAACGCATTCTATCTCATCCATTAAAAGGCCATACAAACATATGGTACCACCCCTATATAATATACGTATATATTTGATGTATCACTCACTAAACATGCATTTATCTCCATTTTAACATAATAATGATAAAACAATAATCTTGAAATAAAGCTACAAGACTTGTTTGGCTGTAGATACTCTCAACTACCTAAGGTAATATACGGGTCGGTGACAGTTATTAACATCTCTCTAAATTTGATCACCTTTATCTATATAGCCGTTGGCAATGGCTGCATGGCACAGTTCAGTTCCTATAAACTACTTTTCGCGTATATTATTCTTACATCGTACGATTACTCTTATATAATAGTTTCAGTAATAATAAATTATGGGTAAGTCACCGTTCGTTGATCAGAAGATGGGATTAAGAAAAGGGCAATGGACGCCTGAAGAAGACCAAAAGCTGCTTGCTCATATTCAACAAAATGGACATGGAAGCTGGCGTCTTCTTCCTTCTAAAGCTGGTATTTTTATTTTGTCAACTGACGTACTTATGATGAGTCCTACGTGTGAAATAATTGCGTACTGATCATTAATATGCGGCCATTATATACATAGCTTTCTGTAGAATTATTTTAGAGCTTTGTATTGTGAATTGCGTGTGGTAGGACTTCAAAGATGCGGAAAAAGCTGCAGACTAAGGTGGACAAACTATCTAAGGCCAGATATTAAGAGAGGAAAGTTTAGCTTACACGAAGAACAAACTATCATTCAACTCCATGCACTTCTTGGAAACAGGTAATAATAAATTTCACTCCTTCCCAAATACCTAAATGATATATGTCTTGACAAAGAGTATTTGAAATCAAAAAGATTTAGGACAGAAAATACCAACAAATAGTCATACAATATTATTATTAGAATAAATGTGAGCCTATAGCGTAGTGCAAACAATGGACAATTGAGCAACAAGTTAACGTGCAGAAGCCTTGTCCTGGAATATGATAAGGATCTTTTTCTGGGAATGTACCTAATTAGTGCAACACTTTTGGTAAGACAATGAGACGGCATATCGAACTTGAAGATAAAAAAAAAAAAAAGCAAACAAAAGACCTTCACATTTATTCCTCAAAGCATTTCATCGATCTCCATTGAGTTTCCTTTTCCAGCACCTAGACAAAATGGAGGTAAGAAAAGTTGAAGTCGCTAACATGCCACAACTAATCAAACTAAATTAAATACTCACTTCCTAGCTAGCTATATTATGCAGTAAGATTTTAGAGCTAGATCTTTTACGAATGGATTCCTATATTTTGAATAATAATATCCTTTTATTTTATGAAGATGGTCAGCCATAGCGAACCACTTGCCAAAAAGGACGGACAATGAGAACTATTGGAACACGCGTCTAAAGAAGAAGCTAACGAAGATGGGAATTGACCCCACGACTCATAAGCCCAAGAACCATGTCTTCAATATTATTTCCGAGGAGGGTCGTCGTTCCAAAGACTTTGTTAGGCTCAGCCACGTGGCTCAGTGGGAGAATGCTCGGCTCGAAGCCGAAGCTCGTATGGTACGCCAATCAAGGCTCCTCAGCTCAAACCCTAATAATAAAAATAACGTTCTTATGAACAGTGGTCGGAGTTATTACAACATGGCTCATCATGTAAGACCATGTTTGGACGTGTTAAAAGCTTCCTTGAGTAATGGGTTTTTCGAACATGATCAAAACCCTAGTTTCTGGTTATTCTTGAATAAGAGTAGTAGTAAGGTAATTGATTATGATTATGATAATGATCGATGGTCCTCTGCGAATCATCATCAGTCGACTCAATTAGACGAAGCGATCAAGGGAATAGTGGCAAAGAACATGCAAATGGATCGTCAGTTTATTCATAGAGGTACGATGATGTACGACGACGATGTCTTCATAGCAGAGGGCTTCTTCAGTTATGGTGTCGTCAATGGTGGCTGTACTACTGAGAGTGGACATTCTAACAGTGGCGCTGTTGTTGGAGGAGTGTTAGAAGAGAATAGTAATAATATTAAGAACATCGTTAATAATTACTGGGGATCGTCGCCCATGTTAATGTTGGAGGAGATGTAATGTGTTCGATCATGATTGAATCGAATAATGTTTTTCGGAATTTTAATTTATATTGATATCGATCTTGTTCGTTTAACTTATTGCAGCTCTATCTCGTACGTCTTAATAATATATATATTGTATCGATCGATCAATAGCGTGGTCAAACAGAGAGTAAGCGGCCCTAGATATGTTCGAAACTAGCGTAGAGTTATTTTTAAGTTAATAATGATAAGATCTTTGTTTAAGACTTACTTTTAGACGAAATATTTTGGTATACATTATTTCAGAAAATACAATGTCGCGGGTAAAATATGTGTAATTAATATAATATTCTTGTATAACAATAATAATATAAGTTAAATGATTTAACGTGAAAATAGTGTTTCTCACTTTGTTAGTGGACGGGTTTTTCCATTATTTTTTTTGTTTTGTTTTGTTTAATGAAAATGTCGCGTGTTACTAGAAGCAAATTATTTTCATTATATTTTGTAGTTAATCATGCACGACTCGAGAAACAGCTTTTTGAAGTTTAGTTTTGAAATTTCGAGTTTAGAGGGGTTCGAGTGTAATTATACTATCTAGCAAGGGTTCTTCTGTATTTACGTAAACGTCAAGGGTGAAATTGCAACTAATAAAATCCCTAAAGAGGCTTGCAATAAATTAGAAGCACCGCCACGCCACCGATCGAATTTCCAATCACAGATTTCTCCTATTCGTCTCCGGCGAACACACGCAACTGATATTTCCCGGCAAATCCCTTCATCGGCGCCATGGCGTCGAACGGTCTGAACCTCCTCGGCGTCCTATCGGAAACCAAGCGCATCATCAACGCCCACTCTCGCCACTTCCTCGCCCTCTCAATCCTCTTCCTCCTCCCTCTATCCTTCTCCCTCATCCTCGCAGCTCCTTCGCTCTCCTCCTCCTTCCCATACCCCAACTCCCTCCTCACCGGTGGAAACGACGGCCCCGATTCCCTCGCCGGAACCCTAATCACAATCCTATGCTCTCTCCTCCTCGCCGCATGGTCCGTATTTGCCACTGTTTCGATCACCTACAGCACCTTCCACGGCTTCTACGGCAGGCCCGTGAAGTTCCTCTCGTCGATCAAATCGGCCCTTGTCAGGTCGTTGGCGCTCGTAGTCACCTTAATCTGTTTCAAGGCCGTGCTTTCGCTGATCCTCCTTTCCTCCGTCGGCTTCATCTACTTGACCTACAACGCGCTTGTTTGTGCCCTTGGATTCGACGTCGGATACGATAACATGTACTTTGGGGCTTTTGTGCTGTTATTTGGGATCTTGGCGTTTTGCTTCGTAGTCTATCTTCAAGTGGAGTGGTGTTTATCCACCGTGGTCGTCACCGTCGAGGGGAAG
Organism: Craterostigma plantagineum; assembly: GCA_027422505.1. Taxonomy (NCBI): domain Eukaryota; kingdom Viridiplantae; phylum Streptophyta; class Magnoliopsida; order Lamiales; family Linderniaceae; genus Craterostigma; species Craterostigma plantagineum. The sequence continues at coordinate 12,699,287 of JAPQWV010000028.1, forward strand.
TGGGGCTTCAACGCCTTGAGTAGGAGCGCGTACTTAGTGAAGGGCATGAGAGGCGTGGCTTTGTCTATGATGGTTCTCTTTGTTCTGCTGATAGGAATCTTGGGATCAATGTGCGCGAGCTTGGTGGACATGGGCGCAGTAACTGTTAGCGCCGAAGGGTGGGTGAGTTGGGTGGTGGTTTTGCAGGCGGTGCTCTTCATGGCTTTTATGACAGTGTTGATGCTCTACTATGTGGCGAGCCATGCTGTTCTTTACATGTATTGCAAGGCTTTGAGGGACGAGCTAGCCATGGAGATTGCCGAGGAGTTTGTGGGGAGCTATGTGAGGTTGCCCTTTGATGATGGGAAGGTTCCGCATGTGGTTTATGTTGTCTGAATCTGAGGTTAGACTGCTTTTGTTTTCCCTTGGGAATCTCATGGATGATGTTTGATGTTAAGTAATTTAGAAAGTTTGTGTGTTGTACTTTGATTTGGATACTTTGGTTGTCTTTCTGAAACATTGATATAATAAATGGTTGACGAAATCATCAGAAAAGAAGAGAAATTGCCATGGCAATGAAAAAATATACCACAATGGAAACCAGAGTAAGATGAACTAGTAGAAGGAGTCTTTTTAAATAGTCGAGGACATGAACAAACCATTAAGAAACATGATTGTTATCCTCCCAATGTTCTTTGCTGCTCTATATATGATTGATGTATTCGTCTCATGATTGGCATGGCCGTGCTTCCCTGTTTTTTGGAAGTGGAAACTTCCACAACCTATGTGCATCAGAAACGCCATTAATCGTAAGCTTCAAGCTAACCTCCCGAGACTTTATTCAACTATGGGCTGCAAAATATCTGCCATAAGATGTGGCATGTCAAAGAGTTGAGAACTGGCAAATGACTTGACACACAGTCCAGCAATAGGAAGAAGAGAAGAAGAAAAGTAGCTGCTTTTTTCATCGCAGAATAAAATAACCACTTCTTTCAACAACACAATATCAGTAATTAAAAGGGAAATGACAAAATCAACGACATTTCAACCTACAATCACCCACAGGCGAAGTGATTATTCATCGTAACCATCTCAATTAACTACTTCGAGCGAGCTCAGATGATTGCGCAGCAAAGAAAAAACAAATAGCAAAAACAACAGACCTTGCAAGGGCGGGCTTTGATAAGGATATATACGTTCTTCCTAATGGTACCAGCTTGCTGAGGATAGGTCTTCGACGCTCCAGCGTTGGCCTTAGACTCGAAGTGGTGCTCCTCGTCAGACATCCTCGACTGGTCCGAAAAAATCACCAGTAAAATCCAACGAGAGAAAGAGATGTAATGTAGCTGCCAGTGCCAACTGAGGCTCGATGAAGGTGATAGAATTATTTTTATATAATAGGGTTTGTTCTTCGTGGACAGAGAAGAATCAATTCTACGATTTCTTTTAGTTATTTTAAGCCGTTGGATGGAAATGGCCACGTGTTGGGTGGATGAGATTGATTTGTATCGTGCTTTAAAACGACGCAGTGTCGGAGTTTGGTTATAATTAAATAATCGTCGTTTTGTTTATACGTAAAACTATATCAAGGCAACTTTTAGGAAAGAAACCCTCAATTTTTGTTCTAAAATGACAAATAGTGTGAGTATATAATTGATCCCACAAACAACTGACGTGTACTAGGCCAAATAGTAGGTTAAAGGTACAAAGAAACACAACACATTATCACACATCAAATATTAATAATTTCCGACATCAGTCGATTTCATTGTAGGTCCTCCTCTGAAACGTCCAAGTTTGCAAAACTGGATTGCTATTCACCGCCCCCTTTTTCCTAGTCACCGCCCCCTAAAGGGCTGAAAAAAGACAATTTTGCCCTTATGTTATTTAAATTAATTTAAAAAGAGAAAACGGTCTATTTTCACGACTGGTAAGCCAAATTAACGTAAAACATTGTTCGAATTTCAACTCGACCGAAAGAAAAAAAAAAAATTTGGACCGAAATAAATTTTCGGTTGTTTTAGTACTGACCGAAATTATACTTCGGTCAGTACTGTAACGAACGAAAATTGATTTCGGTCAGTACAGTACCGACCGAAATCAATTTTCGGTCTGTACAGTAGTGACCGAAATCAGATTTCGGTCGATACTGAACAGACCGAAATCAATTTTCGGTCGTGTACAGTACTGACCGAAATCTATTTTCGGTCGTTACAGTAACGACCGAAAATTGATTTCGGTCGAATTTTTTTTATTATTTATTTTGATTATTTATTTATATTATTTATTTATATTATTATTTATTTGGATTATTTATTTGTATATTTTATTTGGATTATTTATTTGTATTATTTATTTGTATATTTTATTTGGATTATTTATTTGGATTATTTATTTTTATTATTTATTTAGATTATTTATTTATATTATTTATTTAGATTATTTATTTGGATTATTTATTTGGATTATTTATTTGTATATTTTATTTGTATTATTTATTTGTATATTTTATTTGTATTATTTATTTTTATTGTTTATTTGAATTATTTATTTGTATATTTATATTCGAAACGAAATAAATATGCAAACAAATATTGAAAATATATATAAAATCCGTCCGATACAATAAAAGATAAAAAAAACAATAGCAACAGCGTCAAGGGGCCTGGCGCCACCGGTCGTTTATGTCATTCAGCCTGTCTCGGAACTCGTCCGTACGCGTCGTATCACCACGAAGCAGACAGGCTAGCATGTCCGAAGTCAAGCTGTACATCGTGCTGTACCACTGCACATAGCAATAATACGTACGATTACACATATAAATATAAAAAAAATCGACATAAGATTTAATTACGTACGTAGTCGGCGTGGCCGCGCGGGGGTATGCATGCCGATGAGGATCCCTGATAGGATCGGTTTACGCGTTTAGAGGGGGGGTGAATAAACGCTTGACGCCTTTTTGGTAGTTAACCGGTTAAGGTTAATACCGGTGCTTGATTTTTCTCTATGTGTTATTCGCGGAAGCTTGTAGATCGGTTCTGACTTAGAAACCGATAATCTGTGTGTAGTGTTAGTGTGTGTGTGAAAGAAGATACCAGTTTGTTTCTGGAAGTTCGGAGTTAAATCTCCTACGTCTCCCCTTCTTCCTCGTGAGGAAGGTTCACTAGACTTCAGTTATACACTCACAGTACAACCTACCCGGCTGCCCTCAGCCTTATCTAGTGAATCCCTAGGCAGTCGTAAAATACAATCCACCTACTTCAACAGCTTTTTACAGTCCGTCGGAATAACAATAACTCACTTACTTAACCTGACCGGTTATCGTATAGTGAGGACAACACTTTCTAAATTTCTCGCTTTGTTCTTGAATTTTGTCTGATTGATTTCTCGTGGTTGTGTTGTTTTTCTTCTTCAGTGTTTCTTCTGTGATATATATACTTGTTTGTTGATGAAGAAGACCGTTGAGATATGGCTCCAAGTGCTGAGCTGTGCATTAAATGCACTTTCCCAAAATGGGTACTGTCCGGTCTTGGCAGCAGTCTATACTGTCTCATTTGCTTTTTCCATTCTAAGCTTGGCTTGACTTCGACCTGACTTCCTATGGCAGCCTTGCATTAAAGATTTCGACAGTAGGTTTCATTATCCCGCCTTTGAGTAAATTTGAATCTTTGAACATGTGGCATGCTCGATGACAGAACTCCAGTCTTCGCCCTTTATCGGTCCGGTATCTGAGTTCTGATCTTGGCTCCTACCGAGTCCGGTATATCTTTCGGTTTTAGGCACGCTTCTTCTAATAACCAGTCTTGTGTTCTTCTAACTAATATCCGGTCTCCTGTGCATATGTAATCTGCTGATTGACATCCGGTCATTTAATCTTCTTCTAACTGGTATCCTTAACCAGGCTTGAACAATTTCCTTCAGACTGATTATCTGGTCTTTTAATCTTCGGTCTTATGTTCTTCTGACCGGTATTCTTTATCAAGTTTGTACAATCACCAAAACTGTTTAATCTGAATTCTTGATTCACGATTCCTAACAATTTCCCCCTTTTTGGTGATTGTCAAAACTCAACGAAGCAGAACGGTATTTATTATATCAAAGGAAATTTGATACATAAACTACCGATCTATTACAACCGTTGTTGGCCTATCTATTCCTTAGATATGCTAAACTTCTTCGATCTTCCGGTTGATGGCATCGTCCGGTTTCTCTGGTACATCCCGGTCTGCCTTCTGCTTCGCCTTAGCGCTGCAGCAGTTCCATCTGCCCTTTCTTCTCAGCTAGCAGCACTCTTCTTCACACTGCTTGTCACAACCAGTATCGGTATACTTCTTCGATCTTCCGGTTGTTGGCATCCCAAGGTCTCTCTGGTATGTCCTGGTCTGCCAGCAGCTTCGTTCAGTACTGCCATCTTCCCTTTCTCCCCAATTAGTATTGGGCAGTGGGCAGTACTCTTCTTCCCCCTTTTTGACAATCACATGTCCGGTGTGAGGAAAGGTAGACATTGTGCAGGAGAGTCATCATCACCGTTGTTCTCTCCTTCTGAAGCACAATGAAACCGGTAGCTCTGTAGCTGCGCGCAGATTTGACCGGACGCTTAAAGGTCTGAAGAAATCTTCTTCTGACCCGTCCAGTCTTAGCAGCTCGTACAAAGCTCCAGTTGTCTCCAGGGCTCACGCTTTTAGTTGAGCTCCTTGGAGAATCGGTTGTTGCGTCATGGTGGTTGTCCGCTTGTTGGCACCACTGAAAGCGCAACGAAACCGATAGGAACCGGTATCCGGGTATGCGCCTGGCATGGCATTCAATCCCGGGTAACCGATCCCCCTTTTCCAGTCCCTTTCCTTGATGGATTCTCGACCGTCTCTTCGAGAGGCTGGTAGGAGCGGTAAGGTAACCCATGGCTTCTCAACCGCTCGATTTCTACGCCGTCTCTTGGTGGGTCGATAGTCTACAAGGGACTGGTGGGGCGCCATCTTCTCCTTTGGGTCCTTGTAGTGCCCTGATGGTTCGCCCGGTCCGTGGCATCTTTTGTTCAGCTCTGGGTAAGAAGCTGATGACTGGGTGCATCTGATCCAACTCGTCCAGCCATCGGAGAGCATCACAGAGCTCTCCTTCTGTGCCGTCGGACTTGTTTTAAAAAGCCTGCTAGTCCACAGCAGCGTCTTTGTAGCTTTGTTTGACCGCCGTGAGGTCTTTGAATGATCTAATGGATGAAACTGCATCCAGTCTGTTGGAGATACTGCTTTGAGGCGATTGGGTAAGAAAACTGGGCTTGGACTTGTTAAGCTTTTTCTGGTTGTGAGGCTTATCCTGACTGAGGGTTGTGGATGTTTCGGTAACTCAGGCATTTTGAACTTAGTTGTTGTTGAGTGACTGGGATTTTGAAGAGGGTCGTGAGGTCTTTAAATAGCCAAAAAATTCCTGTCAACTTGTGTCACGGGTGTACAGTATTCCAAGCCATGCTTATCTTCTTTTCAGTGCGTCGGAACTTTATGTCTTGTCCGATGACAGAGATTCGTTGATGACATGACTATTCACCTTCTCTAATATCATGCAAGTTTCAAAGCCAGCTGTATAAACTTCAATAATATGTGCATTGATGGGGCACAATTATCGAAGAGACCCGGTCTTTATCCGCTCAGTAGGAGTCGCATGTTTATCCATTGGTCAGTCATGGATAGTTTCGGTTTCAGAAGGCCTTTGAGACAGCTTAGATACTTAGACAAAGAGTAAACTCTGCTTTTGAGAACCAGTCTGATGCAGTTGTGTGTAGTTCACCGGTTTGTCATTCCTGCACTTAGTCTCTCTTTCCTGATTTCAGTGCTTTCGACTATCTTCACCGGGTTGACAGCCTTGGTAATTCTACTGCTTTTCCTTTTAAGGCTGTAACCTTCCTTCAATAGAAGAGCTTGCTTGTTGACCCATGTTTGTCTGCTCCTTAACCACTAGTTAGAGTCCAAAGCTACACTCAGTCATTCAGTCGGCTGAAAACCAGTCTCCATGTAGAGCACCATCACGCCATTTGTCTGGAGCTGAGATTATTTCCCTCACCGATTGCCCTTTAGTTGTCTTTCTCCGGTATGGATTGTCGGTCTTTGATGGGAACTTCCGGACTTAGTTGATCTCAAGACTAATTCAGTTCCTGCTGATAAATTCCCCCTTAGTTCGTATTTCCACCAGTTATTCCGATCAGTCGCCAGGCTGATTTGATCGTCTCTTGAGTGCTATTTGGTCTTCTGAGAGCCTTCTTCTTCCCTTTGCTTGAGGCGTTCCCCCTCAGTAGGCTCCCTTAGGTGCAAACTTCTTGCAATACACTGTCCCGGTTTCTTTTAGACAAGTATCGCTCTTTTGAAACTGGTTTGTTCCTTTATTGCTTGATTTTCCCGGTTCGGAGCTTCCTTTCCGGGGTCCTGTCTGGCTGCTACCGCTTGGTTATTCTGATCATCCGTTGTGCCTTTCTCCAGACACCTGATTCCCTCTCTTTACTGCATTTTTACCTAAAGCTTGCCAGTATATAGATGACTCACAGCATACGCTATGGTCCTTAGGCATGGTGTTAGTATAAGGCTTAGAAAGAGCAATTTCTGTTTTCTTTTCCTTCACTTATACAGTAACCAAGCACATTGACTGTAAGTTCTTTCTTGCTTGTACCGGTTCAGACAGTTGCTGGATACCTATTTCAAAGGTAGCCGCTGACTTGGCACATGGTTCGATCTCAGCGAGAGTCTTTCCCCCTGGGCATGTGCCGACAGCATCTGCTGTCTAGAGATTAGTAGAACCGGTTGAGTTCCTGCATGTATTCCTGCAAGAACAAATAAAATCCTCGGTACTCAAGTCTCTTTGAGTCCGGTTAGGAATTAGTACCTTAGGTATCCATAATTGGATTATCCTAACGTGTCTACCGGTAGTGGGATCAATAAGATATTTATATTTATTATTCCTATTCTGAGACCGGTCTTTGGGTCTTCTGTAGCCTTGTGTCCCTGGTTTTGTATCGTGGCCATTCCCCTTGGTCGTTGAGGTCTTCTTCTTCGTGAATCATAATTTACTCCTGTATTCCCCCTCAATTGTTGGGGTATTCCTTTATGTGGAGCATTTCTTACATTATTCCCCCTTGCTACCTGAGGTCTTGTCCTTGCGTAGGACACTGAGGAATTGTAGGTATGTTTCACTCCAGTTTCCTTAGACCTGTTCATAGGAGCAACAGAAACTGGGTTATAGTTTGCAGGACGAACAAAGTTGATCACCTTTGGAGTAGTAGGTTGTGCGGATGTTGTTGGTTTGTCGACATCAATTCTTTCGTCGTATCCGAGTCCGGTTCGGTCACCAGCATCCCTTAGGGAACCTTGGAGACATTGGAATGTCTCTGTTGACTTAGTCCATGACTGGACCAAGGCGATCAGCTTCTTGTTTTCTGATGCATTCTTTTCGGCTGCTTCTTTGAGCTTGAGGTTTTCTTCCTGTAGATGGCTGATCTTTTCAAGAAGAGGTCCGGTATCCTCTAGCGCTGGTGCTTTTCCTTTTTCTGCCACTTTTAACTTCTCGTTCAGTTTCCAGTATTCATCAGCCATATTCTGAAGAGCATCTAGAACTTCTTCATAGGTGAACTTATTTTCTGGATCTGATTGATCTCCCATCAGGCAGATAAGATCTGGTTCAACTTTGTGGTTGCTTGGTTCATCCTCAGAACTTGATTCATCGGAATCGGTATCATCCCATCTGTGGCTATCTCCATTAGTCGTGGAGGTTTGTGCCTTCTTCCACCTTAGGTGTTGGTTTGTCTCCTCTTTGGAGTCATTCTCAGCTTTGGATCCGGTCCTGTCATATTTAAGTTGAATGTTAGTATTATCGCTTAGCTTACGCTGATTAACCTGTGTCACATTGGATGATTTTCCGTCTTCCAGAGCTTCTGTTGGATTTTCCTTGAGCTCGTTGATTTCTTGGTTTTCCCCAAGTCGACTTAGTTTGATCCACACTTCCTTAGCGGTCTTGCCTGTCATAACTTGTCTGAAGACTTCTATGTCCAGAGTTTTGAATATGGCATTTTTTGCAATATTATCCAGATTTGTCTTTCGTCTCTCTTCTGCTGACAGCTCGTGTCTTTCCTTTGGAATTTCTCTTGGCTCGTCAGGGTAGACAGCATGTCTTGCGTTTATCTTGTTGAACACGAATGGTCCATTTTCCAGTACGTCGATCATTTCATCATCTTGCGCATAAAGGTAGGTCATCAACTTTATTTTCCACTCAAGAAAATTTTCCCTGCTAAACATAAGAAGCTGATCTGATAAGGTCATGGTTAGTGAAAAAAAAAATCAAGCAAACCCGCTCTGATACCACTTGATAGGATCGGTTTACGCGTTTAGAGGGGGGGTGAATAAACGCTTGACGCCTTTTTGGTAGTTAACCGGTTAAGGTTAATACCGGTGCTTGATTTTTCTCTATGTGTTATTCGCGGAAGCTTGTAGATCGGTTCTGACTTAGAAACCGATAATCTGTGTGTAGTGTTAGTGTGTGTGTGAAAGAAGATACCAGTTTGTTTCTGGAAGTTCGGAGTTAAATCTCCTACGTCTCCCCTTCTTCCTCGTGAGGAAGGTTCACTAGACTTCAGTTATACACTCACAGTACAACCTACCCGGCTGCCCTCAGCCTTATCTAGTGAATCCCTAGGCAGTCGTAAAATACAATCCACCTACTTCAACAGCTTTTTACAGTCCGTCGGAATAACAATAACTCACTTACTTAACCTGACCGGTTATCGTATAGTGAGGACAACACTTTCTAAATTTCTCGCTTTGTTCTTGAATTTTGTCTGATTGATTTCTCGTGGTTGTGTTGTTTTTCTTCTTCAGTGTTTCTTCTGTGATATATATACTTGTTTGTTGATGAAGAAGACCGTTGTGATATGGCTCCAAGTGCTGAGCTGTGCATTAAATGCACTTTCCCAAAATGGGTACTGTCCGGTCTTGGCAGCAGTCTATACTGTCTCATTTGCTTTTTCCATTCTAAGCTTGGCTTGACTTCGACCTGACTTCCTATGGCAGCCTTGCATTAAAGATTTCGACAGTAGGTTTCATTATCCCGTCTTTGAGTAAATTTGAATCTTTGAACATGTGGCATGCTCGATGACAGAACTCCAGTCTTCGCCCTTTATCGGTCCGGTATCTGAGTTCTGATCTTGGCTCCTACCGAGTCCGGTATATCTTTCGGTTTTAGGCACGCTTCTTCTAATAACCAGTCTTGTGTTCTTCTAACTAATATCCGGTCTCCTGTGCATATGTAATCTGCTGATTGACATCCGGTCATTTAATCTTCTTCTAACTGGTATCCTTAACCAGGCTTGAACAATTTCCTTCAGACTGATTATCTGGTCTTTTAATCTTCGGTCTTATGTTCTTCTGACCGGTATTCTTTATCAAGTTTGGACAATCACCAAAACTGTTTAATCTGAATTCTTGATTCACGATTCCTAACAATCCCTGCTCCGTCGAAAGCAGGCGAGGATGAGAATGCATCTCATACCAGTCCATGTACCCTCTAACGGTTTCACCAAGGTATTGCGCGGTGGCACGATGGAGGTACGAGAGGTTGAGGATGGAGGCGTACGGGAAAATAAATTTAATTTCTTTTACGTATTTTAAGACACGACATCGCATGTCATTTTATAGAGGAGAATGGAATTACCTGAGGAGGCCGGTGGCAGATCGTCGCCGGATGACTCAAACGATGCTCCATCATTCGGCACACCATGATCCGCATGCGGATCGTAATCCGCATATACGGACTGCGAAGCAGCTGCTCGCTTTCGTCTCTCCTCCAACGGGGGGGGGGGGGGGTCTACTGCTTCCTCCGGGTAGGGTCTTTCCACCCATGGTCTGTAATTATATTTTTTTTCAAAAAAAAAAAACGACCGAATTAAAATTTCGGTCATTGCAGTACCGACCGAAATCATGTTTCGGTCAGTACTGCAATGACCGAAATCAAATTTCGGTCGGTACAGTGCTGACCGAAACATGATTTCGGTCAGCACTGTACCGACCGAAACATGATTTCGGTCATTGCAGTACTGACCGAAACATGATTTCGGTCGGTACTGTAGTGATCGAAACATAATTTCGGTCGTTAACAGTGCTGACCGAAATTATGTTTCGGTCAGTACTGCACTGACCGAAATTATGTTTCGGTCAATATATTTTTTTTTTTCACCGAACGGAACTACAGTTTGGTGGAGACGAAATTCGAACGATGTTTTACGTTAATTTGGCTTACCGGTCGTGAAAAAAAACCCTTTCCCTTTCCTAGTCCTTGTCGGCGATCCATTGCGATTTTAGTTTTTTTTGTCTGATTTGGATATGCGATTTGAAAAGTGTTGTCTGGACAAGCTTTAAATAGATATTTTTTCTTGTTTATTATAATTTTCTCTTTTTAAATTAATTTAAATATCATAAGGGCAAAATCGTCTTTTTCTAGCCCTTTAGGGGGCGGTAACAAGTAAAAAGGGGACGGTAAATAGTAATCCCCTTTGCAAAATCTATCACAAGGGGCTTCAGACAATTAATTTATATCTTGTTTTTATTTATACAATAATCGAAAATTTTATCATGGATAAAAGACTCGAGTAGAGTAAAACATCGGTACAATAATACTGGTGGAGTGACACACTACTTCATGATAACGTTATACTTTCTGTCTGTAGATGGGCCCCTACGAAATCGTATTGGTATACTTCAATCAATTCGAGAGAAGGCACATAGGTACCCGATCCACCGCAGGTACGCCATATAACACATTTAGGTACCCTATAGCAACGTATTTTCGTACGTAATACGTTGAGAAAATGGTACGTCATATATAACACATTAAGGCACCATATAGAAACCGTATATGATACCGTATAAACGCATGACGTGGTACGCGATAGACACATGAAAAGGTACGAGAAAACTGAGAAAATTGGTACAAACAGTAAAACGAGTACCTATCTGTAAAAATTTCTGACATAGGTACTGATTTGTAAATTTTTATTCAATTTGGTATTTTTCTATAGATTTCACCTTTTTTAATAGTAATATGGTATTTATTCATGTTCTTTAACATAACATAACGTAAATGAAGTGCATTCCTCGCAAAGATGAAGAGGAGAATAACTTAAAATGAAGAGAATAGAGAAGTGGACAAGACAACAAAAAAATCATTTTATAATAGACGGCCACGTGTATATTCAACCAAATCATAATTGTTCATCCACGCCTTTCAGTTTCAGTACTCACACACAGAGAGTACCCTCACAGAAACAATTCACTGTTTTAACAGAGGCAGAGTATCAACCAATCAGATTCAACCAGGAGAATAATATGATGAAATAATCTCTATTTATTCATATAATTAAATTCGTTTTTAACAAAGATACAACTTTATTTCCCCTAACGCAGCCCTTAAAATAAGCGAGAAGTGGGCCCCACTGAACATTCTTAAATTAGGCTTTTATGTTACGATGTTAATTTAATATGAACCTTAATCTCGGTTAGGACCAGCTTAATATTAAATTAGTGTTCGTTGTTTTAGTGATAAACTGATTTTCTAAGAAATTCGTCTCTTATTTCACCTGATATTTTCTATGATTTTCCAACACCATACTTGACATGATTCACACAGTTAATTCGACACCCACTCAAAGGTAGCGTTGAACCTCAAAGTAAATGGAAAGTCAGGTGAAGAAGAGGCTGAGATAAGACGTTACGTACTTATTTATCAATTAGAGATTTAATCTACACAAAAAAAAAAGCAATCATTAAATACATAATTAATGTATTCCCTTTTACATGATAAGTATAATTGAGTCTTACGTACATATACATAGCTGGACACTTCAATATCGTGACATTTATTTTTCATTAATATCTCCTAACCAAACTAGAAAAGAAAGTGGAGAGAATCTACCATACAATTCGTCTCCTTTTCACTCTCCACAAATCCCATTGTTTTGCAGAGCTAAACAAATGTTTCTGTGTTTTTTGGGCGTAATGTTGTGTGTTTGTGTGTGAGGGAGAGAGAGAGAAACAGATGTTGACAAATGAGACGTCACTTTTGTGAGAAGGTCGTTTTGTAATGCTTGTGTGGAGATTTTCTTATCTAGGATCTCTCTCCATTTATTTCTCCTTTTTTTTTCTAAGAAAAAAAAATATAAAAGTAGAATAGTTGCAACAATTCTTTCTTCGTAGATGCTATTATTAATCAGTAGCTCTCTCTCTCCATCGTTCTCTCTCTAGAGCTGTTGAACTGTTTTGTTTCCTTTCATCCGTTAGAGAGTGAAAGTAAGAAGATCGAAAAACTGCTATGCGTAGCTGGATTTGTTTAGGATCTGGCTTTCTTCCATGGTTGAAAAGAAACTGACCGATCTATTGATTGGTTTCGTTTGTCGTTTACTGTAGCCTTTTCCATAAACTCCTTTTGTTTCTTTTTTTTTTTTCCGGCTTTTCTTTTTGTGTTATCGCTGTGTTGACGTCGAAAGCTTCTAAGTTGTTGGGTATTTCAAAGTGAAGGGTTCTAGAGGAACGTATGGTGTTCAGAATTTGGGTCTGAGGTAATATTATTTCATCATCGTTTCTGATCTCTCTCTCTCTCTCTCTCTCTCTCTCTCTCTCTCTCTCTCTCTCTCTCGTATTGGCTAGCTGGGAGCTCCTGTGTGTGACTTGAAACTGTTGCAGATAGTGTTTGATGATTGGGCTTTTGGTCGATTGGTTTCATTTGGACTTTCCTGTCGAGTGTCATGGGAAATGCTTTGTTGAATTTAGGTTGTTAATTACTATGTTGTGTTTGTGTCTTTCTATGGGCTGCTTGATTTGACTAGTGATTGACCTTTTAGAATCTACTTCACCACGAATTCACAGTAGTCAAAAGCTGTTCAGCTTCCATACGTTTGTTCATCATGTGCCTATGTGCTGACAGTATGATTGTTTTGCCATATTTGTATGAAGTTTTTTTTGTGTTGAAGCTGTTTGTGAAAATGATTCATGGTTCGGTAGAATTTGCTACGATGTGAAGATTTGCTTGCCAAATATTGCTGCATTCTCTTATGCAAACTGGAATTGCTCGCTGTATTCAATTTCGACTTTCTTTTGCAGGAATGGGAAGATATAGCGAAACCCCCTTACCCGGCTATTACATCATGAGAGACCTTAATGAAGATTCGAGCCTCAGTAGTTGGCCCCTGTTTTACGGAGACAAATCTGTAACAAATGGATATTACTGTAATGGTGCCGTGTCGGGGAGCACAATGGATGGTCATTCGAATGAAGACATGTACTCACTGAAGCGGAAAATTGTTGAACATGAGGCAGTTTTCAAGAATCAAGTATGTCCTGGTTTTTAGTTTCTCATTTTCAACCTGTTAAACCTTGAGATGAGAAAAATTGATTATTCTTTCTACTTTGATATGTAGGTTTGTGAACTCCACCGTCTTTACAGAATACAAAGAGATATGATGGAGCAAGTCCAAAAGAAAGAGCTGCACAAAGAACGAGCATCTGTGGAGCCATCGTGTTCTTCGAATATTCACGGTTCTCAGCCGAAAGAAGATGCTCGAAATAAATGGCATGTGAATGGTTTTCCCTTGCAAGAAACTGGTAATAACAGGGCATCTATTTTAGGGATTGAGATAACTGATTCTCCTGTGAGTTGTATGAAACAAGACAAGGACACAAAGCCTCCATGGTTTCCATTCAAGAATGGGTCTACTTCAAGAAACTGTGAAGCTTTGGAAGTAAGGCCCTCGAAGGTAAGAAAGAAGTTTTTCGATCTTCAACTTCCAGCTGATGAGTATGTCGATGTTGAAGAAGATGAAGAAATTACAGTGCAGAGAAAGTCAAAGTTACCAACTCATATTCCTAATGAAAATCCCAAGCCATTCAATGGCAATTGCTTTGTTGAGAAGACCATTCTGACAGTAAATGGACAAGCTTCTTTGTCCCATCCGAGGAGTCTTTTTGGGTTTGTTGATCTGAATGAACCAGCGAAGAATGATGTAGCAGCATTCGATTTTCTAGGAAAAGGAGAGAATAAAGGGGCGCAGAATAAACCTAATGGATGCAGTGCAGGTTATACATGTGTTGATGATGCAACTTCGAATAGCCGTGGTGGATTTCTCATGAAGTTGCACTCTGAAACCAAAGTTGGTGAAAAGGGGTGGCTCTCCCATGTAAATGAAGCAGGTAAAGCATTTAACACAGTTCTTTGCGTTGTTTCTGTTTTCTCTTTGTCCAGCTTATATGAAACTGTGCTTACGCATGAGAAATTTACAGCTGAGATAACGTTAGTTTCTATGTGGTTTGGTCTCAAAACTGCAGGATCAAGTAAGAACAATACCAATTCTCTATCTCAAAGTAGTCACCTATATAAGCTGCACACGTCTTCTTCGCCTACAACAGTACGAGCCTCTCCGAGCCATCCTCATTTTGGTCCCGAGCAGTATCAAACTGGCAATGGTATGCGTGATTTTCAAGCAGACATACATTGCCGTGATGATCTGACATATATGGATAGAAACCATATTCTTCCCTACGGTAATAATTTGACACCATTAGCTCCTCGGCCACCTTCATACTCCTTGTTCAGTACTCCAAGCAGCAATGGTTCTTGGGTCCAGTCGGGTTCATACTCCTTCCAAAGTTCGAGTAAACATCCGTTGCCATATTCCCTGAACGAAGAGATGAAGTGGCAGAAAGGTAAGGCTAATCCTAGGTTGAACGGTGGTTACCATGAGTCGTCATGGTCAGAGTTTAAAGAACGGGAATACTTGCCATTACCTTGCTTCGATCATCTCAATGGCAATAAGAATCATCACATAGCATCCCATCAATTACCTAACCATGGCTCGGGAAAAAATTCCAGTGGCTATTCTCGTGCAGATTTGAAGCCCGAAATAGATATCAATTCAAAGGCAGTATTTGTCGAGAATCGTAGTTCGATGGCTGAGAATAATGGGCTTACGGCCCATCCATCTTCACTGCCTTGGCTCAAACCCAACGGTGAGAGCAGGAGATTGGAAATTTCAGGAGAATCGAGTTATTTTCATGCATCATCAAAACATTTGTGTAGCAAGAACGAAAGAGTAATTGAAGATCTTAATCGCCCGGGCTCAAGCGATTGCGAGATTTTGACGAAGAAAGACGCCTCTGAAAAAAGTATTCAGAAGCTTATGGGGGCTGCCATCTTTGGTACGGCAGTTGAGGAAATCAAGCCTTGGTCCAATATTTCCACCTCGACGAACAGCACGAGCGACGAAAGGAAGAATACAATGATCGACATAAATCTAGAATGCGAGCCTGAGGAGCCTACATATGCCGAAGAACCGATTACAGAAAATGCAAACCGAAACAAGAATGGGTCGTCGAGCATCAGAGGCAACATAGACTTGAACTCTTGTGTCAGCGACTTTGAAGATCTTCCATTAAATAGTCGTAAAAGCAAGCCCACCAAGACAAGAATAATGATCGATCTTGAAGCTCCCGCTGCCTTGGAGAGCGAAGACGAAGATCATTTATCAATTCGAGCTAGTGAGCATGAAGATATGCAGATGCAAAGCGAAGTCCTAAAAACTGCAGCAGATATAATGATAGCTATGTCTTCGTCATGCCCGCAAAGCAAATTTGAAGCTGATAGTCCTCCATTGGTGGACAATCCACTCCTATTGTTCGCTGATGCTATCGAATCAACGATCAGAGGCGAATCGCTGGTACATCATACTGATTCTTCAGATGAAGACTCGTTCGAGGCCATGACACTTCAGCTACAGGAAACAAAAGAAGAAGACTACATGCCTAAGAAATCCTTCACTGCAAACCCTGAACCCGAGAAAGTGGAGGACGCAGAGATTGCCAAAATACCGAATCGCCCTCGAAGGGGTCAGGCGAGGCGAGGAAGGCAGAGGAAGGATTTCCAAAGGGACATTCTTCCTGGGATGACATCGCTGTCTAGGCACGAAGTGAACGAAGATATTCAGACGTTTGGCGGACTGATGAGAGCCATGGGACATCAGTGGCAGTCGAGGAAGAACGGCGGGGCCCGCGGTAGGAGGAGCCGAGGTAGTAATACAGCAGTTGCTGTTCGAAATCCAATCTGCACGAGATCGATGCAGCACCATCTGCAGCGGATTTGTAATAATGGTGATGATTGTGTGGAGGAACGAAGGCTGACTGGGTGGGGAAGAACGACTAGGCGTCTACGTAGGCAGCAGAGGTGTCAGCAGATGGCCGGGAATCATCTTGTATTGAGTTGATGATGATGTAATGAAATGGCATTGGATTTTCTGAAGAGAGGAACTGATTTTGAGAAAAAGTTAAGGTGAGGTTCGTTCAACGTTGTGTGTTGTCGGGGAAAATCTCATGTCCAAGCTCGACTTTTGAGTGTCGCTAGCTAATAAACTAATTGTTGGGAGTTTTTTTCTAAGGGTAATTGATGCATGTGACCATTACTTTCCGATTTACAGAGTCCATATATAGTCAAAATTCGAAAGGTTTCATGACCGAAATGAGTGAAAACATAATTGAGGTTGTTATTAATTGCATGTATTTAAGTGCAAACTAAACACACACAGTTATTTAGAGTGGACGTATCTAACGTAATTAACTTCACGTTCACAAAGCTTGCTAACATTTAATTAGATTCATGGGATTTCTTGACTTAGTTGTAAGTCAAATGTATGTTGCAAACCGACAGAGTACCGACTTCCGAGGTCTTTCGTCCTTCTCGAATTAAAGAGAACTCTTCAGATTATTAGGTCTATGCAATAGTAGAAACCCAATATACAAACTTGAAAGTTCACCCATATTTTATATTGGTCCATGAAAATATATATTGGTATACCATATTTTCATTTAGACCAACGATTACTCTAATTAAAAGAATTGGATGTGATTGTAACAATGACCTTACTTGTTTTAAGAGTTAATTATGATTCAGGCCCCAATTAAGTTTTAAAATCGAGTTCAGGCCCTGTCAGAAAAAGCAATTAGTTTTAAGGATCCGATTTCTTCATACCACTTCATCGGTCTGCGGTACCACTTCTTTGTTCTGCAGTACCACTTTTTTGTTATGCAGTACCACATAATTGTTCTGCAGTACCACTTTTTTGTTATGCAGTACCACATAATTGTTCTGCAGTACCACTTCTTCATACCACTTCATCGATCTGCAGTACCACTTCTTTGTTCTGCACTACCACTTTTTGTTATGCAGTACCACATAATTGTTCTGCAGTACCACTTTTTTGTTATGCAGTACCACATAATTGTTCTGCAGTACCACTTCATTTGTTCTGCGGTAAAAATGAAGTGGTATTGCAAAACAATTAAGTGGTACTGCAGAACAATTAAGTGATACTGCATAACAAAGAAGTGGTATTGCAGAACAAAGATGTGGTACCGTAGACCGATAAAGTGGTTTGCAGAAATCGGGTCACTAAAACTAATTACTTTTTCTGAGATGGCCTGAACTCGATTTTTAAACTTGAATGGGGTCTGAATTGAAAAAGCCCCTTGTTTTAATTGAATAATGTTGATGCATAGTTTTCTTCAATTCTTGATACTCATGATTGATGGCACATCGTAATTTTTTTTAGTTAATGGATTAGTAACCGTCAAATTTGCAGTCGTTTCGGACACTTGCCCTAATTGTGAGTATCTTTGATGCCCACTTGCTGTAATGATGGATAGTGGAACAGTCTACCTACTATTTTGGTAATAATTAAGATGTAACGTAACGTGATTTGTGCTGTTGATGATAACATTATTAAAAGATTCTTAATGATCAATCACACCACTAATTTTGATGGGGATTAGTCATAATAATTAGGGTAAATGCCACTTTTCCCCTCGTAGTTACATCGAATTTCACAAATATACCTAATAGTTTTTTATTATATGCGTGTCCCTTATACTTTCATAAACATTGCACGAAATCCCCCGGACAGCTTATACTGCCCGAGATTGTTGTACACGCGCTCTTACTGCGACTTAAACATGATTTAACCAAATTTTATGCCGTAAAATGACTAAAATAACCCTCAGTCATCTTCTTCCTCCCAACATCTTTCTTTTCCCCGACTTCTTCGAGCTGAAAAGAAACGCTCAGATTCACCACGCGGTGCATAGGAAAGATAACCTAGTGAGGGAAAAGAAAAAACGATAACAGCTTTTATTGCGATCTCAACTAAGCTCAGCTCAAGGTCTACATTTCTCGTTATTTTCCTTGTTTTTTTCTATTTTCGCAATTCTTGGATCTATCGTCGGTGTTATTACTTCTGTGGTAATCAGATCTGACGGACCCATCGATAATTTCTTCTTAGATCGAATTTCGAGATTTCGAGATCTCGGTTTAGAAGAAGTGATCGATCTTTCTGAAATTTTCATGGCCTATTGGAAAAGCAAACTTTTTGTTTTTCCTTCCGTCCACGCGCCGCCGTCAGTCTTTTCCCATTTGGGATTTTTTTCCTTCAATTTAATAGATCGATCTGCCGATTATGGCTCCGAGCACTATACGCAAGGCGATCGGCCCCGTCAAGGACCAAACTAGCATCGGAATCGCCAAAGTCGCGAGCAACATGGCGCCGGAGCTCGGAGTTCACGCCGATGGATCTCACGGTGGTGGTAGTGAGGAAAAAGGAGGATGAAGACGATGAAGAAGGGCGACATGGGAATTTTCTTTTTCTGGGTCACTTGAAGAAGAAGAAGAACGCTGATGAATCTCCACCTTGTAATCACTCATCATCTTGCAAAGAGAAGAAAGTACAAGAAAAACTGAGAAAACCCATAAAAAAAACCCAGAGAAAACCCATAAAGAAGAGGGAGAGAAATCGAAGAACACTGTAGCAGTTCAAAACACCATTGACGAGGGTATAATGGGAATTCCGCTTTTTTTTTCTGACAGGTCAGACTAAATTTGACCGGATAGGGAGCGTGTGCAAAATTATTCAAACTACGAGGGCGTTTTAGCCTATTTCTAAACTGTAGGGGTTTTTGCGCTTTCTTTTTAAACCACATGTAGGTTATATGCTATTTACTCTAATAATTAATATATCATTCCCTTGATTTTGTGTCGGCAAGAACCTTTTCTAACCCTAAAATATGGTCTCAATGTTTGGAGTCGTGTTACAAGGGACAGTTTACAAGCTTATTTTAGATATGAAGAGTCAAATACTCAACCTTTATTCTACATATTATAATGTATAAACCCAAAACATAAACTTACAACGATGCATCTATCAGCAAATAGTATATCATTGTACATAGATGGCTAAAAAGGAGCGGCAAGATACTACATTTTCGTTGATTTCTTTTTTTTTTCTTTTGGTCCGCAGCTAATACAAAATTAAAACTAAAGATGTAGTGATTTATCTTACCCTATAACGTATTGAGAATATTTTCGTTAGGACTATTGAGATGTTAGCACATGTGTATAAATTAACGGGAGATAATATATTTGATATAAGCTTACTTCATAACCTCTAGCTATGCTATCCTACGTTGATGGTGATGGTCGTTATCTACTTTTAAAGGAATTGGTCCTCATACATGAATGAGTTACATCATATGAATCCAATCTTATGTTAGTGTGTCAAAACATCCATAGTCTTTATTATTGGACCACATAGGCTATTAAAAACGAATTCAATTTTTTATCTTAATTTGTTCATCTTGTATGTGTGTCTAAATGTAAACAACATATAAAATAATTAAAAATATAAAAACAAAAACCCATTAGTTGATTGAATTACCAGCCTCTCCTCATACTACCGATCGTTCATTTACTATTCAATGGTTGACTCCTCGCAAGGTTCGATATGTTTCCATTTCCTCCTCCGTTTATATTAAATTAAATTAAGCTTTATCCCTATATTTTTCCCGTTCCATCTCTCTCTCTGTTCATTGACGCGACAACAGACGAAGCTTTTTCTAAAGCTTCCATCCCCAAAAGATAACATACGCATAAACTTTGCTAACCCCATCTCGAAAACCCTAGTTCTTAGCAGCTAAATCTCTCTCTCTCTCTCTCTCGATCTCTCTCTCTCTCTCTCGCTCTCTCTCGACCCACAAGTAGCTTTCTTCACCGGCGCGAATCCATGGATGGAAAGAGCAATCTAGGAGATTTTACGAGAGATTCCACCTGGAAAATCGACGATGAAGTTATGGGAAAGATCCCTTCTTTCTCAGAGATAGTGATGAGCGAGTTTGGAGGATGGCCCATTATTGATCCTTCCGATATGGATACGATGATAGAGCCGAGTACCACGACGGCGGTCGCCGCGTCGGCTTCCGCCTCGAGCTCGTCGGAGGATAGGTCGGCTGGGGCCGACGGCGGAGCCTCGTCGTCCACAGTCGCGATCTCTACTAACGCCGTCGATCTTCCGTCAGATACAGCGTTAGTTAATTTGTTAATAATTAATCTGTTATCGTGTCTGACTGAGGTGCATGCATATAATTAGGGTAAACGTGATAGGGGCAAAATGGTACTTCAATCAGTGATAGTATTGGGGTAGCTTAGCTTGCGGTCATTGATGGACTCTGTCAAGCAATAAGAGGTTTTTGTTTTGTGCACGCAAGAAAGTTTAGGGGTTGTAGAGAAAATTGAGGGGAATCGAGGGGCTTTTAAGCAATAAATGATTTGGGGGGGGGGGGGGGGGGGGGGGGGATCAAGTTCAGCCGTTATTGCGGCGAAGGCAACCGCGTGCTACAAAATTGAGGATATTTCCAATTTTCGCTTGCTTTTCATTAAATATATTATTACCGACATTATTATGAATACATACGTATAACGTGTTTGTGTAGTATATCATTGAGGTAATTACTAACTTCACGTAGTTGTCTTTGAATTGCGGAGACATTGCTCCTAGGTAGTTAGCATCAAATATTCAAGGCAGGCGATTTCATTTAGTTAGCTCATGTTATTAGTCACAAGTACATGCGACTGTATTCCTCAAATTTAATATAACTAAGATAAGACGATGTGATACAAATTAAGACAATGATTATTATAATAATGGGGTGCATGCATCTATCTGGCTTCCAACACTCTATGGCATGCATGTTTCTTCATAATTTAAGTATTATTGGATTACAATTTTACTATTACATATTGCAGGAGAAAGACTACAATTAAGGCAAAAAGCAGGCAAATTCGTCAGCCACGTTTCGCATTCGTCACTAAAAGTGAAATCGTTCATCTCGAAGATGGTTATCGTTGGAGAAAATATGGTCAGAAAGCTGTGAAGAATAGCCCTTTTCCAAGGTAGTAATAATTCCAAATTTTGATGGCGATTCTGATGTTTTGTTGTCTGATCATTATAATCATTTCACACGTCCAATCTCGTGAACATCATCATCATCATCATCATAATAATAATACGAACAATAGCTCTTTCTTCTATCTACTAATATATCACATTGTCTGATAATAAAATTTATCTTGTTGTTTTATGTGTAGGAGCTATTATCGGTGTACAAACAGTAAATGCACGGTGAAGAAAAGGGTTGAAAGATCATCGAATGATCCTTCGCTCGTCATCACCACATACGAAGGACAACACAGCCATCATTCCATCATGGGATTATTTGCTCGAAATGGCTTCACTACTAATAACAGTAGTGTTGTTCTTGCAGCTAATTATTACAGTCCGAGGATTCCTAATAATCCTCGTCCTCCTTCTTTGCAAGAAAATCAAAGCCAAGCAGTAGCCTCACAATCTCTGCACCACCATCGTCATGTTCAAATCGAAGGTGGTGATGATGCAAGTGATTCGATGCAACGGTCAAACAATTTACAAGGGCTTCTTGGTGATATCGTACCACAGAAAATGTGAAATTTGATAATATATATGTATATAGGTACATAATTATCCTAATTAGGGGATGTTTGTTTCACGGTGATCCTCCAAAAACATCACTGTGATCCCCTCGCCGCCTTATCATCGGTCATCACTGTGTTTGTTTAGCCTAGGTGATGACTTATCACTGTAATAAAATATCACATAGGTGATGAAAATTGGGTGATATTCAACCTTTCGGATCACCCAAAAAAACACTAGGTGATCTTACGTCACGGTGATAAGTGATGTTTTAATAGCATTCTAACTAAACTATTAAATCTTAAAGTAATATATTTAATAATAAATAATTATATTGAATACAAAAAACTTATTATTAATTCTTAAAATTTTTCAAACTCGATATCAAAATAGTAATCATTATTATGTAAATAATATCTAATATATATATATATAATATATATATATATTAATCCACATTTTCTATATAGTATCTGTAGGGTTAAATATGACATTACGCAATACACTCACACACTACCGTGATTAAACAAACACACTATTCTAATATCACATTGATAAGAAAAATGAAATATCACCCAAAAACAAACACGGTAATAAGATATCACTTTTATCCACATCACGATGATATTCACATTATGGTGATATGCGCATCATCGTAATAGTGTATCACCAGAAACAAACACCCCTTAACGTCGTATCAAATTAGTAGAGTATTTTCTCTTGTTATAGAGTGAGAGTTGCTAACATAAATGGAATTCGTGGGATCCTATGATTTCTTGGGCTTCAAATAAACGTTATGCTAAAAAGTCTATGGTACAAGGAAATGATCAATATCTGTCTGGGATTCTTTTTCTTGGACTTAATAATGGGCTGAAAAACATATCACTTGGACTTCTACTATGGTGCTGAACAGAAAAAGAAAGAAAGAGTAATATAATAATAATAATAATAATAATAATAAGAAGAAGTAGAAGAAGAAGAAGAATAAAAGTTCCAATATTCCAAATGATCTGGCGTCATACTCCACGAGCAGTTTTCATGTTTTGTTTTTAATAGTAGTATTATTATGTTTCACTTGGTGGTGGACTGTTTTAATTTTTCAAAGGAAAACTTCATTATTATTCCATAGTCTATTATACATGATAATATGGCTTCCATCTCAAACCATTCTACGATTCAAAAATCAAGATTATTTTCTTCTTCTTCTTTATGCAAACAACGTATTCCAAATTCTTCGCTCATCAGATTAAATTGCTTGGAATTCTCACCTCTATCGACAAACACAGCCGTTCTAACTGCTAGCACACTTAGATTTTCAGGCAAGTGTTTGCTGACAAGTCCCATATTGAACAAAGTCATCCCTCCTAGAGCTGCTGCCGCCGATGATCGATCCCAGCATCGAAATCTCAAAAGGTTTCGTGTTTCCTATATTTTCCTAGCTAGGATTGATTGCTAGAACTGTGTAGTGTGAATTAGTATTGTGTGTTTTCTTTTCTCGACAGGCTTGATAAGAGCTTCGCAGAGAGATTTCCAGCTTTAGTTACTGGCTTCTTCTTCTTTACATGGTGACCATCTATTCGTCTCTGTCGTTCATCTCCTTGTCGGAGCCATATATTGCCTTGTCAGCTGGGCTATCGGTCTACCCAAACGAGCCGTGAGTTATATATATATATATATATATATATATATATATATTTTATAAATGTCTACATATATAAAGTTCCTAATATGATTTCTGTTGCAGCCTATCGACAAACAACTGCTAGGACTACTCACGCCGGTGGCTTTCTGCCACGCGCTCCGACATGTCATGTCCAACGTCTCTTTCTCCGCCGTCGCTGTTTCCTTCACACATACCATCAAAGGCCTGTCCCAATTATTAGTAATATTCTTAGAAATGCTAACAATAATCATGTTATTTTCTGGATTTTAAAACAGCCCTGGAGCCATTCTTCAACGCTGATGCTTCCCAGTTCGTTTTAGGAACATCAGATTCCTTTGTCGCTGTGGGTGTCATTAGCACCTGTTGTGTTTGGTAATTATATGGTTTAGGATTTTAATTAGAGGACTGTTAAATGTTATATAACTTGAGCATTTTTTTCTTTTTGCCTTTTATTTCTTACACAGGCGTGTCCATGGCGTCAATGACAGAACTATCCTTTAACTGGACTGGCTTCAGCAGTGCAATGATTTCGAACATCGCCTTCACCTACAGAAGTATATACTCCAAGAAAGCAATGGTGTGTGTTCATAGCTGAATGTCATCTTTATTATTTCATTTCATCCATGGAATGATGATGCAAGAAAAAAACAAAAGATGACTTTTTTTTTGTGCTAATGCTGTTGGTGACAGACTGGGATGGACAGTACCAATGTATACGCTTACATCACCATAATTTCTCTGCTATTCTGCCTTCCGCCGGCTATATTGGTATGGTACCTTATGTTGAACTCATTCAAGCATTATATTTACATATTTATATTCACATATTTATATATATATATATATTATATAGATATATATCCTTGTAGTGTGTAATAACACTCCTTGTTTTTCAGATCGAAGGTCCTAAGCTGATGCAATATGGATTCGCAGACGCAATAGCTAAAGCAGGGCTATTCAAGTTCTTGTCTGATCTGTTCTTGATTGGATTCTTTTACCATCTCTACAATCAAGTCAGTAATTTGCTTGATCTTATTTTGCATATATATAAGTATGAGAAAAAGTAAAAAAAAAAATTGTCTAATAAACGATATGGACCAATGGCAGGTGGCTACGAATACGCTGGAAAGAGTTGCGCCGCTGACACATGCGGTTGGGAATGTGTTGAAGCGAGTCTTTGTTATCGGATTTTCGATTGTAGTCTTCGGTAAGTGTTATTAGATTACATTTTAGAAAGAAAAAAAAAAAAGAGTACAGAAATATGGATTATTTTTGGGTAACTAAGTAGTTTGTTTGTTACAATCACAGGCAATAAGATATCGACGCAAACTGGGATTGGTACTGGTATAGCTATAGCAGGCGTTGCAATGTCTTCGCTCATCAAAGCAAACATTGAGGAGCAAAAAAGGGTATGATGAGAATAAACTAGCATAAAAAAATTTTTCCCCGTACTTATTTCATTTTTTTTTTGGCATAAGGGCTCATGAGTATTAATTATGAGTACCAGTAATATGTACGTGCCTTTTTTTTTTTTAATGAAGGCTGCAGCGAAAGCTCATACTTGTTGAAACTCTCCTGCAACTGTCAAATTCGCCAAGCGGTTTCTCTTATTTATTTGGCTGAGGAGTGCAGAATTCGAGATTTCAATTGTTCGCTCAGATTAGACAATCTTTCACAGAATAAATATGCTCTGCGTTGCCTTAGTTTCCGAACATTGGATTGGTATCATGAATTTGCTGAGTAAAGAAGCAAATATATGTTACATATCCCATCCCATGGAATTAGATATGTGCCCAATGAATAAATAAATGCAAGAAGGCCACCATAATAATCTTACGTGCCAATAACATGCAACGATAAAGTAGAGCCATAATCTAGCAGTGGGGGCTCACTTTGTCTTGGTGACAATTGTCCTACCTCCATCCAAAACAATCTCACAAAAAGTAATTAAAACACTCATCCTTCAGTAAAACAATGAGGATGATGTAAAAAAGTTCACGGATGAGATCAGCCCATGCGTTTTTTACGACCATTTTGAAAAACACAGACACATGGACGAAGTAAGCGCATACGATTGAGTCAGCCACGACTCAAAAAGTCGAAATCTTTAAGCTAAAATATTTCCTTACACTGTCCACATGCAATCCACCATACAACATAGTCTTTGTTTGCACTGCATACGTGGCGAGATATGTATAGTTTTACTTGAAAGTCATGGCTATAATCATAGTTTATCTCAGACGATCGATCATGGCTGCTACTGTTGTGGGATTATTATTACTTCTGCTATCAATGGCTGGTCATTCA
Source organism: Craterostigma plantagineum (assembly GCA_027422505.1). Lineage (NCBI taxonomy): Eukaryota > Viridiplantae > Streptophyta > Magnoliopsida > Lamiales > Linderniaceae > Craterostigma > Craterostigma plantagineum. The sequence continues at coordinate 12,725,071 of JAPQWV010000028.1, forward strand.
GGTTACTACTTTGATTGAACAACTGTGGTTTCTTTTCTGCTCTGAAAAGCTTGATCATTTATGGGTTTTGCGTGCGTGCGTGTGTGTTTCTCTCAATGTGGGGCTGATTTCTTTTCTTCTTCTTCTTCTTCTTCTTCTTCTTCTTCAATGGAGTTGCAAATTACTGCGCCTGCAACAGTGGAGTGAGCGACTCTGTTCTTCAGAAGAACATCGATTTCTCGTGCGCAAACGGTGCTGATTGTTCGGCAATCCAATAATCCAAACTCCGTCAAGAGCCACTGTGATTATGCTGTGGATAGTTATTTTCAGAGGAAGCAGCAAATTCAAGGGAGCTGTGATTTTCAGGGGACAGCCACTGTTACTACAAATCCACCTAGTAAGTCAAGCAAGGCATATATTATGTATGCATATATATTGTATCGTATGTATTGTATTTACTTCGTTTTTTTCTTTTTCCCATATATTTTGTTTTCCAAAAACGCAGGCACTGCTCCTGGCTGTGTTTTCCCATCTGCTTCAACACCTACGACGACGACTCCCCCCACCGCCGGAGCACCGTCCAGGAGGCAAAACACCGACGGCGACCCCTACTCTGATACCGCCCGCCACCGGGACGCCGATAACTGGCGGCGCACCACTAAATACAAGCAACGGAAGGCCGGCCGCCGCCACTCCACCTGGGATGAGTGGCTTCACCACGCCGCCTGGTTTCAGCCTAGCTCCGGCGGGCGGTGCGCTTAATGATAGCAGCGGTGGTGTTGAGTTATTATTACCTCTTGGTATTAGCACCGGCGTTGTTTTCCTTTTTTCTGTGTTAGTAAGGTAGAGCAGAGACAATGGAATTTCAGCTAATCTTGCTAAAAGATAACGACTCTCTAAAGATACGATTTTTGTCCACATTTTCACTCCAAACGGTTAAAAGACATTGATCAACCAATGACTAACCTTCAAGCTATAGGCTTTAATCAACCACACCTCGGCTTCAGTTCGAACAAACTCTGTAATAAGGAACCCGCTGTAATACATACTGTTTCTAAAGAAAGAAGAGAAGGAGCAGCAACTGAATTCATACTGTTTTTTCTAAACAAAAATGGGCATTTGTGGTCTAGTGGTATGATTCTCGCTTAGGGTGCGAGAGGTCCCGAGTTCAATTCTCGGAATGCCCCCATTTTATTTTATTCCTTTTTTGCCCTTTTGCAACGAACATTAAAGCCATTAAAAAAATAACAATAAAACGAGAAAAATAAATAAAATTAACTAAATAACGTTCGCTAGAAGGAGGGCTTGAACCTCCCACCTTGTGGTTAAGGTGCCACACGCTCTAACCAACTGAGCTATTCCAGCAAGCTTAACATGTTTCCTTTTATTTGGGCGATTCTTATTGTACTCCCAATGTTTTCACAGCATAAATCACAAGCATAATCATATTGTCGAACACAATCACGCTAGTAAGAAGTCTTGCCATGGAACCTCAAAACCAAACTTGTATTGCTTTATTTCATCAAGCCAAACCGAGTTTTACAAGAAAATTAAGGACAAAAAATCATCATCATCTTCATGGACGAAAAAGCAGAACCAGACTTTGTTGAATTACCATATATCATCAGCATGCCGAGTGAAAAAAACGGAAGATTTTTCATAGAAGGAAAATTTTGTTTTTCTCATTTCTTGGAAATCCCGAGCCTCTTGCGGAAATCTTCCTCCATAAGTGGGATACCTTCGCGAAGCTTAACCTTTGGTTCCCATCCGAGAACCTCCTTAGCTTTGGTTATGTCTGGCTTCCTTTGGCGCGGATCGTCAGGCGTGTTCTCAACTGTCACGATCTTAACGTTTGTATTGATCATCTGCAAAAAAAAGAAAGGAAAAAAGAAAGATTGATGAACTCATCCATGGTGGAACGTAAAAAACGAGCAAGAAACTAAAGCTTGCTTCAAAAAAGTGGTTTTACCTCCTTCACTGTCTCTGCAAGCTCCATCATTGTAAACTCGCCTGATGGTAATAAACTTACGGTTGAGTTTCTCAGTTCTTTCGTATGTATAAGTTATATGGTGGAAAAAAAACGATGAAATAAACCTGGATTTCCAATGTTGATTGGCCCAGTGTTATCTCCTTCCATAAGTCGAATAAGACCATTCACCTATACAAAGAGATTATACGTATCACAAATCTTGAAGGAGCATATCTATTTACCAAAGAAAAGGAAAAATTGATGATATGTTTACCATGTCAGAAACATAGCAAAAGCTCCTTGTTTGTGTGCCAGGCAACTGAACTGTCAAAGGCTCGTCACTGCATGCACATTTTCGATTTTTTTTTTATGGCTAATTACCATTTTTCAATCGATTTAACGATGGATGGAGAGTGATTTTTATTACCGTATTGCTTGAGCTAAGAAGTTGCTCACGACTCGTCCATCGTCGATGTTCATCCGAGGGCCATAAGTATTGAAGATTCTCGCAATACGAATTTCTGTTTGCAAGTTTTTAAACCGTTTCGTATGTCGCAGCGATTCAAATATGGGATGGGGGAAAAAGCCCAACTTTTTCTGAAAGAAAGAAGTATGAGCATATATATGTATTACCAATCCCATGTTGTCTGTGATAATCAAACATCAAAGTCTCGGCTACCCTTTTGCCCTCGTCATAACAGCTCCTAACCCCTGCAACAGCAGCAGATAGAAACTCGTCAGAATTAGAACGAAACTTTTTTTTTTTTGAATTCTAACATCAATATACCAATGGGGTTCACATTGCCCCAGTAACTCTCTGTTTGAGGATGTTCTAGTGGATCTCCATACACCTCTGACGTCGACGTAAGCAAAATCCTATCACGAGAGGTTGTCCATAAGTTCCCAAAAAGAAAGAACGAAAAAAAGAAAACATCGACGAAAAAAAAGAGGCTAGATGATTTAGTTGCCATGCCTTGCTCCAACACGCTTGGCAAGTCCCAGCATGTTCAGTGTTCCAATAACGTTCGTTTTTATTGTCTGTCGAGCATTATCGTAACATAGAAAACAAATGTTTTTGTCGTTAATTTTCTCATCGAAATGAATACAATGTAAGAGAGATTCTTCGCCTGAATTCACTTGCCTTGACTGGATTGTACTTGTAGAAGATCGGCGAAGCAGGGCAAGCAAGATGGTAAATCTGATCTACCTCGATCAGTAAAGGCTCAGTCACATCTGTGTAAAATAACAGTTTTTAATGTTAACTATTATTATTAGGGAGTGCTGAAAAGATGATTCTTGCGATACGATGTGAACTAACTAACCATGTCGAATAAGCTCGAATCTTGGATGGCCAATCCATTGCCTAAGGTTGTCTTTCGAGCCAGTGAAGTAGTTATCCACCACAATAACCTGAAATAACTATAGCCGTAAGAATTTCATGATCATTTAAAGAACAAGCTGCTGAAATGTGTCACCTCATTCTTTTCATTCTCCATTAGCTTGTCAACTAAGTGAGAGCCGATGAATCCAGCCCCGCCAGTAACTAAGATCCTCTTGTTTGCCTGCAATTGAATAGCACACATTCACACACAGTATTATAATGAGCTGTGGCCCAGAAAATTAAACTTAGTTTAAAGAAACTTGAGAGGTTGAGATATCTATACCTGGAAAAACTTGGCCCTTCTCAATGGTGAAGGCTCTGGGGGTGGCTTGGTAGTACCTCCGTTTGCTGCTTCTTTGGCCATCTTCTGAGTTCGGTTTCTGAAACGAAATCGATTCAATTATTCGATGCTGAGAACAATCATTGTCCAATAGGAGTTTACTGCGTAGTTAGTACGTCCTAGAGAAGGCTCGTCTCAACGGATCGAACAAGATCAGAACGAGCTTATCATATCAAGATTTGAGAAGTTTAGAGGAAAGAAGAATTATCTCACGTATAGAACATTGATATCCTTAGATATTTTCTGGCGAAACAGATTATTAAGTGCATCACAGACCATCAATCATAATCAGACATAAATGGAGAAAAAAAAATCCCAACAAAGATCAAACTTTAATCACAAAAAAACGAAATCTCCACACCAGAAAACGATCCCATAAGCAATTGATCAAAACCCAAATCTATTGAGCAAATCAAGATTTGTCTGTCACCTGTTAAATAAATGCGATATCCTTCACACTGAAGCAGAAAGAACACTTGTAACTAACTCTGCGTCTGACAATAAGGAAAGACTCAATCTTTATATACTGACTTCACAAGCTCACTCAGCTCCAAAACCTAATCATTATTTTAGTTCAAATACACGACAAACACAACCCAAAAGGTAAGAAACAAAATAGAAAAAAGGAAAAGGTAGGCGTAGAATTATCACGACGTTACGCCAAACTTACGTCGACCAACCAGACAGTGTGTGTGTGAGAGATATGGCATAACGAATCTTGAAGATTAGAAAAAAAGACACGAAAAAGCATATGCGCTAATCAGCTGAGATTTGAACGTTACTACTGCGGTCTTTCTTTCATCATCGTACCTTAAACGTTACTCCTCAACAACGTGTTGGTGATACGAGCCTGTCGAGTTACATCATGCGGATGCTCGGATAGATAGGTATTCTTTGTTATTTTTTAATATTAATAGAAACGAAAAAGTGTTATTAAATGCTGAAAAGGGTAAGAAAAAATATATTAATAATTAAAATTTAGGGATTTTACATAAAAATACCCACTAATATAAAAAATTTACAAGTCAGTACATTGTCAGTATTTTTTTTATATGCAGGTAGGGTTGCAAACGAATCGAATCGAGTCGAATACCGCAGTATTCTATTCGTATTCTGATGACAATCGAATACGAATACGAATACTCGAATATTTAATCGAATCATAAAATCGATTCTTATTCGAATTCGAATATATTCTCTAATATTCGAATCGAATATCGAATATCTGTATTCAAAGTCATCTTCCATTTTTTAGTTAATAAAATATAAACAAATATTATATTAAATATATATTGAATTATAATAAATTATATTTAAACATATATTGTATTATAACATATTTATTTTTAAATGTTTAGTGAGTTATCATATATTCTATGTGAATATATATTAATTATACCATTTTTTTATGTTATATTATTCGAATCGAATAATTCGATTAATTTTCGAATCGAATATTGTGATTTCATATTCGTATCCGTATATTTCTCGAATCAAAAAAAATATTCTTATTCGGATTCGTATTCTAAATATTCGAATTCGAATCTTAAAATTTCGAATCGAATCGCGAATCGAACCAAAAAATTCGATTCGTTTGCAACCCTATATGCAGGTACCCAGAATAAATTTTTTGCACATTGGTACCTGCCCGCCGCAAGTTACATCATATCACACATTTAGGTACCATATAGAAACGTATTGTGGTACGTAATCCAGCTAGAAAATGGTACCATCATATAGTCAGCTGCAAGGTACCGTATAGAACGTGTATATGTACTATATATGGGTACCATATAAATGCGTGACGTGGTACGCAACACATATAAAAAGGAATATCAAGACCGGGAAAATGGTTCGCACAGTCGAACGAGTACTTATATAAAAAAGAATTTTGACATAGGTACTGACTTGCAAGTTTTTGATGCAATTGGTAATTTTATATAGATTCACCTTAAAATAAAACATACTATTCTAAATTAATAAATATCGTTTGAATTTGATCTGATGGCGATGACCGAGTCAGGCGGATTACATGGAAGGCTCGTGATGATTGACTTTCCTCCTCGGTAGTAGTTTATTAAGGCCCAAATATTTTTCTTCTTTTTTAATCAAATATTGGGCTTAAAGCCCAATTCATTCTGTGAATAAAGAGCCCATATGAGTCGGCCCAACTTCATTCTGATCATTACTGATGCAGTTCTCCATCACAGTTTTCTTCTTTTTTCCCACAGTTTTATTTAACTTATTTGGGGAAGTGTACCTGGTTTATTACATGATGAGTAGTACATGAAAATATCAGCAACATAAAAATCGGTGTGTGCATTTAACTTCAAATTATTTGGTCCCAATCCAATTCCTTTATAGTGAAATCGACATATTGGTATCTTCATTATGACAAATTGTCTTTTCGATTATTTCTAGAAAATGAGAGGGATTATGTTATCTTCGATATTTTTCTTTTTCACTGACTCTTTTTAAATGGATTTGAGCTGCATATATGACTATTAATCATAAAAATCGCGAAGTAATAAAATTTGAAATCTAGTTCATGCTCGAGTAAAGAGTTATAACGTGAAAATGGTTCCACATAATGTAGTAAGAAAATAGGGTAGTGTATGGCTGTATGCCATCATTTAAATGTGGGGCTTTACATTGCTAGAGATAGGAAAAGTCAAAACTATCCCTATCTATTGTATAATTATCTAATTCTCTTGTTTTATTTTAGTGTTCATATCATTTTTTTTATTATTATTATTGGAAGTTGTAATCATTTTGAAAAAAGAAATTGCTGATTGATTTGTATCTCTTATACGCACATCTTTAAGGGTGGCCTAAAGTTTAGTACCTAAAACATCAATATCTCAATGGATATTAGTTTATAATTAGTTTAATGAACACGTTATTTCCATTTGATGACTTTAGTGGAATAAAAAAATGATTCTGATATAAATTAAAGATAATTTACATCTATTTCAATTTGATTTTGTAGAATATATTATTAGTGAAATAAATAAAGAAAAAAGTCCTTAATACTTGTCTGGAATAGGAAAAGATAGGATAACATCAACATAATAATATCGTGAATATGTAAGAAAACAAAACAAATCCACCAATGTAATAAAATATATCATCTAATCCGTGCAAGTCACTTTGTCTTTTCCCCTATTTTCAACTTGTCAAAGCCACGCTATATCGAACATTAATGTTGATATTGTATTCTGTAATAATCCCATTGTTTTTAAATCTATAATAATAACGATAATATGCTTTTTTACAATTCGATTTGCGACATCGACATGAAGCACTGTGAAATATCATGTTCTCAATTGTGAAATGAGTCTCGTTTAGTTCTTGAAAGTTTAACAAAAGCGACTCATTTTGTCTTATATATCAATAATGTAACTGCACTAATTAATTATTGATCGCGGAATCTTTTAATGCAATGACGTAGTATTAGTTATATCTCTCTAGTCAGAAGATAACGATAAGCCGCTCTTGCGTGCGTACTAAATAGTCTACAACTTTGATTTAATCGAAAGATATTTATCAAATAAAATTAGAGATTATTTATATTACATCGATTTATCAAGATACTTCAGATCTAATCTAAGATGAATAACATGAAATAACAACTAAATTAAAGATCGGCAAAATTATAAAAATGGGTCACTAAATATACTATTTTTTTATATCACTATATTTGCCAGTTAGGTCACTAAGTATTTGTTTATTAACAAAATTGGGTCACTAGTTACAAAACTAGGTCACTAAGTATGTATATAATAACAAAGCTAGGTCACTAAGTATATATAGTTACAAATTTAGGTCACTAAGTATATATATAATAAGAAAAAAGAGGTCAGTGACCCAATTTTATTACTATATACATACTTAGTGATCCAGTTTTGTAACTGACAAACATAATGATCCAAAATCGAAAATTGACATATTTAGCGACCATTTTTATATTTTTCCGTTAAAGACGGGATTATTTAGAAATGAAACGTTTTAATAAATATAATGACAAAATGTGAAAAGTACTTGCTAAATTCCGGGAAATTTTATCTTTAGGATCACACCAAGACAAAAGAGATGGGTCCCATCTTAAGCAAAAAACACTAATTTAATATTCTTATGGTGGAACATCTCTTTTATGACGAGGGACTACCAAAGTACAGTTGATCTTCATACTCATCTCCTCTTCTCTTCTCATTGATAGGTCTTCTCATTCTCTCTCTCGCTCGCTGTAAGACTCTCATCTCTTTCGCCCTCTGTATTATTTATTAACTCATTGAATCACTTTATACGATCTTCCTCAACTTAGATAAGATTTCAAGAATGCATCTTTCTGTGTTTGGTGATGATGGGTCCTTGCGATTTGGACTTGATGAAAAAATCGATAACTTTTTACGAGTTTAATTCGTGGGCTTCGATGTATGTTTTGCCAATTTCGATGTTATCAGCTGGTTTATGTTGCCTGTGCCCTGATCTTGTAGCCTATTGTTCAGCTTCAGACATCCTTCGTCGTTTTGTTTGATTTTTAGATGTTGATCAATTTAATTTGGAAATATGCATTGTATCTTAATAGCTGTATTGAAAGTAAAACAGAGAAAAAATCACTGAAGTATCGTTATCCTTACATCCTCGAACCTTCATTTTTTACTAAAGAGTAGTAACTCCTCTCTGTGTTTTCCACCGTTGTTGAATGCAGAGCAAAGCTTATTATCGTCCTTTGTGTAACGCAATGGCTCTTTGTGGGGATAAAAAGCCCGAAAGAGAATTGAGAATCCACGAAAATGCAGATTATTTAAGCATCGATTTGGCAGAATACATCGAAGAGATATCAGAACATTCCATCAGAGAACGAGGCGTTTTCACCATCGCTTTGTCCGGCGGTTCCCTTATATCTCTAATGGGGTACGTTAAAAATCATTTCTTTCCACGAAAATCTCCATTTTTCGTCAGAAATATTATAGCTTAAGCTCTTCTCATCAGCAGAAAACTATGCGAGGCGCCATACACCAAGACCATAGACTGGGGAAAGTGGCACGTATTTTGGGCCGACGAGCGCGTCGTCGCCAAAACTCACGCCGACAGCAATTACAAGCTTGCCAAGGATGCTCTGTTTTCCAAGGTAAGATTTTTAATTCAAAGATCATCATTGAAAGACTTTCGAAAAAACTCGATTCTTTTTTTTTTTTCCTTCGAAGTTACCGATCGCCCACGGCCACGTGCACGCCATCAACGATTCCGTAACTTCCGAAAAGGCGGCGGAGGACTACGAATTCGTAATCAGACAGCTCGTGAAGGCTCGAGTGATCGGCGTGTCTGAAACAGACGACTGCCCTAAGTTCGACCTGATTTTGCTCGGCGTGGGGCCCGACGGGCACGTGGCTTCTCTGTTTCCCAACCACCCGGCGGTTGACGAAAAGGAGCAGTGGGTCACTTTCATAACCGACTCTCCCAAACCGCCGCCCGAGAGGATTACATTCACTTTCCCTGTAATAAACTCGACCTCGAATGTTGCGATAGTTGCAATGGGTAATAGTAAGGCCGAGGCTGTAAGCTCGGGGATAGGAGAGAAAGGGCCCGCGGTGCCCGCGAGGATGGTTCGGCCCGTCGATGGGAAGTTGGTTTGGTTTTTGGATAAAGATGCTGCGTCTAAAATCGAGCAAGAGAAAGGAGAAGGTGGCCAAGAATTTTCTAAGTGAAGGGTTTTTTCTTTAGAAAAAAGTTATGGATTTTCCTTCTTGCAGCGACCTCTTTTGTAAGTACGGCGCTTTGTTTTTTGATTTTTGAGTCTCTCTTTCAAGATTTCGGATAAGTTATTGTACTGTGACAACGTTGGAGCAAGCACTTGACTGAGTCCAATCTATTATTCAATCGAATAATGTTTGTATGCGACACAACAGAAGTTTAACTAACTTGTCTTTAATTGGATGCATCTACTGCATCAACAAATAGGAGGTGTAAGTCTTAACCTGGCAACAAAATCTGTCATGTCCATCGCTCGATTTGATTCCCAATCATAATCTTTGATGTACGAAAAAAAAAACCGATAAGACGGTTTGGTCTGAATATGCTGGGTTCTACTTCTTCTTTAGGTATAAGAAGGCGACCATCGCAGATATGCCAAGAACAGCAGCTGGGACAGCCCAATATTGCTTACCAAGATTCACAAATCTCTCGGGAAAGTTATGGGCTTCTTTCTCTTTGGAGACGATCTCAAGCTCTGGGATAGGAGGGTTCGTTTGGTCGAGCTCGCCGATGAAAAACTGTTCCATGAGTTCCCTGGCAGTTTTTCCATGCCCAGCGTCTTCGAACTCATCAGTTGCATCTCTACCTATTGGATCAGAGCAAAGAATCGTGCATGCTTGTGTAGAACTTTGGCAGGGAAGTTGTTTGTTTATATATGTATGAAGTAGCACGATTTTGAAGCATTCTTAGAACGAGAATATTACCAGTGGCTTCAAGCATAACATCATCTCCGCCAGGGTGTTCATCGAGATACGTCGAAACATCGTACACCTAGAAGATTTTGAAGCCAAAGGGTCGTTCATTTATTAACAAATATAGCAATTGGAAGATCTTAGAATATGATTATTAAGGCTACTATATAGCTTCAATGTTTAAGTTGTGGAACTCAATCGTAGACATGATATGACTAATTCACAGTTGACACGCATGAGAGGAAAAGAAACACGATAAAATCATCTTTCAAGTAGTAATATATAAGCGTGTAGATGGATATGTGCCTATGTAAGCAAAAAAAAAAAAAGAGTAGATTCGAAGATGCTCAAGTTCAGGCCTTACAGTTCACTACAATCAGTCCACAACTCAAAAGGTAAGGCATATCACTAATTTCTATAAATAGATGACTGAAAGGACACTATTTTTCACCCCAAATAATGAATATGCAATGGAATCAACCATCTCTGTATATATGAATGATTGTTAGATATTTACAGTTCGTTCATGTGTACTATCGTTCAAAGATTTGTAAAACCAACAAAACATAAAGATTAAAGGCAGCCCTTTTATATCAAATCAGGCACCAAATAACCAAAACCTAAATAAATCACGGGAGTTCTCAAACACTTTTCGCAAATTGGCAAAATAAGGCAGACAATGGTTTCTTCTAATAAGCAGCTCAAGAAGCACTTGACAAACAAATTAAACAGGGGAAACGAAAAACATCGTCGCACTTTCCTCCATATTAGCTTATGAACATTGATAAATGCTAACACGAAACACGAACCATTCAAGGTAAACCACAGAAAAATTAACTTCACAACAAGCACCATCGCAAATTAAGTATCAAATAGCGTGTGGATCTTTAAATATACATACCTTGCCGTCAATAACGACCCAACAATCGTCGCTGGTGTTGTGCTGCGCCGCTTCTTCCATCGAATACAGCTTTGTTAGTGTTGGCATCTTTTTGCTCTTCAGTATTCACTCTAGTTGATCGGAAAACGTGCGAGAGACATGAAGACGACTGATCTCTAATTCTCTTGGCTCGCTCGAGTTGAGCAAACAAGCCTTGATATATCTAGAGAATTACTATTCACCGCCCCTTTTTCCTAATCACCGCCCCTTAAGGACCGTAAAAAGACTATTTTGCCATTATAATATTTAAATTAATTTAAAAATAAAAAACTAACTAAATATATAATTCCGGTACGAAATACTCCCTCCGTCCCAGTAACTTTTGTACATATTACTAAATCGGGCGTCCCACTATCTTTTGTACATTTCCATATTTAGCAAAAAACTATCACACACAATCAATATAATAATATTAAATATTCTTAAAAGACGTTCCACACCCATACACTTTTCTACCTTTATATTATTAAAATATTCAATTTCTTAAAAACCGTGCCGGAATCCAAATGTACAAATCTTATAGGGACGGAGGGAGTACTGAAAACTACATATACAAATAAATTCGAACGATCGATCGATACGGAAAAAAAATTCGATTTAACATTTCAGGACCGATCGAATTACTTATACAATAGATAGTCACAAATTATAACACAAAAAAAACTACTAATACAAATAATTATTCCCGAAAAACTTAGAAAAAAAATACGGTCGATCGAGATTTTCGGCCAGGCAGTGCAGCGGACCATCGAAATTTTCGGTCCTGCAGTGTACTAGCCGATCGATTATTTCGGCCAAATTTGTCAGGGTCGAAAAAATCGTTCGGCCCGTACACTGTAGGGTCGAACGATTTTTTCGGCCAGGCAGTGTCCGGGCCGAAAATATCGATCGGACCGCACACAGCCCGGCCGAAAATGTCATTCGGCCGGTGCAATGCAGGGCCGAAAATATCGTTCGATCGGTCCTGAAATGTTAAATCGAATTTTTTTTTTGTATTGATCGATCGTTCGAACTTATTTGTGTATGTAGTTTTCAGTATTTCGTACCGGAATTATATATTTAGTTAGTTTTTTCTTTTTAAATTAATTTAAATATCATAAGGGCAAAATCGTCTTTTTACAGTCCTTTAGGGGGTGGTGACTAGGAAAAAGGGGGCGGTGAATAGTAATCCAGTATATCTACTGGCCTCACTAGGTGCTGAATTGACCAAATTACCCTCTGCGGCCATTAGTTCTTTTTTTTTTCTTTCCGTAAAAAAGGTATTACAAGCATAAATTAAAAAGAGTAATTCTATTGGCACCAATTTTTTTTTCTATTTGCACCCCCTAATTAATATGTAAAGTAAACATTAATTATTTACCAATTATATACCCCATATAAAAAGAAAAAAGGATTTTAATGTTAACAATTTAATTAATATTATTAAATAAATACTTGGCGATTACAAAAAACAATATTTTCCATATGCCGGGCATGGTAAATGAAGGCCCACCCTGCCCTACTGGCGGGTAGTGGGCCTGGTGGCCCGTCCTAAATAAAAAATAAATAAAAACGAAAAAAATTATAATAAATAAAGAAAAAACATTAAATAAACTAATGAAGTTGAATTTCTCCTAATCAAATTTAAATTATTTAATAAAAATTTATATATGTTATTAAATTTGATTAAATTAAAAATTGGATCTCAAAAAATATAAAAAAAAAACCTATATAATTCATTTATATGTTAATTTTTTTGAAAAAAAAAGTATTTTATGATATTTGGCAAGCCCGTCCGCGGCCCGCCAGGCCAAAGCCCGTGGCCCCCACAGGCTTACCTGCATAGGCTAGCCAATAGGACCGCCCTCTGGCGGGCCTGAGAAATGACAGCTCGCTCCGTCACTTTGGCGGGCCCGCGGCCACTGGCCTGTTTGACAGTACTAGTGGCAAGATGGGGGGGCCGGCCCGCGTGCAACGGGAATTTTTTTTTATTTCGAAATGTGTCATTGGATAAAATGACTTAATTAATAATTTTTGAATAGTCCATATTATTGATTTAATGGAAAGTAAGTTAATAAAATATTTTTTGTTGAATCATGTGATTATTTAGAATTATATTACAAAAATCAAGTGTTTGTGGCGTAAAGAGTGGTATAGGGTGTGTAGAGGGGGTAAATAGTCGAACCCTTCTATCTGATTTATAAAGTGTGAAGAATAGGAAAGCAATATTATATAAGCGATGGTTGACTTTTGGATAACGATTTGAGTTATGACACAATCTGCACAAAACTTATTGGCATTCAATGAAAATCGGATGAAAAAACTTCTGCATGGTTTAACCTATAAATACGGCTTTATCGATGTCATTTCTACATATATTGCAAGTGCAACACATATAGATTAGTCAATAATTTCATTATCTGCTGCTTGGTGAGCGATCAAAATGGAGGTTATGACCGGGGTTTATTGGTTGTCCTATGTAATAATTTTCATTTTTTGTTTATCGAAATGGAACAAAATAAGATATCAGAGAAAAAACTTTCCTCCTGGGACAATGGGTTGGCCATTCATCGGAGAGACGAGCGAGTTCTTGAAGCATGGCCCAGATTTTATGAAGAGACAAAGATCAAGGTCAATTTATTTCATTATTATTTAATAATTTCCGTTGTTAAAACTAATTAAACATTATTTTAGACATGACAGAGATTTACATCTTTTGATTAGGTATGGAAGTTTATTCAAAACTCATGTACTAGGAAGTCCAACTGTGATCTCAATGGATGCTGACCTAAATCGATACATTCTCATGAACGAAGGGAAGGGATTAATCCCAGGTTATCCTCAATCTATGATGGATATATTAGGACCTCGAAATATTGCAGCTGTTTGCGGTTCAACTCATAGGCACATAAGGAACAATCTGCTGTCACTTATTGGAGTTTCATTGCTTAAAGATCGACTTTTGTCGAGGTTAGATAAGTACATGCGGCTCTTCGTTTCAAACTGGGACGATGGTATGATCATTGATGTTCAAGAAAAATCCATGGAGGTAAGAAAAGTTTATATATAATCTGTATATTTCAAGAACTAATTTATTTCTTTTCTTCTTTTCCATGCAGATGGCTTTCTTCATTGCCTTAACACACCTTGCAGAACCTGAATGCAGTTCGATTTTTAAAACCCTAAAATTACAGTTCGATGTGATGCATAGTGGAACTCTTTCTCTTCCCATTTATTTTCCAGGCTCGAGCTATTACCGGGGACTTAAGGTGGCACATATTATCAATATGACATGAAATAATATGTGTGGCTATGCTTGTTACAGCGTAATATCGACGATGATCACAGGGAAGGAAAACTGCAGTAAAGCTTATATCACAACTGATGGGGAAGAGAAGGGCTTCTAACATGAAATGGGATGACATGTTAGATCAGCTGTTGAAAGTGGATGCAAAGTATAATCTCAGCGATGAAGAAATCATCGATCAGATTATTACAATATTGAATTCGGGATATGAAACTGTTTCTCGGACTACTATGATGGCTGTTAAGTATCTCCATGATCATCCACAGGCTTTGCAAGAAATGAGGGTACTTCTAGTGCATAACATCATTTATACATATATAAATTTTATTCATTTCATCATTCAAATATATTACATTTAGGATGAGCATTTCTCAATAAGAAAAGGGAAACAACAGCACGAGGAAGGACTTACCTGGGAAGATATAAAATCCATGAGATTCACCCGTGCTGTGAGTTAATATTTGCATGGGAATTAAATTATCTACAGAACAAAAATATTATACATATTTTGTTGTTCTTGTCTCTTTTGCAGGTTATATTTGAAACCATGAGGTTGGCTGTTATTATCAATGGGCTACTAAGGAAGACAACAAACGACGTCGAACTGAACGGTAAAACAAGAACAAGCCCTAAACGAATCGTTCAAGAAAACCTTAAAAAATACATTTTATGTTTCATTTTTTAATTTTCTCAGGATTTATTTTACCTAAAGGATGGAGAATCTATGTGTATACAAGAGAGATCAACTTCGATCCAATCCTATATCCTGAGCCTTTTACGTTCAATCCATGGAGATGGATGGTTAATTAATATTTTTTATTGAGAACGAATTTTTTTTCTCGAAATATCTAATTGTTAAAAATTATTCAATTGATGGTTTCACATATAGGTGGATGAGAAGTTAGAGACACACAATTATTTTTTGTTATTCGGAGGAGGAAGTCGATTGTGCCCTGGGAAAGAACTTGGAATTGCTAAAGTTTCGACTTTTCTTCACTACTTCGTCACATCCTACAAGTATTCTTTTATTTCTATTTATTATTATTGGTTTACAAATGATTACAAAGAATTCTGATGAAATTCATCGATTTTAATTAATCACGGCCAGGTGGGAAGAAATTGGAGGAGACAAGATCTCGCAATTTCCCAGAGTAGAAGTATCAAATGGAGGATATCGCGTTAAGATAATGAAGCTTTAATTCTATATAATTACAACATTAAGGTTGGACGTTTGACTTAAAAATAATGGGATATTTATTTATATCACTTCCTTTTTCGTTGTTATGTTTGTATGTGCATCTATGATGTATGTACATCATTGATATTATACCCAAGTCCGAAGCAATCCCTATTTACATGTCAATTGAAAGTCAAAGAACGTCGTTGTAAAGTCAACAAGTAAATTCGACAGCGAATCACATTTTATGATATCTTTTACTTAATCGCACTACATATATTCTAGGATATCTACATTCTACACTGCATATATATACAATATGAAAATAATAATAATGAAAATATGTATTCTTAAGTTTAAAAAAAAAAAAAAAACATTTGTATGCATGCGTTGCGTCAAAGAGCGAGAAATACAGATGTGTCAAGTCCAAGGTTCCCAAAATAGATACCAAACAGGTCAACTATTGTCCCAAATCATTATGTCCGAATTCGTATAATAATAAAAAGTCTCTGCGATCAAAAGTGATACGGACTAAAGTAGATGGGCCTGAAAAAATCAGAAAAAGCCCGTTAGGCCCATTGGAAAATACTTATAGTAAGTAAATGGTAGAGATAGGACCTCCGGGGGGCCTCCGATAGGTTTTATGGAGCTAACAACAGGTGCTGGGGACCTGAGGAACTACCTAGCAGCTCCCAAGGACGGACGAAGCTTCTCTAACACACTACAAATAAAGATACGAAGAGTATCCAATGAAGGTGCCACGTGTCCGATCAAGAGAGGGCAGCACCCCTGCAAAAGCTGCGACCACTGTTCACTATAGAAAGCTATCTGCAAACTGTCAAAGGCTCTCTGACAGACGGCCTGTCATCCAGAGCATCACACGGTCCCAGAAGGTCTTATCACCAGGGACCTCGAGAGGGACCTCCAGGCAATATCCAGGAGCTAGGACGTACCTTCATGTAATACCCAATAGCCTTTTCTCCTATAAAAGGAGGACTTCATCATTTCCGCATCCAACTCTCTCATTCATCGCTTCTTAACATATAATATTCTCTCTCTACCTTATACACCATATCTTCAACGTCCCAGTAGCTATTTTATTAAGTGTTCTAGCAGGTGTTCTTGATATAAAGAAGAGAGGGTGAGTTGTTTGAGTGTGTAATTCATCAAAGTATAGTGAGAACAGTTTTAGAGCGCCCGTGGACGTAGGATCTACAAAGATCCGAACCACGTAACTCTTGTGTTATTTCGTTTACGTCCCCATCACATCCCAAATACGCCCCAAGCAGGTCCCCCGCGTCCAAACAGATCCCCCAATGTCCCAAACACTTCTCAACACGTCCCAATACGTCCTCAACGTTCGAGGCAGGTCCCCCAATGTCCCAAACAGGTCCCCCGATATTTCAGACAGGTCCCCCAACGTCCCAAACAGGTCCCCAAAGTCCCGAATATGTTCCAAACACGTCCCCTTCAGTCTCTCTTTCAATAAGCACCTTACGCACATAGCTTTATCGACTTTCCGGCTATATAAATTCCTTTACCCACACACATATAAATCTTGTTGATTGGGTTTGCCCCATATCAAATGGCGCCGTCTGTGGGAACTTCCGAGTTGAAGGCGTGAGTAATTTTGCTATGTTGTGCGAAGTTGTGCTGAGGATTTGCTGCCTTTTCCCCTCTTCTGTTCTGTTGGGGCAAAAAGAAATATGCGAGACGTCAATGGAGGATGATTTGTCCATATTGAAGAACCTAGACCCACCATTTGGGAAGGAGAACCTCCAGAAACTGCCCAACGTGGTGAGGAACGGCCAGGACCTGAAACACGGGCTTGAAATGATGAAGACCCGAAGCTCCCCCTTCGGGACCTAAGAGCCCAGCTCCGCGCTGGCATGAAGACCCGAAGCTCCCCCTTCGGGACTAAGAGCCCAGTTCCCCACTGGTAAGAAGGCCCGAAGCTCCCCCTTCGGGACCTAAGAGCCCAGCTCCGCGCTGGCATGAAGACCCGAAGCTCCCCCTTCGGGACTAAGAGCCCAGTTCCCCACTGGTAAGAAGGCTCCGAAGCCCCGCATACGGGACCTCCCAGCTCTACGCTGGCAGGAAGCTCCGAAGCTCCGCATCCGGGACCTCCCAGCTCCGCGCTGGCACATGAAGCTCCACAGGAAGTCAAAGCCCAACTCAGTACTGGCATACGAGGACCTCCGTGCGTGCATTAGCAGGTCCCCTATTGTGTCCCTGGGAGCACCTACCGCCATTTCTTCCGTCAAATACGAGTGCGCCAACAAACGACCTCCGCAACAGGGAGCTGTCGAGATCTCTCCTTAGGATGCTACGGAACTCCCACCGTTACGCAACCACATGGTGGAAATCCTGACATTATCCGGGAGACGTCCCACGATAAGAAGGCTCTTAGCCGAAACTCCGAGACCCTCTGAATCTCATTTTATTTACTTCACCAATATTATTATAAGTACATACGTCACACTAACAACTTTCATTGTTGAAAGGACCCACCCTCGCATGACGTTTGGAGAGGTCCGTCGGGCGTAGCTTTGACCAAGGTTTGAAGGCAGCCAAGAAGGAGCTCGGGGGATCTATGCCGATTAAAGGCAGACAACCCCCGCATCTTCCAAATAGAAGCCAGCTCCACTTAAGGATCCAAAGGGTCGCAACACCTGAAAGCCTGAGGGAGATAGAACCAGAGCTCCATGCTGGCACATAAAGCTCTGCTGCAGTACCTCAGAGCCCAGTTCCCCGTTGGTAATATCCAGGGGACCTAAGAAAACAGCTCCGTGCTAGCGCGCAGACCCGAATCTTCATATTTGGGACCTGCGAATTCAACTCGACGCTGGTCTGAGAAGCCTAGTTACCACAGTCACCAATTCCGCGACAACGCTGGTCCGCGGGAGACATTCCGCCTTGATATGGCTCTTAGCCAGAATTCCAGGGCCCTCTAAACCTTATTCTCATTTATATCATTGATACTATAATGAATAAATGCATCATACTAACAGCTGTTGTTATTTGAAGGATGAAATCAGAGTGCCCCCAATGGGACAATTGGGGGAAGTTCCTTGACCGTGGCATCAACCAAGGTCGAGGTGTTTGGGGGATCTGTGCCGACAAAAGGCAGACAACCCCCGCTTCCTATGAAGGACCAGCTCCATTTAAGCCTCAGCCTCAAGCCAAGCTCCGCGCTGGCAAAATCCGCAGGACCTCAAAGCCCAGCTCCGGGCTAGCATCCGGAGATCCCAGAGAGGTCGAGGTCCTCCTCTGCACTGGCATATGAAAGGCCACAGGGATCTAGAAGTCCAGCTCCCTGCTGGTACAAAGACGCAACGGTCCAGCTCCGCGCTGACGTGAAAGCCCTAATTCCCCGGGACCTAAAGACCAGCTCCCTACTGAAAACGAGGACATGATCCGTGTGTTCGAGATCTCCATACTGAGCTCCTCGCCAGCATGCAAAGTTCGTTATAAGGGATCTCCGAACCAGTTGAAGAGCAGCTCCGTGCTGGATAAAAGCAAATAAGCCAAGCTCTGTGCTAACACACGAAGGTCCAGGGATCCTAGCAGATAGCTCCATGATAACATCCGAACTTCGGGGATCTGGAGACAGGGACCTCGTCATTAACCAAGATGAAAGGAGCCCCATATCTCCGTTACTTTCAAATTCTAGGCCTCCACAAGGAGCCCGGATACTAAGCGAGCGGGTTCTATAACCACGCATGTAAGCGAGCGGACGCTATAACCACGCATCTAAGCGAGCGGACGCTATAACCACGCACTAAGCGAGCTGGCGCTATATCCACGCATTAAGCGAGCGGGCGCTATATCCACGCATTAAGCGAGCGGGCGCTATATCCACGCATTTAAGCGAAGCTGGCGCTATAACCAGGGTAAACTAATGATGTCCCTAAGCAAATGCCGCCTTGTCGGAATATAGATATTCTATAAACGGTGCACCGTATAATATAATCGATACCAAAGGTCGACGGACCTGCGGCGTACAAAGACATCAAAGGCTAATAGCCTGCGACGTGAAAAGATACCAAGGGTCGACGGACCTGCGGCGTACAAAGACATCAAAGGCTGATAGCCTGCGACGTGAAAGATGCCCATGAGGGTGTACAAGATACCACCGCTGACGGGCTGTGGCGTACAGGACATCAAAGGTCCCCAGTAAGGCCTGCGACGTGTATAGGTACCTCAGCGTAGCTGGCGCTATAACCAGGATAAAACGGTGGGATAGTCCCCCACTTTTTAAGACCTTCGGGCTTACATTACTGGATTCGCTAAGGACAAAGAGAGCCTAGCGCCTATGTGACACCTTTGGATAAGGACGACGGTCCTTACAACCAAAGGCGTGTATAATTCGTACTTGGCTTACGAATTAAATAAGCGAGCTGGCGCTATAACCATGCCACAGTAATGATGTTCCCAAAACATCCCTCAGGTCCCGCAAAGACGAAAGAAAAATAATAAAGGAGAAAGGGAACTCCGACATAATATGCGAACATGGGGAGTTAAGCTCCCACACCATTATGCCTCGAAAGAAAAATATGACAAAGTAT
Organism: Craterostigma plantagineum; assembly: GCA_027422505.1. NCBI lineage: Eukaryota > Viridiplantae > Streptophyta > Magnoliopsida > Lamiales > Linderniaceae > Craterostigma > Craterostigma plantagineum. The sequence continues at coordinate 12,745,160 of JAPQWV010000028.1, forward strand.
TTTTTACAGGCTATCACCATGATGGAAAAGAGGAGAGCTCTATATAAATAGGATGTCCCAGGGAGCTAGAAACAACGTGCGGCAGGACCTGGGATCTCCATCATCAGACCCTGTCAGGTTCCTTCCAGATTCCAAGGACGATGGATGCAACGGCGACGATAAAGCCTAAGGAAAAGCGAGCTCCAACAGAGCCCCATAAACATAGGGGAGTTGAGCTCCCCTAAAACATCGCAGGTACTAGGATGCCCGAAAGGCCTTCCACTAAGTCCCTTGAGGAGCTGGAGATGACGTCTGAGATATCATAGCATGGGCCAAGGCCTCCACATGCTCCTTTGAGACGCCAACCCAGAAACAAGGACTCTCAAGAGCTTGGGGACCTCACTCAAAGCAATCAAAGATGGTAGCTCTTGAAGATAAGCCAAACGCACCTCCGTCATACGCGCGAAATCGACATCCCACCCTTCCTTCTCTCAGCGAAGGAGCTCCAGAGATCCCTTCGCGCTATTTCATCAGAGCTGCATTTTTATCTTTCTTTCTCCAGGGAGCTCCGCAGTTCCCTCTGGTACTAATCCCTTGACTTTGTCTAATCAGCTATCTCCAGGACCCGGGTTGACGACTTGGCGCCCACCACCTGGGAGGTGACCTCTGAACGTCTGGGAGCACCCAACGACCTAACAAGCTCATCTTTTCACCTCCGTTCAGATGGTCCACAGAAGTAGGGAGCTCAGCCGTTGAGGTTCCCATAGGTCCCATGAGAGGCTCAGCATATTCACCCCAAGGGGAAGAAGGACGTCACTCCCTTTTTGTTTTTCTTTCTGACCCTTCGACGAAGTTGTTTTCATGTTAACACCAGAAACAGGGACTGTGATACTTGAGCTACCCTAATAGGAGAAGGAACCACGGGGACGTCTGTCGTCCCATGCAAAAGGAGGAATCTCCGTGCCACCAGGACCCTAGGAAGCTAGGAGCAACATACAACATAACCTGGGGATCTCTTTCAAGAATGCAAGGTTCAGAGAGGAGCTCTGCCATCGGGTCTCCACTAGACATGCATAGGGGAGTTAAGCTCCCCAAAAACCAATGGGTCCTAAACCTTCAAGAGGTAATTACGGTAGGGAGGTAAGGCCCATCTTACTATTTTACTCTAATTCACTTTTTTCCCAAAAAGACAAATTAGAGTAGGGGAGTGGTTGATACGGACTAAAGTAGATGGGCCTGAAAAAATCAGAAAAAGCCCGTTAGGCCCATTGGAAAATACTTATAGTAAGTAAATGGTAGAGATAGGACCTCCGGGGGGCCTCCGATAGGTTTTAGGGAGCTAACAACAGGTGCTGGGGACCTGAGGAACTACCTAGCAGCTCCCAAGGACGGACGAAGCTTCTCTAACACACTACAAATAAAGATACGAAGAGTATCCAATGAAGGTGCCACGTGTCCGATCAAGAGAGGGCAGCACCCCTGCAAAAGCTGCGACCACTGTTCACTATAGAAAGCTATCTGCAAACTGTCAAAGGCTCTCTGACAGACGGCCTGTCATCCAGAGCATCACACGGTCCCAGAAGGTCTTATCACCAGGGACCTCGAGAGGGACCTCCAGGCAATATCCAGGAGCTAGGACGTACCTTCATGTAATACCCAAGAGCCTTTTCTCCTATAAAAGGAGGACTTCATCATTTCCGCATCCAACTCTCTCATTCATCGCTTCTTAACATATAATATTCTCTCTCTACCTTATACACCATATCTTCAACGTCCCAGTAGCTATTTTATTAAGTGTTCTAGCAGGTGTTCTTGATATAAAGAAGAGAGGGTGAGTTGTTTGAGTGTGTAATTCATCAAAGTATAGTGAGAACAGTTTTAGAGCGCCCGTGGACGTAGGATCTACAAAGATCCGAACCACGTAACCCTTGTGTTATTTCGTTTACGTCCCCATCACATCCCAAATACGCCCCAAGCAGGTCCCCCGCGTCCAAACAGATCCCCCAATGTCCCAAACACTTCTCAACACGTCCCAATACGTCCTCAACGTTCGAGGCAGGTCCCCCAATGTCCCAAACAGGTCCCCCGATATTTCAGACAGGTCCCCCAACGTCCCAAACAGGTCCCCAAAGTCCCGAATATGTTCCAAACACGTCCCCTTCAGTCTCTCTTTCAATAAGCACCTTACGCACATAGCTTTATCGACTTTCCGGCTATATAAATTCCTTTACCCACACACATATAAATCTTGTTGATTGGGTTTGCCCCATATCAAAAAGGTAGAAGAAAAGCCACAAAAACAGGGCATGCATGCTCCATTTGCACGACTTATCAAGAATCTGTTTACCTGCAGTTGATTTTGATGTTAGTAATTATTTTTTTTAGTGTTATGAAATATAAATCGACGATCCACAACCTTCTTGACACGATGTATTAAATGACAAAAAAAAATTATGTTGTAAATGATAATGGGACGGGACAAGGCTCTTGTGCCTTGGCGAAAGACCTAGGGATGAAGTAAGTTTTTATTACACTAGCAAAGCATTTTGCGAAAATCAAGTTATATTTGAATTAGTTTCCATATTGGGAAATTAAAGAACGATGAGTCCCATCAAATGAATGATACTCGACCACCTCCACTTTCTATAGTTACACTTTAATCGTATCGCATTATTTTGGCATCTGTCTTATTCCAGACAAAAGTGTGTACTACCTTACATTCATTGATTAAGTCAATTCAATCTGTCACCTGCGGAGAGTTAGACTTCTTCTTCTTCTTCTTCTTCTTCTTCTTCTTCTTCTTCTTCTTCTTCTTCTTCTTCTTCTTCTTCTTCTTCTTCTTCTTCTCATCTTCTTCATGTGTTGGATAGATATCTTACAATTCTTATAAGTTGAATAAAATATACAATTTCGATGTCATTAAAGGTCCGTTGTCATCTTAAAAGTAAGCCTAAGGTGACATATATACCCTCATAATGCATTAGTCGTCAAATCCTACATAAGTGTTCGGTAATGTTAAATTTTATTGAAGTAAAAAAATAGTGTTTTTTTTTGTATAAGTTAAAAATTTTGTTTTTGATGAAACATAACTGCGAAAACGCATGTTCAAATCCTGGGAGGACAATGAACGCGTGTGCCTTGAAACGTCACCACCATGACAATATCGTCTCCTTTACTATTGCTATACTAATATTTTAATAGATATTCAATTAATAATTCTACATTATATCTTAACAATGTCTAATAACCCGAGTAAACATAATAAGTAACGCATATTAATATGTTTGTCCATTAGCCCGAAATGTTAGTACTGTATTTACATGCTTGCTAACCCTAAAATTTCCACTTTGATGCTTGGCGCCCATTATCGTTCATAGTACAGCTATCCCTTTGCAATACTATGCGAACTCATTTATTTTTCTCTTTACGATAACCATAAATACCTCTATATATATTTGCTTCTCCATTATCATCTTCGTCTCCTATAACATATACAGACACTCAATTAGATATCCATATATAACTCTTCCAATAGATATAGACAATGGACGGTTTGGTTCAATCATCTGATCAGCATCTTTGCTATGTCCGCTGCAGTTACTGCAGCACTGTTCTTGCGGTAAATGTTATTACACGCCCCACTTTCTTTTGCTAGCTAGATCAAATTCTTTATTGCTTTGCTTGGTATAACCGTTTCATCTATGGCTTGCTAGGGTTCTCCTCTTTACCACACGCACAACACACACACAAACACACGTATGTATTTAAGGTTATGTTTCTATTACTTGAGAGTATTTGTGTTAGCCGATGAAAATGAGGCAGTTTTAGGCTGTTGAAGTCTACTTTATTCTCTAGCTACAATTTTGAGGACTAAACAGTAGTCTCTCTAATTTGTGTGATTCTTAGGTGGAGATTCCATGCAAGAGATTGATGGAAACGGTCCCTGTGAAATGTGGGCATTGTACGAATCTTTCATTTCTCAGCACAAGACCTTCTTCTTCTTCATCACTTCATCATCATCATCAGGGACAGTACTACGATCCTCACCAAACAAGCCTTCATCTTCAGGTTATTTCATTAATTGTCCTTCTTTCGAGGGTTTAGTTTAAATTCTCGATCCTAATATAACACAATATGTTACATACAGGGTTTAAGCGACACTGAACTTTGTAATAAGAAGACTAACCACCAGTCTTCGAATTCATCATCTTCGATCACATCGAGCGAGCAACTATCTCCAAAAGCTCCATTTGTTGTCAAACGTATGAGAAATATATAATCAGTATATCCTCTCTATCCTTCTTCTTCCACAAATATGAAGATATTATACTGTATCTTTTTCAATGGCAGCTCCTGAGAAGAAGCACAGGCTTCCATCTGCGTATAATCGATTCATGAAGTAAAACCTTAGTTCTCACATTTTTAATTAATTTATATGGCCGTTATATTACTTCATTATACTTATTATTGCTTCTATTACTTGTACAACTATTATCTTTGGTCTTTAGAGAGGAAATTCAGAGGATCAAAGCCACCAATCCAGATATACCACATCGAGAGGCATTTAGTACAGCTGCGAAAAATGTGAGCCCTAATTTCAAAACCTAATTCCTTTTTTTTTTCATCTTTTTTCTCAAATAATAAATTGGTAATAAACCCTAACGGCTTTGGTCTTATTACAGTGGGCTAGGTACATCCCAAACAACCCACAAGCTGCTTTGTCCATCAGGGCAAAAAATGTGAGAAATATATCTATCCCAATAAATCCACCTTTTGACAACTACCGATCAATGCAGCCAAATGTATATGTATATATATATATATATTATATATATATATATATATATATGCTTGTAATACTCCTTTACATCTCAATTATTGCAGGTGTAACGGACCAGAATCTCTAATGAAGAAATATATCATGGGCTTTAATCTATTCGACTTCTTGATTATTTAAGCTTATTGCCTAATGTAGTAACTCGACACAATCACATATGCTTTGCTGTGTGTTAAAACCGAGACTTCAGTTTGTTTCCTCGAGTAACACCCGTAATGTAGTATTTTTATAATTTTGTGTTGTATTTTAATCATTAGTCTGCTCCCTATATACTAATCAAGCCCATTAAGGTTCGACCTATTTCACTATAAACGAACAACTTTGAGAAACGCATTTCTAAGTCCAATTAATGCGCACACACGTGCGCCCACATGCACGACGATAAAAATAGCATCAGTGGCTGCTGAGAATAATTACGTTACGCTGTTAGGTAAATGAACTTTAATGATGTCCGAACCGCTTCCTAAATTCTTAAATTAAAAGTGCTAAGCCTGCCTCAAGAAATAATTATTTATATCCACCACCCCTAAAACATCATTATTATAGCACGCATCTAATTAACTATATTATGTATAGGAAATACTTGTGTATCTCCAGTTGATAAACTCAAATTCATTCTCAAACACAAAATGCATTAATTTTTCTTCAACCGATAAACTCATTTCAAACTCAATGGACTATTTGTGAAATATTACTGACCAACTTTTACTTCAATACTGCCCACATATTTTATAACTTCAAAAAATATATTTTAATAATAAATAAAAAAATATTGTTGGTAAATTTTATAATTCTTAAAAACTTTCTAATTCCTTTTTTTTATATTTTAATTTATTTTTATTTTTATAAGAATACTTTATTATTTAAACAAATAAAAGTACATTAAATGAAATTACTAAATATAGAACGCATAACGCATAATATGCTGTTTAGCGGAGGAGACAGAAAGTACAAAATTTATTTGGGATTTGTTGTATCATGCTCGCACTTCCCAATATAGTGAAAGGAAGTTCCGTAGCGTCCCATGGACGTAGAATCCGCAAGGATTCGAACCACGTACATCCTTGTGCCTTTCTGTTTTACGTCCCTTGCAAACGAGCACCTCCGCACGCCCCGAAACTTTGAATACGTAAATCTACCGCTATACAAATTCCTGAACCACGTATATAAATCTTTTTGATTGGGAGAGCCCCGTATCAGGATTAATTTTTGGATTCGGTTGGAGTAATTTTAGGATATTTTTTTGGGTTTTGAAGTATGGTTAGTGATGATCTGAGTCACTTCATATCGCAACAATGGTCGGGGGACAATGATTTTTTCGTCCAGAAAGGAATAAATCTCAAACGATGATCTTACAAATAGGATTTACCTGTAAAACAAAAATATTCAACAATGCATCGCTATGGAAAAGGAAACACACAAACGAAATCATCATATGTCTTGAATCATCTGCACTTGGGCGCCGTATAGCTTCTGTTGTTCGATCCTTTGAAGATGCAGCGAAAGCCCAGCCAAGTCGACCGTATTTCCACCATCTTGAGAATTCTTCGAACTTGTTGAAGATTCGACGCTGTCGTTAGAAATCAGACGAAACCCTTCATCACAGTTGAACGAATCAGCCACAGTACTGCTTTTCTCCAGCCCACCTTTCCTCGATTTTTGCAAACTCTGACCTTGCCCGAAGATTATGGAACGATTCGCCAACGATTCGTTCGGTGCGCAGTTCTGCGATCGATGATGATGATGAGGTGACAGAAGAGAGAGAGCACAGCTCGAAATGGTTCGCGCTGATGCTGTTAATCTTTCATGAGATTTTTCGTCGCGCTCCAACTTAAAGATGCTCGTCGTCGTATCTTTCGCGGGCAGACGAACAATCTCTGAACCTAAGTAGCGAGACGGGAAGATTCCCGAGAAAAGAAGGGATGCCTTTGGAAAATCTGGGCCTGCGCATATAAGAAGCAAGACAAAAGTCGTAATAGGTGTGCGACGTGCGATAACTTTATTAATAACAGCTTTGTTACAGTATTTATTACCCAAGAGATGGGTGGCATTGAATTGAGGCTTTCTTCGACGCTCGTTGTGCCCAGCGAGGCGTTTGCGACAGCTTCGTTTGCCTTCGTCGAACTCGGCGAGAACGTGAAACCTGGGCTTTTTTAGAAAGGTTTTAAATCGATAGAATACGTAAATTGAAGCAATGAAAATGATCGATCGTTGTTGATTTTACCTGCTACATTGCTGACAGAACCTCTGCTGTATGCCTTTAACGATGACCACAGCAGTTTTCGAGTGGACATCGCATACTCTGTGGCGTTTGTGATAATCCTTTGAGTTGCTTAGATCTTTATTACAACCGCGGACTTGGCAAGAAGGGGTTTGCTGGGAAGACTTTGAATCTGTGATTCGAATTCTTTTTGCTGATCCCATTTCGCCGCCTGAATAAGAGGACACAGACAAACCGTTCGTATCAAGAAATCGAATTCCATTAACAACGAACGATGATGAATTTTGAATTAAAAGGATGACACTGAGTTACCATTACGATAGCTAGAGGCTTCAACAGAGTTTTCCAAGAATTGATTTGCAAAGAATGGCTTTTTACTTGATTCCTCAGCTGGGAAATTGGGTTCCATAAATCCCATATTTCGACTTGTAATAAGATCTTCGTCCACGGGCAAATCTGAGCCATATGTGAAGAGTGTTTCTCTTCCCTGAAAGGCGTAGCTTAAAGCATCCATTCTTTCCAACTAATTTGCAGAATACAAGATGAAAATTACTAGTATTGGCCGCTATTCATGAACTGCAAATTCAACCCAAAAAAAAGGAATAAAGAAAAAGGAAATAAATCGAAGTGGTCGACTCAACTCAATTGAACTAAACCTAGAGCTTCAAATCAAGCTATTTTTTTTATTCAAATGGGCAAACAGTCGATCACGAACTAAGCAAAGAAATTGTCCTTAAAGAAACAACTTCAAGCGGCTAACAACCACCACCAAGAACGAACAAGAAACAAAAACATGGGAACCATAAATACTTCGATTTCCAGCCAGTTTAATTAAGACATCATAGTTCAATTCAACTAAAGCGAAGCACGAGTCTTTCTCAACACAAAAGCAAACAGAAAATTAGCCTGAACTCGCCCATAAAATTTCTTGGCAGCAAAAAAAAGATTAAAAATAAAAAAAGAAAAGGGGGCTGGCCTCCGCTTACCTCTTGAACAGTAAAAAAGATATGGGCGGTGGATGTGATATTGCCAATTATCGTAATATATTGTGCAAAAAGCCAAAAGCAAAGCATATATAATTACCATTACTGTTAGGTTGTTGGGTCTCTTTTTCTATACCAAGAGAAGTAATCCTAATCTAATGCGAGTCAACATCGTTGATCACTGTACCCCACTAACTAAAGGACCAAGCTTTACCAGATTCGATGAAGTGAGAGAGAGAGAAAGAGAGAGAGAGAGAGAGAGAGAGTTAAATATAAATTTGACTGAATGAAATTACTAATTGCAGGTGATTAGGTACGTCTAACTCACAACTTATGGTTTTAGGTATACGAGCGCTCTTGTTTCCCAACAAAATCATGTCCAATTTTAGAACCGTTTCTAATATGTTTTCGTATTATAATGTAAGACAATATCATTCGCTATTCGCTTAATGTTTGGCAAGTTTCACCTCTTTCTGTATGTGACAAATGCATAGACAACGTATCTCACGTTGTTAATAGAATCATAATAAATACAAGGATAATGACAAGGACCACAAGACCCTCTCTAAGACCATCTCCAACCGATAATCGCATTCTCAAACTCAAACGCATTCTCAAACTCAAAATGCAGTAATTCTTCTCCAACCGATCAACTCATTCTCAAACTCAATAGACTATTTTGTAATATTCACTTCCACATTAATTTTACAAATTTCAATACCACCTACATATTTTACAGCTTTACCAATTAGACTACAAATACAATTTTAGATTTAATGAAAAAAACTAATATTTTAATAATAAATATATATTTATACTATAAAGGTATATCTACAATCATATTATTTTATACATATAAAGGTAAAATATTATTTTAGATACAACTTCTTTTTCAAGCCTACTCGTCTAAAGGCAGCTCTATCTATCTACAATTATATTTTCGGGTCTTTTTAAAAAATGGCCTTTGACGCGGTCAAGTTTAAAAAAATAGCACTCTTGACTTTTTTTTTGGTCAATAGCACTCTTTTTAATTAACACTTAATCATCTTTTCGTAATCCCTTATTATTAATAAAAAAAAAAGAAAAACAAAAATAAAATACAACGCCTGAAATGAATTAAAAGCTGCACGTCCATTTTGCAGCAGAAAGCATTCATTCCACTCCACCTCACCGAATTATTCTTCTTCTTCGTCCTCGTCCTTAAGAGAAATTCCCCGACCTCATATCGCGCTTCTTCACAGTCGAAGGAAACTGGAAAGTCCTCGGCGAACGAAAGATTCGAACCTCACGCTTCAGTGTAAGTATTTTTCCGGGTCGTATTTTGAATATAACCATCTAAATCTGTAACTCTCAGTCCTAAACCCTTCCAATGGGTTCTCAAAGCTTCGGAAATTCCGATTTGGAAGGCCGAACATGTTCATTGTTTTTACTTCCAGTTGATCCGGGGACCCTGCTTGAAAGCAGAGCAGGCCACCCGCGCGTTCCGCGCGTTACAACGTGGGACCCCACATTAAAGCAGGAGTCCCGCACATTAGTGCGGCGAGTAAATCACGGGACCCGCACATAAATTCACGGGACCCGCCCATAAATTCACGGGCCCCGCGCATCAGTGCATTGTCCCCGCACATTAGGGCAGGCCCATTAGATCATGGGACCCGCGCATAAATGCAGGGTACCTGCGCGTAAACACAGGGGACCCGCGCATGCTTCATGCAGTAGAGCTTGGGTCCCGTGCACAAGAGCTTGGGTCCCGCGCACTAGAGCTTGGGTCCCGTGTACTAGAGCTTGGTCCCGCGTTATATGTTATGGTTTTGGGAAGCTCTTACGGCGTTTTGCAAGCTATATAAGGCTTGGATTTATCAAACACACAGCATCTAACATTTTTAAAAAATAATTCCAGAAACAAAACAGGAAGAATGGTGACGGACGCCCAAATCGTCGCCCGCCTCCACGAAATCGTCCGTCACTCGGACCCCTGGACTACCACGGCCGCCGCCGTCCGCCGCCGTCTGGAGGCCGACCTCGGTGTCGACCTCTCCCAAAGGAGGGCGTGGATCGTGGCCGAGATCGACAGATTCCTAAACGGCGACGACGATGCTCTCGAGGTCGACGACGACGATGTTATGAGCGAAGTTATCGAAGGACAAGCACCCAAGGCTGTCCGAAACGACGACGACGAGGCTGAGAGCGAAGTGATCCAAGGTCCAGGTTGGATCGAGGTTGTCCGAAACAACGCTGTGCAGAAGGATGTCGACCAAGCTCCGGTTGGTGGAGAAGGGCGAGAAGGGTAGAATAAATTATTTAATAATTTTATCAATCAAGATATGCTATTATTATTGATGTACGTGACCTTGACAATATAATTAATACTGTATTTTAAATTAACTATGTTTTATAATGTAATATTTAGTTCCGTTAAAAAATATAGATAGTGCTATGGTATTTAATTTAATTTAATTAGGTTAGTTATGTAATCAACATAAAGGGGTATTACATTAAAGGGTTTTCAGGTTTAACTGCAAGTAACTGACCCGTGATGGAACAGTAAAAGTTAAAAAGCATTTCAGAACCACCACTTTAACTTTCAATTCACTTCAATCGTTTTCTCCTGCACACAAAACGCCCTGCAAATCGTTTCTCTGCAAGTCCAACTATTCTCTGCAAGTAAAACCCAGTCCTAGAGCGTAAATCGACAATGGCAATCAACGCGAACACCGAGAAGGTATTTTCTCTACTCTGCGTCTTCTTCAATTTAACGCAGCAAACCCTAATTCGGTGCGGACCCATGCTGATAAGCATAGGACCGTGCTTAGAATTGAACTGAACAGGCCCGTTTTCACGGGACCCGCCCATAAAATGATGGCCCCAGCACGGGTCCACTGCGTATAAGCGTGGTACCCTGGTTATAACGAGCGGATTCCCTGGTCGCAGCGCGTGGGTCTCGTGACCTTGCGCCTGTGAAGAACAACACGGGACCCGCGCGCTACGGTCAGGGGACCCGCACGTATAATCAAGGGACCCGCGCTTATATCCAGGGGACCCTTGCCTAGTCCATCATCTTATGGGCGGGTCCCGTGAATATACGCAAAGGTCCCGTGAAAGTAGACACAGATCCCGTGAAGATACGCACAGGTCCCCTGCTCATGCGCAGGGGTCTCATTCGCATCCGTGCTTGACTGTCAGCATATACGATGCGGTCCCCTGGCCATATGTGCATAAGGGTTTTCAATTTTCAATATTCATATACCAAGTAATTGGCTAAACTGTGTTTTACGTATAAATTAGGTTGTGATGAAGACGCAGTTGGGCACAGAAGTTCCTGATTGTCGTCCTACAGTGACCTCGCTATACGGCGAGGCCAGCCAGCTGATAAGACAGTGCCTTAACGATGAGGAGTTGGCCCTATATTATGCCCACAGTCCGTTCGGCCGCCTTGTCATGGCCGAGCCGGACTTTAACCTCTCGATTCAGTTGCTGTGGTACCTTATCCAAAGGCAGACGGCGCTGCACACCCGCGAAGAGCTGTGGATGGTTGTTGGCAAAAAACCACTTCGATTTTCAAAATCGGAGTATTGCCTAATCACCGGCCTCAAGTTCGCAGCCGCGATACCGGCGGTGGACCGCGTCGAAGCATTCACGAGGAGGCATTTTGGCGCTAGTTCAACAATTCGCCTGTCGAACGTCAAGCAGGCGTTGGGCGATGTCTGGCGACGAGGAACGTGCGGACGAAGAGAAGCTCAAGTTGGCGGATGTCTACTTCGCCACCGCGGTGTTGCTGCCTCGAAGGTCCAAGAAGGACACCGTCGTGTCTTCCTGGGTCCTTCACCTCGCTGAAGACCGGTTTGCTTTCTCAGAGTATCCTTGGGGCAGCGAGGCTTTCAAGGAGGTCATGCGCGCTGTGAGGAAAAATCTACGGGAGAACCCACGGGAGTGGCTGATAAGTGGGTTCGTTCAGCCACTTCAGGTGATTTATTATTAAGCTTCTTTGCATACCTTGTTTTTACATATAAGTAATTGCTAATATTTATTGTGTTATTTGTATTCAGATACTAGCTTATGAGTGCATCTCGGGCATTGGAGACACCTATGCGTTGCGCAAAGAAGAAGATTTCACGCCACGCATGTGCAGGTGGCGGACGAAGGATTGGGGTCGCAAGAATTGCCCGAAACAGAAGAGCATCGCAGAGGCCGCTGGCAAGTTCCATGTACTAGCAGGGTAAATAGTGCCGTCAGCGGACGAGCTGGAGGCGGCGTACTATAGGGACAGCGTCTTCGATGTTGGGCCGGCACACGACCTATTCGATCGTGTGACCTTTCTACTCCTGCATGGAGTGGAGGTTAGGTGCTCCCGCGGCCACCGCCGTCGCGGTGAGGGTTCTAGCCGGCAGAATTTGGTGCCTGAGACCATCGCCCAGATCGAGAGCAGTGAGCGACGCGACACCGATATAATGTTGCATCACGGCCAAATCCCCGAACATCCGCACGGCAACCCCGAACCTCCGCACGAGCACGCCTTTCATGCAACACCGGAGACCCCACGATCAAGTGGTCAGGGTTTCGCCTCGGGTCCACGCTTCGATGAATGGCAAAGTCGTATGGACCAAAACTTCACCAACTTGTTTGGGCGATTCGACCAACTTGGCACGCAATTGCATCAGTTTCAAGAAGAAGAGGGTCGACGGTGGTCGACGAACGAGAGAAGGTGGGATGCGTACGAGGAACATTGGACGGAAATGCGATCGTGGGCCGACAGCCTCAGGGAGTTGGGGAACTCGGTTCAGGGTTTGGCGAGCAGATTTTATCACGGGTCTCGCACTCCGCCTACCGAAGCTCGTTATAGTAAGTTATTTATTTATACTTAATTTTTTAATTAGTTGCGCAGATTACTCAACAGTTACTATTTACGATGTAGATGTCGATCCAAACGTGTTTGCTAGTGGATCGCACGCTTCACAGCCCGAGTTTGGTGGTGGATTGCACGCTACACCGCCCGAGCTTGGTCAGTTTTTATACTTAAGGACGTGAAAAATAATTTATAGTTATTTTCGAATTTCTTGTATAGATTACGATGAGAGATGGAGGAACACATCGTACATGGGACCGGATGGCTATATTCCGAGCCAGGAGGCATGGGACGGTCACAGTCCGTCTGAATGGGCGCAAAATCGTTACGCTGGATATGTCGCACCGGCTCGGTCCGATGAAGAGAGACCGCCCGAGGTGGTCGACCCGTCGTCGTGGAGGGGCGCTTATGGTCTCGGGGTTCACGAGGCAGCGACGGACATAGAGGCTCAAGAGGACCACGCTTATCAGTTGGAGACCATGGACGAGCATCCAGAGGACCACGCTCAGTTCGAGACGCACGCCGAGCTGCTACAGGACGTCCCTCAGTTGGAGACGCACGCCGAGGCTTCGGTTTCTGTCCAAGCGACCGACAAAGGAAAAGGCGTCGTCACAGAACAGACCCCTGAGCTGATGAAGAAGCCATCTTGGTACACCACGACGCCGTTCACCGATTTCCCCTCGACGAATACAGTCAAACCTCCAAAGCTTTTGGCGTTCGAGCGGCATATCCAGTTCAAGGCCCAACACTTGTGGCCAAAAGTCGAAAGTCAGCTAAAAACGGCTTTGCAGATTACCGGCATGAAAGTCGAAGGGATCCTAGGACAACACGACCCTACATGGCTCCTGAACCTTGCGACTGAGGGTATTAAACTCGATGAGATGGTACGTATATAAATTTACCAAATACCTTTCGTCACCTTACTTGAATGTGTTGAAAACCGGTTTGCTTTTATTGCAGCATGTCGATGAATGCCTCGCTGGGATCGAACGCATGCAGAAATTTAGCAAATCGGTTGCGAGCTTCGTCGCGTACATGCCCCATAAGTTTAAGACGCTCGTCGACGAGCGAGGGGTGCTAAATTTTGTCGGGAAGCCGTGTGGGAAAGGCTTCAAGAAATTGCTCCCGTTCGCGAGGGGGGAGGACGAAGATTGGAAATGCAGGTCGTGGGATCTAGCGACCAAAGTTGCCATCCCCATGCGTACGTCAGGCCGATGGGTGTTGTTCGTTGTTGATGTGCGGGGAAAGGAGTATACGATTTACGACTCCGATGCGCCTCCTGGCTTCGAGCTGCGCTTTATCGCCGACGACATCAACAAACTTCGGATCGTAATCCCGGCTATTTTCAAGGAACTGAAACTGATAACACGCATGCCTAACAAGGGCAAGAGCTGGCCGGCTAGGTGGTGTCGCGACTTCAGGAAACAAAATCAGTAAGTTTTCATGAATGATGCGTTTTATTACTTTGTCGTCGTGTTTAAAAATAAGTGTCTTTTTCGATATGATTTTCAGGGGAGAAGATGGCGTGGCGATGTTGCGAGCGGCTGTAATACCCGAGTCCCGTAAGTAAGTCGGCCAATAAATTTGCATACATGTTATATGACTTATGTGACTACATGAGACGTGTTTTACGATTTTATGTGTCAACATGATTTTAAATTGGGTGCTATTAGGGTTACTAACCAAGTAGAGGAATTAATTCAATTTAGGTTAGTTATTGATTTTAGGGTTTTTGGTACATGATATGTTAATTTAGAAGATTTGATTTAGTATATTAAGTATTAATACCACATTTTGGGGAACATGAATTGGTAGAAATAAATGTCGAAACATTAATATAAACTCGACAATAACAGTAAAGGATGTCGAATGAATTGATAAACTTTGATTACTTAGCTATGAGGGAAAGATTTAGAATAATAATATAATAATTATGTGACTTAGAAATAAGGATAAGTATTAAACTAAAGTAGTGTCAACATCACTTGTCCAACATAACACGTTAACTATAGCATAAAGATTAAACTAAGAGGTTCACTAAAATGGGAAAATAATGGCAACTAGGGTCTCGAAGGAACCTAGTCCTGAAGAAAAGCTATTCTAATTTAATAATAATAATATATAAGATAAGTATAAAGTTTAGATGATGTCAATTTCTAATGGTAACACTCAATCAATAAGACAAGTAAGGGGAATATACATCCGTAGAGAAGAACACAAACGTAAACCCCAACAAGAAGAAAACAAACTACACACATCATAAGAAAGACCCATACAGAGGGAAGGAAGAAGTCGAACAAAAGATCAAATTTCACGTTGGCAGGGTATATTTTCTCACTATGATTTTCTGTTTTAGTTATATATTAAAGTGTTTAAGGGATTCTAGGCTCAGAATTACATACGATTAGGTTTTGTACAAGTTTATTATTTTTTTAGGGTTTTTACTGTAATACCATAGTTAGTTCTTGAAGGCTTAGGAATCGTTTAAGGTTTATGCTAAATTTCGGTTTGGTAAATATGGAAGCTCTGTTAAGTCTTGTAGGAATAACTCGAGCTCAAGGATGAAAATAGAAGAATGTCGAAATCTTCATGTATAGCCTTGAAAAACCCCCTCGAAATTTTATATGTTATATCGTGACTTATCTTGAAAATGTCGAGACCTAAGGTGCACTTTAGCTCGAGATTTATATGGAGAAAGGAAGCCATATCGACATCTTATATATATATATATATAGACACATATCGACATTTCTCATCAATGAGAGTGTCGACATCTTTAGCTAATATAATATAGATAAACTTTCGAATTCTGTTAGTTATTAAGGGAGGATTTCGAAGTCATTATTTAAAATACAGAAACATATCTTGAAAGATATCTTGGATATAATATCAATATTTTGCTATAAGCTCATCCCGACATTATACTTGCAATGTCGAAACAACAAATGTCGGGATCTATTGTAAAGGACTGATATTGGTGCATTGTCTAAATATCGACATCTTGTTTTAACATCTCGACATTTAAGAGCTTAACATACATCTCGATATTTTGATTACAATGTCGAGATTTATACCGAAATTTAGTTTCATGATGGATATCGAAATCTATCTTAAGATACATATCGAGATTTTCATATGTACTATCGAAATCCTTACATAACATATTTCGACATTTTACCTTTCGACTTTCGTTATAACTTGTATCGAGATTTGTCAACTATGTCAGAGATTTATTTATGTAGTTCGATATCCATAGCTAATATATGCCGAGATTTATATCAATAGTATTTCACAATTCCACTCGAGATCTATCTCCGAAATAATATTTCTTAGTCTAGGTTAAAGTTATAAATTTTAGGATTTCGAAATTTGTAAGTTAAAATTAGGGTTTTCAAATTAAGCCAATTTCGCGAAATTATAATTAGACTAACAAACCCTAATTTTATATGTTTCAATATTTAGGGTTCGAAGGTTAGCAATTTACAGTACGATAAGCTAATAGCTAAGGATACCAGGTAAGTGGGAATTTCAACTACAACACATAATTTATTTGTATGTGCTTACGTGACTATGTGCTTGGGTGTTTATTACGTGAATTATTTGACATGCTTCTGCATGGTAAGTGCTTACGATATTAATTCACGTTGCATATCCATGTGCATGCACGAGACACTTGGGGTTTATGTGAGATGAGCATGCACGGTATTTATCGCCTGAGGGCGAGTAATATTTGCCGATATAGGCATTTGATGTCGACTCGCAGTTGAGTCAGGGCTACTTCTATGGCACCAGGACGGCGTGGTGCGTCGTCGATTATATTATATATTTTATTGGGCTTCTGCCCTGTTTATTTTATTTGGGCTGATGCCCTGATAGCGGAGGGATGCGACCTGGAGGGTGCGACCTGGGAAGGAGCGACCTAGGGGTGAACCCTAGCGTAGGCTAACCAGCGTGGGCTACCGCACGGCAGAGGGGACGACCTGGGAGGGTGCGACCTAGGGAAACCTAGCGTAGGCTACCCAGCGTAGGTCGCTGCCACGTTTATCCGGGTTGGATTAGAGCTCTTTATGGTGCATAGCAAGTTAGCCGAGGGCCCTGAGAGATATGAGATTGAGTTTGATTTACGAGGTGTGGGATGCATTGGCGCGGATGCCTTTGCGGGGTTTTCACGTTCACGACACTGCATATTCCTACTTACTGAGCTTTATAGCTCACCCCTTACTTTATGTGTTGTAGGTGCACGCGACCACGGTACGTGATTGCTTTTGATGGCAAGGCTTACCTTTTGAAGCTTCCAGCGACTTTTGGGGGTGGTGTGTACATGGATGCGACCTGTGTGGCCGGGCGTTAGGATTTCTTTTGCTTCGCATTTATACACTTCCCTTGTATATAGGGTTGGAGCGATATTTTGAGCATGTACATAATGAATTCCTTTATATAAAAGGAAAAATTTAATACGCATTTTCGCGTATTGTTTACTTTATATTGTATTTAGTCACGTAAGATAATGTTAGAAAGGTTAGTAGATGGCGGGGCGCCACAGGGTGGTATCAGAGCTTCGGTTGCAGGTTCTGTAGACTGTCTATGTACACACACTCAAAAGCGTGGAAGCAGCCTTGCTAGTAAATTTTTGTTCCTGTTATTTTTGTTTGTGTTGCGTAATTTATTGGCCTTAGGGACATCAGGGTAGGAATATTTACAATGGGTAGAACAAGAAGCGAAGGTAGTGGGAGCTCCGATCGGGGTAAAGAACCCGAAATACCGACTGATAATCGTGACGCTGCTATTCTCCAACTTACGGAGTTAGTACGTCAGCAATCTGCTCAGATCCAAGAATTAATCCAACGTCGAAACACTGAGGGGCAACAAACCAGCGGACCTTCCCAGGCAGAAAGGATCGAGATCGTTGGGGAAAGGTTTCGCAAACTCAATCCGCCTACATTCGAAGACGCCATCGACCCCACGTCTGCTGAGGATTGGTTAAGGACCCTTGAGAGCATGTTCCAATACAGCCGCATTTCTGAGGAAGAGAAAGTACTATGTGCTGCGTTTCTACTGCGAGGAAGTGCGGGCCATTGGTGGGACACCATCTTGGCAATCGAGGATCCGATCACGATGAGCTGGGATCGTTTCAAAGAACTCTTCAGGAGCAAGTACTTTACCGCTCCAGTTCGAGCCCAGAGAATGAATGAGTTCATTAACCTGCGACAAGGGATAATGACTGTGGCTGAGTATATTAGAAAATTTGAACAGTTGTCAAGGTTTGCCAACCACATGGTAAGCACTGATGCTCTGAAGATCGAACGCTTTTTGGAGGGCCTGAAGCCCGAATTGTATCGCGACGTAAATATGGCCGGGCTTCAGGGGGTCACATACGCTCAAGCTGCAGAAAGAGCTTTAATCGCTGAACAGGCTGAGACTCGAATCATTCGAGCTCAAGAGGCGAAGAGAAAATTTGTGCAAGGAGCACAGTGGAGTGGAGGAAATCAGAAGAAACGGTTTTCTCGAAGGGCGTAAAGCCCAATTTCCAGAATAGACCTGGACCACCTCAACAACCAAATCAAATGCCACCAAGGTTTCCCGCACCGGTACCAAATTGTCCAAGGTGTGGGAGACGACATTTTGGTAACTGTCCTCCACAGACTAATAACTGTTTCAGATGCGGAAGGCCAGGGCATTATGCGAAACAATGCCCGGAGAACACTTCTGGAAGTCAAACTGCAGGCCAGGCGAGGCCACCAACTGTACCAGCTCGTGTATATACCATGACGTCCGAGGAAGCAGAGACCGACCCGTCAGTAGTAGCAGGTACCTTATCTATACACCATACCCCGACATGCATATTAATAGATTCAGGAGCCTCGCATTCATTTGCATCATCTAAGTACGTGGCGAGACTCGGGATTACACCTCAGCAATCTGATTGTGAGTATAACGTAACTATTCCACATGGGGCTTCGACCCGAACTAGCCTAATCTTACGAGATTGCCCAGTATTAGTTAGTGATAGAGAACTACCTGTAGACCTCATAATCATTCCGATGAACGATTATGAAGTAATCTTAGGAATGAACTGGCTGTCTAAATATGGGGCTGTGATCGATTGTAACCACAAGACAGTCACGTTCAGCTTAGAGAAAAGTGAACCATTCGTCTTTACTGGAACGGCTAAAGGCAAAGGTATTCCGAAGATTTCGGCATTGAAGGCACGACGTTTGATCAAGGCTGGATGTGAAGCATACCTCATTTTTGCAATAACATCAGAGGAACGCTTATCCCCGAAATTAGAAGAAATTCCAATAGTACGAGAATTTCCCGACATTTTTCCAGAAGAATTACCAGGACTCCCTCCTGATCGTGAAATCCAATTCACGATCGATCTAATACCTGGAGCTGCACCAATTTCGAAGGCTCCTTACCGGTTAGCTCCAACCGAGTTGAAGGAACTGAAAGGGCAGCTAGATAAATTATTACAGAAGGGATTCATTCAGCCTAGCTTCTCACCATGGGGAGCACCGGTCCTGTTTGTTAAGAAGAAAGATGGATCGATGCGACTCTGCATCGATTACAGGGAGTTGAACAAGATCACAATCAAGAACAAGTACCCTCTACCCAGAATTGATGATCTATTTGATCAATTACAAGGCGCGACGGTATTTTCGAAAATAGATCTAAGGTCGGGATACCACCAGTTGAAGATTCGGGAGGAAGATATCCCGAAGACGGCTTTCAGTACCCGATACGGGCACTATGAGTTCTTAGTCATGCCTTTCGGGCTGACTAATGCGCCAGCGGCATTCATGGACTTGATGAACCGGGTATTCAAACCATTTCTCGATAAATGTGTCATCGTATTCATCGATGACATTCTCATTTACTCGAAAACCCAGGAGGAGCATGAACAACACCTAAAGATTGTACTGGGAATATTACGAGAAAAGCAGCTGTATGCAAAATTCAAGAAATGCGAGTTCTGGCTCAATCAAGTCGCATTTCTTGGACACGTTATCTCGGGGGATGGAATTTCTGTTGACCCCAGCAAGATTGAGGCTATTAATAACTGGCCTCAACCGATGAATGTCACAGAAATACGGAGTTTTCTTGGACTAGCTGGGTATTATCGGAAGTTTATTAAAGATTTCTCCAAAATTGCATCAACCCTGACGAAGCTAACAAAGAAGAATACTCCATTCAAATGGGACGATGCTTGCGAGCAGAGCTTCCAAGAATTGAAGAAACGACTTACTTCAGCCCCAGTATTAACGATTCCTACGGGTACTGGGGGATTTTCCGTATATAGCGATGCATCAAAGAACGGCTTAGGGTGCGTTTTAATGCAAAACGGAAACGTAGTTGCATATGCTTCACGACAACTCAAGGATTATGAGAAGAACTACCCAACACACGACTTAGAGCTAGCCGCTGTAGTCTTTGCTCTCAAGATCTGGAGGCACTACTTGTACGGCGAGCGATGCGAGATCTTCACTGATCACAAGAGTCTCAAATATTTCTTCACCCAGAAGGAGTTGAACATGCGACAACGGCGATGGCTTGAATTGGTTAAGGATTACGACTGTGTAATCAGTTATCACCCAGGAAAAGCGAATGTAGTGGCAGATGCACTAAGCCGCAAAGCTGTAAACACGGAGTTACAGAGGCTCGAAGTGGAAGTGATACCAATGGGCGAGACTGAGACAAGACTAGCAGCATTAACACTTCGACCTACACTGATGGAGCAAATTAGGAAAGCCCAGGAGAATGACGAATTATATCTGAAAATCAAAGAAACTCCTATAGAGCAAAGATCAGCAGACTTCACCATACGAGACGACGGGAGCTTATATTACAGAAGACGTTTATATGTTCCAAACGACGCCGAACTTCG
The DNA here is from genome assembly GCA_027422505.1 of Craterostigma plantagineum. Lineage (NCBI taxonomy): Eukaryota > Viridiplantae > Streptophyta > Magnoliopsida > Lamiales > Linderniaceae > Craterostigma > Craterostigma plantagineum. Next base: position 12,765,908 of record JAPQWV010000028.1, read on the forward strand.
AAAGACTGTCATGATGGAAGCTCATACCACCATTTACTCAATTCACCCAGGAGCAACGAAGATGTATAGGGATCTCCGAGGCAACTACTGGTGGCCAGGGATGAAAAGAGAAATCGCAACTTTTGTGAGCCAATGCTTAACGTGTCAGCAAATCAAGGCAGAGCATCAACGACCGGCAGGAACCTTGCAGTCCCTACCAGTACCTGAATGGAAGTGGGACCACATTACCATGGACTTCGTTGTTGGCTTGCCTAAGACTGTGAAAGGCCACGACGCTATATGGGTCATCGTTGATCGATTGACCAAGTCCGCTCACTTCCTGCCTATCAGTTCAACATTCCCAATGGAACGATACGCGGAACTATATATTCAAGAAATAGTACGCCTGCACGGAGTTCCAGTTTCGATTGTTTCCGATCGTGACTCAAGATTCTTATCGAAGTTCTGGATGAGTTTACAAAAGGCCATGGGAACCAAATTATCCTTCAGTACTGCCTATCATCCTCAGACAGACGGGCAGTCTGAACGAACGATTCAGACATTGGAAGATATGCTCAGAGCCTGCGTGCTCGACTTCAAAGGGAATTGGAACCGGTATCTTCCACTGATTGAGTTCTCATATAATAACAGCTATCATGCGACTATCGGAATGGCTCCGTATGAAGCTCTGTATGGACGCAAATGTAGATCTCCAATCCATTGGATGAAGTCGGAGAACGGGCGATACTAGGTCCTGACCTAGTGCAAGAAATGACGGAGGCAATATCAAAGATACGAGAACGGATGAAAACGGCCCAAAGCAGACAGAAAAGTTACGCAGACCAAAAGCGTAGACCACTGGAATTCCAAGCAGATGATTTTGTATTTCTGAAGGTGTCCCCAATGAAAGGCGTGAAGCGATTTGGAAAGAAAGGCAAATTGAGTCCTAGGTATGTTGGACCGTTTAGAATAATAAAGAAAGTTGGTGAAATTGCTTATAAACTGGAACTACCGAATTCGCTAGCTCAAGTACATGATGTCTTTCACGTATCGACGTTACGGAAATACGTCGCAGACCCAAGCCATGTGCTGAATACTGAAAATCTTCAGCAACAACTCAAGCCCGATTTGAGCTATGAGGAGAAACCAATGGAAATCCTTATGTACGATATGAAACGACTACGGAATAAAGAAATTCCGTTAGTCAAGGTATTATGGCAAAATCAATCCACAGAAGAAGCTACATGGGAACGGGAAGATGACATGAGGAACCACTACCCTGAGCTATTTCTCCCTGCCTGATTTCGGGGGCGAAATCCCTTTTAAGGGTGGGAGGATGTAATACCCGAGTCCCGTAAGTAAGTCGGCCAATAAATTTGCATACATGTTATATGACTTACGTGACTACATGAGACGTGTTTTACGATTTTATGTGTCAACATGATTTTAAATTGGGTGCTATTAGGGTTACTAACCAAGTAGAGGAATTAATTCAATTTAGGTTAGTTATTGATTTTAGGGTTTTTGGTACATGATATGTTAATTTAGAAGATTTGATTTAGTATATTAAGTATTAATACCACATTTTGGGGAACATGAATTGGTAGAAATAAATGCCGAAACATTAATATAAACTCGACAATAACAGTAAAGGATGTCGAATGAATTGATAAACTTTGATTACTTAGCTATGAGGGAAAGATTTAGAATAATAATATAATAATTATGTGACTTAGAAATAAGGATAAGTATTAAACTAAAGTAGTGTCAACATCACTTGTCCAACATAACACGTTAACTATAGCATAAAGATTAAACTAAGAGGTTCACTAAAATGGGAAAATAATGGCAACTAGGGTCTCGAAGGAACCTAGTCCTGAAGAAAAGCTATTCTAATTTAATAATAATAATATATAAGATAAGTATAAAGTTTAGATGATGTCAATTTCTAATGGTAACACTCAATCAATAAGACAAGTAAGGGGAATATACATCCGTAGAGAAGAACACAAACGTAAACCCCAACAAGAAGAAAACAAACTACACACATCATAAGAAAGACCCATACAGAGGGAAGGAAGAAGTCGAACAAAAGATCAAATTTCACGTTGGCAAGGTATATTTTCTCACTATGATTTTCTGTTTTAGTTATATATTAAAGTGTTTAAGGGATTCTAGGCTCAGAATTACATACGATTAGGTTTTGTACAAGTTTATTATTTTTTTAGGGTTTTTACTGTAATACCATAGTTAGTTCTTGAAGGCTTAGGAATCGTTTAAGGTTTATGCTAAATTTCGGTTTGGTAAATATGGAAGCTCTGTTAAGTCTTGTAGGAATAACTCGAGCTCAAGGATGAAAATAGAAGAATGTCGAAATCTTCATGTATAGCCTTGAAAAACCCCCTCGAAATTTTATATGTTATATCGTGACTTATCTTGAAAATGTCGAGACCTAAGGTGCACTTTAGCTCGAGATTTATATGGAGAAAGGAAGCCATATCGACATCTTATATATATATATATATATATAGACACATATCGACATTTCTCATCAATGAGAGTGTCGACATCTTTAGCTAATATAATATAGATAAACTTTCGAATTCTGTTAGTTATTAAGGGAGGATTTCGAAGTCATTATTTAAAATACAGAAACATATCTTGAAAGATATCTTGGATATAATATCAATATTTTGCTATAAGCTCATCCCGACATTATACTTGCAATGTCGAAACAACAAATGTCGGGATCTATTGTAAAGGACTGATATTGGTGCATTGTCTAAATATCGACATCTTGTTTTAACATCTCGACATTTAAGAGCTTAACATACATCTCGATATTTTGATTACAATGTCGAGATTTATACCGAAATTTAGTTTCATGATGGATATCGAAATCTATCTTAAGATACATATCGAGATTTTCATATGTACTATCGAAATCCTTACATAACATATTTCGACATTTTACCTTTCGACTTTCGTTATAACTTGTATCGAGATTTGTCAACTATGTCAGAGATTTATTTATGTAGTTCGATATCCATAGCTAATATATGCCGAGATTTATATCAATAGTATTTCACAATTCCACTCGAGATCTATCTCCGAAATAATATTTCTTAGTCTAGGTTAAAGTTATAAATTTTAGGATTTCGAAATTTGTAAGTTAAAATTAGGGTTTTCAAATTAAGCCAATTTCGCGAAATTATAATTAGACTAACAAACCCTAATTTTATATGTTTCAATATTTAGGGTTCGAAGGTTAGCAATTTACAGTACGATAAGCTAATAGCTAAGGATACCAGGTAAGTGGGAATTTCAACTACAACACATAATTTATTTGTATGTGCTTACGTGACTATGTGCTTGGGTGTTTATTACGTGAATTATTTGACATGCTTCTGCATGGTAAGTGCTTACGATATTAATTCACGTTGCATATCCATGTGCATGCACGAGACACTTGGGGTTTATGTGAGATGAGCATGCACGGTATTTATCGCCTGAGGGCGAGTAATATTTGCCGATATAGGCATTTGATGTCGACTCGCAGTTGAGTCAGGGCTACTTCTATGGCACCAGGACGGCGTGGTGCGTCGTCGATTATATTATATATTTTATTGGGCTTCTGCCCTGTTTATTTTATTTGGGCTGATGCCCTGATAGCGGAGGGATGCGACCTGGAGGGTGCGACCTGGGAAGGAGCGACCTAGGGGTGAACCCTAGCGTAGGCTAACCAGCGTAGGCTACCAGCGTGGGCTACCGCACGGCAGAGGGGACGACCTGGGAGGGTGCGACCTAGGGAAACCTAGCGTAGGCTACCCAGCGTAGGTCGCTGCCACGTTTATCCGGGTTGGATTAGAGCTCTTTATGGTGCATAGCAAGTTAGCCGAGGGCCCTGAGAGATATGAGATTGAGTTTGATTTACGAGGTGTGGGATGCATTGGCGCGGATGCCTTTGCGGGGTTTTCACGTTCACGACACTGCATATTCCTACTTACTGAGCTTTATAGCTCACCCCTTACTTTATGTGTTGTAGGTGCACGCGACCACGGTACGTGATTGCTTTTGATGGCAAGGCTTACCTTTTGAAGCTTCCAGCGACTTTTGGGGGTGGTGTGTACATGGATGCGACCTGTGTGGCCGGGCGTTAGGATTTCTTTTGCTTCGCATTAATACACTTCCCTTGTATATAGGGTTGGAGCGATATTTTGAGCATGTACATAATGAATTCCTTTATATAAAAGGAAAAATTTAATACGCATTTTCGCGTATTGTTTACTTTATATTGTATTTAGTCACGTAAGATAATGTTAGAAAGGTTAGTAGATGGCGGGGCGCCACAGCGGCAATGTCGCTTATGATGAAGAAGGACGACGTCTCCCGCCTCAATCAAACTCATATGCAGGAGTTTAGAAAATACCTCGCATCTTCTATTTTCAATAATGATTGGGACACTTTTTAGTATACCCTTTTTTTTTAATTAAAATTTGCGATGTTCAAGAACTATTTCATGTGTTGTTGAATTTCTCCCTTGAATTTTAATTTTACTTGTTTGATTTGTGCATATCGTTTGGTGGATATGAATTTAGGGTTTAGAATTGTGAACGATTGAGTTTCTCTGTGTTTTCCAACTTTTTGTCAGTGAGACTGATGTGTGATTTGACGTAAAAATAAAAAGAACTGAATTTTAAGTGATTTGAAATCTTTCTAGTTTTCTTCTGTTGTTGAATAAATGTTCTATGTGTTGTTTGTGATCTCTGTTTAATTTTAATTTTAGTTGTTTGATAGAAGTCATCTGCTTTACGTGTGTTTGATATCAATTTAGGGTTTAGAAATTGTGAGAGGTGATTTTGTCAGTGAGAGTGATGTGTGAGTTGACATAAAAATAACGCGAATGGCAGTGATTTGACATAACTTAACTTTTTTCATATTAAGTTTTCCGTGTTATCTATGAACGCTCCCTTAGCGGGTCCCCTGAATACAAGCGCTGGTCCCATGCTTATAACGCACAGGTCCCGTGACCTTTACGAGCGGGTCTTCTGCTTAAATCAAGCGACATTTCGAAGGGACCAGTCGGGCCCCGGCAATGACATGCGGACAATTTTGACGGGACCACGACTGACCCGGACATCTCAGTGTGGGGACTATGCAATCATCGCGGGTCCCCTGTTTTGAAGAGTGGGTCCGCTGTTCAAAAAATGTGGGTCCCCTATGTTCATGTGCGATTTTTGCAATGTTAATTCATGGAAGTAAGCGATTAATTGAGCGTATTTATACTTTGTTTATCGTAGACTACAATATAAAGTCATCATAAAATAGCACAGAACAAAAAAAATGGAGGTAATCAAAAGAATTACGTTCACTTTATAAGATTGTTACAGCCTACATAAATCACAAACATGAGTATGTTTTATCGGTGTGCTCTCTTACTAGATTCACGTCAATGATCGTACGACTCGAAATACATGTTGTAAAATATATTTTCTTTTTTCTAAACTTGGAGTTAGATATTGTTAATCGAGTGGTTATTTAAATTTATTTTTTTTACGCACACTTAATTTTTTATTAATTTTTATCTTACTAACGAATTTAATAATATATTAGATTTTCACAACATTACAAGCAAATCGGGAATAAAATGTCAAGTCATCTGTCCTGTACATACTGTATAGTAACACTGCTCTGACATGTCACTTTTGACGAATAAATAGGGACACTGCTCTGACATGTCAGTTTTGACTATAATTGAGCAATTATTGGTCCCACTCAATAAGCGAACATCACTAACCCTAATGTGCGGGTACCGTGTGGTAATCGGAAGGTCCCTTGCCTTTAAGGTTTGAGTCCCATGCTCGTAACGCGCCCTCCCTGCGCGCAAGACTCATGGGACCCCGCATTACTATCACGGGACCCAAACCTTAATATCATGGGACCTTCACGTTATGGGAAGGGGACCCGGCGGGAACCGCAAAGATGCGCCGGGGTCTCATGCGAATCCGTGCGCGCTTCGCTGCATATGCGATGCGGACCCCTGCGCATCTGTGCATAAGGGTTTTTATTTCCATATTCGTACCGTAATTTTCTAAAGGGGGCTACTATTCACACCCCTTCTTGAATAAAAAATACGATTTTAATCTTATAAATAAATATAATTCATATAAAAAAATATAACCCATACTAACGAATTTTTTAATTTTTTATTAATGACTATCTTATTAACGAATTTAATAATATTAGATTTTCGCAGTGGACAATATTATCTTATTAACGAATTTAATAATATTAGATTTTCGCCGGGGACAAAAAAGTGGAATCGGGAATCAAATGTCAAGTCATCTGTCTCTGATGAACTGTATAATGACACTGCTCTGACATGTCACTTCACCAATAAATGAAGCACTGCTACATGTCACTTTTCATCAATAATTGAACAATTATTGGACCAACTTAGTAAGCGAACGTGACCAACCCTAATGATTTGGGGTACCATGTGCTAATCGGCAGGTCCCCTCCCTTTAACGTTTGGGTCCGATGGGAGTAACGCGCCCCTCCCTGCGCGGAAGGAACATGGGACCAGCGCGATTTTTTCACGGGACCCAAACGTTGAAGACAGGGGACCCGGCGGGAACCACATTCATGTGCAGGGGTCTCATGCGCGTCCGTGCGGGATTCTCTGCATATGCGATGCGGTCCCCTGCGCATTTGTGCATAAGGGTTTTCTACTTCCATATTCACGCAAAAGCTCGCCTAACACAACCTTACATAACATAACACAAATGGCGACGTATAAGCCACTCTGAATACGAAAACTACATATTACAACGTTATCTCCTACCAAATTCACCCGTCGAAGGAAACCTATTTTTCTGGGTCGTCCACGTTGTGAACCAACACGAGGCGGCAACATGTCCATACTACTTTCAATGCGGTCCGTTACCGGGCGTATAGTACCTTCGTATGCCAGTTTCCAGAACTCCAAGGTATAATAATCGTGCACTAATGAATATACCGGCACTTGGGCAGAACCACAAGCTGCAACCGCATGTGGACATGGGATACGATCGATGTCAAACATCATGCACGTGCATGTGCGCAGCCCCAAATCGACCACCTCGTTCACATGCTGCCCGTATACGTTATATGTTAGATGCCCGACTTTCGACACATGAAATTTTTGCGACTCGGTGAAATTCTCTCGTATGATCGACTCTACCTTCGGCGTAAACCTAGTCATGTTCGAGGCGATTGAAGCTTCCGCAGAGCGCCGATGCTTACTGAACCATGATGATGTTAGTCGCTGAATCGAGCCCAACAGTCCAATAATTGGAAGCTCTCTGTCCTTACGTAGAGCTGCATTTATAGACTCCGATCCGTTGGTCGTCATTATGTTGTATCTTGATCTAGGGCAATATGCTCGCGTCCACGTTTCCTTTGGGACTTCGTTAAGATACCTCTGCACGTCCGCATATTTTCCGTCAAGCTGCCTAAAATGACGGTCGGACTCGCTCTTCGTGTAGGCAGTAGCGGCACGCCAAAAGATTGGACAAGCACATTTCTTCTTCATTCTCGTCTTCACGTTTTGTTGAAGGTGCCACGCACAGAAACCATGAAACGCGTTTGGGAAAATGGCCGGAACTGCATTCTTGATTCCAGGGTTCCGATCGGAAATTATTACGAGATCGTCGCCATCCGCAACAAAACGTCTTAATCTCGAGAGAAACCACGTCCATGGGTCGGTTCCCTCCGACCCGTCGGCAATACCCCATGCTAAAGGATATTGATGGAAATCGCCGTCTTGCGCAGTGGCAATCATCATAAGTCCCTTATACTTCCCCTTCAAAAAAGTGGCGTCGATAGAAACGACTTTCCTTATGAACGTAAAGCCGCTGACGCATGCTCCGTATGCCAAGAACATGTACTTGAACCGATTGTCTTCGTCCATCTCCCAATCAGTGATACTGCCCTCGTTGGCTTGCCTCACCGCATCTAAGTAAGACGGCAGTAAACCGTAGCAAGCGTCCCTGTTACCAACTAGTTCGTCGGTCGCAATTTGTTTTCCTCTCCAAGCCTTGTAGTATGAAACTTCTACTCCCCTGCTCTGCATCATCGACTGTATGGAACTGGGAGCGGGGATGTCTTTAGGAGCCCTGAAATTTTCCAACAACGTGCTCGATACGAGCGACGAACTTCCCTGGCGATGTCTACGGCGTCGATGAGACACGCCGCACGTGTGCGTGTTGACGTACTTTCGGATTGAGAAAAAGGGGGAGTCCTTATCCTGTGCACCTCGTATGCGCCATTCGCAGTTCTCCTTCGCACATTTCACTACGTACAGGGTTTTGTTTGACCTATCGACTTGGAGTTCGAAGCATGCAGCGACAGCGATTTTAGTGATTTCGTCCTTCAATTCTTTCTTGCTACGGAATTCTTGTCCAACATATAGGGTCGAACCATCCGTAAACGAATAGGTACCATCGTCGGCCACATCAGTTGCGTCGTCGTGCACATCGACGTCAAAATCGTCATCATGTGCGTCATCATCATCATCATCATCATCATCATCATGCATTAAGGCACCTTCCTCGTTCTCATTTTCGTCGTCCCGTCCGACTTGCTCGTTCTCATTATCATATCCTTGGCCGCACATTCCGGAGTAATCGCCTACATAGCCACTGCTTTCATTACTTTGGTAAGGAGGGTTGTAAGATGTGCTGGGAAAACCCTCAAATGGTTGGATTTCGGCGTTTGTATCGCAATGCGCTATAAGGCCGACGTCGAAACCAGAGAAATCATTATCATGAGGTTGATGTGGCGGTGACGCAATGATGGCTAATTCAAGTTCCACGTGAAGAGGTGGTCTTGATCGTGGGCAACCACCTCCAACGTACGCACGTACGCCGTAATCGTTCTCGATGTAGATGGGGCGCACATAATTGTAGTCTATGCAAGGCATGTAGCTTATCCGTAGTTTGGTATTGTCGTTGCGTAACGACAATGCATTCAATATCTCGTTAGTGAGATCCACTAACGTGCATGACTCCTCGTCGACCAAGATTGATTGCCAACGGCAAGTTGGATCCGGAACCCAGTTCGACGTATTGTCCTCGCGAATTACCCACTTACCATCGACTTGAAAAACAATGCTGGTGATCGTCATGATTATCACCGAAAGTGATCGTACGACTGTGGAATGTATGCTTTCTGTACCAAAAAATGGTCGTGCATTATTTTAAAGGTTTATCAAGTCATATGGTGGGTAACGTGCTAAAGGGACCATAACTTAAAATCATGGGAAATGCACATAAAATCAGGGGACCAAAACATTCTCAGGGGACCCGTGCTTATTGCGTTGGCGCTGATGGGACGCGTCCCGTATAGGTATGTATATGAACGGGTCGCTGTCCAATTTAGGGTTTCTCTTTAGTCGTACCAATAATTGAACAATTACTGATTATTTGGTTAAAATATTTTCCTCAGTAACAAGTCAAATCACCCATCACGTTTCGTTTCATACAGAGAATCAATTATTCATACAGAGAATCAAATCACCCGCGCATATTGCTGAGTATTTGGTCAAAATAATTTCGTCAGTAACAAGTCAAATCACCCATCACGTACTTTTGTTTCATACAGAGAATCAATTCATTCAATAATATCAAAAACTTTTAGTTCCATAAACCTACAAACTACACCAAGTCCATTAAACCTACAAAGCCACTTACAATTAACACTTCCAAACTACCCCAAACAAATCAATTCGTACAGCTATGCGGGTCACGCAATATCCGTGCAGCCATAGTGGCTCGATACGCTGAAATATCAATCTGCCGTTGATATTCATCAAACTCGGGCGTGTCAACCATAATCGTCTCCACCGTCAACGCCGCATGAACCCCGCAATCCAAGCTGTCAGCCTTCTGCTGGCGATTCATTTTATTATTCAACTTCGGCTTCGTCACGATGTCGAACTTGAAACGCCAATATGCGGAAAGAAACTCCGCCTGCAAAATATAGCAAACACCGAACATGTCACTAAATAAATAAAAATGATAGACAAACGGATTTCAGCTACTTACGAACACTCTCCCGGCGAACTGCACACCATGCGCGCCCAATGAATCGTGAAGGACGAAGGTTTGCGTTGACGCGTCAAAAATAAGCACTGCCCAGTGGGCCCGTGCGCAAACAGGAGAGATGATGTACTTGCATCGTAGCAATTCATCCTCCGTGAGACGCTCCAACCAGCTCCGACTGCTTCTCGACAATCCATTCACGAAGCTCTCCATATCATCCACCCCGACTTTCGCCTTCCTATTCAACTTCTGCGCCTTCCTAAAGTGCTCGTCTTGCACGTAACTTGGAAAGACGAAGACGCGAGGATAATTGGCATTGTCCGCATAGATTCGCCTCAAGCAATCTAGATATGCGTCAAGACAATTGGACTTGAGCATATCATGGAAGAGCAGCATGTAGAAGCCTTGGGCATCCACGTCGCACATGTCAGACGACCAAACGTTATCACTGCATAAAAAGAAAAATTATTACGTGTTTAGGTACGATAACTGAGATTGACATCGAAAGTAAACATTTACCTAAATCTTGCCGCTTGAAGGTACATGTCAATGAGCACGCGATCGTGCTCATGAATCAGCTCACGCCCGGAGAAGTCCCATCGCCCGAGGTACTTCTTGCTCCACTTCTCATTTCTATCTGAGCCAGAATCCTCATCACTTAGATCAACAACATCTACAGGCGCTTTGCCTCTTCTTCGAACTCCTCGGGCACTCGACGAAGCACCAACGTCTCCCGCCTCAACCACCTCCACAGGTGTGGGAAAATCTTCAACAGGTACGATCGCTAAATGATCGTCGTCGCCACGATCGAGGTGGACAGGGGAACACCTAACCTCCACTCCCCGCGTGAGTAGGCCCGTCACACGGTCGAATATGTCGTGTGCCGCCCCAACGTCGAAAACGCTGTCCCTAAAGTACGCCGCCTCCAACTCTTCCGCTGACGGCACTAACAACCCTCGTACAAAATCGCGGTTGACGGCATCTGCGACCGTCCTAAGAGTCGGGCATGCTTTGCGACCCCAATTCTTCGTCGCCCACCTGAGCATGCGTGGCGTGAAATCTTCTTCCTTGCGAACCGCAAACTGGTCTGCAACCCCCGGCATGCACTCGTATGCTAGTATCTGAATACAAATAACGCAAAAAATCTTACAAACGTCCCTCAAAACATGGTATGCAAGAAGCTTAGTTATAATTCACCTGAAGTGGTTGTACGAACCCACTGATCAGCCAGTCCCGTGGCCTCTCCCGTAGATTTACCTTAACACTTCGTATCACCTCACGGAAAGCCACGGTGCCCCAAGGGTACTGGGAGAATGCAAATCGATCTTCGACGAGACTAAGGACCGTCGTACTGACGACGGTGTCCTTCTTCGACGGTCGAGGCATCAACACGGCGGTGGCGAAGTACACGTCCGCCAACTTCAGCTTCTCGAAGTCGACATCGTCCTCGTCGCCAGACAACTCCTCCAACACACGCTTGACGTCCGACATGCGGACTTTTGAGCTGTTGCCAAAATGTCTTGCGGTGAATTGTGAGCCGTCGTTTACCGGCGGTAGCTCGGCTGCGAACTTCAGCCCGGTGATTAGGCAATAATCCGACTTTGAAAATCGGAGTGGTTTTCCGCCAAAAATCATCCACAGCTCTTCCCGGTTGTGCAGCATCGTCTGGTTCTGCATGAGGTACCACACCAACTGTCCCGAGAGGTTAAAATCAGGCTCAGCCATAACAAGGCGGCCGAACGGACTCTCGTTCCTAAAAATCTCCCACTCGTGGTGGTTCAGACACTGTCTTATCAGCTCGCTGGCATCCGCGTATAACGAGCTCATTTTTACACTCAAACGGGGAACTTCGTCCACTGTGTCGAACTGCTTCTGCATCACAACCTAATTTATGCGTAAAACACATTTTAGCTAAATTACGTGGTATGAAATAATTAAAACAGAAAACCCTTATGCATAGATGCGCAGGGGACCGCATCGCATATGCTGAGATTCAAGCACGGACGCGCATGAGACCCCTGCGCATCGGCGCGGTCCCAGCAAGGGTCCCCTGCGTATAAGCGCGGGTCCCCTGGTCATAGCGCGCGGGTCCCCTGCTTATAACGCGCGGGTCCCCCGAACTTGCGCACGCGCAGTGGCACAGGACCCGCCCGTTAAGGTAAGAGGACCCGTGCGTTTAAGCAGGGGAACCGTGCGTATAAGCGCGGGTCCCCTTCTTATAACGCGCGGGTCCCCCGCTTGCGCACGCGCAGTGGCACAGGACCCGCCCGTTAAGGTAAGAGGACCCGAGCGTTTAAGCAGGGGAACCGTGCGTATAAGAGCGGGTCCCCTGCGTATAAGTGCGGGTCCCCTGGGCATAGCGCGCGGGTCCCCTGCTTATAACGCGCGGGTCCCCCGAACTTGCGCGCGCGTGACCCATGTCCTATGCTTGCAAGCACGGGTCCTATGCTTGCAAGCACAGGTCCTATGCTACCAAAGCTCTGTCCTATGCTTGCAAGCACGGGTCCGCACCAAATTAGGGTTCGATGGGTCGTTCCCAGATCCCCTCTCGCGTTAAATTGAAGAAGACGAAGAGTAGAACACATACCTCCACGTTCGCGTTGAATGCCATTGTCGAATGAGTCGATTTGCAGAGAAGACGACGATTTGCAGTGCAGGGGCGGGAGAGCACACGCTTGTTCTTTTACTGGAAGTGAAAGTGGAGACGATTTGCAGTGCAGGGGCGGGAGACACGCTTGCTTTTTTTACTGGAAGTGAAAGTGGTTGCTTTTTTTTAATTTTACCCCACTCTTCTATAACGGGTCTGATGTTTCATATTCGCTACAGTGTAACATGTAAACCCTTTAATTAATTTTATCGTTAAGTGTTGTTGAGGTTGTTGATTGACATTAAATAAGGGTAAAATAGTCTTTAGAGCAGAGTTAGTAAGGGTACAAAGGTAAAGTCCGATTTTGGGTGCTATTTTTTAAAAGATGACCAGCTCAAGGGCTATTTACTTAAAAAATCCTATATTTTCTATTAATAATAATGATATTTTTCCTTTTGTCGAACTTTTGTCTGACAGCTCAACTTGTCGCAGCCTTCTTATGTCATTAATCAATTTTTTTTCTGACAGAGAGAAAAATTCGGGACTCAATGTAAATTAAAATTTTCGATCGCATTCTAACTTACAAAAACGCAAACATGCGTTTGTTTGGAGAGAGAAAATGAGAAATCCCATTTTTAGTTTGATTATTGGTATCCATTGGAGTAATTTTACCCCATTTTTTGGGATTTGCAGCTCCATTGGAGTTGCTCTAATCATGTTTTCACTACGTCGTAAGATATAAACTTACATTAGCATCGAAGATATTTTTTGGGGTATAAAACAATGGAATAAACTATACTACCGAAGTGTCTCATTCTTTTACTTGCAACTTGGATAAAAACTAATAATTTTTGGCCGTTCAATGTCATCAATCATTGTTGCAAATCTTTATGGGTTCCATCTTTCAACAAATCCATCCACTTTGAAAACAGAAGGTTTACGATTAATGGTGTTGTGTCGTTCGAACAATAATTAACTTGTTTAGAGTTAATACCACAAGACATTTGATGACACGTGTTACGTATTTAGTAGAGGAAGGGGCACCTACTCTCTATTGATCTATGTGATATTTTATTTGGAATCTTGTGATTTGAGTAATATGTTGTAAGTTTTTTGGTAATCTTTCCGTAGATTGCTAGTTGTTGGGCATCGTTCGACAACCTTAATTTAGCAAATTTTAGTTAAAAAAAATGAAGTAATTTAGGAGTGCGAGAAAAGATGTTAAGATGTTCCAATCATTAAATCTATACTATATTACCATTAATGTCGATTCATTTTAATCATGTTATGTTGTCCTGAAGAAGATACATTTAATTTATTTTAATAATTCTAATGTTGATGTGAAGAGGAAACAAGTGCATTAGGAAAGAAATGAATCGGTCACGTAGAAGTCTTGGAAAAAGTGCGAAAGAAACATATAACACGAGAATCAACATAAATATTTCAATAGTGTACTTATGGTTTTCTTTTTAAGCGTAAAACAATATTGTATGACATCACGTCTTATATCATATGAAATTTTGCATAAAAAATATTAAATGAAGTACCTTGTTTTTATACTTCCGAAAAAAAAAAGAAGTACCTTGTTTTTATACATGATACATTTTTATATATGTGAACAAACAAATAGCTCTTACGAGCCCAAGAAAGGGAGACCTGCTCATAATCTGAACTGGGCCATACTATAATTTAGGCCTTCGAATTCCGATTCGCATGGAGTTAGTAGAATTATTATTATTACAATTTACAACCATCTATAATTGAGGTGGACCTTCTTAGCTTCATGTATAAGCTAATAGAGACAAAATAGTACTACGATAGTCGTAGATCAGTTAACACACAGGTACATGTGTGTGTGTGTGTGTTTGTAAGGCATGCTTCCTTGGTTGGTATACGACATAACCAACATGACATGTTACTAAGTTAATTTGGCTGCTAATTGATATTTGTTTCATCCAAAAATGTGTACATGTTCAACAATTGTCTACATATCAAATACAACCCATATTGAAGAAAACCTTTAATTGATCTAAATCAACGTATTTCTCAATCTATATAAATCGAAATAAAAAAAGAAAAGTTCAACAGTCCACTATATTGCATAACATGATTGGGAGGTTAAGCATGCTGGCATTATTTGTTTTTCAACACGGATGCCAAACTGCGACAAAAAACCAATTCAAGGAATCAATGGCATATATATATATATATAACTAAGAATATAACTTTAATAGTTATCTTCTTTTTTTCCAAAACTTTAATAGTTATCCACAAATGTAAGATACTGAAAATCTGAATATGTAAATATTATTGGTCGAACCAAGCGTAACGGTAATAAAACGTGTCGTGTTACAGGAAATCATGACAGCAAAAGGGTAAAGTTTAGTTGAACTTGAAAACTTTACCTTACCTCACTCGATAGATATATTTATAATAATGCACAATCATGTCAAACCGCAATGATAGTAAATCTAAATTGGATCTTATTTCAGACACAAATCATGATGATGACTTGAGTTACTATTTCACTAACATACCGACTTTCTTTTAATATAGTATTATATATATGGCCACAGCCCATAGAAATTAACAGTGTGATGACTGATGATGGTGGTGGAAGGCCAGAAAAAAAAAAAAAAAAAAAACGGATTTAATGAAGTGATTCCTGAGAACGAAATTTCCAAGCACAATAAAAGAACATCATACATAAGTTTTCATATTAAAAACAAAAATCGGAAATTTAATCATTACACTGGTGAAGCAGCAATCATCGTAGTTTCATAAACAGGCAAATCACAGCTCGAATAACAATCAAACTCATGAATATTAGGCAAATCAAATAAATCTGAACTCGAATCACTCTCTGCGCCACCACGATCGTCGTCGTCACCGCCGACGTTTCTTGATTTCAAATCTAATCTCTCATCAATCCAATCGCGAAACCTGGGATTATCACCAAGATTCCATGCACGGCGATCCTTGTCTCCCTTCTCCGAAGTGAGCTTTAAATCGACGCCATAGCTTCCATCTGACAAAGAAACGGCATGCTTTCGATTACGATCTGCCAGAAATTCTTCCATGTATTCCCTGTAAGATTTCTTTGGGGTGTCGGCGTAGTTCGGCGGAGCTTTAAAACCCAAAATCGAAGATGACTTCATTGAGTTCGAGCTAGAATCGCCATCGTTCATGATAAAGTTCTGATCTTTATTCGCTCTAAAGTGTCCAACGCTGCTTCTTCTCTTCCTTCTCCACCCACCTGGGCTCTTACAATCACCTTCGAAATCCTTCTTCTTAGCCTTATTCGTCTTCTTTAAGTATGTCTGATTGAAGAGAGAATTCAAGAAACTTGCCAGTTTTGCCCCTGGAGAGCTTGGTTGCTTGTATGCTGCTTTCTTGTTATTACGATCTTGAGCAACTTCTGATTTCTGGCTATGATCTATGGACTTGTAGAGATCGAGCGGAGATACAAATAGATTCGATGATCTCTTAGGCATGTCTAGGCTCATTCTTCCACTTCTTTGAACTCTTTGATGTTGATTATCGTACTCTCTGATACTGATGAGATTTTGGGTGATATTTGAACTGTTGACGACGTTGTTATTATTAGGGATCTCTTGTTCTCCTTCGAAGTATCGAGCAGCCTCGAAAACGTCGAGTTCGCCAGAATCGTTTCTTCGGTGTAATGAATTCTTGTAGTAGGGTTTATTCGTATGATCTGATGATGAAATAGTTGCGATGGAAGTCGTAGACATAGTTTGAGGTTTCTATTTTACTTATGGACGAAATGAATATGGAGTGGGAGAACTGAGGCTTTGTCATTTATAATGAATGTTATGTTAGGGTTAATAAAGGAAAGGAAACGGAGTGGTGAAATGTAAAGATTTCTTACGACAAAATTGTCAATTTTGCTTGATATGTTCTAAATAAAATCTTTGTGATTATAGTCTCTAACATGTTAGGTTTGTTTGATATGATTGAGAATCATTGCATTACAAGGGTCCCTTTTAAAGAAATAAAATGCAATGTCTAGTGATTCTATTTTTTTGTTGAATATCCCTCCCTTTTGAAGGTAAAATAATCATTTCCCTTTTAATTGACTTACCTACATTCTAATACATTCATCCTATTTTTATTTTCGCGACATCTACAGAAAAATACCCAATTGATTAAAAAATTTACAAATCAATACCTATATCAGAAATTTTTACAGATAGGTACTCATTTTACTGTTTGTACCAATTTTCTCAGTCTTGCCGTACCTTTTTATGTGTGTATTGCGTACCACGTCACGCGTTTATACGGTACCTTATAGTTTTTATATGGTACATTAGTGTGTTATATATGACGTACCATTTTCGCAATATATTACGTACCAAAATACGTTGTTATAGGGTACATAAATGTGTTATATGGCGTACCTGCGGCGGATCGGGTACCTATGTGCAAAAAATTTATTCTATTAGGTACTTACATATAAAAAAATACCGACATGGTACTGATTTATAAGTTTTTATGCAAATGGGTATTTATGTGTAAAGACCGCTTTATTTTCGCAGATTTAAGAAATTATATAGCATTTGTGACCCATTTCATTTAATTTGTCGCGTTCAAATTGGCTGTTTTCTCAATTTTCTTCGAGTGTGTGTTTTCAATGCGTACCAATCCGTAGTATAAATATGAACATGCAATAAAAGAAGTCCCAGTTGTGATGGGCTATGCTATGCATCACATTCACTTCACAAATACCGAAACAAATAATATAATATACATTTATATATATGAACATATAATAATATAGTTCTTATCTATCTCATTCCGAACTGATCTGTTTTGTATACATATGACATGTTTGGTTGCTTTCTTCTCTCACACACCATGGAATCAAAAAGTTGACTTTTATGGCCATTGTTATTGCACAAGTCCCATCTCCAGCCATTTATGTCTTAGCTTTGTCTGACTAGTTGTATCATACTTATAATTAATGAACACTTCGAAGATGTTATGTGTCTTCGTGTGACCATGAATGTCAAATGTCATTTAATGTGATACGTTATGAATAAAATAAATAAATAAATGAACAATGTAGATAAGAGTATATATTTTAAATAATGAAACATACGCGGATTGCTCAAACATATATGGCGCCCACGAGATTTCTGAAGTGAAAATTCGGCATCCACAATTAAAATACGATAAAAATAATAAACTAAGAATAGATATTAATCGAGGTATATTAGGAGAAGATAGATAGTGTGAATGTACACTAGTTGCTTCTGATATATAATTGGTGGTCCTACTATATGCACATAGTTAAATCATTGACATGATTTGCATCTCTGTCTTGCCATAGGGTGGGAGTAGGCTTTGGTGCAACTATGTTATTTAAAAAGTTTCAAATTGTTCTTAAGCATTCTTTTTAACGGTCCCGAGGTATCCCCACACAGCCCGGCTATGGGCTAACCGCCACACACTCCAGAGTTGGAACTAATCTCCGGGGTCAGATGGATACGTCTCAAATCCACCCAACAACGATAGTCATGGAGCCTTAGGCCCATGAGGACTTCTCAAAGGAAATGTGAGAGGTGGGATTCGATCCCTTGACCTCCTAGCCACATGACCTTTGAGTCCCCTCTTAACCACTAGGCCAATGGATCATTGGCCTTAAGCATATTACAACTTGTAATTTTCGGCATTTTATATTTCATCTCAATCGATATTAACGTTTCTAACTAAAATATATACGTAAGAAAAATAATAAAAAAAATTCTATAATTTGAAAATGGGTTCTACTCAAACAATTTTAACATTCATAAGACAAAAAGGAACACATCCTTTATAATTTAGTTTTTCTCCATGCATTATTGAAAAGATCAATTTATTTTTCTTGCACCACCACAAATCGATCACATTGGTACATTCTAAATCGAATGAACCCCGTATCCCTATCCAAATGCATGCATGTTCCTCAGTAGGGTCATCAAAAGGTAATATATAATTTATAAGATTTTCCAGAGGTTGGAAACATATCCTACGCTAATAGTGCGCTCAACTGACAATAGAACATATACGTTTTGTAGGTTGGTATGGTATTACAGATAAAAAGACGAATCCTTACAAGCCATCAACTGCTTTCTACACAAATAATAACACATCTCCATCTTATCAACATAAAAAAAAAAAAAAAAACTTGGAAAATTTGGCCTTGTGAATTGTACTGAACTTTGATTTTTTCTGCTCAATGAATGGAACAGATCTGTCTAATAAGACATTTCATTAGAGAGATAAAGACTTTGTTGGTCATATTGGAGACAAGATGACAGAAAGTTTCTATCTTCTGATCGTCATATTTCTCCACTTAGAATAACTAGGGGTGGTTCGCTACGGTATACCGTACCAAAACTGTGATACTGTATACCGTACCGAAATTTCGGTATCGAAAAAAATCATACCAATACCATACCACCAAAATTTCGGTATACCTTAAATTTCGATACGGTATCATACCGAAATTTCGGTATGGTATCGGTATCATACCTTCTATACCATTCACACGGAGGGTTTTTTATCATGCGTATCTCGTAACTCGTTAATTCGTTGTTTTCGAATTTTTAGTCAATTCAAACTCCTTAGGCCCCAATAAGATGGATTATTAATACCAAATTTTCCAAAATTAGAAGATTTTTAATTCATAAAATAACATTAAATAATTTACATATTTTAGTCAGTCTCCTTGTAAGACAAAGAACTTTACATAAACACAAAATACAACTTTATATACAGACTAATTAAAACGAAACGGCTATTTTGTATTTCCTATTGTTTTTTTAATGTAAGTACAAGGGCCTCAATAATATTAGAAATTTTTTAATTATAACGTTAATGTGTAGCTGACTTAAAATTTATCTCACATGGATGCTTACATTTTATTTGGGCTGTGTTCTTTGCAGCCCACATATGATGGGTTTCTACTTGGGCCACAGATAAATTTTATTACATCTTGCGAATCATTTCAAAAGTATATATATAAGATTATGATATTATATCACACGATAATTTCCCAACCAACCAAACAACATAGTATAAGAATCATCAACAGTAACCATGAAAAGACAGACATTAGCATTCAATGAACAGTCCTTACAAACAGTATGCGCAATAATTCATATATATATTTGTGTGTGTGTACATACATATACAAAGGAGCTGAGCAATAACCTTATCTTTCAATAAGACATTCGTAAATCCATCAGACAACTACGAGAATACTCCACGTCGACCAATCAAAACGTGACAGCACATCACCAAAAAAAATTGGATGTATAGTGGTTAAAACTTCACATCCCAGGATTCCACAAGTGGTCATGCTTTATGGGACATCATTGTTGTTCCTATTTGAATTGCCCCTCCCATATATATGACATGAAAACTCATTTCTCATAATATTAAATAAAAAACAGAAAATAAAAATAATATCTCTGCATCGCTCTCAAGTCTCAGCTCACACCTAAAGGAACAAAGTACATAGTTATGGAAACAATCCTACATGATACTGTATATATAGTATATCGAAGCATATTATGCGGAAAAAAAACTATAAATTTAATGATATATTTTTCAGGAAAAAGAAAACACTTCTTTGATCTTGTGAATACGAGATAACATTTATTTTATCTTGTGAATAATTGATGTTTTTTAACACAAACAATTATAGCAATAAATATTGACCTCTTGCTATCTAGTACGCTTTGTAGAACTAAAGCATATATTTGGATCCGCTAGATTATTCAATTTCCTCGTATGCTCGTAAAGTTAATGCAATAAATGTGAAACGTAAAGTGACGTTATACAACTCTGAATAGACAATCTTAACCTAGTTTCAAATTCACGTAAATAAATATTAGTTAACTGGTGTGAAAGAAAAAGGGGAAATCAGCCAAGTTATTACCTTTATATGATTGAGGTGAAAAACGCAGAACACACTTCCAGGGTTTCCATTTTTGGGGATAACATCTTGCTTGGGGCTTGGTTTGATTTCTTTGGCACCACAAAAATTTCAAAAAATAAAAAAAGGAAGGGGAAAAAAAAAGATGGGAAGAGGAAAGGTACAACTGAAGAGAATAGAAAACAAGATCAACAGACAGGTAACTTTCTCAAAGAGAAGAGGTGGTTTGCTGAAGAAAGCTCATGAGATCTCAGTCCTCTGTGATGCTGAAGTTGCTTTGATTGTTTTTTCACATAAAGGGAAGCTGTTTGAGTATGCCACAGATTCCTGGTGAGCATAATATCTTTCTTGATCATAATATTCTCTATATATAATTTCTTCTGTAATAAAAGCTGATCCATACATGGCAAATTTAGTCATAGACATGCAAGATCTGCTTGTATTTTTCCGTGAAATCGCTTTTATTATAACTAGGATTTTCATTTTGTGTTCAGTATGCAAATCTTTATGGGAGTTGCGGAACTATTTAATTACTTGATGGTCAATGTTTTAATATTTATTCAAATGTTCTTCTATGAGGCTACGAACTTGAGAAAATGTTTATGTATATCTAAAGAGCGCTAGATCTTCATATAGTTACCCTTAAGGGTTCTTCATTTTCTAGGGTCACCCACTGCTATACCTCACTCCCCTTAGTGATTCTTACTTCTTTTGTAATTTTTTTCGTTTTAAGAAATCAACAATATGCATAGCTATCACAGTAGCTTTTAACATTTGTTTTTTGAATTCGATATGGTAATAAAATAGATTTTAGATGACAGATTGCTACTAGATATATATTAGCTAGGTCATCCTCTGATCTATTCAACAGGTGTATTTTGTCCAGTGAACATAGATTTTAACCTTTTTGGTAGTACTTGCATCGATTCAATTCTTTTCACGGGCTATGTTTTTCTAGATTGGATTTTATTCTGGGTTTTGGATCTTAGAAACTGAACTAATAACAAAGTCATACTTTACAATTAGTGGTATTTTATTTTCATTAGGGCTTGCAGCATGGTGGACTATATATGATTGGAATTATCGATTATATAATTTTTTGTAATTGATCAACAGAGATCGGAACTAATATCGTAGATATGCGCAGTAATCATTAACCTAACTAACGTGAGATAAGGTTAACTAACTGTCGGTAATAAATTAAAATTTTGCTAACACAGCATGGATAGGATCCTGGAGAAGTATGAAAGATACTCATTCGCTGAAAGGCAGTTGATTGCAAATGATCAGCCCAATAATTCAACTACGGTAATTAAGATATATATTATAACCCTTATCCTTCCTATAAAAAAAATAATTTTATATCAATTACGTGAAAATGGATTCATTTTTTGAGTTATGTAGACCAATTGGACCTTTGAGTACAGCAAACTTAAGGCCAGGATCGAGCTCTTACAGCGTAATCACAGGTAGTAAAACTCATTTGATACAAGCTTATGATCATTATATAATTGATATATATATATATATATATATATTATAAATATTATGATACGCAGGCACTATATGGGCGAAGAACTTGAGACTATGAGCCTTAAAGATCTACAGAATCTTGAACAGCAGCTTGACACTGGTCTTAAGACCATCAGAAACAGAAAAGTAAAGTTGCATTCCAAACTATTGTAGCGCTTGTCCAGATAAATCATAATTACTTATATATATATATATATATATATATATAAATAATGCAGAATCAGCTCATACACGATTCAATTTCTGAGTTGCAGCGCAAGGTTTGATGATATACTCAATACCCTACATACCTGCATGATTAAGATATATGAATACTTTTCATGCATATTCAAGAACTTTATACTAAATTACTGCTGACAACATTTTCTTTTTCTCAAATGTTTTTGCTATTTTCTCGGTAGGAGAAAGCAATACAAGAACAGAACAGTCTGCTGGCAAAGAAGGTAAAATCTGAGAGGGTGTTTGTTCATTGCGGTGCTGTGCTTAGAAATAGAATGCATCCATTATTTTCTTTTTCTATATACATCTAAATTCCTTGATGATTATTTGTTTAAATGTGAATATAGATAAAAGAAAAGGAGAAGGAACTTAGACAAGAAGCATTATGGCAACAGCAGAATCAGGGCAACATTGTCACGCAACAGCAAACCCCTCCACCACACTACTTAATGGCTACTCAAATACCTAATGTTAACACCATTGCTGGGTAAGTAATTAATTAACTTCGAGCGTATATCTCAATTTTAATCTATGATGATGCTGTTACTACAAAGTTCAACAAGGCTTATGATTTAAGCTTAGTGCCAAGTTGCTTGTGATCAGAAAGTCTTGTAATAAAAAGCCCAAACATGAATTGCAGATCGATTAACTTGGTCGTTTTTGTAACCAATAATTAATATCCGTGTAATTAATTAATTTAATGCAGAGGTAGCTTTGAAGATCAAGCAGCAGAAGCAGAAGCTAGAATCAGCAATGAGCTTGAACTCACTCTTGATTCGCTCTATTCATGCCACCTTGGTTGCTTTGCTGCATAGAGATTATAACATGACGATGATCATGGTAATATTATAAAGCTACTCTTGTACTGCTGTGTATTTATAATATATATGTATGTATCGAATGAAGTGTGTAATCTATCGTGTGTTTGCAAGAAATTGCTGCACATGTAAGAATAAGATATCCAATAGACTCAAACTTTATGACATCCGTATGATGATCGAGTACTATGTGTAATGTATGGAAAATGAGATGCTTATGAATGTAATATTTCACATTTTTAAGAATGATTACAATTTTCCGTATAATAGTAGATTGATTGAGATTGATTACAATATACAAGCAATAAAACTTTGTATTTCGTTCCATGCATGGCACACACCTTTCTTACGTTTAATGGACTCGTAATGAAAGCCCACACATATCACCTCGGCAAAATCAAAGCCCATTTAGAAGCAAAGGCCCACAAACATCATTACTATTTTATCAAGGAATCAGTCTCAATCTGTCGCGATATATTAATATTATATTAAGGAGGGATTATTATCGGTCCATTAGAAATATCAATGTCCGTCCTGACATCACATCGAAAAGAAAATAATATACAGAGTCATTCGATGATAGGAACATATCAGCTGACAATATATTTATTTTTCTAAAAGGAAAAAAAATTCAATATGCGGCCTTAATTTGTATTTATTAATGAGTAATAATCAATATAATGTTACCGATCATTGTACTATTAAACATAAGGAGTTAACATCGAACAATCGACCCAATGGCCCATGCAATATAATTGATATCGCGATGGAGGCTTGAAAGAGATTTTATTCAATAAAAAGGTTGGAACTTAGCTGATTATATTACAATCAAGATCACTTAAGAATTCACAATAATTGTCCATGTAATCTTGTGGGAAGATTGAAAGAGATTACTCTTTTATGAAATACGTCATTTGAATAACAAGTATTCTTATTACGTCTCATACAAATCAGCTTTCTTTTACACAATAATCTTAAAGCTTGTCTGAACATCACATGATAAGATAATATGATCCCTTTTACGTTGTTGCAGAAGATGGTCTCAACAACTCAAACCTTTTCGAGGATAACTTGAACTCCATTTTTCGGCGTAAGAATGAAAACCTCGGCGGGGTTATGAACATATCCCGGCGACAGAACGAACTTATACTTCCTTAAAATCATCGAAAGCGCAATCTTCGCTTCGTTCGTGGTGAAATTCAGCCCCACGCAAGTTCGAGGACCCAAACCAAACGGCAAAAATGCAGAAACGTTGTTGTTCGTAGCCTTTGCGACCCCTTCCTCGAACCTCTCGGGCTTAAAGAGGTGATAGTCTTCTCCCCATACCTTAGGGTTATGGTGCAATGCGAGGATCGATACGAAGACGTTCGTGTTAGGGAAAAGGCGAACTTCGCCTCCTATCGTAGTTTCCTTCGCGACTTTCCTCGTCAAGGTAATAACCGGGGGGTAAAGTCGCAGGCACTCGTTGATTATCATATTCATCTGCGTCGCATTAAGAAAAATTCAATATAAATTTAAATGGTGAATCCCTTCAATCTTAAGCTTTTAAGTGAAATATTCATTCAGCATGGTATCAGAGATATGGGGTACGAAAATTTCGACATGATAGCAGAGCTCATGAGCCAAAAATGTATTCGATACGAATCCTCATGACTACCAATTTATGAAAGTTACACGTCGAATGCTAAATACTAAAGAAATCAGCCTAGACGTGAGAAAACATGTTGGAAGTAATATATATATATATAAGAAGACTCGTATTTAAACTTAAACTTTTAGGTGAAGTCATGATTCAAGGGAAACTCTATACTTACTATTTTCAATCTGGCTATGTTGTCCGAACTCGGATTATTATCACTGATATCATTTCCAACGATTCGGACAACCTCTTCTCTTGCTTTTACTTGCCAATCCGTGTTTACGGCTAGGAGAAAAACGCACCACCCAAGAAGGCTCGTGGTCGTGAGGTGCCCAGCGCCATAAATCGCCTTGATCTCATCGATCATCTGTTCTTTCGCGATCTTCTTTCTCTCGTCTGATTCTTTGCAGATTCTCACGAGCTGTCCCAAGTAATCATTTCCGAGACTCTCGCCGCCGTTCATCTCTCTTTTCTTGACGAGCTCGAAGATCGAATCCTTGATTGTTTTCTCCAGTTTCTCGGCTTCGATTTCGTCCTTCGATTTGATCAACATACTGATATTATTAACACGCAAAAAGGCACATCAGTAAGCATACATACCCTCAAATCTTAAACTCTAAGACAATATTATAATTACCTTATTCCTGGAACTTTGACTTTGTAAACATTTCGAACGGTTATTGCTGTAAGATTCGCCACCATTTTGAATATATGTTTACCGTCCATATAACTGCTGCCGAACGCCGTCCTTGAAATCACTTCGGTGGTAAGAAGGCCAAACTCTTTGAACACGTCGATCTCTTTTCCTTCGAATTCTTTCCATATTTCGAGCATCGAGCCCACGCACGAACTCATTTCTGGCACCATGCCCTTATAATAAAACAAAGCATGATTATAACTATTCGACACATGAATATGTTATTTTATTTTATCTGTTAAGGATGAGTGTTTGCTGTGTGAGGGGAGAACAATATTTTTTAACAGAGGAAGAGATCTCTTCTTCACTTTGTATTTTTCGGATACATCATATTTAGGCTAGGTGCATTTTTCATTATCTGTATTACACACGAACTCACAAACTCACGCACTGTTTCTCCTTTTCTCTCACCCACTCATAGCTCCACTCCCAACACTTCACACGACCACATGCATCCTATATATAATAGATAGTAGATATAGGTAAGATAAGAACTAGCACACTTTGATTGAAAATAAGGAATGAATGCGCATCTTTTTTCCTTCTTTGAGTGCTGCATAATCTTGTTTTCTCCGTCGTCTTTCACATTTTTCCTTCTTCAAAGATTTTGGCTGCTGCGTTGATTCTCCAAATATTTTCCTGATTTTTTTCTTCTTTTATTTTTCTTCTACTTTGGCTGCTTTGAGATTATAGTCAACAAATTCCCCCCTTAATCTCAAAGCCTTGCCGTCTTTCGATATTCCTTAAATTTAACTCTTTTCCGCGTATCATACGTTGCCGCTCGCCACTTGCCGTCAATAATTGCCTTCGTGATTATCTCCATATTTGTCGTCCAGCCGTATTCGCCAGTTACTTGATAGCTGGGTGAGTCGGCGACTTTATCGTAAACGACCATCTTTTCTTCCTCAATATTGTCGTCTAGCTTCTGCTCATCTTTTGTGGCGAAAACCAACGTCTTGTCGTTGCAGTCCTTCACCTGCATAACAACACATTTTTCCATTGCATCAACCGTGTAGTATTTCTTCGTCGGACTTTCGAAGTGTAGAGATCTATCCATTGCCTTTTCACTTTCGTCGGTGCTGTAATAAATATAGGAATGTTTTTCTTCCATCTTCGTGACGTAGCCCGTTAGGCTCGTCGGCTCGTCGCCAGGATCTGGCATACCGAACCCTTCGTACTCTTTCTCGTTGTTCACGAGCGCATCGCCTTTTTTGAATTTATTTGTGACCTTCTCCAAGACCTTTACACGGTCTTTGTTGTGCCCAATATCCGCAGGTGTGTCGCTTGGATCCTTAGCTCCGGATCGCTTATCCTTCCTTGGCATCTCCAGGGTCTCCTTCGTTGGTACGTCAGTCGCCTCTTTGGTCACGAGGTCATCGATCTTATTCATGACCTCCTTCGGGATTTTTCTGCGATTTTCGCCGATATATTTTTCCTTCATATTTTGGTTATCGTCCATCAGCTTGGGGACCTCCTTGGTCGTAGTCGCGATATCGTCCACCTCTAATTTTCCGGCGAGCTTGTACTTCTCGTTGCTTCGATTTTCAACTCGTTCATGTAAGCCTCAAGGCTGTCTCTCGCCTTGATCCACTGCTGCACCTCCTTTTCTTTCTGGCGCGCTTTAGCCTCGTTGAAACGCTCCATCTCTTTAGGGCTGACCTCATTAGGTTCCCTGATTTTCTGTTTACCGACTTCTTCGCCAGTTTTTCGCATGGCCTCCGTCGTGGCTGCGCCGGTCGTCTCTTTCACGCCGCGCTCCTGGTTATCTCTTCGCATGGCTTTTTCAGCATGCTTGGTTATTTCTTCAACAGCTTCATCGCCGTGTGTTTCTATGGCTTTTACGTTCGCCTCTTGGAGTTTATCTTTACTTTCGTCCAACGTCGCATGCATGGCGTCGTCAATCGTGTTTTTCATCTCATCGGCATTTTCGGATGTCTTCGCGTCGATCTTCTCGACTTTCTCAGGTGGTTGTCGTGACGGCGTCTCTTCGACCGCTTCCTCTTTCTCGAGCTTTGAGGGCTCCTCGGCCTTTGAATATTTTTTCTCCTCTTCATCGTCATCGGCTTTCATCTTTGATGATTCGCCTTCTTCTTTTCCCGTCTCGGGTTTTAGTGGTAGTTCGACTTTTTTCTTTTCCACCACCGGCTCAGCGTGATCTTTATCACGCTCGGTCTCGGCGTCACCATCTTCTCGTACGTGTTCGCCTTCAATGTTCTTGCCGTCCTCCTTCGTCGTCTCAAGTTCGTCCTGTTTTTGTGTCTGAACTTGGTTGCTGCAATCAACGTCTTTATACGCTTTCTCCAACAGTTCCCAGGCTTCTTTGGCATTTCTCGTTCCGCCCATCTCTCTGACACCAGTAAATTCTATCGCCTTATAGATGATGAGGAGCGCAAGACCATTTTTTATGGCGGCGGCTCGCAACGTCTTCCGTTGCGACCTTGTATACCCCGTCGTATCGGGTGAATATCCATCTTCGACTATTTCCCATAAGCCTTGCGATTTCATCAAAGCTTTCGTTTCGGTGCTCCACCGTACGTAATTATTTTCTGTGAGTTTTGGCGGGAGTGGCATTCCAACACCTGATAATTTCAGCATCACCACTGGCTCTGTCGGCTCTAACGGCTCCGTTGACACCATCGGCTCTGTCGGCTCTGATACCATTTTGTTATTTTATTTTATCTGTTAAGGATGAGTGTTTGCTGTGTGAGGGGAGAACAATATTTTTTAACAGAGGAAGAGATCTCTTCTTCACTTTGTATTTTTCGGATACATCATATTTAGGCTAGGTGCATTTTTCATTATCTGTATTACACACGAACTCACAAACTCACGCACTGTTTCTCCTTTTCTCTCACCCACTCATAGCTCCACTCCCAACACTTCACACGACCACATGCATCCTATATATAATAGATAGTAGATATAGGTAAGATAAGAACTAGCACACTTTGATTGAAAATAAGGAATGAATGCGCATCTTTTTCCTTCTTTGAGTGCTGCATAATCTTGTTTTCTCCGTCGTCTTTCACATTTTTCCTTCTTCAAAGATTTTGGCTGCTGCGTTGATTCTCCAAATATTTTCCTGATTTTTTTCTTCTTTTATTTTTCTTCTACTTTGGCTGCTTTGAGATTATAGTCAACAGAATATTCACTCAAAGCCCAGCATAGCAGTTCTTGAGTCAGTTATTGTTACCTTTAGGCTCTCTGCGTGGAAAGTGTGGTTGGCCACTTTACGTACTTTGGACCATTTTTCCCCTTCGTTGGTGATGATGGCTTCTCCGAGCAGCTTCTTGGCGTAGCCTTCCATGTCCATCTTTGGGAATGAGCCGTCTTTGTTCATAAGTATCTCTTTGACGAGTTCAGGCGAGGTTACGCATAACTGACATTCTGATCCGTGCCAGTTGAGGAAATTCGGACCTGTTATTTCACACTGAAATCTGTAAGAAACGTAAATCTGAAAAATTAAAAAAAAAAAAAAGAAAAGGAAACTTGGGTTTTTATTATTACCATATGCCTTGGTCCAAGAATAGACGTGGGGCTGAATTCGGGGGAATATGTCGTGGGATATGTGATCCGAGGGTTTTCCCATGGATGTGCTTCTCATGAGGGAGATGGATTTGGTGTTTCCATGGGGGAATCTGTAAGGTGGGCCTTTGATTCCCTGTGAATTCATGGCGGCTTGGAGACGAATGGGAGTCAACCATGATTTGTGAAGAAACCTTAGAAAGTGTCGAAGAATTAGCATTATCAAAGTGAAGAAGAAGAAGAAGATTGTCGCAATTGTTGCAACTTCTACCATGTTTTCAGACAATGTGCTGTTTGCTGTTTCGAGTTTCTGATGTAGTATATGCTTCGAGTTGTTTAGTTAGTTTTATAAAGGCGCCAGCTTTGTCTTCATTCGCGCGTAACACTTGGTTTTAAGTTGGCCATTTATTAAAAAAACTAAGCCAAGAAAGAGACTTCTTATATCAAACGATGGTACGGTAGTTCTATTTAGATTTTATTTATTGTAGCTTCACTAACAATAAAATTGAACCCGTTTTGTATATAATTATATTGTATAAGAACATCGACACACGCACACCCTCTGCCGTTCCTTTTTTGTCTGAATCAGATAGCCAAACATTATCTTGAAAAAGTGAACCAAAAATTGGACTTTTAAAAAGGGGTTCTGTTCTATCTTGAATTCTAGATTGAACTTAAGCAAACAATGTAGGGGTCATTGATATTGGTGTGTGCATCTATCATGTATCTGATAGAAAGAAAAGCTCTTTCATGACTCACGCAATATTAATTAGAAAACCGACAGAGTTTTGTAATATATTATTCATATGTGGAACGTTGACTATTTATTCGGCAATATCTTCTTCCACATAACTGATCAAAATCACATTTACTTACCTGTCTTTCCTAAGAAAAAGAAAAAGAAAAGCTTTTTTTTTCCTCATCGTCTTGTTTTTGGAGCCACGATGATCTTCTCTGTAATAATCTCGTCCCTTTTGCTTCTCTTTGTCTACGCTGTGTACCGTCTATGGTGGAGGCCACTTCGTATCCAACGTATGCTGAATTCACAAGGAATCAAAGGTCCTTCTTACAAGTTCTTCCATGGAAACACTAAAGAGATCATCGCCATGAGACAGAAGACAAGCAACACACCCATGGTCTTGTCTCATGATATACTTCCCAAACTCCAGCCTCACTTGTATTCTTGGATCAAGTTATACGGTAAGCCATAATTCTTCAGATTGTAAGCTATGCCTAATGTTAGAAGAGAGGAGATGATATAGTAATATATTTGAGAATCTGTAAGAACTTCAATACTTGGAATCGCAGGAAATAACTTTGTGGATTGGATTGGTACACAGCCACAACTTGTTGTAACTGACCCTGAGTTGATCAAAGATATACTCACCAACAAAGAAGGAATTTACCCGAAAACTCGAATCCAAGGTTTCATCACTAAGCTGTTGGGCGATTCGATCGTCGTCGCCGAGGGCGAAAAATGGTTCAGGCTAAGGAAAATAGCTAACCACGCCTTCCATGGCGAGAGCTTGAAGGTACTCGTAATAGTTTGTCCGCGTAAACTATTTTCGAAATTTACAATGCGAAAGTGACCCTATTCGTATTCGGAATAATCAGGACATGATCCCGACGATGGTCGCCGCCGTCGAGTGCGTGCTCGAAAACTGGCGGCCCTTCGAAGGCAAAGAGATCGACGTTTGCGAGCACTTTAGGTTCCTTACGACCGACGTTATTTCAAGAACTGCGTTCGGCAGCAATTACTTGGAGGGCCGTAAGATCTTCGACATGATCACCGAGCTCTGCGACTTGATCTCGAGAAACGCTTTTAGGATCACCGTTTACGGGCTCGGGTAAAAAAGTTTTACTATTTCCGCAACGTAATAACGGCGCACGCCTCTTTTTCTTACATCGAATTTCCATCGCAGAAGAATCGTGAAAAGTAAAGACGAAGTCGAGGCAGACAAGCTCGAGAAAAAGCTCCACGACTCGATTAGGGAGATCGTGGAGAAGCGCGAGGACGAAGTCAAGACGGGCCGGGCCGATAACTACGGTAGGGATTTTCTCGGGTCGCTCCTCAAATCCCACCACGAGGCCGACCCGAAGGGCCGAGTCTCGGCCCTGGAAATCATCGACGAGTGCAAAGTGTTTTACTTTGCGGGTCAAGAGACGACGTACTCTCTCCTCTGTTGGGCCGTGCTTTTGCTCTCGATCCACACGGATTGGCAGGACAAGGCGAGGGACGAGGTTTCCGACGTGTTCGGGCGAGAAAATCCCGCCTCCGAGGGGCTCGCCAAGTTGAAAATCGTAAGTAAATTGGCATTCTGTTGAGAATTTTATCCCACATCGAATAATTTTTTCATCTACCACCAATGAATTTTAGGGCGAAATAGTCAATTTCTGATATCAGAACTGATTCGATCGTGTGTTATCACACTACCCGATTTCATATGTCACACGTTAGGGCTTTCGGTCATGCCACACTTGATAATTCAGCTCACCCGACTCAATTAATATATCAAAATTGATTTTACGCTGAAGCCCTCAGTTTCTAATATATATTCACCTCATATATCATTTGATCTGTTTTTTTTTTTTTTCAGGTGAATATGATCTTATACGAGACGCTCCGACTATACAGTCCCATCACGGTCCTAAGCCGAAGGATAGACAGGGATACGAAGCTCGGGAATTTTAAGATCCCGAGGGATACGAACGTGGCGATCCCGACCCTAGCTTTGCACCACAATCCCGAGTTGTGGGGCAAAGACGCGCACCTCTTCAGGCCCGAGAGGTTCGAAGGAGGGCTGGCGAAGGCCACGGATGGGAACCCGGCGGCTTTCCTCGGGTTCGGGCTCGGGCCTCGAATGTGCGTCGGGATGAGCTTTGCGATCAACGAGGCGAAGATAGCGCTGTCCATGATTCTTCGGCGGTATGAGTTTACTCTGTCCAAGAATTACGTTCACTTGCCTCGTACGGTCCTCACGGTTCAGCCTAGGCACGGAGTTCAGATACTGCTTCGGCCTCTGTAATGAGGAAGAATGTAATTATTACTATTATTATTACGTGGTTATTAATGCCGTTTTAAGGTCTTTAAGTACACAAATATGTGGATGGCTTTTACGGTATCCTATGCGAGAAGTGGAACGGCGTGTCGCCTCGTATTCCTATTTTGTACTTTAATTGTCTGTTTTATGTTAATTATTCTTCATAATAATTGTGCCCCCACCCCACTAATGTGCATTCCAGTATAACTACGATGAATTCTATGTTCGTGAATATATATATATATATATATATAGGGACGGTCAACGGTCCTTTTATGAGTTTTCCAACTCTATTCTCTCTATAGTTAACGAAACTAATTCCAATACTTAATGAAAAACATGCAATTAACTTATAGTTCACTACACCACAATTAACCAATTATTTAAAGAGTACAAAGAGGTGATTTGTATTCTTGAACTAGAGTTCTTTTTTTCTTTCTGCCATCTCAAGTCTTCGTTCAACACCGTACGCCAAGCTCGAGTTAGTAGAACTCAAAAGTTGACCTCTCATTCGAAACTAAGCCATCTTATTATCATCACAAGCCTTTGTCGTTTACTTCCATTCTGTTGGGATTGAGGATCCTTATAAAGCCTAACTACGTGGGCTCAATTTAACGGTAAGAAACGAGGGCTGCCTCAAATGAGACCCTTCGTTTGTTTTTCCGTCAGGTATGAAGTTCAATCTTTGGTGAATTCTCGTACTACTGAATCTGTTCGAGGGTTTATGTTTGATTAGAGCATAATTAGGCTTGTTAACTTTGACAGTGTTGAAATTTAAGTAAGTCTTTTGTGTTCTTGATTTTCCTTTGGTGGATTGGATTAGCTCAGGCGTTGAGCAAAAAATTTGAGTTTTTTTCTTTCCCTTTTTTCCCTTTTCAATTCTCTGTAAATCTTAGGGACGAGCTGACCATGATTTGAGTAGCTGAAGATGTTTGCAAGCTCTTAAAATTGTATTAATTCAATATCTGATTAGGTTAACGCCATCTGATGTATTTGTATTTCTGCAGAACCTAAATACTCTGTTACGAGTATGTCCACAATGGGGCCATCGTCTATAGTTTCAGGCATTATTGACCCCAACATGGCAAATCATTTGCGAGAAGGCCCTAAGTACGATGAAGAACTGCTAAGTGCTTCGGAACTATCATACGAAGTGGATATCTCACTAGCCTACTCGTCAGAAAAGCTTGCAAATCTTGAGAATCTCTTACTATGTGTTTTGTCGGAGGAAAGTGATATTGGATTGATCGATATTGCGAATGATGATGATATATCTTGTGAATTCCTCGAAAAGGCCTTCACGGTTGATCTTCTGTTTTCCATCTTGCATCTCGAGCTTAGAGAGGTGGATGGGTCTACGAACGATCTCCAAGATCTTATTTCGAATGCCATTCGTACAATATATGCTTCAGATAATTCAACGTTTTTGCACGATGGGTTGTTATCTAAGCTGCACAATTCTGAAAAAATGCTGAAAAATTCTCAAGAATCTGTTTTGGAGATGAAGATTCAGCTGGCCAAGTTGCAGATGAACTCAGTCATTCTCAGAAAAGACGAATGTAAGTTAGCCTTATTTTTGACATCAATATACTGATTTTTACTGACGCTAACTGATCTATTACAGGGCAGCAAGACATGATTATGGACGTCAAAGAAGAATTTTTATCAAGAAGTAAAGAGAGACCTCGGATCGAATCATTGGAACACAAGCGCGTCTTAAGAATGTTAGAAATGTCTCTGGCGAGAGAATTGGACCTCGAAAAGAAGTTTCTTGAGTCCAAACAAAACGAAGAGGACCTAAAGTCCAAGAATGTATTGCTGGAGAAATTTTCGGTTTCCATGGAAGAAGCAGCGCAAGATGCTTGGAGCAGATTCTTGGAAGCAGATAATGCATCAGCTGTATTTATGGGAATTTCGAAGGAGCTGCTCGAAAAGTTTCAGCTTTCCCTTCTCATCCCAGCAGTTCGAGCGCGAAAGAAGAGGAGCTCAGCGTAAAACTCAAGGACTGTCTTAACCAGTTAAATGATAAGGAATGTTTAGTACAGAAGCTGAAAAGCACCATTTCTCAGCTTACAGTTTATAATGCTGAGATTATAAGGCTGCGAGAAAAAGTTCAGGTACTAGAGAAAAACCTCGAAACGTCAGAATCCAGACTCAGGGAATCGTACTCTTCGAATGAAAAGTTGGTAAATGAGATTAAAGGGTTCACTTCTGAAATTGAATCTCTAAGGGAGAGCTTGCACGAGGCAGAAATAAGAGCAGAGAGTTCTGAGGAGAAAGTCTCTCATCTAACAGATTCTAACATGGAACTAATGGAAGAGATTGACTTCCTCAAAGACACGAATGGAAAGAAGGCGAGCTTGTTAGAGGAACAGCTCAGGGAACTCGATGTCCAATTTCAGCAGGCGAGGGCTTCTTCGGAGGCGAGTCTCGAGCAGCAGAACATGTTGTATACCGCAATTTGGGACATGGAAACCCTAATAGATGAGCTAAAGCAAAAGGTTTCAATCTGTGAGAGCGATAAAGAGACCGTCGAGGAGAGGAACGTTATGCTGTCCGAAAAGAATGAGGAGCTTAAGACTGAACTTGGATTTTTAAAGGCCAGATTGGATATAACTGAAGAGGCTTTCAACAAATTCGATCTTGATAGAAAGGCAAGCGCGAAAGATATACGTCTGAAGACGGGCCTTATAATGGATATGGTGATGCAGATTGGATCGGAAAGAGAGCACATTTTGAAAAAGGTGGCGCGTTTTTAGTTTTTACACTGTTTATGACTTCTACTCTGTTTCTCATGACATCGTAGTCATGTTATTGACTTGGATGCAGGTGAACTCATTGATGAAAGAAAACAAATCTTTCAGAAAGAAACTACATAGATCGAAGAAAGACTCATCTGAAATTCTTGAAGATGACATGATCCGTGATGAGAAGAAACTGTCATCTGTGTCTGAACCTTTGGAAAAACCCGAAACAGAGCTGATTGAGACCACCCTTGCAGAAGACTTACTACAGGTAATAAGCATCTTTTATTTTCGTAGAAAAAAAGATCATTTAGTAGTATCTGATCATCGGATATTTGGATCAGGTGGAAACATCATCGACGACAAACACAATCCCAGATGATAACGGAGTCGAATTTTCTCGTTCTACTGATTCGATTGTGATAACAGAGAAGGAGAATGCTGTGAGGGCTCGGAATTATCACAAATCCTTCATTTTGGTGGCTGTAGTCGTTGCATTGCTATCGATCCTAGCTTCGATATATTTGCTTAGAATCGAAATCCCGTTTATTAAATCCATCAAAGTTTGATTCTTTATGCTCTTATAGAGGTGTTAAAAATATTGTATTGGGTGTTTTTAGGATGTAAAATGTGATCAAGGTTGTTTCATTGTTTTTGTTACTATCCCAGATTAGGACTTCTTTGTTGTAATTAGTTCAAAAGAAGTGTCAATTTCTTTACTGTAATTTATTATTGTATGATCAAGGTTAACCTTTTTTGGTTTATAATATAATTAGTTTATTAAACTTTAGATTTCGATATTTTTTTAGCGATTATACAATTTAAATATGAGTTTGCTCCATCAGGTATAAACTTCAACGATCTGTAAATAGGGTAACGATTTATGTGATGTATTAAAGTCGTTGTTATGTGGTTCTTCGATCGGCTATA
Source organism: Craterostigma plantagineum (assembly GCA_027422505.1). Taxonomy (NCBI): domain Eukaryota; kingdom Viridiplantae; phylum Streptophyta; class Magnoliopsida; order Lamiales; family Linderniaceae; genus Craterostigma; species Craterostigma plantagineum. The sequence continues at coordinate 12,801,644 of JAPQWV010000028.1, forward strand.
TATATGAGGGGAAACCCTAAAATCACGACGCAGCTCAAAACTGCACTGCACAAAAAGTCTCAGCGCAGCTCCGTCAATATTATTATTCTTGCTTCATTAACATACATTTTCAGATCTGAATTTTTTGGGATAGCATGCTATTGATCCTTCTGTGGACGTTTTGTTGTTGCAATATTCGGATTTCAGTTCCATTTTTCGTTGGTGAATTGCAAGGCAAAATGATGAGATTCGTAAAATCTGAAATTCCAGATGTGGAAATTTCATGTCAATGGTCTTCAAAGTTCTCTGATTGCTCACTGCCTTTTCGTTCATCTTGTTTTCAAATTTCTAGTTATGATAATCAATCCCTGTTGTTTTGAACACTTTGCAGTCTGCAGATACTTGTATGGCATTTGTGACTTCATTATTCTTTTACTGAAACTTTTCTCTTATGATCATCTAAACTAAAATACGAAAGTTTATACCTTTGATAATTGATTTCATGGTTCTGAACTGAAATTAGATGCTCGGGGATGAAATGAATGCATCTGAAATTTTTTTACGATAACTATGAGATTAAACTCTGACTATGTGATTCGTATCTATTAATTTAAAGTACTGTAGTCTGTATGTATGGAGTATTATTTTCCAACTACAAAGAGGAACATGTCCTGAATTCTAAAATGCTCATCTTTTAACGTTAAGAGGCGCAATAATGTCAAACTAATTTGATTCTCCATGGCATTGCCGATATATATTCGTTATTACAAGACATCACTTGAGGGAATAATCTATCTAATTTGATTCACATAAATGAAACAAGAATGCCTAGAAAAAGAGAGGTATGTTTTATCTTGTTTGGGAAAAAGCTATAAAGGGGAACATTTGTATTAGACTATTAATACACTGTGCTTTTGAAATATCAGACTTGTTAGTTTGTTACTGATAAATTATAATAATTAATATGGAGAAAAGCAAAACGATGCCCCACATTAAATAACAATATATTCCATTAGGCCCTCAAAAGCGTTACATAGTTGATAAATAAAGTCGCCGATATTCCACGTGATTCTCGTGGATAATCAAACTAAAAAATTTGATTCAATGTATACTATGAGAGATTAATTACGCAAAAATTCTAGAACACTGCATAAAGGTATTTTAAAATATTAATGTTTTCGCTTCTATATTGGTTGATGGATAAATGCATAAATGGACATATCTTCTAGTTATAAGTATTCTCAAATAGTTACCACAACGATTAATTGATGCCTATAAATACTCAATTCACTTCCACCCTATGTAGCGAAGTATATCTGCAAAATCAAAGTTGCAGAGCATAAGATATTTACATCCTTAAAAAAACAATGATGATTCCAAATGATTTCAACATGTCAACTTCATTTCAACCCTACTACGATTACGAACTCTTTCAAAGCTACGATCCTCATCAGTTCAATCCTCATAACATTCATCCGCTCACAACAATCAACAATAACGATTCAAGGCAAGAAGAAACCAAGGATTGCAAGATAATTAAAGCCATGGAAGAGGAGAGGAAGATGAGAAGAATGATATCAAACAGAGAATCAGCGCGCAGGTCAAGGATGAGGAAACAGAGACAGCTCAATGAGTTATCGTCTCAAGTCATGCGCCTTAGAACTGAAAATAACGATCTTTTGGACAGATTGAATCGTGCTTTGGACAGCCATGATAGGGCTCTTGAGGAAAATTCGAGGTTGAAGGAAGAAACTTTTGGTCTCAGACAAATGGTTGAATCTCTGCAAAAGTGATTTTGGGAAAGGATTGTTCCGTTGATGTGATCTTATGAGAGTATTAAAAACCCAACCTTTTTGTAATATCATGCGTTTTTAGTGTTGACAAACCTTCGTCTGTGTTTCTTGAAGCTAGATAACTAGTTTGATATCTTTTGGCAGTTGATCTCATGAGTAGCTTACGATGTGTTATATAAACCCATCAAAAAGCGAAGTTCTTTCATGTATATATAGTTTTTCAAACTTGACACAAAAAAGAACAAGAAATCAACAGATAAGGCTTATTCACAAACTTCATGCATCTATCTGATTCTATCACTTGGAAACACACACACACACACACACACACACATTACCGTAGAGCCTTAAGTTTGCATCATCGGTCGCTCTACACATCATGCAAAGACCCATGGGTCGGCTCTCTTCCGTTTTCATCATCTTCATCGCTTGTCTTCTCCTTTCCCCACCTTTTTAATCTGTTTTCTTTTATCTTCTTTCTTCTTCTGACCCTTCGCAGTAACAGCATGCTCTTTTACATCTTTCTTTCTTTCATGTTTGTGGAGATTCACCGAACTGCTCGGGCCAGAAGAAGCGTCAGAAGCCATTGATGAATCATCGCTATCAACTTCTTCTTCTTCTTCTGCAACTTTCTTCTTGTTTGTAACTTTTTCAACGCCGACGCTGCAATCATCTTCTTCTTCGTCGGCTTCATATTCCAAATCCATTCGATCGTCTTCTTCGTTATCTGAAGAAACGATGTAACTCGTCCAACCCGATTCGTTGCTGCTGCATTCTTCAGCTCCATGATGAGTTCTTGATGGATTCATATCGTTCGTTTTTTTTCACAGCTTTTTCTTGTTCCCCTTTCTGTGCTGCGTGACTCGACTATATTTGACTCATTTTCTATTGCAGTTCGTTACATGAAGAACATCATCGAATGGAAAGTTGTACTGTACTACAAATCGCTTCGCTGTCGTCTCTGCAAACAAATAAATTCTCTGGCTTTTTATTACCAGGCGAGGCGAGGCACTTTACAGGTGAACGAACTCATATGCTCTCTCTCTCACATCTCATCTCATGTCCTTACACCTCAAGACACTTGGAAAAAAGAAAAAGAAAAATAAGAAATTACTTTCCTATTTTCCTTCTCTTTGCCCAGTAATCACTCACCCCATCTGCTTCATAAATATAAAGCTGATGATGCCTTTGAATGCATTGAGGCCAATCACTTGGTTACAGATAGCTAGCTAGCTACATGGAATAACCTATTGAATTATATTTTTTATCTGCGAAAGAAAAGTTCAATTCTCTGTCTTTGTCATGGAGCTAGGAACAGCCTTTTCATGTGAAATTATGACGAGAATACAACTGTATTTTCTTGGCTTCTTCTAAGTTTCATTGATGATATCATCAGGAATCATCAATAAAATGGTCATTTTCGTAGCTCAATCACTCATGGGTAGCTTCTGCTGTCTTTGTCTTCCTAAAAATAATATGTGGTCGTTTTCATGCAATTCCCTTACTCGATCCTTCTTTTATGTAATATATCAGCAAGGTTATGCGTTATTACATTTTGGAATCAATATTGACCACAAAACTACCAGGAGAAGCTGGAATGATTAATATTGGATTCTATGAATTGTATATTTCAATAAAAAAAAAAAACTATTAGACATGTGACATTCTATTGGGGACATGATCGAAAACGTCTTGTCGAGTTTACGATAACACGAATTGGATCGCTAGAGACGACAAAGCTTCATCAACTAACACGAATGGAATGAATGAATACCTCTTGCTTTGCAAATGAACCTTCTGCAAAATATTTATTCATGTTGATGTCTGAAATCGAGATTTTCCTTGGAGTAAATCTCCATCAGCTCGGAATCCTTTGTCGGACGAAAAATCCCTTCAACAAACTTCACCATCTCAGATTTCTGGTCGAGCCCATAATCGAAATTTTAGATCGACCCTGAGATAATTGGAAAAACAGAGGATTGATTGGATGATCCCTGTCTAAGAACAATGAGATCACAATTGGAATGTGATATCAGGCCCTTTTCTTGATTCTTCGTGTTTTTCACGTAAAAGCTGGGATTTTGATTTTGATTATTGATATCTGAGATTGTGATTTTCGGTGTTTGATGCTTTCATCTTGGGCTAAATTTTAGGATATGTGTGTCCTTTTAGCTTCTCATTGCCTTCAACTCCGATGGCTTCTCCGCCGTTAGTGTCGCCGCCGTCACCCTCCAACTCATCGTCAACCTCGCCGCCACAACCTTCTACTACGCCGTCTATTACATCTCTTTCTCCGCCACCGCCCGCAAACTCATCGCCGCCACCTGCACCACCATCCGATCTCATATCTCCGCCGCCTCCTCCTCCGTCTTCACCACCACCCAATAGCCAACCACCGCCTGCTAACACTTATCCGCCACCACAAAGCCCTCCTACGCCGCCGCCGCCACAATTCCCTAACAATAATCCCTCTCCACCACCTCAAAACCCATCACCACCACCACCATTGCCTCCCCTTACCGACTCTGCAATTTCTCCGCGGCTGTCCAATTCCTCTTCTACGCCGCCTGCTCTGCAAATACCGCCGCCGCCTCCATCCATCCTCTCCCCACCATCTCCTACTTCAACTCCTCCTCAATCTATTGCCCCACCAATTAGTCTGAGTACAGCAAACGATAGCCCCCATAGCTCACTGAAGAATTCTCAATCCACCAACGCTAGCACAACAGCGATTGCTTCAGTTCTTGGCATTTTATTGCTCGGATTTCTCGGAACCATAGCACTCTGCTTGTGGAGAAGGAAGAAAAACCCTCCCAGGCGAAGCAGCAGCCATTTTTCGCCGGCAACTGTTGCTTCCTCTCCAGAATCAGGTAGCTTTCTAACATTGAAAGTGAAACCTTATTTCTTATGTTTTAAGATAGCAGTGAAAAGGATGGTTGGTTCATTAATTACGTGCCATTTATCGCCAGATTCTGACTCCAGAAAGGTTCAAACATCATCATCGAATCACCATAGAAGCAACTCTATCAGTCCCAACAACGCCTACACGCCAAGAACGCCATTGCTGAACTCGAAATCACCGTTCACTTACGAAGAACTAACAGAGGCAACCGATGGATTTTCAGTCGAAAATCTCCTAGGAGAAGACGGGTTCAGATCGGTGTACAGAGGAAACCTCGAAGATGGTCGTGAGGTAGCCGTAAAGAAGCTGAAGATCAGCAAATTAGGACAAGGCAAGAAAGAGTTCAGAAACGAAGTCGAAATCATAAGCCGCGTACATCACAGGCACTTGGTTTCCCTCGTGGGCTATTGCATCTACAAGCATGGAAGAATCCTCGTTTACGACTACGTCCCAAATAATAACCTCTTCCACCATCTCCACGGTACACACATACATATATAGCTCCACTTTTACGAACGCTTTTTTTCCAGTGATGTTCTTGAACCGTGTTTTTTTTTTTCCAGTCGAAGGTAGCCACGTTCTTGATTGGGCTAACCGTGTAAAGATTGCGATTGGCGTTGCTCGTGGATTAGCTTACCTCCACGAAGACTGTTGAGTTGTCGTTAAACTTTTTCTCTGTAATTTTCTTTTCTTGAAAACGATATTGCAAGCGTATCATAGTGATTACATTCTGTTTAATTCAGGCCATCCTCGTATAATTCACCGCGACATTAAGTCGTCCAACATTCTCCTGGACAACAACTTCGAAGCTCGGGTTCTGTCCGAGTTCTCCCTCGTTTTTTTTTTCTTGCCAGCGAATGCACATCGAAACTATCTATAATGTCTCAGGTTTCAGACTTTGGATTAGCTAAGCTGCAAATGGACGCCAACACGCATGTCACAACTCGGGTCATGGGAACCTTTGGGTTAGTAATTCATCAAACGATGAAGATAGCTCTTTTATTTTACCACACAATAGTCGGTTTATGTCATTACAAAGACTCGATTTTTTTAGGTACGTGGCGCCCGAATATGCATCGACTGGGAAGTTGACCGTAAAATCCGACGTATATTCTTTCGGCGTAGTACTTCTTGAACTGATCACCGGGCGAAGAGCTGTGGGCCCGTCTCCATCCTCAGGCAAAGGCGAAAGCTTAGTCGAATGGGCCCGACCATTACTACGCCGGGCCCTCGAAGCCCGCGAATATAAACCGTTGGTTGATCAGAGGCTCGAAGGAAACTACGCCGAGGGCCAAGTTTTACGTATGATCGAAACAGCAGCGGCTTGTTTGCGCCATTCGGCGCAGAAGCGACCCAAAATGGGACAGGTAAAGAGATAGTTTTTATTTCTCTGTTCTTTCTAATTTGTTGTTGGTAATGATTTTTGATGGTTTTTTTTGTGTTGGGAAAAAAAAAGGTTGTAAGGGCTTTCGATAGTTCTGATTTGAGCAATGGGATGAAGGTAGGGGAAAGCGATGTGTTCAACAAGGCGGAATCTACCCAGCTAAGAATGTTTCAGAAGATGGTGTTGTTGGGTAATAACAATGCAAGTGTTAGTACTGATCTTTACCTTCCTTCTGATAGTTTTACTTGTATTAGGTAAATCATTTTGATCTTTAAACAAGTGTTGTCGGGGACTTGGTTTTGTTGCTTGACAACTAAACTAATACTTTGACTTATTTGTAAATTTTATGTTATATGTAAGGGACATTAGGGCGTTAGTTGGTGGCTACAGATCATGAATTAGTTGAGTTCAATTCAATTTTGAACCACTAAAGAACATATTCAATCGATTTTAAAAGAAGATTTCTGTAGCTTAAAATGTCAACGGAGTTTGACATTTTGGAGTACTGTACTGTAAGGCGCTTCGCTTGTGTGGTGATGATTCAAGGGTCGGTGGAACAAAATGATTTTATATCAATTCAACTCTTCTTAATATCACAATTAAAAATACAACTACGTATATATTCTACAAATTCGGTTCGTGCATAATTGAGTATTAGGTCGGTTTCCCTTTTTGGGTAATTTTGTAAAATTAAATACTCCTTCAATTCCTCATTGAGCAATGCACAAGCAGCTTTTGTGTAAGTAAGACCTCCCATTTACTGATTTCTTGCTTCACATTATTTACTACGTTTTATATATTTTATTACCCATTGGGGGTATGTATATAATCACTATATTTGATTTTGATATATACGGTATACAAATTCGTTTGTCCGATATATTTTTTTCGATTCTCGATATTATATTTAACATTACTATTTCATCGTTTATATGAACAATTTCAAACAACTGTTTCAACATGGGTCCAAAAGTGGTTGCGATATTGGTGTATGTCTTATCTTCACCCATCACTCGCTTTTCCCAATGTTTTGCTTATATCATCATTTAAATCCCTCGCTAGAGCTTTAAAAAAAATTATTAAACCAACGAAAAATAAAATCATAGAGACAAAATATATGCACATCTTTCTTCATTTGTCTAGACATGAGTCCCCACATAGTTTAAATAAGACAACACTACACGGATATATGTTTCCTCTAAATGTACTATCACTAAATATTATTACTGGTGACTGGTGAGTTCAAATTTGTTGTGTCTGCGTATGCTATGACTTGTTTGTTGTCTCATTCAATTAATTTTCTTTTTCTTAATTCAGTTAGGTGAAGACTGCTCACCTTCTTCTGTCAATTTCCTTTCCAGTGCCATAAATTAATACCACACAGATATGCCTAAAATCTAACAGTAAAATACTCAGATTACAAACCTTAAAACTGAAATTTCTCTTATATATAAAGAAAAGAGTTATTACAGCAGCAGCCAAAGATCGCTCATTTTTTTTCCTTTCTAAAGAACAGAAGAGAAAAAAATGAAGGCAATCACAGCTAGAAACCCTCACGAATCTCTATCCTTCTCAAGAAGGTACTTCAACTTCAAGAAGAAGCCCATCGACGACGAAGAAGACGATGACCTCGAATCGATCTTAACCTTCAACTCCACAAAATCAGAAGGTCCATCGATGAACTTCACCTTCAATAACAACCACCAACCGCCGGTTCTCAAGCGGTCGCACTCCACCAACTCGCCGCCGTCGATGAACCCGGTCCAGCCCAGGCCGCCGCCGTCGAAGCCCGCCTCAAGAACAATCACGAAACCCTTCTCCAAACCCTTCACGAAGCTGTTAAAGTCGTCTCTCTTCCTAGCAAAGCCGAGTACAAAGATCCTCATCGGAACAATCTTCGGACGCCGGCGAGGGCAAGTCAACCTCGCCTTTCAAGAGGACTTCACCAAGGCGCCGGCTTTCCTCGTCCAGCTAGCCACGCCGACGAGCGTTTTGGTCAAGGAAATGGCGCGTGGGCTCGTGAGAATCGCGCTGGAATGCGACAAGAAGTTCGAGAAGAAGGGAGGGTTCAAGCTTCTAGAAGAACCCATATGGAGGGCTTACTGTAACGGTCGGAAATGCGGGCACGGTAATAGAAGGGCATGCGGCGACGAGGAATGGGAGGTTCTCAACTCCGTGGGAAAGATCTCGTTCGGCGCCGGAGTTCTTCCCGGGGCAGGCTGCGACGGTGGTGGCTGTGAAGGCGGCGGCGGCGGTGATGGTGAGGTTATGTATATGAGGGCAAAGTTTGAGAGGGTTGTGGGGAGTAGAGATTCTGAAGCTTTTTACATGGTGAGTCCTGACCATCACCATGGACAAGGTGGCGGCGGCGGCGGCGGCGGGCCTGAGCTTAGTATTTATTTGCTCAGAGTTTGATGAGAGGTTTTGATGCATAATGATATCATGGTTTTTTAAGTAATTAGTGATGCTTATTGTGTAGTTTCATGTGTTTTTTAGTTCGTGTTTTCCGAGGTTTGGACTCAGAAGTTGATGTATTGATTAATTGCAGTTTCATATCGCCTCTTGCTTAAAAGCATTAGACGACGATGCAGATGATGGAAGCTTGTATTACCTTTTCTTTGCAAAATTTTAAGATCGTAGGCGAATTAAAGTGTTCTTTTTTTCGTGTGAGCACTAAACCTGAATTGCTATTCTTCAAAGATATGGGATTATTACAATCTCATCATTATTTGCTAACATAGATGTACTATTTTTCATGGAGGGAGATATGGCACCCACTTTCTCTGAATGTTGGTTTAATTGTTCACTTATCATCTCTACAATGCAGATGGCCAAATCATATTATTTCATCTCTAGAAACTACTAGCAAACAGTGGCTAATAGAAAGATTTCGTAATGTAAGAGATTTACAATATTTTTGAATAAAAAATAAAGGGACAACCGAGGTTATTTTAGATGACTGGCACAAGAAATAACGTTCGAAATGATGTAACATGCAAGATAAAGATGCTATGCCCAATTCGTAATATTTTAAGCAACTTTTAATTGGTGGAGTTGTATTGTAATTATATATTGCCTACCCAAGGTAAGACCATTTCTTTCAACGACGTGAATATAATAAAACACATGATTTTGAAAATTAAATGCGACTTGTTCAATTTCCACAACAATCAATCAATGCATGTACATATGTGGTTTCCATCCGCCATTCTGCATTATTCGGTACAATAATTTATTTCTAGGACACGCAATCTAAACTCGATGAAATCCAAATGTATTGGCAACTGAAATAATTTCAGATATCTCAGATAAACGTTGCTGTCGTCCGAACTCAAACTGTATTTCTCACGCAGTTCACAAAGAAAGTTTCCTTTCATATATTTAAACGTACAAGTGTGTGTCATCTCATGGCATGGCTTGTCGATCTGATTATGGTAATACTTACACAAGACGACGTAGACGTTGATATGATATACCATTCCCATGAATACAATTTACAAAGTGTAATCACTCTTTCTTGTATTATTTAAAAATAGAATAAATATAGTACTGTCAGTGAGAAGCCACTTTTCCATTGTTTGTCCCTAATTGACAAAAACACAAGTTCATGTCTTGCAATACATTCTGTTAAGTTGTATTATGCAGCTGTGAATATATTTGTAGTTAGTTAATTAGCTGATTTACAGTGTAATAGCTAGTACATATATACAGCATTGTACACAGTGTATAGCTGATCGATTCATAATAGAAAAGAGTTTTACATTTCCTGCTTCTTATAGCTTTTCTCTTCACATCACAATTACGAACATGGTATCAGAGCAGGGATAATCGATCCAATCCTAGTTCAATTACAGATCGGGTCAATTAATTTGCAATTTTCCTTCGATTGATTTGACAATTGCATCAATTGTTCTCTCTGCTATGGATTCGCAAGCTGAAGCGGATTCAAGCACTTCAAAAACACATGATTACAGTTCGTCTGCTGCAAATGCATATGAGAATCCTTCGGATCCATTGTTTCTCAGTCCTTCCGATGTTCCTAACTTGATTTTAGTTCCTGATGAATTGAGAGGCAGCGAGAATTACAGTGCTTGGAGTAAGGCAATGATTTTGTCTCTCAAATGCAAGAGCAAGCTTGGATTTATCAATGGTAAACTTCCTAAACCTAAACCTCAGTCTGAGCATTATGATCGTTGGGAGAAGTGCGATTCGCTTGTGTTATCGTGGATTTTAAAATCTGTGAGTCGAGAGATTTATAATGGCTTAGTTTACTACGATACTGCTTACCGAGCTTGGACTGAACTTGAAGAACAATATAGCAAAATAAATCGCAGCAGGATTTTCTCATTGTTTAAGGAAATCAACTCTCATGTTCAAGGAACTGAAACTGTGACTACTTATTACTCCAAACTAAAGCAAATGTGGGAGGAGTATGAATCCTTATTGAATGTTCGGCTGTCAGTTGCTGAGGGAGGACATTCTTCGTATCAAGCATACATGACGGAGCACAAGTTGATGCAGTTTCTGTCAGGATTGAATGAATCATATGCTGCACTGAAGTCCCAAATTCTTCTGATACCACCACCGACCCATCAGCAAGCGTATGCGATGATTTGTAATGAGGAAATGCAGCGAAACATGATGACTCCAGGCAGAGTTGATCATTCTATTGGCCTGTCTACTACATTTCCAGAAAACAGAAAGTCTGAGAATATTTGTAGCTATTGTGGCAAGTCTGGACATCAAAAGGATAGATGCTTCAAAATCGTTGGTTTTCCTGAGAACTTTAGAGGCAGGGGCAGAGGAAGAGGTCGAAGCAGAGGTGGTTTTGTTGGCAGAAACTATAATGCTAATCATTCATACTATGAGGATAAATCTGCCCCAACTAATGCCAGAATGGAGTCTTACTCGGACACAGGAAATGTTCAGACATCTATGACTGATCATAATCCCTTTGGTGTACATGGATTGTCTCCAAAACAATATCAACAACTGTTAAAGATGCTGCAAGTTGCTACTGATAAGGAGAACGTCCCAGCTGACTCCAACATGGTAAATGCCTCAAATACATCCATCTCAGGTATAACTTCTGACAATACTTGTCTTAGTGCTATCCATGATTACGAGTGGATAATTGATAGTGGAGCTAATTAGCACATGGCCTGTGATCTCGAAGTGTTTGATGTTCCTGTTGAAATTGCCCCTTCCACAGCTCATGTTAACTTGCCAAATGGGAATATTGTCTCAGTGAAAAAGATTGGCACCATTAGTTTAACCCAAGATCTTAAACTTCATAATGTTCTTTATGTCCCACATTTTAAGTATAACCTGCTATCAGTCTCCAAATTTACCCAAGATAATCAATGCTCCATTTTTTTCTATCTCAAATTTTGTGTATTTCAGGACCTATGGAGTGGCAAGATAAAGGGGACTGGTAAAGTGCACAATGGCCTCTACGTATTCAATCCCAAGGTTCCCATGAGCTCTACTTCAAATTTTCTAGATAACTTTCAGTTACCTGATTGCAATAACCTCATTAAAACCAGTTCATCTGCTAATGTTATTCAGAATGATGCATTTTCGAGCAGTAAGTCTGTTGTGTTTGATTCCTTAGCTGACCTAAATTTGTGGCACTTGAGATTTGGTCATGCATCCATACATAGATTGAAACAATTGTCATTTCTCAGCACAAACAAGACAATTAAAGATTTTCACTGCAATATTTGTCCTCAAGCTAAACAAGCAAGGCATTCTTTTCAAAACAGTATGCATAAAAGTAAAAGATCTTTTGAACTCATACATGTAGATATATGGGGACCATATAGAACTCCTACTTATTCCAATCATAAGTATTTTTTGACTATAGTGGATGATTTTTCAAAAGCAACTTGGATTTTTCTGATGCAATACAAAACTGAAGTTCCACAACTGCTAGAGGATTTCTTTGCCTATGTTAAAAATCAGTTTGAAACTAGTATAAAATGCATAAGAACAGATAATGCAAAGGAATTCTTTCAAGCATCATGCATAGGATTCTTCAAAAGAAGTGGAATAATTCATCAAAGTTCCATAGCATACATACCACAACAAAACGGTATTGTTGAAAGGAAACACAAGCATATTCTAAATGTTGCACGTGCTTTGATGTTTCAGTCTCATGTACCATTGAAATTTTTCTGGAGAGTGTGTGAATGCTGCCGTTTACTTGATAAACAGAACTCCCACACCTCTATTGAAAGGAAAAACACCCTTTGAACTATTGTTTCATAGGAAACCAGATCTGAAACATTTGAAAGTTTTTGGATGTTTATGTTATGCAAAAATACTTCCTGTTGATCATAAATTTGCTTCAAGGTCACGCATTTGCATCTTCATGGGCTATTCTCTAACACAAAAAGGTTACAAGCTACTGGAATTGTCTACAAATAGATTCTTTACTGCTCGAGATGTAATATTTCATGAAAGCATTTTCCCTTTTTCTGTATCTGAGCAAAACAGTTCGGATCATCTTTTGGTCCCTGATCCCATTGATTTCTATACTGATCTTATTCATCCTTATAAGTATACACATATTCATTCACACCAACATACACCTTCACCTTCTACAACCATGCAAGAACAACCTCAATCACCAGCCATGTCCCCTGCATCTGCTGGTCCAAGGTTAGGAGATACACAGAATTCAGACCCACTTTCTGACAATCAAATGCAGGTTAGTCCTTCTTTGCTTAATCCAAATTCTGTTTCTCTTGCCCCTAGAAGGTCCTCTAGACCTTATAGAAAACCAATATGGAGCAGTGACTATATTTGTCCTACAATTCAATCTGATCATGTATTCTATCCTTTATCTGCCAATCTGTCTTATAACCATTTGTCACCCAAATATCAAAATACTATATGCACCTTAGCTTCTATCACTGAGCCTAATACTTTTCATGAGGCTGTTAATGATGTCAAGTGGAGGGAGGCTATGGATGCAGAGATTCAGGCACTATAGCAGAATAGGACTTGGCTGGTAGTGGATCTTCCTCCTGATAAACACCCAGTTGGTTGTCGATGGGTATACAAAATAAAGCTTAAACCTGATGGTAGTATCGACAGATACAAGGCAAGGCTAGTTGCCAAAGGGTACACACAACAAGAGGGACTTGATTATCATGAAACCTTTAGCCCGGTGGTGAAAATAGTAACAGTCAGAATTGTTCTATCATTGGCAGCCATAAATGGATGGAAATTACATCAACTTGATGTAACTAATGCATTCTTACAAGGGGATTTGGAGGAAGAGGTGTATATGCAAATACCACCAGGAATTGAAGTACCAAATGGAAGGAATAAGGCATGCAAACTGCTTAAGTCCTTGTATGGCCTGAAGCAGGCATCAAGGCAATGGAACAGCAAGTTCTCTGCAGCTGTTCGCCGTGTGGGATACAAGCAGTCGAAGCACGATTATTCTCTGTTTGTGAAGCAAAATGGTACTAAAATTGTGATGTTATTGGTGTATGTAGATGATATCATCATAACTGGTAATGATGATGTGATGATATCAGATTTGAAGAGACATTTACATGATGCTTTCCACATGAAGGATCTTGGAGAGTTGAGGTATTTCTTGGGGATTGAAGTTACAAGGAATAAGGATGGAATTTGTCTAAATCAAAGAAAGTATATCCTTGATTTGTTGAAAGAAGTTGGTATGACAGCTTGTAAGCCAGCAGATTCTCCTGTAGAGTCCAATGTTAAGCTTACTAGCTACGAGTATGATGATCATTTGAAGCTGAATCAAACAGATGAGCTGCTGGAACATTCACAGGAATTTCAGAGGTTGATAGGTAAGCTGATTTACCTTGGCATGACTCGGCCTGACATTAGTTATGCAGTACAACATTTGGCTCAGTTTATGCACAAGCCAAAAACTTCACACATGAGGGCAGCTATTCGCATTCTCAGATATCTAAAGAACACACCTGGCCTCGGTATTTTTCTGTCGAGCAGAAGTAGTCTGAAGTTGCAAGCCTTCTGTGATGCTGATTGGGGGGCCTGCTTGATGACTAGGAGGTCATTAACTGGTTTCCTTGTGAAGTTAGGGGACTCCTTGGTTTCTTGGAAAACAAAGAAGCAGAGGACAGTTGCAAGATCCTCTTGTGAAGCAGAGTACCGAGCTCTTGCTTCTGTGAGTTGTGAATTGATTTGGATCAAAGGATTGCTTACGGACTTGTCTGTTGATTTGTGCGAGCCTATTGAAGTATACAGTGACAGCAAATCTGCTGTGAGCATAGCTAGTAACCCGGTGTTTCATGAGCGGACGAAACATATAGAGATCGATTGTCACATGATACGAGATTTAGTTCATGATCGGGTAATTAGCATTGCTTATGTACCAGGAGCTGAGCAACCTGCGGACTTACTCACTAAGGGACTTAGTAATGATCAGTTTCATGCATTATTACGCAAGTTTGGTCTCATCGATATATTTCGATAGGAGATCAAACTTGAGGGGGGATGTTAAGTTGTATTATGCAGCTGTGAATATATTTGTAGTTAGTTAATTAGCTGATTTACAGTGTAATAGCTAGTATATATATACAGCATTGTACACAGTGTATAGCTGATCGATTCATAATAGAAAAGAGTTTTACATTTCCTGCTTCTTATAGCTTTTCTCTTCACATCACAATTACGAACACATTCAAGTAAGAAAGCGGGTTTTTATTTCCCCAATTAATTGGGCCGTTCGTTATGCATGGCCCAAAATCATTGTAGCTATGGTATAAGTAATGGGTCGGGTCATGGTTCGAGTTGACCCGGAAACATCCCGTCGGTAACTGCCCTCTTATTCTGTGTCGGGTAGCTGGTTTATTTTATTATGTTTTATATTTAAATTATTTTAGTTGGGAATGTGAATTAAAAGTTAACATGGATACTTTTTGTTTTTAATCATGTGTTGTATCATTAATTATTATATGATACTCTCGATATGTTTGTATGATCGATGAATGTATCATCTTAAGCGGTCAAGAGTTGAAACTTGAAGGGAACGACCGAGTCGGTGGTGTGTATTGATTGGCTCACCAACGATGAATTAAGATATGGGGGAAATAAGTTAGTCAACATATGAGATATATTTAATAATGCATGCTATATCGTAACGTGTTGACCACTATACAGTTACTACTGATCTTTTTGTTTATTTTATAGATGATAGGGTTGACTTAATTGATAATTAATATTTAAATAAATTCAAAGTCGACGTGTATCGGATATATGTTTTACATATCCCCATGGCTGGCTTTTTCCACAATAATGCTTTTGCACCACGTTACTACAAATTAATTAGATGATGATAAGGATACAACTTAATTAGTTGACAATCACGCGAAAATGAATGATCATGAACAAAGATAGACTAACTAACTACTTTTTCTACATCAATAATACAATATATACCTTATTAGTAAATAAATACAGATATTAAAAATTCAAAATTTCTAGGAAAGTACCCCTTCTCAAGTACTAGTTACTTTAGACCCAAAAAACAAATGTTTCCTGCCAATAGGAGAAAGAATATAAAATAATCAAGCTAGGAATTCATTACATGTCTATCTTCAATTCTGAGGAGTAGAGTTATGCCTCAAGGATGGCGCAGAAGGAGGAATTGGAACATCTCTTGGTAGCATAGTGAAGTATAAACGCCCATTGACATCCTTTTCTTGAAAATACTTCAAAGTCTTCGTAGAGAAGTCATCTTCATCCTTCTTCTTCGTCATCATCATCATATCTTTTCCAGGTCTAATGGCAACACATGGATTCCATATAAATAGCACGAGAAAATACAGTAGCACGACCGCCCTCCACGAGCTTATCTTGAAGGAAAACCAAGAAGAAACCATACTGTTTTTTTTTTAATTTACTTTTCCTCTTTGGACTTTGATCTCTTTGCTTTCTGTTTTAGGTTTTTAGATACGTTGAAGTGTGTGATATTTTTGAATGAAGGGGTTGTATCTATATATATGTGTGTGTGTGTGTGTGTGTGTGTGGTTGGTTTGATATAGGCTTGCTCCTTGCATGGGAAGGAAAAGGAAAAAATATGAAATAAATTTCGTTATTTGAGTAATGTACACGCGATGGTGAGGTGGAATTTCAATATGTCAACGGATTATTTTGAATATTATGATAAGATTCATTATGTAATAAATGCCGGCTAAAATGTCAAGTGGGACGAGGTTTCTTGAAATTTTCTTGCACGCCATGATGTTATGTCACAGTTCAATAGTTTAATAATCGTTGAAATTATTTCCATGTTATTGAACTATTCTTTTATGGCTTTGGTAGATTTATTTGCGATGAGCGTACACTTGTGCAAAGGTGCCACGTGTCAACTCGATCGTACGTCGTTATGCTTGTTGAGGACTGCAAACAATTACGATTGTGTATGTACACTTTAGGCATATTTATTACAACGTAACGATGAATTAAAACATAAAATGTGTTTTAATCATTTATGACATTTAGGCACGTTAATTGAGAAGTCACCGAATGGAAACAAGCCAAGCAAGAGCGGTCCACTGTGGCAAATTCTTGGTGAAATTAAATTTAATCGACACCCATATGGACCATATAAGTCTTTGGCATATAGACCAATTCCTATTTTTCTTTTCCATTTCAATCTCATGAATTCACGTTCCTCGACTATTAGCTTTAGAAAATGTGACATCTTGTTTTATTCATGTATAGATTTTCTCTCTACTTGCATTAAATCCTAATTACGCGTGAGATTGGTTTCAAGCGGTAGGTGTGTCCGTCGAATTCAAGATATTTTTTCTTTTTTGAAAATATAACATTTGAAGTCAATAAATAATTTAACAACCTTTCTTAATTTTATTAAATGTTTAAAGCATCGTCCATTGAGGGGTATTATTTTAATCAAAGTCAGCGGATCGAAAATTGACCTGGTTAAGGGCTTTGCTTTAGTGACTTTGAATTCATTTTTATTATGCGAGAAAATATTCGGGTCAACCAAGAAAAGACCGATAACTGAGCGATCCGACCCGGTAGGTTTAGTGCACCACTGTTGACTTTGTATGACTAGCTTACATGATACTTCGACGACTAAACGAAATAGGGTCGTTAACATTCATAAATATGAAATTCTCGAGAATATTGAATTCTATCAATTTCATATTTAATTAAATCAGTTTTTTTTTAATATCTATACTCTTCTATTAAGCGTGAGGGTTTGAGATAAACTAATAAATTTTAGCATGTCAATTTAGATTAATTAAAAATTAATATTAAAATAAAAAGAAACCATCCACTCCATTTCTTATTGAATATTCCAATTTTACAATTCTGTTTTTAGTATATATTTATATGTTATATTTATATAGCACACATGTTGAGCGTGCAAAAATTATAGTATGTTTGATGGTGTTTCGAGATTTAAATTTCAAATGAGTGAAAACCATACCATCAACTTTGAAATATGTAAAAGATTGCAACCTTAATGCATTGCCCATTGTCTGATTTGGACAATTGCGTATGAAAATTGGAAATTCCATGCACTTAATGGGCTTTCAAGCTTTTCAAATAAAACTGACTTATTTCGTTGGGCCACCAAAATCAAATTAAATAAATATTTTACTTTTGGAAATGGGCCAGATATAACCCTACTAATGCTTCTAACTTTCCCCGACAATCATTCATAAGCTAATGTGTACTAAGCTAATCATCAAATTCATTATCACCATTGTCCACTTTATTAATGATTATCTGCACACCCTATGCTTAATATAATTGTTCTAATTTTAGTTTTGAAATTTATAATTTATGTTTAGTTAATGAAATATAATTTTTATATATATAAACGGAAAATAATGATTAGGGATTTAAGTATAATAACTAAAAATTGAGGGGTTAAATGTGATAATTAATGAAACTGGATTGCTATTCACCGCCCCCTTTTTCCTAGTCACCGCCCCCTAAAGGGCTGAAAAAAGACGATTTTGCCCTTTTGAATTTAAATTTATATTTAAAGTCCTTTTCCATACAACACTTTTCATATCGCAATCACACATCCAAATCAGAGTCAAACATAACAAAAAATAAGTCAAATCGCAATGAATCGTCTTTTTGAGAAAGAGAAAGGTCAAAAGAAAGGGTCTATTGGCACGGATGGTAAGCAAATTCTCGTAAATTTAGTTCGTATGGACGTGAATTCTCGAACACCGATCGGATTCGATCGAAAAATTTCGGCCCGAACGAAATGTAATTTCGGTCCACACAAGGGCTGACCGAACAACAATTTCGGCCACCCCTTGTGGCGACCGAAATTACATTTCGGTAACCATAGAAGGCGACCGAAAAAATTGTTCGGCCGCGGCTGTCCGAACCGAAATTTACATTCGGCTGGGACGTTCGCGGCCGAGATGGGATTTCGGCTCCTACGGAGGTGGCCGAAATCTCATTTCGGTCGCCTCTTATAGTAGCCGAAATCCCATTTCGGCTGTAATTAAATTTTTTTTCAGACTTGGAGAGTGTTCCGGAGGATTCCACGGGCGACGGGATAAATTACAGTGAGCATTTCCGCGAAGGAGGACGATTTCCGACCGACGTGGAAGCCATTAACTGGGCGAAAGGCGTCGCTATTGCTCTTGGTTTCGAGGTAATTATTTCGTCGCATAAGAAATGCGGCACAAAAAAATTGATTAGATGTTCTCGCGGAGAACGTTATAGAGGCAATGAGGATGAATTGGAGAGGCTATCGAAGTCTAACAAGTGCAGGTGTCCGTTTGTAGTCATAGCCCAACAGGATCCAGCTACTAGGGAATGGTACATTCGTACGGGTGCACCTGAGAATTCCATACACAATCACCCTCTGATACAGTATCCCGAGGGATACCGCCAGACGAGTGGGTTAAGTAGCCAGGCAAAGAAGGTCGTAGAGGAAATGACTGCTGCGCAAGCGAAACCAGCACATATCCTCTCAGCAATGAGGGCTCGACACGCAGAAGATAACGCGACGATCCGACATATATATAATTACAGAGATCGTTTGAAGAAGCAATATTCTAAGGGTCGAGACGTGGTGAGCCAGTTGATGCACCAGGCGACAGAGTCCGGATATTTTGTTGAAGCGCTGAGAGACGAGGAGACTAATGTGCTGACACATGTCTTTCTCGCACACCCGGAGTCACTCGCACTGCTGATGACGTATCCTTATTTTATTGGTATTGACTCGACGTACAAGACCAATAGATATAAGATGCCTATAGTTGAGATTATAGGGATGACTTCCTGTAATCACAACTTTCTGTGTGGGTTTGCCGTCATGGAGGACGAGACGGAGAGAAGTTACGGGTAGATGTTGCAGTCTATCAGGGATATTCTAGGGCCAGGTGTCCACCCGTCGTCGATTGTCACTGATCGTGAGTTGGGCCTTGTTCGACCGGTACATATGGTATTTCCACATTCTCACCATCTGCTGTGCACGTGGCATATTTATAAAGATGTGGAGAACAAAGTTTATTGGTTGGGGGGAAGAGCAAAAAGACCGCAGATCACTTCACGCACAAGTCCTGGAAAGCAGTCGTGGAAGCTCCGACGATTGATGAATACGAGAAGGCAGTGAGTGATATGCGTCTGCGTTGGCTAGCCGACTTAGAAATCGTTAGTTATGTTGAGCAGACGTGGTTGGTGCATAAGGAGAAGTTCGTCAGAGCTTGGACGAACCATGTGGTTCATTTCGGGAACACCACTACATGTCGTGTGGAGAGTGCTCATAGCGAGCTGAAAGGATGGCTGAACTCGGCCACTGGGTCTCTTGACACCGTATGGGTGAAGGTGCACGAGCAGATTCAGAACCAGTTGAATCGCATCAGAAATGTAAATTAATTATTATTACGTGTCAGATATCCTTATCTAATAAATTTTTAATGTTGACATGCAGACACTTGAGGAGTCCAGGGCGAAACGACCTATTCCGATGTCAGGATTTCCATTCCAAACATTATTATACAGAGTTTCACACCATGCAATATTAATTATGGGAAATGAGCTGCGGCGGGCCAAAGAGTTGTCGAATGAGGTTTACTCCAGGTGTGCGACGTCGTCGTCGGATGACTCAAACGATGCCGCATCGTAGGGCACCTCCTCATCCGTATGCGCCTCCTCATCCGCATGCGGATCGTAATCCGCACATACGGAATGAGAATGACCCGCTCGCTGCCGCCTCTCCTCCTCCCGTTCCCTACGAACGGATGCATCAACGCTGCGCGCCCTCGTATGACGCTCTCCAGATCCCTCCAACGGGGGGGGATCTGCTGCTCCCTCCGAGTAGGGACTTCCCACCCTTGGCCTGCAATTAGATATTTATTAAAAAAAAATCGACCGAAATCTAATTTCGGCCGGACCATGACCCGACCGAAATCCAACTTCGGTCGGACAATGGCCGGCCGAAATCGAGATTCGGTCGCCGAGGATCCGACCGAAGTCGGATTTCGGTTGTGACTGCTCCGACCGAATCACGATTTCGGTCGGAGCCCCGGCGACCGAACGTCGATTTCGGTCGGGTAAGTCACGACCGAACGTCGATTTCGGTCGGCCAGGCCGTGACCGAAATCGGTTTCGGTCGACCTTGTCCCGACCGAAATCGTGTTTCGGTCGTGACTTGGCCGGCCGAAATTTCGCTTCGGCCGTGCCGTTTTTCGCCCGATTTCGCGTCCGATCGACCGTTTTTCGGCCTATTTCGACCCGTTTTCGACAATCTATCTACGTACGAATGAATTTTACGACAATTTTCTTACCAATCGTGACAGTAGGGGTGGTAAACAGGTCGGGTTGGGTCACCTTCGGGTTCAACCCGTTTAATAAACGGGTTGAAAACTTCAACCCTGACCTGACCTGTTTACTTAAACAGGTTGAAAAATCAAACCCAAACCCAACCTGCTTTAACCCTAACCCAACCCGCCAACCCGCCAACCTGTTTAAAATTTAAAAAGAGAAGAAAAAAAACAAAATTCAGAATTATAAATCCAAATTAAACAAGAAAAATGAGAACTAATGCAATATTTTTTTCTATAAACATCATGTGTGAGCGTGAGAGTGGGTACAGAATTAGGATTAATCCTTTTATTTTATTTATATTAATAATATGTTAATAATATATATTATTCGGGTTAAATGGGTTGATTTCAGGTTGATTGCGGGTTGATTTCGGGTTGAAAATCCGAACCCTAACCTAACCCACTTAATAATTGGGTTGGGTTCGGGTTAACCCATTTACGTAAACAGGTAAAAAATGCTAACCCGAACCTGCTATTTTCGGGTGCGGTTCGTGTCGGGTTGGCGGGTTGGGTCAATTTTTAACAGCCCTACGTGACAGCACCCCCTTTCCCTTTCCCTTTCCTTGTCGTCGATCCATTGCGATTTGCAAAATTCTCTGTTTTTTTGTCTGATTTGGTTGTGTGATTTGAAAAGTGTTGCGTAGTAAAGGATTTTAAATAAGAATTCTTACTTTTTATTATATTTTACCTTTTTAAATTAATTTAAATAAAATAGGGGCAAAAACGTCTTTTTTCAGCCCTTTCGGGGGCGGTAACAAGTAAAAGGGGCGGTAAATAGTAACTCCCTGAATGAAATTAGAAATAGAGAATTTAAATTGTAGATATTTTACATACCAATTTAGCAGTTAACGGAACCCTCACACTTAATATAATACTAGTATATAGTACACACCCTACGTGTGTGGGTGAAAAAAAAATTGATAACAATGAGTGGTTTTTATTTTAATTTTGATTTCAATATTTAGTTATAAAAATAATCGTTTTACTAACAATATGAGTGAGAAAGCAGTTACATTGCTAAAGAATAGGCAGTTAGTTTCATTGCCAAAGAACGTGATCTATTTATCTTTTTAATTAATATTTTTTTTATTCAGAAAATTTACACACCAAATCAATTTTGATTTGGCAGTTTGTATCCCCCTCCCCCCATTTACATAATAGTATAGATACTAGTACTATCTGCACATAGAGTGTGCTTAAAATATAGTAATTGTTTTAGTTTTAGTTTTGAAATTTATAAATTATGTTTAATAGATGAAATATAATTTATATATATATATATATAAGGAAAATAATGATTAGGTGTATTGTATAATAACTGAAAATTGAGGGGTTAAATGTGATAATTAATGATATTAGAAATAGAGAGTTTAAACTGTAAATATTTTACATACCAAATTAGCAGTTAACGGTACCCTCACACTTAATATAATACTAGTACTCTTTGCACACTTTAACGTGTGCGCTATAATATATAAGTATATAAATTTGATATTATTTTATTGTAACTATTATTTAAACATGTGTGCTATAATATATAAATATATAAATTTGATATTATTTAATTGATAACTATTATTTAAATTCGGTTATGTATGTATATAAATTATAAGATTAAAGATAATAGTTTTTAACTAAAAATAGTAATTAACCAAATATAGTAAATAGAGTTATTTGGGGATTTTTTATTTTATTATTTAATTTTTTTTAAAAATTTAGAGACCAAATTGAGATCCAACTGACAGTTTATACACACCTCGCTTAATATAAGAGTATAGATATTATAGATATGAAAATGTTAAAAAAATGTATATTAAATGAAAAAGCCCTATCCGCTGTCCCTAGCACACCACCTCTGATACGAAACGGTGGGCATTTTCTCTTTCCTACCTCACTCAAGCAGCTAAGTCTCTCTCTCTCTCTCAAACAAACCTTTAGTTTAGTACAAGCTTGCATGTATTTAGCTCTGTTGCGGAGGGTAATTTTTATATAATTAAGGAGTCGGAAGAGACGATGGCGGCGGAGAGTTCGTCGGCGTCGGTCGGAAGATCAGGTGGAGGAGTTACGGCGGATTCGTTTGTCGGAAGTCTGATAAGTTTGACCTCCAAGAGCGACATAAGATACGAAGGCGTATTGTACAACATCAACACAGAAGAATCTAGCATTGGATTGCGGAACGGTCTGATTCATCTCAACCTCTTTTGAATAAGTCATGAAATATTGATTAGCTATTTCTCGTGCTTAGTTTTCTATGATTGATGTTCAATCGATGTTGTTACTGTTTTACTCCTTTGAATTGGGTAAATTGGAAAACAATTGACGTGCTTTCGCATTAGTTTAGCTTTGGGAAAGTTTCAGTTCCTCCTCTGATGCAACAGATGCCGGGGTTTATTTCATCTTTGCCAACAACAGCATCACGAAGCCTGCCAGCTTCTAGATTGCAAGTTTACATGTCTCCTTCTTTCGTTGGAAACAGCACAAGCTTGTCTGCTACTTTGGCCCCAGCATCACCATCTTCGACTTTGACATCAAAATGCGTCTGTTTTTCCTCCATCAGCATCCGCCTCAAGTTTGTCGTCTTCTGTTCCTCTGTCCACCACAGTTCCTGATAACGGTCGGTGGTGTACCTTTTAGTGGCAAGGTTGGCCGATTTACTGACCCAGCGGCGCTATTTCAGCAGAAAGAATCTCAAACTGAGACATCTCTTTCTGGGACAGTTCAGAATGAAAGTTTATGCCTTCGCTTGTAACTCCAGGGCAACTTTATTAAACCCAACAAGAACCGATCTTACACAACTAGCAGCTGATAGAACTAAAGATTGATGGAACTAAAGGCAACTAAAGCTCGCGCCTTTTTCCCTTTAAATTCATTCAGCGTTATTTAAAACGTTTAAGCGTTTTTCAGATTATTGGGCCGCTTAGTGGGCTAAGCTTAGAATCGCGCCCACCATTGGCGTTTCTATTAGTTGACAGTTAAGTAGGTTAACGGCTATTTCAATTTCCCTCTGTATAAATATGTACACTGTAAATTCCATTTAATACACAACTCGTTTTTATTTACTCCCAATTCCACACAAAAGCAAGATACAATCTTGATATGGTATCAGAGCAATTCCCTTGAGCTGCGTTAGCCAAGATCCAAGAACCCTAGAATTTTCTCAGAAAACCAGACCTTCAATGGCGGAATCAGATCAATCGACTGCGCCAAACTCGACAGCTGCAACACAGTTCAACGACCCATATTTTCTGAACAATGCCGACACTTCAGGACAATTGCTCGTCCATGAGCAACTAAATGGCGACAACTACGCGACTTGGAGCAGAGCCATGTTGATCGCACTTATCGGCAGAAACAAAGAAGGGTTCATAAATGGTGAGCTTCAACATCCAGGCGCAGAAGACCAGAATAAGCTGATTTCTTGGAAGCGAAACAATAATATCGTAATCTCATGGATCCTCAATTCAGTCTCAAAAGAGATCTCGGCCAGTGTGTTGTACAATTCAACAGCCAAAGAAGTCTGGGACGATCTCCTAGAAAGGTTTGGTCAGTCAAATAAACCGAGAGTCTTTCAGTTGAAGAAACAGCTTATCAATCTTGAGCAAGGAGCAAGCAGCATAGGCGTGTACTTCACTAAGTTGAAGACCCTTTGGGACGAACTGACGAATTATCAGCCAACCTGCCCTTGTTCATGTGGAGGAATAAAGGCGATGAAGGATTATTTCAATGAAGAATACGTGCTCACTTTTTTTATGGGGTTAAATGATTCTTATTCGCAGATTAGAGGTCAAATCCTTCTTATGGATCCATTGCCTGCTGTCAACAAGGTATTCAATCTCTTGGTACAAGAGGAGAGGCAGAGATCGATGGCCTCAGGGATGCTTAAGACAACAGATGACTCCATGAGCAGCATGGCAATGTTGACTGCCAACAGCAACCAAGAAATGCCCAAGAAAGCAGTTTTTTACCCAAGAAAGGATTCTGTGAGGCCTCTATGCACTCACTGTGGAAAGAGGGGACACATGGTGGACACCTGCTATCATATACATGGATTCCCACCTGGATTTAGGCAAGGAACAAGATACAAAGGGGCTAGAGTGAACCAACTTGGGGCAGAAAGACCAACAGAGAAGCCTTCGCAGGGCACTGACCAAGAGTTTACCAGACACAGCCATTCAGAGGATAATCTTGTACAGATCCAAATGACCTCCTCTCAGCTCCTGAGTCTGAAGAACTTGCTGAATCAACACACCACCAACCTGCCCTCAGAGAACATGACCTCAATCAGCCAGCCAGGTAGGCCCTCAGGTAAGTGCCTGTCATTCAATCTGCCTAACATTTATGGGAAAGATATATGGTTGATTGATTCGGGAGCCACCAAGCATGTATGTGGAAATCTAGAATCCTTACATAATTTGCATACAATAGAAGAGTATAATGTGATTCTACCAAATAACACAATTATAAAGGCCAACAAAGTAGGATCTGTTAAACTGAATCAGCATATTACATTAACTGAGGTGCTTTTCATTCCCCAATTCCATTTCAATCTGTTGTCTGTTAGTTTCCTGGCCAAGGAAAGGAATTACAGGTTCTTCTTTGAGTCTAATGGGTTTGAAATTCAGGATGCTTCACTGCGAATGATTGGCAAGGGTAACCAAGCAGAGGGCCTTTACTACATTCAAGCTGATGCACATTCAAAGCCTTTTTCTTGCACACCTGTGTTCTTTAACAAGATAACAGCCGAAGTTTGGTACCACAGGCTGGGTCATCCTTCCAATAAAGTACTAAACATGCTGAAGTCTTCTTTGAATAATCCTGAGGCTAGGATAGATTCTTGCTGTAAAGTTTGCCCCATTGCTAAGCAAAAGAGACTTTCTTTTCCAAATGATAACAAATCTGTTTGCTCTCCATTCGATCTCATCCATAGTGATGTTTGGGGACCATTTCACATGTCATCTCATCTAGGACATAGATACTTTCTTACCATAGTAGATGATTTTTCAAGGTTTACTTGGGTTTTTATGCTTAGATATAAATCTGAAGTCTCATCTGTCATCACTTACTTTCTGAATTTGGTGGAAACTCAATTCAGCTCCAAGGTAAAAGTGATAAGAACAGATAATGCACAGGAGTTTCACCTTGATAAACTGCTCAAAGACAAGGGCATTTTACATCATTGGTCATGCGTACAAACCCCCCAACAAAACTCTATTGTAGAAAGAAAGCACCAACACCTCTTGAATGTGGCTCGGGCATTATTCTTTCAATCAGAGGTTCCCCTTGAGTATTGGTCTGAGTGCATACTCACAGCCACATTCTTGATAAATAGAACACCTTCACCAACCTTGTCCAACAAGAGTCCTTTTGAGTTATTATTCAACAAGTCTGTTAACTATAACTTCCTTCGAAGCTTTGGTTCCCTCTGTTTTAGTTCTACTTTGGCAGCCGGGAGAAAGAAATTTGACCCTAGAGCAAGGGAATGCATCTTCCTCGGCTATCCCAATGGGGTGAAGGGATATAAGTTGCTGGATCTGAATACAAGAGAAGTGTTTATATCCAGAGATGTTAGGTTTGAAGAGCATATCTTTCCCTTCAAAGAAGCCAAGAATGCCCCTGCCCAGGCAGATCCATTCCCCAATTCTGTTATGCCTCGGCCATATATGGAAGGCCACCACACTGAGGCAGATCAGCACAATCCTGAGCAAGAACTGGACCATTCAGAAGGCCAGACTACAACACATCTTCCCACAGGTCAAACTGACTCAGCTTCATCTGCTTCAGAACAGCAGGAATCTGCATCTGGGCAGCACCAGGGCCATGATATGCCGAGAAGATCAAATAGACAGCAGAAAAAGCCTTCATACCTACAGGATTACCACTGCAGCAATCTAGTCACTCGCAGCAGTTTATATCCTTTGTCTGATGTTCTTACTTACCAGAATTTTTCTACTAACTATCAGGCACTAATTTGTAATGTAGCAATGGCCAAGGAGCCGAAGAGCTTCTCAGAAGCCTCAAAATCCCAGGAATGGCTGCAAGCCATGGATGAAGAATACACAGCTCTCCAAAACAATAACACCTGGACCATAGTGCCTTTGCCAACAGGAAAGACTCCCATAGGTTGCCGATGGGTTTTTAAGCTAAAATTCAATTCCAGTGGGCAGATAGAAAAGCACAAGGCTCGTCTGGTGGCTAAGGGTTACAATCAGCTCGAAGGGGTGGACTACATCGACACGTTTGCCCCTGTTGCAAAGCCCGGCACCATCAAAGTCATTCTCTCCCTCGCGGCCAAACTTCACTGGTTTTGTGTTCAACTCGATGTGGATAATGCATTTCTCAATGGAGAGTTAGCCGAAGAGGTTTACATGGAATTACCACAAGGATATTACCCACAGCATTCAAGAAAAGGCCCTGACAGACTGGTTTGCAGACTTCAGAAATCTATCTACGGTTTAAAACAATCTTCCCGCCAGTGGAACAAGAGGTTTACCGAGGTTGTGGAAGGATTTGGATTCTCCCAAACCCAATCTGATCACACGTTGTTCCTCAAGGGTACAGGTCACACTCTGCTCATTTTACTAGTCTATGTTGACGATATCATCATTGCAGGTCCTTCCCTTGATGAAATTCAGAAGGCAAAAGACTTCTTAAGTCAGTGCTTCAGAATTAAAGATCTTGGCGACCTGCGATTTTTTCTCGGCGTTGAAGTAGCCCGCAGTGGCGAGGGCATCTACCTCTCTCAGCGCCAATACACTATTCAACTCCTCGAAGACACGGGCTATCTCGACTCCAAGCCCTTGTCCACACCTATGTATCCCGGCAGCAAATTATCAGCTGAAGAAGGAGATTTGCTGCCCGAACCTTTCCACTACAGAAGATTAGTCGGACGCTTGTTATATCTGACCTTCACTCGCCCTGACATCGCATTCACGGTTCACAAGCTTAGCCAGCATATTGCCGCACCCAGAACTAGCCACCTCACCGCCGCACATCACCTCCTAAGGTATTTAAAAAGTTCTCCAGGACAGGGTATATTCATGAGCTCCTCTTCTAATTTACAGGTCAAGGCTTTCTGCGACGCTGATTGGGCCAATTGTCTCGACTCAAGGAAGTCCGTAACTGGCTACTGCACCTTTTTAGGAGACTCCCTCATCACCTGGAAAGCCAAGCGGCAACCCACTGTGTCGCGCTCATCTACTGAAGCTGAATACCGTGCGTTAGGATCTGTGGTCAGCGAAGTCCTGTGGATCAAACAGCTTCTAGCTGAATTGACACTACCCTCTCTTCCTACTCCCGTCATCTATTGTGATAATTTGTCTGCTCTTCACCTAGCTTCCAATCCCAAATTTCACGAACGATCGAAACACATTGAAGTTGATTGTCACTTTGTCCGTCACCATGTCCAAAACGGCACAATAAGGCTCTTACCAGTTCGTTCTGAGGATCAGGTTGCAGATGTGTTCACTAAGCCTCTCACCGGCCCTCTCCTTCAACGGGCTTTGTCCAAGATGGCTGTCAGGAACCTCTACCATCCATCTTGCGGGGGGCTATTAAACCCAACAAGAACCGATCTTACACAACTAGCAGCTGATAGAACTAAAGATTGATGGAACTAAAGGCAACTAAAGCTCGCGCCTTTTTCCCTTTAAATTCATTCAGCGTTATTTAAAACGTTTAAGCGTTTTTCAGATTATTGGGCCGCTTAGTGGGCTAAGCTTAGAATCGCGCCCAACATTGGCGTTTCTATTAGTTGACAGTTAAGTAGGTTAACGGCTATTTCAATTTCCCTCTGTATAAATATGTACACTGTAAATTCCATTTAATACACAACTCGTTTTTATTTACTCCCAATTCCACACAAAAGCAAGATACAATCTTGATAAACTTCTGCAACCTGGACCGGTTACTGTTTCTTTGTCTCAACCTTTACAGGTGATCCACAAAGAGGTCGAGGTAGTTCAGCAGGTATCACCAAAGCAATCGCCACAACCTTCTGCTTTGGCAGAAACAGAAGCCCAACCACCGATATTACCTTTGCATCAAGGCGCTCGAGCTTATAAGGTAAAAAAAACATTAGGCACACTTGCATCAGAATGAAATATGTTCTGGCAAAAAGGGTGTATTTGTACAGTGAGGATGGGGTATGAATAAGAGAGAAGAACATTCTGAGATGATTTGGTAGATCAAACATTGATGCTTAAAGACGGCTTCTCACTTGTACATAACAGCCAATGCATATAGCTACTTGCGTAGTAAACGAATGAAAATGGTTGAACTCCATGGCATCTGAATTAGAATGCTTTGTTGCTCTTGAGTAGTTTGGTGAATAATGAACATGGTTACAATAATAATACTGAATTTATTGTAATCGTTTTTCAGCCAGACGGGTCTCGTTATCACATGAGGAACGATTACAGAGGGCGTGGTGGAAGGGGACTTGGGGTAAGAATTATCGCTTTACGCATTTTTGGTTTGTAATCTCTCATTACCTCTGTTTTAATAGGAATAACATCCTGAACTCTTGAATAATAATTTTGTGCTTATCTATGCTTCAGATGTTGTGTGTTGCAACTACTAGACATGAAACTGTCTAAATTAGAGATTTTAGGTCAATTGCCTACATTAATTTGCGACTCAATACCTTATGAACTTGGCAGGTTTCGCGCCCCGCGACAAAATTCACGGAAGATTTCGATTTTACAGCTATGAATGAGAAATTCAACAAGGACGAAGTATGGGGTCAGCTGGGTAAAGTATCACAAGCCAAGGATAAAGAAGGCACTGAAAATGGCGGCGACGACGACGACGTACACTCACAGAACAAAGAAGCTACCGAGCAGCCTGAAACTGAAGTGAAGGTACTGAGTGATTCCCTGTCCTTGGACACTGACCCGAATCACAGAAGAACTAGGTATTCAGAACAGATGAAGTTAGACGCCGAGGTATGTCCTAAAACATATATAGCTCTTACGATTCTCAAGTTTCGATTCGCACAATGAGTGGCTGATAATACCATTTGTGGACACACACTAGACGTTTGGAGATATATCGAGGCATCGAGGTGGTCGTGGCTACAACAGAGGTGGTGGTAGGTTCCATGGGTCCCACCACAGAAGAGGTTATCGCGGTGGGCATGGTTATGTCAATCGTGGTCGAGGTGGTCAACAGAATCATAGTTAGATTGAATTGGTCTATGTACAATCAAGACTCACTCATATAATACTTTTGGCAATCTTGTTTTCTTGGACAGGGATTGATTTTGTAACTTGGATCGTATTCTCAGTGCTTTTGAATTTTACGTTTTTTTTTTATCTTTCATCATGGGAAGTAAAACTGGGGATTGGATTGTTTCGTTTCATGTAATAATACTTTGTGTCGTAATATAGATTTTACCGTTGTTATCTTTTTTCTGCAGCAAAATTTTACCAAGAAACGGAGACAACATAAGTACAATTACAAACCAAACTACATGTAACAAAAACTACACAAACCTACAATCAAAATGCATGGAATCATTCATCGTCAAGCCTTACTAACTGGAAAAGTAAAATTTCTCAAGGGACTCATAGGACTCACTCTCGGCGACTTGGGCATCTCAGAGATCCTATTTCCCGAGTAATCGTAGTATATGACGCCCGAAAATTCGGGCGGCTGACATTTTTCGCCCATCAAAATCGCCTTTTGCCACAGCCCTTCGTCTTCTTCCATCTCCATATCGAAGCTATCGTTCGATCCTCGATTTTCTTGTTGCTTCTTGGCTTGAAACAGCATGGCTTTGCTGCTTATCTTTGTGATGAGTTTCTTAGGCGATGGAATTAGAAGCTTCTTTAGATGATTCTGAGTAGGGCTTATTGGTTCTTGATTATCGCTTATTGCTTTCGATGTGTGCTTCTTTTGCCTGGCATGTTTCGCACATAAGGCTACTAAAATGGAAACTGAAGCGAATAAGCCTATTGCTAAGGTAACTGTGGAAATCGAATAGCTTTGGTTTGCATGGATTGGCATGGGACGAACCATGGTTTTAGTTCTTGAATTTTTTTTCACTTTCTTTCTTGAAGACGAGGATGAGGATGGATTGTAATGAATATATGGAATGCTTATATACGTGCGATGTTGGTAAAAGGAAAGGAATAAAAAAAAAATCTGGTTTGGTATGGATTCATTGCAGGGTGGGTTTGGACGAATTCAACTTCAATAATAGTCTTTTATTTATTTATTATTAGTATATAAAATATCATGGTCATGGGAGTTGAAAACCCTCGATTGTGAAATAATGGACCACACGATAATCCGTAAGTACTTCAATTTCGACTTTTGAACCCCTTTGAGTTTCAAGTTCGACTGGTTTCAGATGTGGCTAAGTTTGGGTTGACCCATTCATAGGGTCAAAATTCATCGAATTGCGGCTATGAAAAATGTCAAATTTACTATTAATACAAGATAAAGAAAAAATAAAATTAATATGAAGGGCTTTAAAGTCAAGTCGACTACATTAAAGTGGCTCAGTTCGGTCAACGCAAAGTGTGTCGTTGACCAAGTCAAGTGGATCAAATGTGAATAAAATATTAGATGAAAGTCCATCGTCATTTAAGATTCTATAGTTGACTAACGCACAATTTGCAAATTGGACCTTTCATAACTTCACAAGGCCAGGTTCATTTTCCTGCTACATATTATTTGAATCAGGTAGTAAGTAACTAATCGATATAGAGGGTTATCTCAAACTTTGACCAATCAATATAATATGATAATCAATAATCTGGAAAAAAATAATATCATTTGATGTTAAACTTAAAGAGTTATCTATTAAGCCGGGCATCAATTAAACTCTCATAATTGGGCTGAAAGCCCAATAACAAGGCAATCTTCGTAAGCCCAAAAATGCATGATGGCCCAACTAAGTAGTTCCTTTCCTTGAAAAGTATTTAATGGATTATAATTGTAGAAATTAATTAAAAATATCGCCGGAAAAAATCTCTCCTAAACGTCTGTGTACGTTATCTGCTCCGTCCCTCCACTTCAAAACATAAAATCAAGAGACCTTTTTTTCTCTTCATGTGAAATGGCAGTGGGATTAGGAAACATCTCACTTTCTTGCAGACCAACATGTACGCAGCTCTCATCTGCATCAGTACATGTTGATGCTGCTAGATTTTCATCCTCGTCGAGTGTGTTTATTGGGGGCCAAATCAGTTCTTGTTGCACCTTGCGTCCATCAGGTGTGTGCCCTTTGTCTACCAACTGCTTGTGTTTATGCTTCTATGTGTGTTTTAGTATAATCACCTGAACTGAGAGTATTAGGATTGATCATTGATTGTTGGGGAAGTTGAGTTGTCCATGGTGAAAATTGAAGCAGAACTGTTGGGTTCTCAGCTGGAGCTCTTTTGTCAGAGATCTCAAATCTCATCAAACT
This sequence comes from Craterostigma plantagineum, assembly GCA_027422505.1. Taxonomy (NCBI): domain Eukaryota; kingdom Viridiplantae; phylum Streptophyta; class Magnoliopsida; order Lamiales; family Linderniaceae; genus Craterostigma; species Craterostigma plantagineum. The sequence continues at coordinate 12,833,955 of JAPQWV010000028.1, forward strand.
GAATATGCAAAGGTTATGTGTGTTTTTGTGTGGGTTGACACGTAGGGAAAATTGAGTGTGGTACCCACGATGTGGAAGTGGATGGTTCTGTATTCATTGTGCCACATTGGGCTCAGGCCATGACGAAATATTTTGAGATGGGGTTTTATGGAATTCCAACTCTTTTGCTTGTTTAATTGGGAAAGGTTTCTTGATTGTGTTTGGTGATCTATTTTTGTAAAAGTTATGGTTCTAATTTCTTCATGCGTTTGCCATTTTTTTGCATGATCTGAAGGTCCAAATGTGAATAACAGGCTTGTTATTTATGCAAAGAGGCTATCTGGGTTGGAGGAGGCCTTTAGAATAAGAAGGTACTTGTAATTTATTTACCCAATTCTTGTTATTATGTCTCATTTCAATCTTCTGCACCTGATACTCGACTTCCTAGTACCGTCTCTGTAGTCAGATTTAGAGTAGAGCATATCCTTGTATCAGATTTTCGAAGCCTACGATTCTAAATTTCACACCAACTAGGTTTCTTTAATACAGAGAACGTGAGCTTCAAAGTTCATCTTCGGCGAAAAAGAGACCTCCTTTGTTCCGTGGAAAGGTATCACCATCACTGCCCGTGCCCGATCATATTCCCAAACCCCCTTACGTTGGTTCGAAAGCTTTGCCCGAAATATCGAGCGAGCATCAAATTCATGATGCTGAAGGCATCGCACGTATGAGGGCAGCGTGTGAACTTGCTGCTCGGGTGGTGGACTTTGCAGGAACATTAGTTCGGGTAAGAAGTGGTAGTTTCCAAGAATAACCAATTAGCTCTTTCGTTCGAATTATAATTCGTTAGAAACATTGAAATGCTGCACCATTATTGGCTTATACTTTTTCTTACATTTCTGAAAATCTTCACAGCCATCAGTGACTACGAATGAGATTGATAAAGCGGTGCATCAAATGATCATCGACGCTGGGGCATATCCTTCGCCGTTGGGGTACGGCGGTTTTCCTAAGAGTGTCTGCACATCAGTTAATGAATGCATGTGCCATGGAATACCTGATTCACGACAATTGCAGGTCGCGTGTTGTGTTCTGTAGCTTTCTGGTACTGCTAATTTAATTTGTATTTTCCTTTCCTTTCTTTTACGTCATTTTTTCTTCTGCAGGATGGTGATATAATAAACATCGACGTAACAGTCTACTTAAATGTGAGTTCTTTTACTTTTGTTTCGAGCGTATATATTCGCTACATAAACTGTCTACGAATGCCAGTTTTGGTATATATTGGCAAGCTTAATATGCAAAGAATACGTATGTTCTGCATTTCTTGATTCTCAAAGCTGATCTTCTAACTTCGATTGTTATTATTTTACAGGGTTATCATGGAGATACGTCAAAGACCTTTTTTTGTGGCAAAGTGAACAATTCATTGAAACGGCTCGTGAAGGTACGTGCCTTTTGTATTAACGTGCAGTCGATGTCTGTCTCAAAATCCATATATTTTATCAACATCCGTGTATCATGAATTTCGAAAATCATATGAAATTCATATACTTAAAATTACACTCTCAGGTGACAGAAGAATGCATGTACAAAGGCATTGCTTGCTGCAAAGATGGGGCTGTATTCAGGAAAATCGGAAAGAGGATAAGGTACTTAAATACTATCACCCAACTGAGAACATCAAATGCTACAATGAGTTGATCCTCCAATTATGAACTCGGCATTTTCTTTTAATTTTATTTCCCAAAGCGAACATGCTGAGAAGTATGGCTATGGTGTTGTGGACCGTTTTGTTGGGCACGGCATAGGAACCATTTTCCACTCCGAGCCTCTCATCTTTCACCATCGTACGTCTGCATTCTATTCAAACAAAAAAAGAAAGTAATGTTCGACTGCTATATATTCATTCATTCGCTCCTCGCACTGACAGGTAATGACAGGGGTGGCCATATGGTCGAAGGGCAAACATTTACCATCGGTAAGAACTGATTCTATTCTCTATATTGACTGCGATTTAACGATGAATAGGTATTTCATGCACTGAATACTTCCATCGCTCAGTTGTAAGAAAGCAGAAGCTATGTCTGAATGTAAACTCACCTTGAGAAAGAATCGAAAACCTGGAAAAACGATTCTAAAGAATTTCGTGCATCGATAATCTTTGATGAAGTTTGGCTGTAGATTTAAATATCCATCCATACATATAATCTTGAAACGTCATCTTTTCCTTTTCTTCTACAGAGCCCATCCTTACACTGGGAACCACGGAATGCATCACTTGGGAAGATAATTGGACGACTCTAACAGCCGATGGCAGCCCAGCAGCACAGTTCGAGCACACCATTTTTATTACGAGAACTGGCGCTGAGATTCTGACCACATTCGACGCTGCAAAGCTATCGTAATTCCACATTCGCTCGAGATTATAACTAATAAGAAAAAAGGTGTGCATTCATTCAAGCAAGAATTTGATTATTTCTTCATGCAAAATCGACAAATCTTTACTATTTCGATCGATTCCTTGTGCGGTCATCTATTAACGGATCCTTGTAATGCTTAGCGAATGCAGATGAAATGTATATCAGAAAGATTTTTACTTGATCTAAATCTTCTTCCTCCCACTCTCTACTTCTGTCAAGTAAATACCTCATATACACAATGTTTGGTGTTGAAAAAGGAGGGCAAGTAAAGAGGGGGTAAAGATACATTATTTTATGTTTAATTAATTAATTACTACTATAAGGACGGAGCTGTCAGATACAAAATCATTATTTAAAAAGCAATTTTATTATGAGTAGCAAAATAGGAGAATAATATTTAATTGTGGGGGAGGGGAGAACAAAATCATGATATTAAAAAACAGTAATTTATTTATGAGGAGCAAATATGAAAGAAAATTAATTGAGGGAGGTGGGTTTGCTCAATACAGTTGATTACAAGAATTCTGCTCAATTTAATTCCAGTCACTTTCATATCACCTGTATAAAATAAGGTTTTATTAATATATTATCCCCCACAAAGTAACCAAACCAGAGTAGAGGTGGTAAGGTATAAAAAAAGAAAAGAAAAGAAAAAGAAAATAGAAAATGAAAATTGAGTGGAAGTGAAAGTGAAAAATCAACCATGACACTTGATGGAACAGTTGGAGAACCAAAAACAAAACCAGGAGCTGAAAAACCTAAGCTCGGAGAAACGGTGCGGAAGCAGCTGATCGTTGTCGTTGAAGGTACCGCCGCCCTGGGACCGTTCTGGCTAACGATTTTCTCCGATTACCTCGAAAAAATTGTTAGGTACGGTCTCTCTCAAACACGCGCGGACACGCTTTGCCGCGACGCCGTCGTTGCGTGCGGCAGCGGTTCCGTAACGTTTTGTCGGACTTGTATTGACTTAATCGTTCCTTTTCGTTGGTGGTAGCGTATGTTATTATGTCTGGATAACCAATTTTTCGTGTAATTTTGAGTGCAACCCTGCCATTGCATTGTGATTTATATGTATATCGTTCATCTCCAATTGAAGTGGAAGTTGTTGGTCTTGACTGTTAGCAACTTTGGTTTTCTTTTACAGATGTTTTTGTGGGAATAATGCAGCAGATGAGGTACGTGTGCCAAATTGGCCATTCTTTTGTTTTACCTTCTGTGATTATTATGATTTCCGCTTCATACGGAGATGCTTATTCGTATCTTCTAATATGTATTTTTCCAGAAGCACTCTAAGGATCTCACTGAGCTCTCACTCATCATGTTCAGTGCTCGTGGTCCTTACAGTGGTGCGTGTTCAGTACTTCATGTTCATTGCTTTTCTTGACTCTTCTGCTGTTATCTTAATTTATTCATCATAAACAGTAAAGTGTCAGTAAGTTGATAGTATATCTTCGTATTTGTCGTCCAAGATAGTTACATTTTTTACTACTCTGACCATGAGATTTATTGTTTACTACATTTATTCTGCACAAATTATGTGTTTTGAAGTCATCAGATCAACATGATTTTAGATCTAGTGCTCTTGTTGGTCTGCCAGTACGGACATTTGGCCCTAATGGGAGGTGGATTGTTATATCACAAACTTTCTTCCTTCTTTTTGTTTTTTTTAGATTCTTCCCTTTCTATCTTGCAGTCAATTAATTTTTTCCTTCTCCTCTTACTACTACGGTTTTGTAAAACAGCTTGCCTCGCGCAACGCAGCGGTTGGACTACAAACATTGAGTTATTCTTTCAGTGGCTTTCTGCTTTACCCTTTGTGGGTGGTGGTTTCAGTGATGCTGCAATTGCGGAAGGGCTTGGAGAAGCTTTAATGGTCTGTCTTATTATTCTTTTAACACATGTTCTTTATTACATAATACATGTCATATGTTTTGTGCTTATCTCCCGTGATAGATTTGGTTGCATTGCATTGTTCATCATACCCAATTATCCCTCACTCTGCTTATTTTATGATGTTTCCGCAAATTGTAGATGTTCTACTCCCCAGCTGGAAACAAAAATCAGAATGTGCAAGTACAAAAGCATTGTGTTCTTGTTGCTGCTAGTAATCCTTACCCGTTACCCACACCAGTCTATAGACCAGAGCCGCAGAATCTGGAAAACGGCGTTGCTGTCAAAACACAACTTGACAGTTCTCTCTATGATGCAGAGACACTTGCAAAATATTTTCCTCAGGTATAATAAAGTAAAACATTCCTATACTTTTATATGCTGTTAATAGCATTGCTCTGGAATATTCCTCTTTTTCAGTTCGCTGTCTCTCTCTCGGTCATTTGCCCGAAGCAACTCCCAAAACTCAGAGGAATTTATAACGCGGTACTAAATCTTTTTGTTATGATCGTAGGATAATTATCATAGGTCTCGTAGGCAGCGTAATAGTTGTACATTCTGTCTGAAGGCTGCAGAATCTGCTCGGATCTGCTTATTCTATGCTTAAATCAACTATTCTCGATATATATTCGTTGCAAGTGACAGTTTGCTGTGGCCTGCTAACAATCTAAATGTTATATTCACTTTGATATGGAATTTTTTAAATGTGATTAATGTGCATGCCTTGCGATTGTGAAATGTAATCTGCATTGGCTATAATTTTCTTGCATCCGCAGCTTTGATCAAAACGGAATTAATTAATTCCATCCTGAGCATTCTTTCTTACAAAAATATTTACAAGAGCACCGTATGATTATGATACTAATCATGTCACTCGCCAATGCAGGGTAAACAAGATCCACAAGCCGCAGATTCGGCTGTCGACAATGTCAAGAATCCCCATTTTCTTGTCCTTATCTCAGAAAATTTTATGGAGGCCCTTGCTTCTTTAAACCAAACGGGAAATGAGAATGCATCATCAATTCATAGCCCTGTGAAGACAGATGAAATACACGTGCCATCTATTTCTGGACCATCTTCTGCTGAATCTGCTCTTTACCTTCCTGGTGAATAGACATCTGTTTCGTATATTCTCTGTTTTCTGGGCATGTGAGCCATGAGATTTGGAATTTCCTATATTCTCTTCATTTGGGGACCTGATGGCACTATGATATCTACCGCAGCGATGCCTCGGCAAGGGTTATCAGGCTTGCTCCCTGCTGCTGTAGACAGAGGTAACCCCATGACGAATACGCCCTCACCTGAGCAGCCATTGCCTGCATCACCGTCAGCACAAGAAAGATATATGCAATGCTGGGAGGTAAGCTTTTTTTTTTTTAATATTCTAAGTCCTTAAATTTATGAAATACCATGCTATACGTGATAAACTTTAGCATGCCATTTATCCCGTGGGAACTTGGTTTGCAGCTACTTTGTGGTTTGTTGGAGATATCAACTCCAGCATATATGGTTTTCCCGTGATCTCTTGTCATCGTTGTTCTTAGATGCACCACTAAAGAAAATCCCTGTATTTTCCTATATAGTGCCCGGTTTTAGCTAGGGAACTGGGTAATAGGTTTTACCTTTATCCTCTTGTTTTCTAAAAAGTTCCTATGACATCCACAATGGTTGGATTACTTGGATGAGGTGGAGGATTCTTTGGGGATTATGATTGTCAGGTTAAAACTCTTTTGGGATCTTTTTGGCAGAAAAATGTGTATCGTGCAAAAAATCTAGATTATTTGGGGGTTATTGAGTAATAGTGCTTTTGTATGTTTTAGATATAGAACTCTGTGTGCAAGCCCACATATAATCTTATTTGTTTGATATTATAAAATTGTGGGGATTATTGGGTTTTATGATCTTAAAGTTTTTTAGAGGAAAAAGTCTGTTCTGCCACCTTCAGAGCATCACCTTCACCGATCATCAAGATAACGTTTCTTGAAACTTCAATGTTTTAAGCATTAGTGAAGTGTGGCATATAATTATTAGATGCCCTAACTTTGATTACTATAGTTCTGATAGTTTTACGTTTTGGTGATCTCAGGGAAACTTGTATGGAAAGAAACAAGGCAAGCATATTTTAATAACCAGACTGGTGGTAAGCTTCACCAATCTTCCAAGTGTTTAATGATTTACAATGCCCATTTTTATGGTGCGATAGTAGGCTAAGGAACTAGTTTTGGTTCATGATGGTTTCGGCGTTGCATATATTGCAAATTACATTTCTCTCTATTGTTTACGCATGTTGCAGGGATACAGGAAAACCTCCTCTCCAGAGTCGTAAGACTACTTACCTTCGTTATCTTGAATTTCAATGGGAATATATCGATACTGATCCATTGACATATCAGTAATTGTGACTTTCAGCACGTCCAAAGTGCAATGGTTACTTTTTGTTAGTCTGTTGAAAATTGTTTGATAAAGTTATCTACATCAAACTTGCTCGACAACTGATTTTGGTTTTTTCTGCACATTTGACATCATTCGTTAGGTTGGTTGCGGATTGGCCACCAGATTTGGTGATAGATCGCCTGGTATCCCAAAAGCACATGAAGAACAAGTAATTACACATAAACCATTTTTTCTATCACTGGAAATTTAGAGTTTAACCATTTTATTTCCGTCAATTTTTTTTTTTTGAAACATAAGCATTTTGTGACAGGAATTCTAATGGAAAGGCAGATTATGTTATCTTCCAGGGGTTGAATCAGCATGATTTCCTTGGACAGCTGAAAGAAAAGAAACTCGTAATATTTTTCATTCTAACATCCACGTTCCTCAATCCGTATCTAGTAATATATACATGTTAGATTTTTAGAGCAACATACCCTTTGCATTAAAATTGGTAAAAACTCAAGCACATAATGACTCTTTTTCTATTCTAAAAATCACTGCTTATCTCTCAGTGCGCCGTCGTGCAATTACCAACCCAGACATTGATGCTCGCTGTTGCCAACACTGTGTACCGTTTCATTGGACTGCTCTTGTCGGTGGTAAGATGTTATCACTTTTACTTTTTACTGTCTCGACACAATAAGACACCCTAATGCATTAGCTTATTATGATTTTCTTGCATGTAGAGCTACATGCGACATAGTTTCTAACGTTGTACTGAAACTCCTAAACAAATTATTTGCAGCTAGAGCCACAGAATCCAATTCAGCAGCAACAAGAAGAGGCTTTGCAAGCGCCAGAACAAGAAATGTCTCAAAATGATCAACATCCCTAAACAACAAAGCAAATGATGTGGATCGATTCAATCGAGACAAAACTCAGCTCATCGTCATTACGTCACAATGAAGGACTTAAATATTCGGAGGAGCGGGATTTTCGTGAGTTGATATTTAGTGCTTTTAGATCTTACTTTTGGTTGAGGAGAGATTTTTAATATTTTCAGAAGATGATGATTCAGTTCCATCTTCTATAGGCCTTTCTTGAAAAAAAAAATATTTGGGTTGTGAGAAGGTGAATGAAGAGAAGACAATGGAAACAATCCAAATATTGCGTTTATAACATTACATTTATAGCATCGATCCATTAGGATGACGTGTGGGAATATAGAATCTTAGTAGAGCAAATCATACAGGTTATTGTAGTCCATGCTCTTAGAGGATATGCTTTTTAGCAAAAAGTTCCCAGTTTTTAGTGTCAGTGAAGGGTCAGTCGTCTTCTCCAAATACTTCTTCGGCGGCCGAACAAGAATCTGCTTTATTAGTCCACTTACTTGCCTTTAGTGCATTATACCTAATATCCACTCCTCATTAGACAGTTACGTCTTCCCATTATCATTATATTAGTAGCTACATAATATATATATATGGCGACGAAATATGAACATACACTTGAATAAAAAAACTAATAGGTGGAGGAATAAAACGAAAATGGCCAAAGACCACCTTTATTCCCACCTTCAAAATATCATCATAGTTAATTCGTCCACCATTATAAGTGAGACCGAGGCCACAGAAGCAAATGCAATTCATTCTTCACTAAGCTTGTTTGCTTTGGCTGCCAAGAAATGGTATCATCAGCTTCTCCTCCACAACCCAAAGTAAGCTTATTAACACATCTATTTTTCATTCACTTCATGCAATTATCATCATCAAAGTACATACTTAATTTTTCCCAGGAAATTCCATGCGACGAAAAGTGGTCGGAGAATAACGAGCCAGCCCGCAAGGCGAAATGGTGGTACGCAACTTTCCACACCGTAACAGCCATGGTCGGCGCTGGAGTTCTGAGCTTGCCCTACGCCATGGCCTACTTAGGATGGTACCATTTCTCATGCAATAAAATAAACTTTCACCAACCCCTAATTTAATCTTCAAAAATATCATTCCCTTTATTCTATACATAATAGGGGCCCTGGGATATTAGTAATGACACTTTCATGGTGCATAACACTTCACACAATGTGGAAGATGATACAGCTACACGAATGCGTCCCAGGGATTCGTTTCGACCGCTACTACGATTTGGGCCGACACGCCTTCGGGCCCAAATTGGGGCCGTGGATAGTCCTGCCACCTCAGTTCATCGTCCAGATAGGATGCGACATAGTGTATATGGTCACGGGCGGAAAATGCCTAAAGAAGTTCGTGGAAATGGCATGCACCAACTGCTCTCCCATAAGGCAATCTTATTGGATAGCCATCTTCGGAAGCTTCCATTTCTTCCTCTCTCAGTTGCCCGACTTCAACTCCATCTCCGCCGTCTCGTTGGCTGCTGCAGTCATGTCGTTGAGGTAACGGATAGGAAAATCCATCCATTTTCGGCTTTCTGATTGGGGTTAGTTATTTTTTTGTCCTGTAATTTAGGACACGTGACATGCATTATAGGGTACAACGAATTTAGGGAGTGGCATTAAACGGACAATAACTTCCAAATTTGAACAATTCAGGAGCATTATACTCGGAAATTCATATATTTGCCCCCAAATTCTGGAGTCTTCGCCTAGATTTAGGGTTCCGACGAACTTACGGGGTGACATCATACGGGAAAATAACTTTCAAAAGTTAAAAAGTTTAGGTACATTATACGCTGAAACCTAGATTTTGCTGCAAAATCTGGAGTGTTATCGTATAGTTAGGGTTCCAAATTCACGGGGTGACATTATACGGACATTAACTTTTCAAATTAAGCAATTTTAGGACAAAATTTAGGGTGCATGCGTATAATGTTCCTAAATTGCTTAATTTTGAAAGCTACTGGCCGGTTAATGACACCCCATAAATACTCTGTCCCTAATGTAAAAATGTCACGTCTCTTAAACCACATAACTAAAAGAATAATTAACCAGCAATAATATACATAACCCGAGAAGGAACGAACTAGGGTTTTTTGTGAATCCATCCATGCAGCTACTCGACCATAGCTTGGGTCGGAAGCCTAACCCTGGGGCGGGCCCCGACGGTGAACTACGGTTACAAGAAAACGAGCGGCGTCGACCACATGTTCAGAGTGTTCAACGCCTTAGGACAGATCACCTCGGCTTACACTGGCCATGCAGTGGTGTTGGAGATTCAGGCGACGATCCCATCGACGCCCAGGCGGCCGTCTAGGGTTCAGATGTGGAAGGGAGCCGTTTGGGCCTACTTCGTCAACGCCGTATGCTATTTCCCAGTCGCCCTGATTGGCTATTGGGCCTTCGGACAAGATGTAGCGGATAACGTCCTCGTCGGGCTTCAAAGGCCCGTTTGGCTCGTCGCCTCGGCGAATCTTATGGTGGTTGTTCATGTAATTGGAAGTTATCAGGTTTATGCTATGCCCGTCTTCGTAGGGGTTGAGAGGACTTTGACGGAGAAGATGAAATGTGTCCGGCGAGGGCTTTGGCTGAGGATCGTTGTTCGTTCTTCTTACGTTGGTAATAGTTGTTTTGATTTTGACCGTAGTTATTGTTTTCATTACAAAGTGTTTATAACGCCGCCTTTTTCTTTTGCAGCTTTCACTCTATTTCTTGCCGTGACTTTCCCTTTCTTTGGCGATCTCCTTGGGTTCTTTGGTGGATTTGGCTTTGCTTCGACTTCCTACTTTGTAAGGACTGTGTTTACATTTATAGATCTATGTTTACATTAGCGTTTTGAATTGTCTTAGTAATATCTTTTTTTTTTTGGGTAGCTGCCTAGCATTATTTGGCTGAAACTCAAGAAACCAGAGAGATATTCTCGGTCGTGGATTATCAATTGGGTAATGCTCTTTGCCAATTTGTCAATTGAACATGATATATAATTAATGAAATATGTATGTCTCAGGGATGCATTATTGTGGGAGTTTTTCTCATGCTAGCATCAACAATTGGCGGATTTCGCAATATTGTTAAGGATTCATCAACTTACGAATTCTACTCTTGAAATTAGGCTAATTGTGCGTGTGATGGATCAAGCTGGTATTAAAAGTTGGTCATTAGAAAATGAAGATTGTTCATGCTCTCAATTGAGATTTGAGAGTTTGAATTCTGTTTAGTAGGTGAAGGAAATGAAATGATTTTGTTATGTTTTAATCAACGACAATTACCAACTTTTATTAAATAATGATTACTAGGTTACAATTACTAAAGATCTTGGACAGGCCTGATATATAGTGGGCCAATATGTCGGCCCATTAGTTGTTCCCTAAATGAGTTGATATATCGCCAAGTAATTTGTGGAGTTATTTACATGGCCTCTTTAATATCGTTTTAGACGCAATAAAATAGAACTTGTGGGGTTGCAATGCAACATACTACTAATCTTTACTTATGGGAATCAATAATCATCCCACCATATGGACAGTTTTTCTTTTCCCAGTTGAAAAGCGAAGAGTTTTTTGTTAGTCAATTTCCAACCACTCTTCGTGCCCTCGTAATCATGGCATTTCTTTAATTTAAGCCAAAAGCAATAATTAAGTGGTCTAATAATCTTTCTAATTCATCATTGCAATCCAAATTCATTACCTAATCAAGTCGAACTCAACTAAGTGTAATATCGAGACGAATAAAGCTTTATAAAGGTCAGATAATGGTGCTTTGGTAGGTGGCGTTGAATACATTCCAATCCCTTTCTAATGGAAATATCGAAATCCCAATCAGTTATCTTTGCTGCAATTTTCACAAATAAACGTTAGCTTTATGTCGTTGCAACCTGAATTTACTACACAACACACAAAAAAAAAGTAAAGCTAAAGCCGAAACCCCACCGCGCGTAGGCCCAATCACAATTATTCAAATATGTGATCATCATTTATTAACCACTATAAAATAACATGTAATAGAGCCACTCAATTGCACTCTCTACTATTACACTCTTGTTCCGAGCTAGTTTAGATCAGCTTTTTTACATCCTTGAAAATGGTGTCATCTTCTTCACCACAAGCCAAAGTAAGCTCACAATGATATTATTACATTATTTTTTACATGACATATTTTTTACATGACATAACACTCATGAATATGAATACTTCCATGTCTTCGTTGTTTTGTAAGGAAACCTCATCTGATAATAATAACAAGCAGCAGTGGCAAGAAACCGGCCCGGCCCGACAAGCCAAATGGTGGTACTCGACTTTTCACACCGTCACCGCCATGGTCGGCGCCGGCGTTCTCAGCTTGCCTTACGCCATGGCTTACCTCGGATGGTACAACACACACTCGCACATAGTTTAAAACGAACACCGTCTTCTTTCTTCTCTAGAAAAAAGCACGTACTTCAATGGGCGGCGCGTGTAACGTAATCGCAGGGGCCCAGGCACGTTCGTGATGGTTCTATCATGGTGCATAACGTTACACACCATGTGGCAGATGACTCAGCTCCACGAGTGCGTCCCCGGCGTACGTTTCGACCGTTACTACGACCTCGGACGCCACGCCTTCGGTCCGAAGCTCGGCCCGTGGATCGTTCTTCCCCAGCAGCTCGTCGTACAAGTCGGCTGCGATGTCGTCTACATGGTCACCGGCGGCAAGTGCCTGAAGAAATTCATGGAGATCGCCTGCAATAACTGCACGCCAATCAGACAATCCTATTGGATTTGCATCTTCGGCGGACTTCACTTCTTCCTCTCACAGCTCCCAGATTTCAACTCCGTCTCCGGCGTCTCCTTCGCCGCCGCCGTCATGTCTCTCTGGTGAGGAAAAAAATCAACCTTTTTTAGAGCTTGATTTGAGTTTGTATCCATGGGCCCAACTCATATGTATGTGTTTTGAGGTACATAGCTATTCGACTATAGCGTGGGTGGGGAGCCTGGCGAAGGGTCGAGCGCCGACGGTAACGTACGCCTACAGGAAAACTAGCGCCGCCGACTCGATGTTTAGGGTTTTCAACGCTTTGGGGCAGATTACGTTCGCCTACGCCGGCCACGCCGTGGCTTTAGAGATTCAGGCGACGATTCCTTCGACGCCGGAGAAGCCGTCGAGGGTTCCGATGTGGAAGGGAGCGCTTTTGGCGTACTTTATAAATGGGATTTGCTATTTCCCGGTGGCTTTGATAGGTTACTATGCGTTTGGGAGGGACGTCGATGACAACGTCCTGGTGGCGCTTCAGAGGCCGGCGTGGCTCATCGCGGCGGCGAATCTGATGGTGGTTGTCCACGTCATTGGGAGCTATCAGGTGGGACCCACAAAGGTTTTGCTTTTCTTTATATATTTTCAAGAAATGGTACATTAATCCTACGATTTGTGTGTGTTGTACGTTAGGTTTATGCGATGCCTGTTTTTGACATAATGGAAAGGGCAGTTGTGAAGAGGTTTGGTTTCTCACAGGGATTTATGCTTAGGCTTATTGTTCGATCGGCGTACGTTGGTATGTATGTATATGTAAGAGATTTTAATTAATTTTGATCGTAGGTCGATATAACCCTAAAATTCAATAATATTGCAGCTTTCACTCTATTTGTGGGTGTGACGTTCCCTTTCTTTGGAGACCTCCTCGGATTCTTTGGAGGATTTGGCTTCGCTCCAACTTCTTACTTCGTAAAGCTTAATTTCTTGATGCTTTTATTGTATTATCGATATTATATCAATTGACATGTTTTTTTTTCTTATTTCAAACGTGTGTAGCTACCGAGCATAATATGGCTGAAGATAATGCGACCGCAGAGATTTAGCCGATCTTGGATTATAAATTGGGTTAGCACATGGTAATTTGTAGATTTTATCATTGAATATTGAATTTATTTAAATATATATTTTGTCAGGCGTGCATTGTTATCGGAGTGTTCATCATGTTTGCATCGACTATTGGAGGTCTGCGGAATATCGTCAAGGATTGCTCAACTTACGAGTTTTATTCATAAATCATTGGAATTCCTATGTTATCGGTGTTTCATATAATTCGAGATTGAATAAATGTTTAGTCTTTCTCCAAGCAAGATGCAAATATGGATTTGTAGATTGAGTGAAGCTAATGGACTATGATTTTTCCCCCCTTTTTTCTTTTATGTTTCCCATTTTTAGTTAATTTCGAGTATTATTACCATCCCACGTTATCTATCACTCAATGCAGACAAGAATGGCTACGTTTTTTCTGGGTGGAGTTTGTTGAGGTGACGACATCGCCCTAAACATTAAGAAAACATAAACAATTAAATTTTCGAAGTCACCAACCAAAACATATATAAAAATAATCCATACATCAAAAGTAGAAATTGCCCACCAATGAATTTCTAACATCTGAGACAACTATGTATGTTCATCGCCTCACTCTGAGTACGGATGCAAGAGATGAATAAGCAGTTTCAGAAATTATCATATAATCTAATCTTTTGTGTTTGTGATCAATCTTCACTATTCAACTGTTGAGAGAAATGACTGAATCCCAAAAACGATGAAGAGAACTCCTCCTGAGAGAGCAACCTGCGCATAATCAATTCAATATCTTTTGTATTGCATGTTGTGATTGCACATAAAGAAACAGAGCCTGGAAAATTCGTGCGAGGAAACAGAGCATGCTCTGCTTTCATCGCAAGCCAAGCGGAACCTTAAAGAATCAACAACTTACAATCCTTTCAGATATTTGAGTTGCAAGGCTCTTTCCTCCCAAGACAGCAGCCGTAGTACATAGTGCTTGACCACTGACACGAAAGAAAATAAAGAAAAACATAGGATAAAATCTAATCTAACTTGGAGAACAGAGTATGATAAACGTAATTAATCTGATCGGCCAACAGTATGATTCAATAGTGAGGCTTCTTTGTTGTCATGGTAAGAGTCAGATGCTATATGGACTTACAGAATTCCGCCAAGAACAACGCCTAGAGGATTCTCATCAGCAGCCAAACCTATCGTTGCAAGCTGGAAAATAAAAGATGAATGATTATATTTAATTTCTGAGACACGATTCGCCTTTTCGGTTAAGGAAAAGATGACGTAGGGTTGAGGCTTACCTGACTCTTATCGCCCCATTCGCCGAAGAATGTAATGGAAAATGCCTAACATCGAACGAAATATTACAATAACTAAGCATCAGGTTTTGCTGTAGATGAGAGGGTAAGGGGAGAACATCATAACTCAGTACCTTCAGAAGGATTGGAGAGAAGAATTGAGCAAGAAAAGGTCGACTCTGCTTTTTTCGATCATCTGAATCCTAGAATGAGAACAAAATGAGGAGTTCAGATAATATGCTAATGCATAAATACAGTAAAAGCTTAGAGCATTTAGGCACCTTATTAATCTCTTTGGATTCTCCTTCGTTACTTTGTATCTTAGCATCCTAAAAAAATCAGAGCATAAAATATCTGATGAATTTTCAGCTCTGTCACTTGCAAGGCAAGGCAATGTGAGGAAATGGTAAACTAACTAACCAGCTCTTTTTCAACTTCCTCGAGTTCTTCGGACTCTCTGTGGAGGCAAGCGAAAACGGGTCAAATCAAGAAAGAAAGAAAGACAAAGAAGACAAAATGGCATTTTTTTTAGGGAAAGAAAAGAATAAAGATTACTCAACCCTTCATGAAAAGCATCCCATAGAGACCACAGGCCAAATCCCAGAAACAATAGAGTCGTTATATGATGAGCCCATTTACGTGGAATCTGTATTTCAGAACAAGTTCTAGAATAGACCATCCAATGGTGCTACTACTTAGTTCCTCATGAAAGTGATTAGCTTGAAGAACATACATACGTACGTACCAAGTTTGGAGCAGCCCACCCAACAACAGCTGATAAAATGGTCATGACCTAGTGATTGAAATATCATTACAGACAATCTTAGGATTTGAAGAAATAAAAAACAAAGCTTCATAAATAAAATTATCTTACTATCAAAGCTCCAAGGCATCCTAACAACACCAATCTCCTTGGATGACGCATGGCCAAGATCTGAACAAGAAGAATAAATGTTAAATCTGAGCATCGACAAACCTTGCAAGCACATCCAAAGTTCCAAAAGGAAGAAGCCTAATTATCCTCAAATCGTAAAATATTCTGGCAAATATGAGAGAAAAGGAGTACATAGAAAGAGCCCATGTGTTCGTTCCCCTAGCATGAAAGCAAACAATAAGAGCATTAAATGATGATAACAAATTAAAGTCTTACAGCAGCTGCAAAAAAGGTCTTGTCACCGATCTCCGACAGCACCGTCATCGCCAGCGACTTCGTGAAACCCTGTCGGAGGATAATATATACATCAAACTGATAAATAGAATCATATTATCATCATCAACGATTACCTGGACAATAGATAATTCCATTTTTATTTCAAATTTAGCTGAGGTCTGACTCGGTTTGAGATCGGCCGAGTCAGTGAACCGCTGCTAAAATTCGCGACGATGAAGGAATCTTTTCTGGGCTGCCTCCGTTAAATATGGGTCTTACACTCTTAATCTAATATCCAAATCTTGTAATTTATCCTTTTGTTTTTGTCGTCTTACACGGTTAAAAAAACGATCTTGATTTTACACTATTATTTTCAAAGGGTGAAGAACACGGCATATTACGGTGGACGTGTGTATATACGTCAGTATATTACCAAATGAAAACATCTAAGCCGTACACGTATCTGTTCTATTGTCTATTAATACGTTGAATCAGATTTCGAAACTAAGTTCAGAGCATCTCAGGTTTTTTGACATCATCGTCCTATCGTTGGCTTAAGTCGAATATTATATTCCAATAAATTAATTTAATTTATTGATCACGTCGATAGTACTGATGATATAGTTCGTTGACAGTTGATATATTTACTCTACCTTGACAGCACAGCAAGCAAGCTATGTGGCGGAGAATACTATACTCTTTCCTGCCTATACGTAAAACGACGCCGTTGCTGTCCATGCAGATAGGACAACGATGTTATATAGGATGAAGCCAAATCGGATATTATTTTAGTTGAATTGGCAATTACTTTTACTAAATTACGTAGCTACATGGGATCCTCGCCGGCTTGCTTCGTCTAGTAGCAATGGCAGATAAATATGACAAAATATATATAGTATTGCTTGCGATGGAAAAAAAAAAAAGATTCAATGAATGAAAATTTTTCCGAAAATGTTGGAAATTTGAATTATTTGCACAACCGAAGAAAAGGACAGACAGCGTGGCAACCACCTGGAAATAACAATGCTATTAGTTAACCAAGAGACCCGTTTTTCTCATTTTTTTCCCCCAAACCTCTGTACTCCAAAATCAACGAACAGTGTGTAGTGTGGTGTAGTGTGTGAAAGTTACTACATATCGATTTAACCATTGATTGGCTTAATGAGCGACTCGTCGCCTTCTTCTTCGTCTTACGACTCTGCAATCGGACCCCCTGAAAGGGTGAGTAGTTTTTATCTGTGATGAAAAGGGTAGATTTTTGGAGGGTCTCTTTTTGTTATTTCTTTTTTCTTGCTAAAGTTGAGATCTTTGTGAAGCTTTACGCAAAAGATATCTGCTGTGGACATCAAGTGAGTCGGGATTCTATTTTTACTGTATTTTCGAAGAAGGGTTCTCAATTTAATGGTCTTACAACTTGCCTTGTTTGAAGGCCTCGTCTGAGTTGCAATTTAGGAATCAATCTCTCTGTTTTAGATTTCCTGGGAATAAATTACTACCAAGATGTCATTTTTTTACCATTCTCTGTTTCTTCGATTCTCTACACAATTTCGCAGGGAATCTCTCCGGCGTCAACTCGTCAGTGGCGCGACGTATTTTGGCTGGTCGTTTTCATCGCAAACCTAATCATAACGGGCTTTGCCCTCGCGGTTTTCGGGCTGGCCCGCTACAGAAAACCACGCACGACATACCCGCCGAGCTTTATCTTCAAAGACATTAATAACATTCCTACTTCGACCCTCGATTACTGGAGATTCTACGCCGTTGCCTGCGGCGTCGGGACAATTTTAGGGCTGACATGGCTTTCCTTAGTCGGCCTTTTCGCCAACAAACTCTTGAAATTCTCAGTACACCTCCTAACCACCTACCTCGCCGTAATAAGCGTGCTCTGCTTCTGGGGAAAGCTCTACTTCCTGGGCAGGCCCGGATTTGGGCCCGTGCAACCTGGCCCGTTGCACAGGGCCACACAAATCCTGAGGGCCTCATTTATTCTTTAAAGCCCATAAATCTATTTTAATAAGCCCATAATTTAGTATTTGATATCCAATAATTCATAAACTGGGCCAAAAATAGTAATAATATTATTTTTCTCATTTTATTGTTCAAAGCCCATAAATTTATTTTATTAAGCCCATAAAATTTGATATTCAAAAATTCGTAAACTGGGCCAAAAAATAGTAATAATAATTAATTTTATTTATTTATATCAAAATGGGCCTCCATATATTATGCAAAAACGGGGCCACCGAAATTAAAAAACCGGCCCTGTTCCTGGGCAGTGCATTCGCAATATGCGCTTCCTCCCAATTCTTGTACGTAGTATCCGTCATCGACAGGTACACTATTTTTCGATTGCTTCACAGCTTCTCCTTTGAATCGCAATTCATGTCAATTTTTCGACTCTACCCGTCAGACTACCATTTACGATGCTGATGCTACAAAAAGCCATGAACATAGTGAGAAAAATCCCCGAGGCAATTGCAGTTTCCAGCATTTTCATGTTAGTGATGCTTTCATGGCTTGCGCTTTGGTCTTTCGGCGTGTCGGGAATTATCGCATTCAGCTTCAATGTACCTTTGGGCTGGTTTTTCCTTCTTGTAAGTTATAAGGCTAAGATGCTATATGAATAAACAACAATAACTGTTGTTGTGCTTTGACTCACTTCTTCTATTACATATGCATGGATGTCGGTCGAGGTTCTTTCTTCGAGCCTTTTATGGACAGGGCAGTTCTGTGCAACGTCGTCCACGTCATCGTTTCTGGCTTAGTTTATCACGTTTTGATTCACGGCGGCCGAGAATCAGAATCGATGCCTACTAATAAACCGCCGTTCGTGAGTTCTTTAAGATACGCCGTCACCACTTCGGCGGGCAGCATCTGCTATGGAACGCTCTTCACTGCATCTATCCGCACTTTACGGTGGGAGGTGAGTGAAGTTACTACATTATTTAATAAGCAGGCGTTTATTTCTTTCGTCCAGTAATAGGGGGGTGACATTATAGGGACAACAATTTTAGGATAGCATTTGCAGACAAAATCTAGAGTTTCGGCGTATATCGTTGGTAAATTCCTTAATTTTGGAAGTTATTGTCCTTATAATGTCACTTTATAGATTTTCTATGTCTTTGGTGTCGCTCACCCTAAATTACAGGACGAAAACAGACCAAACTGAGTATAAGAATAACAGCATTTAAAGTCTCAAGTCGAAATGGTTAGACAAAGGCTTAGGCAATGAACTACTTTGCAGATAAGAGGATTGAGGTCGAAGATGGGAGAAAACGAGTGCCTCCTTTGCTGTGTCGACTTTGTGTTCCACCTCGTCGAATTCTTGGTTCGATGGTTCAACAAATACGCTTACGTCCATGTAAAGGGTTTTCTCCTTTTTATTTGGTTTGTATTATTATAAGTTAAACTGCGCGCATCATCGATAATATTGGTGCAGATTGCAGTATCTGGGAAAAGCTTCAACAACTCGGCGAGGGACGCATGGGAAATATTCCAATCGACGGGGATCGAATCGATAATAGCTTACGACTGCTCGGGCGCAATTTTGTTCATGGGAGCCGTCTTGGGTGGGCTTATCTCGGGAACTTGCGCTTCCATTTGGACAAAGGCTTATTATCCCGACAAACTCACCGTGATAGGCCTGACCTCCGCCTTGATGGGCTCCATCTTGGTAAGAAACAAAAAATTGCGAAAATATTAATTTTTTTTAGTGATATATATAGATAAATATCCAATTGAGTAAAAAATTTACAAATCAGTACCTATGCCAGAAATTTTTACACCTCTTTTACTGTTCGTATCAATTTTCTCAGTCTTGCCGTACCTTTTTATGTGTATATTGCGTACCACGTCACGCGTTAATACGGTACCCTATGACGTACCATTTTCTCAACCTATTACGTACCACAGTACGTATAGGGTACCTAAATGTGTTATATGGCGTACATGCGGCGGATCGGGTACATATATCCAAAAAATTTATTCTATTAGGTACCTACATATAAAAAACATATTGACTAAATTACAAGTTTTTATCATCCAAATGTATATTTATATGTAAATACCCCTTTTTTATCGTTATTATATATATATACATATATACGGAAGGTGGGGATGGGGACGGTGGTGGTGGAGAGCGCGGTGACTGCGATCTACGTGTGTTACGCCGAAGATCCGTCGATTATAAGGACATGGGATTTGGATTTTTACGGTGAGTTGTCTGAGAAATTGCATGAGAGGCTTCAGCATAGGAGTGCGAGGGTTGGGCAAGCGTTCGATAGAAGAAGCAGAATAAACATACCAATTGCATGATATTTGATACGAAACTGAAATTCCGTATATGTAAAAGACAGTACGTAGTTTGATTAGTAGGAGAGATTGAAGTTGGAATTTCCTTCAATTATCTTCTTCGTGAATAATGTGTTGTTTGCGTAAGGACAGACACCCATGTGAATAATGAGGAATAGAAGATAAGTAACACTTGTCTTCAAGATACTGACATGGTCCCCCGACGAAAACGTAGTAGATTAGTTCCTTCTTATTTAATGTATAATATGGTTACATTATAGGTGGGTATTAAATTGTATAATAGGACAAGGATAAAACAAGGTCAGAAACCATATCTCATCTCTTAAAATTCGGAAATCCCAACGTACCAATAATACGAGGGACACGCTTCCCGTTTCCGAGGGAGGGGTCCCGAGTTTTCTGCGGACTTTATATATTATATTGTAATATATTAATTGATATTGGAGGCGTTGATTAGAAAGAAAAGATATGAAACATATAATAATAATATGCAATTATACATGGTAGGGCTATTATCCAAAAGCCTAAATACATATTGGATCAAACAAATCATGGTTGCAAAACACATACTTAATATTTTCTTAAATAGTATCTTCGATTTATTGGAAAAACATGATGCGTGAATCAATGTGGTGCAATGGTGTATATACTAGCAAATCATAAAACCAACTTCAATCTAAAAATATTTCGCAAAAGATTGACTTACAATAGTAAGAACGCTGCATCATTAATTAGACAGTCTTCCGAAATACTCAAAACATTAAAAGATATCATTTTTAAACAAAGATAAGTCTTAAAACAAATCCGTACGCTTCTTCTGCTTCAACTCTTTCGCAGAGAGCTCACATATCAAAACAACCCATGCTTTCCAATGTACAAACTTCGCTTCACACTCCTTTCCGCAATCATATTTTATAATAGTAATAATAGCAACGAAATCAAAAGTTTATTATTACATCAAATATTACTTGTCCGAATCACCCAATGCCCTCCTCCGAATTTACGATTTGGTCCCTTCATTCAATATTTGCCATGCAAGGTGGAAGAGAGACAAAAGGATAAGAATACCGTACCGTACTTTCAGTTTAAAAGATCGGATACCCAACCAACGTCGGGGCTGATATCGAGGCTCGCATTCAGGTTCGGAATTCGGTTCGGACCCGATTCGACCCGATCCAACGGATTCTCCTTGCTCAGTTTCTCAAACATCTTCTCCCTCAATCCCCTACCCGACTCGACCCTCTCCAGAACGGGCTCCTCCTCCCAAGAAGAATCCATCATCCCAAATCCGGTTCGGGTCAAAGCACGGGTCGGTGTACCCGGCATGCTACCCATATACCCGTTCGGAGAAGAGGACAAGTTAATCCTCGGCGACAAAACGCCTCCGCCGGTCAAACGCCAGGAACCGGCCGGCGAAATGGAGTTGCTGACCTTACTCAGCTGAAGCTGCCTCATGGAGGCTATCAGCTCGCTCTCCGGCGACCCGACGTACGGCGGAGGAGAGTCGGAGGCGGCGTTGCGTGGGCTCAACACCCTCAGCTGCTCCGGCGAGTGCGCGAAGAAGCACACGCGGCGCGTGCAGTGAGCCCCGTCCTTGCATAGCTGGGTGCGGTAGCGCGTGGGGTGCAGCCAGCACTCGAATACCCCGTGCGCGTGCTCGCACGCGTCTCCCTTGATGCAGCTTCCCTTGCGAAACTCGGGGCACGCGCCGCCCGAGTAGTGGTACTTCCTCGGATCGCGCCGCCGCGCCTTCTCCCCGGGATGGGCGTACGGACACTCCATCCAGTCGTGGGACCGGCCGCGCGTGCACTTCTTGACCTTGAACTCGTACATGCGGAAGTCGTCGTCGTCGGAGACGGCGGCGGCGTCGCTGGTGTTGGACGGCAGATAGCGCTGCAGCGCCGTTAGGAACAGAGAGTGGTCGTCGGAAAACGTAGTCGGGGTCGGGCTGAGGACGTTGAAGGCGCTGAGGCCGTTGTTGTCATCTCCTCCGGCGAGCGTCCACGGCGGAACGTGGATCGGCGATGTGTAATTACCAAGAGTACCATGGCTCCTTTCACCGATCATCATCTTTTCTTATTTCTTCTTCTATATACGTTTTTTTTCTAATTATCTTCAAGGAAAACAGGTTTTTGATGATGATGGATCAGTTTGTGCTTCGTATATATAAACTTCTTGAGTAGTGGGGGTATTAAACTATGGTTAGTAATCAAGTTAACTGCGGTTACTTGAAAAAAAGTACTGAGTCCACGGTTAATGGCGAAGGAGGTTTCTCGATACTGTCTGAGAAGGCTCTATGATTTTGAGACACGTGTTGTTTTGTACGGTTTAATATTTGGATTGGGGTAAGAACTATATAAGGTTAATTATTATCCTCATTTATTATTTTAACCCCCACGACTCAAAGGTTTTTGAAGAGGCGGTGGAAAAAGAATGATTTCAGAAGTAAATATAATATTGAAAAGAAATATTAATGGGGTTAACTTAAGAGTTGATTTGATGACTAATGACTTACCGAGTTTAGTTATTTTAAATTCTCACGGAATAGTTACGAAACGTTTACGTGGATGGGTATATTGATTATTATTCATAGTATTTAAAGATTAAAATTTATCTTCTTATGATTAAAATGATATCTTTAGTATGTCGATGCAAGGATAATGGTTATATCCAGTTCGGAGTTTTGTCTGTAAAATTTAAAGGGTCGCTTGTTACGTGAAAATGTAATGAACTAATCTCCTCGATCGTAATTCTGATTTTTTTTAGATAATAGAATCTTAAATATAAATGAGGTTGTGTGAATTCAATCTACACTACACATTGATTTTGTTTAATTAAGCTAATGGATTTGAAATAATTAAGACAAAATTTCATAAATTAACTTGCAAGGACGATAGCTTTCTATGTGATTAGTAGAACAAAAGTCCACTTAGATAAAGAAATTGTATACGATCGAAAAAGACAGAAAAGGAAATGTCATGATCGCTTAATCCTAAACGACAGCGCTTATTTCATCTAATTTTCCACTTATTTCCCAGCACTTCTTTTTTTCCTTGTAGAATGTATCATGCTGCAACATATTAGGAAAATACATGCACTTCGGAGGAAAAACATAAAACGATTAAGAAATGCTAGAAAGACGTTTGTTATTTTTTCTTTTGTTATATATAGTAGTCTAAATTGCACACTCATATGCGTATGCTACTTAATATATAAATCTTTTATTAAATATTAAATAACAATTACTAAAAATAGAAGGTAATTATGACATATATAAATGAAGCTAGGTGGTGGTTTCCTATTTTTTATTTTATGACAATAGAATTTGGCCGATTGTTATACCAAATTAACTATTTTTAACTCCTGCTCGGCATTAAAGGTATAGATATACACGTACCAAATTCTAAAAGGGGCAATTTGATGTCAAGCTCCAACATAAGTTTCATTTAGGTTTCAGGACTCAGAAAATTTTTAGTTTTAAGGACCCAATACACGTAAGTGTTTTTCAGTACCACTTCATGGACCTGTAGTACCACTTCATGGACCTGCAGTACCACTTAGTGGTTCTGCAGCACCAATTCGTCGTTCTGCAGTACCAATTCATCGTTCTGCAATACCACTTATTGTTCTGCAATAACACAAAACGGTAGTCCGATACCAGTTCATATACACTGTATGCATAAATTTTAGGTCATTATCTCAAAATTTTACAAAAATCGGATCTTAGCCCTAAAATTTTCTGATAGGAGCCCGCTTAAAATAGCTTTTGGGGCATGAAACTTAATTAGCACTTCTAAAAATTGTTATATTTATTTAAAACTTAAATGATTAAAAAAAACTACGTTGACAGATGCACTTTTAAGGCTTCTTTATATCTGCAATAATTCAGCGACTTAACACCGTACGAGTTTAAATAAAAAACCGCACCTACTTATATATTTTATATAGACCGCCGATCGCGTGTACAGTACTCGTAGATGCATTTATATGACAAGCTACTAATTAAGAATATGTTCCTCTTTTTAAATTTCATATTAGGTTTAGTCTCGATAATTGCATGCATTATTCATCGACGCGTATCATCGAAAACTTTGAATTCATTCGAATCCTCGACACATTTGCAGTCCGAACAAGGAAGCACGTGAGTAGAGACGATGGGGCATGTGAGAAATTCTTGGTAAAAAATGGTAAGAATAAAATGTGTTAGATGATGGAAGAATGTACTACGTTGCATAAAGAAATGCCGGTAGATCAGGGGAACATATTAAAATGAAAAAAAAAAAGAAATGAATAAAGGAAAGCCTATCTATCTAACTCTTCAATGGGTTAGTACGCATAGTGTATGAATAAGACATCATTAAATTTTACACGTATCATGACATATCATGTGAGTCTTTTTCCATCCTCGCTTTGCCTTTGGGGTTTGTCTTTAGATGTAAAACACGTGCGATGGATCTTCATACACTTGGCTCTATCACTCGCCTTGTGTGGGCTCCACATTCTTTTATTGCAAGATGTAATTATCCCGACATCAACGGCAAAGGAAACTCTACAGAGTTAAAATGTGGTGTGTAATTGTAATATATATATATAAAAAAAAATTCGATTGAGGGTAGTAAAATTTGAAGAATAATTGAGTAATGTCACCTCGTGATTTATAAAAATTTACTTAATATTTCCGATATCTACACATAAATACCTATTTTAATAAAAACTTACACATCAGTATCTATGTCAGAAATTTTTACAAATAGGTACCCGATTTAATTTGTATCAGTCTCTTCATTCATGCCATACCTTCCTGTATGTGTATACCATAACACGTTGATATAGAATACCTAAATGTGTTTGTACGGAAACCTAATGTGTAAATAGGGCGTACCTAATGTGCTAATACGGCGTACCGTTTTCTAAACGTATTTATGTACCACAATACGTTGATATAAGATACCCAAATGTGTTGTATGGCGTCCCCCCGGCGGATCGAATACTTATCTGCAAAAAATTTATTCTGTTAGGTATCTAAATATAAAAAAATGGTGACATGGTACTAAATTACAAGTTTTTTTTAAGGAGGGGTTTTTTAGGTGTAAAGACCCCTAATATTATTGTCCTTTTACTTTTGATTTCGATGTTGGCCGGTTAACAACCGTTTAGCCATACGTCAAATGAGTAGCACAGCTTTCCACGAGGAATTAGAAAAAAATAGTAAATCACTTGCCACTATCTTCCCCATGATAATTCGTGGTTCACAATTTATTAGAATACGAGAAACAAAAATCTAGTTTTATTTTATGCATTCTCCTAAAATTTTTACGATCGTATAAATGCTTCTTTTGATTGTAATAGTCGATCATAACACTAGTGGGATTTTTGAATTCTAATATAAATTAGTATAAGTTACTTACACTAAAGCATATCCTACAATACAATCAAGCACGAATGCTTTTTTATTCTTGGGGACTTTTTTATGATACTTTATATTATCTATTCGATAGTTGCTCACGTCGATCGACAATATATGAATGGTTAAAGCCAGGAAGGTCCTGCATGCTCTCAATTTTATTGGTTGAAGGTAAAATTGAGATAAGTTTTGAAGATATTAAAAGAAGTTATTTAATCCAAATATATATAGTGGTGTAACATCCATAGGTCATCATGCAAGACTTATGCTCAGTGGGTCATTTTCGTTTAACTGATAAGGAAAGCAATTTAAATTTACAATCTTTGTAATAAAGCTGGGTATGCAATACGCCTGAGAGGTAATTATTAACACTAGCAAAGGTTAGATATTGGGAATGACTTCTTAATTATTTAAATATTTAGGGGTCAATGTATATGAGATTTACAATATCTTGTGCTTTATTCAAGTGATGGCGAAGTAAAACGACAAACAATTAATGAACGATCGTTTTCATCGATAACCTGCTTCAACTAAAGCCTAAAACTTACATTATTTTCGGTGGAAAAGGTATGTTATTTGTGTCAATTCATTCTTAAAAAAAACAGCTAATAATCCCAGTTTCCCAGTGCATTCCTCAAGCTAATATTCTATCATCGTTAATAGATAAATAATGTAATAACTAGCTAGAAGAAATATATAAAGGGCGTTCTTGATATTCCGTATGTGAAGGCGTGAAGCTTTTATTATAAATATACTTTATTACTATTCTGCATGCATATTGGATTCAGTTCAGTATTTTTTTCGAAAACGTTGGGATAACTTGTCCTCTGCTATGTGGACGGGCCTATCATACTGTATATTTTTTCTTATGGCCGAACATAAAAAGCCCAAGTATAACACCAAAGATTTCCACGTTCTTCGAGGCACAGTATTATTGTTCTTTTTCTTTTTTTTTTTTCAAGTTTACCATAAACGATCTAATGGCTATGAATTTCTTCAAATAACAGACACTTTCTCTAATAGACACATACGTTAGACCGTTACTTGGCGTCGAGAAAAAAAAGATCAGCCAGCAAAATCAATAAAACTTTCATTGACTAAACATAAGTATCTCCTTATTTTCAGGAAAACAATATCTATAAGTACCATCCTCTTTTACACGTATCAATTTTTACACTCGTATAATTGATCACACATTCTTTACATTTATTATTATTTTTATTTTTTGTAATAAAGAAAATGAGTACGGTTGTGGAGCCTCGCCAGATAGAAGATGAGAAAACCCAGGGAGGAGGAGGATTCGAAGCACCTGAAACAAACGCTTTCGGTCACACATTTAGGTCTAGGACACATACATGCATACATATGATCATATTTTATAACATATAATTACCTCGTAATCTATTTCTAACAGGGACTATGAGAGCAACAGCGAGAGAAAAGACGGCGTGGAGGAGCACTATCGCCTGAACCACATAAATCAGACAATGGAGTACGTAAAGAAGATGAGGGAAGAATACGGAAAATTGGACAAAATTGAAATGAGCATTTGGGAATGCTGCGAACTCCTAAACCAAGTCGTCGACGAGAGCGACCCCGACTTGGACGAGCCTCAGATCGAACACTTGCTGCAAACTGCCGAAGCCATTCGAAAAGATTATCCCGACCAAGATTGGCTTCATTTGACCGCCCTCATCCACGGTAATAATATTACGTTCATCAAAATATTGATGTAAATAAATGATCATATATATGGAATGAATATATAAATTTTGCACAGATCTTGGGAAAGTTCTTACACTTCCTGGCTTTGGGGGGCTGCCTCAGTGGGCTGTTGTGGGCGATACTTATCCTCTCGGTTGTGCTTTCGATGAGTCCATTGTTCATCATAAGGTGTATTATTATTAGACTTATATATCTCTTGTTCTAATATAAGATGTTTAAGAATTTTTTTTTGTAATGATGTTTGTAGTACTTTAGGGAGAACCCTGATTTTAAGAGGGACGAGTACAATACCAAGAATGGGATTTATGAAGAAGGATGTGGTTTGGACAATGTTTACATGTCGTGGGGACATGACGATTACATGCACTTGGTAAGATTGGAAAGCTTAATACTAAGATCATATATAGTGATCATATCTTGAAATGTTCATATAATTTGGTGCGTTTTGGGTTATTATTTTTTTTATGTAGGTTGCCAAGGAAAATGGAAGTACATTACCGCCCCCTGCGATGTTTATCATCCGTTACCACTCTTTTTACCGTAAGCATTCGTCGATTGCGAATTTTACCTTATTTTTTAGTTCCTTTGGGGAAAAACAAATGGAGATTTAATTGACTATTATTCCACACAGCTATGCATAGAGATGGGGCGTATACTCACTTGATGAATGAAGAGGATAGGCAGAACTTGGAGTGGCTTAAGATATTCAAGTATATATATTCCCTCATTTTTCCTTACATTGGTCTGCTATTTTTAGTCTGATTTATTCAATGACATATTTGCAGTAAGTATGATCTGTACAGCAAGAGCAAAGTTCGAGTTGATGTTGAGAAACTGAAGCCATACTATATGTCCCTCATCGACAAGGTTATAACTGTATGATTAGGTTTTAATTAGTTGAGACGACCTAGCAGTTGTAATAATGATTTAATTACGTTGTTAATTATGATTTTGCTGCAGTATTTTCCGGCCAAGCTGAAGTGGTAATTAATTTCCACAGTGAAAAGCGCTATTCTCGCGATGTATGATATGAAGAAAGACACCTACATATTAGCGTCGTGCTTATTAGTTAATCTTTGTAATTTAAGTAAAACTGCATGATGATTAACTGTCTCGTGCCTGTATGTAACTATTTGTAGTAGATAAATAATAATAGTACAACTCATGTATACTATAAGACAAATATTATTACAATTCATAGATAGTTTGCCTGTTAGATGTAATTTGCATTATTCTGATAATACAGATTAGAAATCTTTCCATCAAACTTTGATGCAATCTGACGTGGAATAAATCCTTTATACTCTTTATCTTCTTCATTGCTCCTCGCCATGCAAATCTCTATTAGCTTTCGCATCATCTCATCTTCCTCGTAGTATTTCTGGCTTAAGAGTTCATCCGCTGTTATCCACTGATTATGATCATAAAAAACATATAAATTACTAATCTCCAGCCGTAAATCAAGAAATCGACGAACCATTCATTCAGATTAATAACCTTTGCGTCCTGAATTTCTCTTTCGTCGATATTCTTAATTTGCAAGGAATGTGGCTTGAGCATGCACACGAAGAGCAGATCCGATTTCTCAAAACAAACTTGGTGAACATGCCTTTTTACAAAAAAATAAAATAAAATAGATAATATACATATGGATAAATTGCATTCGAACAATTGAAGGAACTGAAAGTACCTACGTTTTTCAAGTATTACCTGAAAGCCACCAGTTCCATGAATGTCGTTTCTATCTGTTCCGAAAAAATAGATATACATGTGCTTCATTTCATATATTAGATTCCCCATTTCAATATTTTTTGTCATAAAAAAAAAAGAGATAGGGAAGAGAAATTACAATGTGGTAATACAATGTTAGTTACTTACACCAGTTTCTTCTCTCACTTCTCTGACAGCGCCAGAAAACAGTTCCTCGGACTACACAAAAGTCAAACATAAGCCCCCAATATTTTATAATAAACTGTGAACGTGATTGAAAATTCATTTCTGACAAAGATAAACATAATCCTGAAATGATAAAATTTTTAGTGCCTTGTTAATATATCCAGTTGGTAATTTCCAAACTCCACAGCAACTGCAAGAGGACTTCTCTTTCACTACAAGGATCTGAAGTCATAAACAGTTCAATTAGTTCAGGAAAAAAAAAAAAGAAAGCATTATTAACTTAGGAATGACAGTTGTTTATTATCATATAATTGACCTCTTTTTTATCATTGATCACAAATCCAGCGATGCCTATTTGATGTGAAGGGCCTTGTGGTAATAGACAAGGCTCATCCTCCTTTCCCATGGGTATCCAATACGTGAGCATAACATATCCAGGTTCTGCGTGATGGTACATAAATCCCTCCTATCAAATAAACGAAGTTTAAGTGAAATATATTGCTTGCCCACTATGCAACAATTAAGTCATTTAATTACCTCGATGGCTATGGGTACGAGGTTTGATTTATCTTTATAGAGTCTTAGCCACACCCCTTTCTTCCCCTGCATCATCAAAGAGTTTTAGTACCTGTGTCTATATGAAATATTTTCACAATTTTATTCTTCGTCCTTTCGACGTTTACAAGTTAGTAGGTAGAAGAACTTAAACAACCTTAGACTTCCATAAAGACAAAGACCTTCGAAGCATAGATGTGAAAACTTGTGAATTCGAGGGTAAGCTCGTCGAGTCGATGATGATCCCATTGTATTCATCGTTACATGCATTCAATATCTCAATCGACGCATTGCTAGCACAACTAACACTGCTTATTACGTCTTCTTGTGAAAGAACTTGAACAACAACACTTCTTTTCCTGCTATGCACAGCACTATTATTATTCTTTATTCTATGACCAATGTCACATCCTTGTATAGTTGTCCTGACCATCTTCTTCGGTAACAAACCTGATGCTAAGATAGTCAAAGGGTGCATATGATAAAAAAAAAATAAAATTAAAATTATATATGGTGATTGCTTACTCTTGCAAATCGTGATACCATTAGCGTTCTTGATCTTATTATTATATCGTCGGCCTAGAAAAACTGGAAGATAATGATGATGTTGATGAGAGAGTACTGTTTCTGACGCCATTAGTTTTTGTGTATTTGATGCTCGGATGACAGTGAATTTCAACTGAGTCGTGTGTGTTGTGTATATATATGTATGTATAATATATATATATATATATATATATGGAAGAGTAGGGAGTTGGAGAATAAAGATAAGCTTGAAATAATGCAAGAATATTATTATTCCGTTTGTCAAGTTGGAAAACGAGGGTTTTATCAGTAAACGAGCATCTCAAACGAACCAAATATATTATCAATTGCAGATAGAAATATTAGACGGGTGTGTGTAAATGCATTTATATATCAATGAAAGTGAGATCTTATATCCAATTTAAAATGCGGTGTACACTTGCCAGTGTGCCAATAGACAGATTCTGTACTGTCTGCCCACTATTTGGGGATAGGATATATATATATATATATATGTATATTCGGATTATTATTCTTCATGGATAACGAACTCGATGCATCTGTCACATAATTATTCTTTCCTTATTCTTGCCACAAAATTTGTTATTCTTTCCTTATTCTTACCATAATGTTAAATCTAAGCAACCCAATGGGCTAAAGAGTTAGATAGACGAGCCCAGAATGAAATATATGAATATGATCATATATAGTTCTGATTTATCACTTAGTCTTGTAGAGCGAGTCTTTTAATCATATTGCTTAAGCCCATATGTTTCGTAGTTCCATAGAACATACGACATATGTAGACTCATTGCTTATGGACCCAACCATTTGGTCCGAATTGTTATAATAAAAGAAAAAGGATTTTTCCCATCCATGTCTTTGGTTGGTGCGCGCCACACTCCTGTCACGCTCAACTATATTATATATATACATATATATATATATATATATAGAGAGAGAGAGAGAGAGAGAGAGAGAGAGAGAGAGAGAGAGCGCATAGGCATGCAGAGAATGCCAAGTTAATTGATTATTTGAGACATGTGGATCTGTAAAATGGACTAGCATTATAACTACTATTTATATTAATATTTGAAGGGTTAAATTAGTGGTTGACGGGATAAAGAGTTGAAGTTGAAATATACAAGATTCACTTCAGATACAATACCAAAAAAAAAAAAAAAAGATTTGATTTCAATATATATTTAAGCTCGCTTAATATGTACAATTTGATAATATGTATAAAACAGATATAGTAACATATCTGTACTACAATCAAATTTAAAAGCGAGTATGTATCATTTTGAAGTTGACCTCTATATTTCAGAGGACACGCTCGTAGTAGTGACAGGACGATAACATCAGTAAAATGCTGACATCTATATTGTTGATTTTTATTTTATTTTTACTTTCCTAATGTGTCATTGGTAGCAATCATTATTGGGAATACAAATATATCAAAAAACCTTCACCACGTTGCATATTGTGTAATCTACACATAAATACATACTTAAATAAAAAATTACAAATCAGTACCTATGTCAGAAAACTTTACAGATAGGTACCCGACTTACTGTTTGTACCAGTTTATGTGTAAAGACCGTACCTTGTTATGTGTTCATAGGGTACCATGTCACGCCTTTATACGGTACTCTATATGTACCTAAATGTGTTAATACGGCGTACCATTTTCTAAACGTGTTACGTATCACAATACGTTGCTATAGGGTACCTAAATGTGCTAATACGGCATACCTACGGCGGGATCGGGTACTTATGTGCAAAAAATTTATTCTGTTAGGTCCTAGATATAAAAAAATGCCGACAGGTTAAATCTCTTTTATGTATATATTTAATATATATACGACATAAAGTATCTATTTTTCTTTTTACATGCCGAATGCCTTATCTTCCATATATGTCACCGGGGATGACAATACCATAATTAATAAAAATCTCTTGCATGCAAACATTAATAAAAAGAACACATCAACACGTAATAATTACTATGCCGAACATGACTACGCAGGCTTCATTATCCGTTTCTTTTTTTACCTTACATAACGATGATTATTATTAAAAGTGTATGTTCTACTTCTGTTTTGACCATGCATTAACTATCATTACGAAACAAAAATATTGGATGTCAAAGGTTTACAAAGACTAGAAAGAATTAATTTATATTAACAAAATTACGGTTACTAATTAAAAAATATCATAATGGTGCATGTGGCAGAAGAGGGCGATTGCATGTGACGAAAATCTCTCATGTATATTAAGGCGATTTTGTTCGTTGACGAAAGAATATTCAATAGTACTTAGCCCCATATCTTATGCGTCCATTAAAATTTTAGATAATTGTTGTTAAGACAAACAAGAAGGAAAGAAAGCACACTGCATGCTAATGATATATATCTATACATATTAACAATAGACAAATTACTAGATGATGTAAGAAAACGTGGGGACCTATCTAATTATTAGAGACCATGGAGATGGTCCATGTTTACTTAATACGAGTAACTTCATTTGCCTTGCATATCAAGCAATGCTTGTTTGTATTTACATCTCTCTCCGTAATTTCATGATAAAAGCATCATGATCAGCACTCCAAGCTCAAAACCCATGTGACTATTAGCATATTCTTTTCATGATTTTATTTCTTTCCAAGCAGAAATATATTTTTCGAAAGATACAAATAACTGAAGATAATCACATTTTAACCACCGTTCTGTAATTTTATAATCAACCTCTCCAATTCTCCGTAGGTGAGATAAGAAAATCTACGATCTGTAAGAATTAAGTAACTTGTCTTGCTAATGTTATGCATTGAGTGTATAACTAAACAGCTAAGGCTGGCTAACTTTTTCTTTACCAATCAAGAAGACTCTTGAGACTATACAAAGCTTAGTAGGCGATCAGTATTCTCATCTTAGAGCGCCTTCGCTTTATCTATTTATTCAATAAACAAACAGTAATTAATCTCTCTCTCTCTCTCTCTCTGAGTATACATGAGATGAGATGAGGCCGTGAGCTTAAATTAGCAAAGACATAAAGGTAACATATAGTTTAACTTTACCTTTATATGTAACTCTAAACCTGGGCTTATTTCAGTTAAAGCAAGCGTAAATTCTGCTGTATGTTGTGTCTTTTCTGAGTTGAAGCTGGTTTTGCTTCGGACACACACACACCGCTTCACAGATATGTATTTATCCTCTTTTAGGTTTTGATCATCTCTTTCGAGTTTCTTTTTCATTCATTTATCTTCTTCAAGAAAAAGATAAAATTCAGAAATATTGGAGTTTTGCTCAAGGACGCAACAGTTTTTGATGTGTATAGCAATGCGCTGCACACGTGTCGTGCCAATAATTTACTTCTCATGTTATGCACACAGTACTATGAGCCCATAAGAAAAATCGATTGGTTCCCTTTATTTCCTTTTTTCTGCATATATATCTAATATATATGCGTATGTATATATACAATACATATATCATCTCTTCGTAAGGGCAATACTTGGTTCGTTTTCTGTTTCCTCAGGAAATAATATACTTTCTTGGTGGGAAGCACTGTGGAGATATACCAGAGATGAAGAAACCTCAGATTGAACAAATCGAGAAACTGAGATTAGAGTTTTCCAAGATTATTACAACGTTTTAGGGTTGTGTGAAAATAAAGAGATAGATAGAGAAAGGCCCGTTTGGTCTGTGCCATGAATCAGAATACTCAGCAAGGATCTATAAGTAGCTCTGATCTCATCGATGCAAAGCTTGAGGAGCATAAACTATGTGGATCCAAACACTGCCCTGGTTGCGGCCATAAGCTCGAAACAAAACCGGTCTGTAGGATCTTCAGTAAAATGAAAATTCCCTTTATGATTGATATTATTCTTGCCTTAGTTCGCAAGATAAATTTTTTTTTTTGCTGTCAAAGAATCAGTTTTTTTCTTAAAAGATAATAAGGTTAATATGCTTCCTGCCAAACCCTTTTCACATTGCATAAAGAAAAGTAAACATCTGTATTTACATGGTTCAAATATTCCTCTCTAATAGTCTTTCATCTTCTCCGAGCTTTTTACTAATTTGCTGCTTTTGCTGTCTCTTTATTTGTTTTTCTTTTCTGATTGATTGTTTTTTATTTTACTACAGGACTGGGTCGGTTTACCCGCCGGAGTTAAGTTTGACCCGACTGACCAAGAGCTGATAGAACACCTCGAAGCTAAGGTAAAAGCAAAAGAATCAAAGTCACACCCTTTGATCGATGGTTTCATACCTACCATTGAAGGTGAAGATGGGATTTGTTATACACATCCTGAAAAACTTCCAGGTAAGAATTTAATTTAAATACGATTGATGGTATTACGACCATATGTTACTTATTTCAACAAGTTAGGTCCAAGCATATATGATCCTCTTTTTTCCTCGGAAGATAGAACAACCACAAGAAAAAGAAATGGAGTTATCCATCTAGGGTTTTCTCTCCTTAATAATATATAAGTCATGCATTTGATGCACCTAACTTTGATTTTAATTACACATCCATTATATCATTTTGTACCTTTTTATCTTTCTCAGGTGTAACAAGAGATGGACTGAGCAGGCACTTTTTCCACAGGCCCTCCAAAGCTTATACGACTGGGACACGAAAGAGAAGAAAGATTCAGACAGAAACCGATCTACAAGGCGGGGACACAAGGTGGCACAAGACTGGGAAAACTAGGCCAGTCATGGTGAATGGAAGGCAAAAAGGTTGTAAGAAGATATTGGTTCTCTACACGAATTTCGGCAAGAATCGAAAGCCCGAGAAGACGAATTGGGTGATGCATCAGTACCATTTAGGACAGAATGAAGAAGAGAAAGAAGGAGAGCTTGTAGTGTCCAAGATCTTCTATCAGACTCAGCCCAGACAAAGCCTGAATAGTAATAATTCTGCTGCTGTTAGTGCGTCGGGGGGCGAAGGAAGTGGAAGCTGTTCTTCGTCGAAGGAAATTATTACGCAAACGGATGATTTTTCTGGCGTCCCAGCTTTGAATAATGTCTGTGCACCTCATCCTATTATTCCCAGTTATAGCGTTTCTTTGGATCATCATCACCATATTCAGCAGCAGCAGCAAATGAAGGTTGATAGCTTTGCAAGCTATCTACCTTTTGGGAAAACTTTTCACGAGGTATATTGTGCTCTTTACTGAATTTGATTTATTGCTTCAGCAGAAAGAAAACATAATATAATGCTGAAAACCATCTTACACTTTCTTGATAAGAGCATATTGCTTGCCAAAGGGACTTGTCATCTAAATTAGATTAATCTGTCCTGTAATATTGAAGGCTGGGCATATGGAGAATGTTGGAGAGGCTTCAAGCAACATTGTCACGTGCCAAGCACATGATCATCAGATGATTATGGGCCATGAAGATCATCATCATCATCGTCAACAGCAACAACAGCATCAAATGGCATATCATATCAATAGGCCTTCATATTCCATCTCAAATGTTGTCTCAGTACATCATCATCACAGTCCTATGATGATCGAGGAAGCTGATAACTCATTTCATGTCCCTAAAATCATGCAGATACCAAATCCACACTTTCAGGTATGCTTACTTTGGTCGATTTTTTATGTAAAATTTCATGTGGTTTTCCGCTACGAATAAGTGTTAATACGTACATGCATGTGATCATAGTACAAAAGCTCCAATCAAGTTTTTTTTTTGGGTGGGAAAGACCCAATTATGACAACTATGTTTCGAGTCAAATTTCAATGAAAACAGACGTGAGCTTTTTGTTATATCTGTTATCCATTATATAAGTTGCCCTTTTCTAGTTCTTCACATGGAAGCATGATCCGCGGCCATTTTATGTTTTGCACAGTGCTTACAAAGTAATTATGGTAGCCCTCATGTTTTTCAGACAATACATGATCATCATATAAATGATTGTGCTATTCATGTCTTAAGGTTTTTATAATATATAACATATAATTAAAAGGCTGTTATTTATTATATTTTATATTTTATTTGGGCAGCATGAGCAGCAACATAAAGTGGAAGGAAGGTCTGCGTCTGGCTTGGAAGAACTAATCATGGGATGCACCTCAACTCACGACACTAATAAACAAGTATGTTTATATATTAATTACGTATATTATTACAATCATAAAACCTTGCGGTTATTTCATTACCTATACTGGAAAACCTACTTTAATTTTCTTTCTGAAAGAGTACTAAAGCATTATACTTTATTATGATAAATATAAGTAACTAGTGAAGGAAACTTATAGTAATATCAGAATATGCCCATGAGACATATAATACAATAAAGACCGTACTTATTTAAACGCGTAACTTAGGGGAATCCTAGGTTGGAAATGGAACAAATAAGATAGTTTTATTATGAATTAGGTTGGAAATTAGTAGTAGGTTGTTTGGTAAATAGTAGTTTCATCTCATTATTTGAAATTCTCTTGTTATCTTCATCTTTATTCTATAGAAATATAATGTTTTTCCTATCCTATTTAAAACTATTATATTACTACTAGGATTCATCGTCCATAGTGGCAAATAATAATCCTCAGCAAGAAGCAGAATGGTTGAAATACTCCACATTTTGGCCCGACCCGGATCACAACCCGGATCATAATGGATAGAATGAAAGGTACAAATTGTCAAAAGGAAGAAGAGACAAACTCATTACAGTGGCAATCATTACCACATGAAGAAGGTTCTTTTCAAGCAAGGCTAAGTTATGTGTATATTAGGGACCATATATCAACTTGTTTGTCCCTTTTGAGCTCTGAAATCAAGGCTATGGTCCTAAAATCTCGTGGGCTAGATCCAAACATGCATGTTGGAAAAGCAAAGCAAGAAGAAGAAAGAAGC
Source organism: Craterostigma plantagineum (assembly GCA_027422505.1). Classification (NCBI taxonomy): domain Eukaryota; kingdom Viridiplantae; phylum Streptophyta; class Magnoliopsida; order Lamiales; family Linderniaceae; genus Craterostigma; species Craterostigma plantagineum. Next base: position 12,871,083 of record JAPQWV010000028.1, read on the forward strand.
ATAAAGAAAGAAAAGAAGAAAATACATATAAAGAAAAAGGAAAAGAAAGAAATGCTTGGCCCTAAATCCAAGTTCTTTAATTTTGTCCTAGATAATCATCACTGGGATGATTACAAGACGATGTGTTTATTCTGAAGTTTTTTATTTTATTTTTTCTGTATTTATGATTTGCTTCATTGAATGTAACATTGTCTTTTCAAAAACCAATGGGCGTACGCCAAGATATTAAACCCAACATGCAGTTCTGTTAATTGTTTGTCTTTATATATATATATAATATATATATATATATATATATGTATTTTTCAAAATTGCTTGCTTGTATTAAATTACTCAAGTGAGAACAAATATCAAATTGTGAGAAGAAATAATGAAATACTTCAAATGGGGATAAACTAACTTGAAGCATAATACAAAATAGAAAAGAAGAACGAGAAGTCCCGTTCAACCCATAAAAGCTGAGAAATCCAAATCTTCGGCTTTATGGAAGAATAATTAGTAATACGATATTCGGATTCGCAAAGGAATTATTTTTAGTGTTGTGAGGAATATTACCCTCAATTATATGCTTCTCCTTTATCTCAGTAATAAAGAAATAATTAATACATACACCCTTTTCCGCTCTATCTCATCTTTATTAATCAAATGGATTTGTTGGAAAAGAACTCTACCTAGGATTCCAACAAATATACTCAAGAAAATACAATGTATGTAGTATAATGAAAAAATATGCAACTTTGGTTAATCACATTAATTCAAAGGCAACCCATAAATGGGCCGATCTATAACTCTTTACGGATGGAAGCCCAATGTTTAAGCCCAATAAAACGGTTAATAGTCTGAAAAGAGTTTAGGCCCAAACGTTATCAGCCCATCAAAGGAGAGCGCATGCACCATATAACTCCTTTCCATAATTTTGCATGAAATACTGTGGCTACACTATTTTGCAGCTTTTATTTTATTTTTTCCTTTTATTTTCTCTGAATATTAGATGACATTATTTATGCCATGCTATCTTGGTCTTATGGTAAATTAATATTCAAACCAGGAGATGAAATGATATTATATAAGTTGCAAATTAAAAAAAAAAAAAAAACCTATTCTTTAGTTTAACCCCACAGCACCATCTTTCGCTATCAATGCATCAAACCTAACTTTCCTTACAAACACATAAGAGGAAACGCAGCATCAAATATGCATCAGACGACAAACCCTCACATTTCACTACTACGAACATGGACAATAACCTTAGCTGTCTAACTCTTGCATTATTGCATCTCCTCCTCTCCATAACCGTCGCGGAATCTGCTCTAGCAGCCGGCGGAGGCGTCGGCATTGGCATTGGCGGTGGCTACGGAGGCTCCGGCGGCGTCTGGATTGGCGGCGGCGGAGGAGGAGGCGGCGGCGGAGGTGGTTTTAACTCTCCGAACACTCCCACTGGTTCAGACACGTCGAAGCTTTCGAGGGCTTACACAGCTCTTCAAGCATGGAAACTATCCATAACTGACGACCCACAAGGGATTACAAAGACATGGGTCGGCCCCAATGTGTGTTCTTACAAGGGAATCTTCTGCTCAGACACTCACGATGTGTTTGGAAATCCAACGGGGAAGACCGTAGCTGCTGTGGATCTAAACCATGGTTACATACAAGGCGTTCTTGTTAAAGAGCTCTCTTTCCTCACAGATTTATCAATCTTTCACCTCAACTCCAACAGATTCAGCGGCACTATACCTCCATCCTTCAGAGAACTTTCTTCTCTTACAGAGTTAGACCTAAGCAACAACAAATTCTCAGGGCCATTTCCACAGACTGTCCTCTACATACCAAACCTCGTCTACTTAGACCTCAGATTCAACAGTTTCTCAGGCCCCATTCCTCAAGATCTGTTCGACAAGAAGCTAGACGCCGTCTTCCTCAACAACAATCTCTTAACAGGCGAGCTCCCTGAGAATTTAGGCAACTCACCAGCTTCAGTGATCAACTTAGCTAACAATAAGTTCTCTGGGACTATACCCATGAGCTTGAGCTACATGGGTATTAAGGAAATATTGTTCTTGAACAATCAGCTCACTGGTTGCATACCTGAAGGTGTCGGAATGTGGAGCGATTTACAAGTCTTGGACGTGAGTTTCAACTCACTGCAAGGCCATTTGCCAGACTCTATTTCGTGCTTGAGCGACATTCAAGTTCTCAACTTTGCGCACAATAGGCTATCGGGGGTTTTGCCAGATTTGGTCTGCACTCTGAGGAGCCTCGTGAATCTGACCGTTGCGGCCAATTTCTTCTCTGGGTTCGGACAGGAATGTGGAGATAAATCGAATCTAGGGTTCGATTTCTCCTTCAATTGCATTCCCGGGAAACAGATGCAGAGGCCCGAACAAGATTGCTCAGCGAGTCCCGGCGGCGGATTGAGCTGTATGAGGATCCCATCGCCGGCGAAGCCGCTGGTCTGCGGCGCATCGATTGGGGTTGAGGTCGGAGTTGGAGTAGAGATCGGTGTAAATCCAATTCCATGAAGGAAAAAAAAAATTAATGTACGTAAAAATGAAAAAAAAAAAGAAATATAATTTTCAACCGTTCAACATGGTGGGGTATTACCCGTTGATGTTAAGGGGGCTACATGTTGTGACTTGTGAGTGACCATTGTTTTTTTCTTCTTTCTTTCTTTTTTCTTTTCCCCTCTGCTTTGTGGAAGAAGATGATAGCTGTGGCTCATTAATTGCAGTCCATGCCAGGGAAGTCAATCATTTTCAATTTTCATTCGCCTTTTCTTCTTTCTTTTTCTTGAAAATTGATTAGTTTAATTTAGTTTCCGCTCGTGAGTGTACCATAAGTACTACCAGGGGACAAAATTTGCTTTGCCTATAAGATTTGCATAGATGGAAGAGAGAGAGTAATAACAAGTCTTGAAACAGTTGAATGATTTGTGGGTTGGGAGTGGGACTTTACCCCACATGGTAATGTTTTGTCCAATTGATTGCATTATTTCGTTCGTTTTCACCATTATTGCAAACGCACCGCGTGTTCACAGTTTCGACGAGCATGTAATAAATAAATAATTTGATCCCAAAGGGAAGAGACAATACACACACTAAAAGTCTAAAAGCTGCGTATTCTTCAAGAGTCGGACATATGCCCATATAAATGAAGAATAATGTCTGAAATAATTGAGGAAGCCAATGGTGAGCCTAGCTAGCTAGCTTAGGGAACGAAGTATAAGGGGTTTGGCAGTTTGAAAGATCGCCTGGCAACAGCAAAACCAGTCAAGTCACTCCATTGATCTCCCGAACTTCCATAGATAACGTAGCCGTCGTCTTCAATCTCCTTTCTCTTCTCAGATTTGTATATGGTGGCTGCCTTGCCTTGATCTGAGGATCCCCTGTTTCAATAAAAGAACAAAGCATAACCTACTCATTCTTTTTACATCAAATTCAGGGCACAAGATATATGTGATTTACCTCAAGATAAGCCTTTTCCAGTTACTGTATCCAGCAGATTGAAGATTACTTTCTGTGAAATTCCTTTGATACTCATCCCTTCCAGTTAATAAAAATATAGTGAATCCAAGTTTCTGAAACTCATTGTACAATCTCAAACTTGAAGGTAGAACAGTAGCCTTAGCCAAAACAACCCAAGAATTCCAGGTTGTTTGGTCGAATGTCTCTGACCTGCGGCGCCAAAAGAACATTCAAACGATCAAATAGGCATTGCCCGTTAGAATCAACTCAAGTCATCGAAGTTTACAGAATAAAAAAAGTCAGTGTAACTCTTCTAACGCACTTTACTGACGACCATTTCTTGTAGATTCACCTAGTAAAGCAACCTCATTTTGAAGCTTACTTGAAATATAGTACCCTAAGATATTGATCAGAGTTAGAAAATACCCTCCTCCACAGCATCATCAATCCTTAATCATGAATGCAAAGCTAAAACTGTAGTGTGCACCTCAAGAATGAGGAGCAAAAGAAAAATTTACCAACAAATTTCTTTATAAAGTAAGCAAGAAGGTCCCAGAAATTATCGCTAACATCATGTTTCTTTCTGAGAAAGAATACCAATTGATCAATTTGGTTGCAGTGTCTCATCTTATTTGCATACACCATTTACGAATTGACTATACCACAAATGTGAGAAGGTACATTACCTCCAGCAACAAACCTCAATACCATGACCAACTGTTCAATATAACTTGGATCGACAATGCCATTTACAACAAGAAGAAGCTCTCACTAACGCCATTTAAATCTACTTCAGATAGGAAAAAGGGGGAAACTAAAGAAAGCAGTAACAACACGCAAGTCCCAACTTTACCCGTATCCATGATCGGCATAGTAAGGCACATTGGACAGCAAAGTCTCGTCAACGTCGAAAACCCAAGCCATCTTCCCATTAAGCTTCTCCTCCGCCGCGACGCCGGCGGCGTAAGCGATCGAACTTTCCGCAACAGCATCGGAATCGATGGAGTAGCGCTCGCCGGAAACGTAGTCTCTGACGAAGTCAACGCACCTAGGCGAAACTTGCTCCCATTTCCCGGCATCGTTGGTCTCCACCGTGAACCTCCACGCTTCGCAGTACAGGTCAAGGCCGGCGGCCGTGCGACGGTCCAACACCGATCTGATGAGCTGAGATGCCGATGTGGCCTTGGGATTTGCGAAAACGACAGTGAAGAGTGGGATCAGTACGAACCACATCTTCATATTCAACAAGCGAAGCAATGATTGGATGGACAAGTGAATTGTACAGTGCTACTGATAAATAAGAAAAGAAATGAGATAGATGCTTTTATATTTTTAAATTATATCTATTGCAAAATATATATTAAATATATCTAACATCCGAATTTCTTTCACACGGTTTGTAAAAACAATTTAGCAATACCCATCTTATTGATAGTATCAATTCTATATCGTTATTAAAATATATAAAGATTGTACGTGTTTTTTTTTTTTAGAACCTTTTTTCTTACACGCATTCTCTTAATAATTTATTCTTTCATATTTTATTTATGAGGCCATTAGACAATCATAATATAACAACTAATATACTTCCATTGCTTGCCTAAGACGTGCTGTCACGTTTATTTATTAAAGTGAACCATATTCCAATCTGTCGTGGACAATATCATCTATCTATTAATCATCGTGAATTCTAGAAAATTTGGGAAGAGAATGGCTTTTACTGTTTATATTAGCTTTTGATTTATTTGATTATTTAGTTTTTTATTCAATATTTTTCTAAGAATTTAGTGTGATCGAATCGAATATGGCATGGTGACAAATGTAAGAAATAGGGGAAAACATTCTCAGGGCAAAATAGGTATTTTATGTGCTGAATGGTTCTGACCGCAAGCATAAAAGCGAGAGAAGATGGCACTATTGATTTCCGTTGATTTCACGCTGTCTTCAAATAGTCCTCATTCACTCGTCAACTTGAGTCATCGTCTTTCTTGGATTATTATCGAGGATCGAAAAGATGTCGTGGCAATCGTACATCGACGATCATTTGATGGCAGATATAGACGGAAACCACCTCTCCGCCGCCGCAATCGTCGGGCACGACGGCAGCGTCTGGGCTCAGAGCACCGACTTCCCTCAGGTATCAAGCTTTTTCCTCAAGGATCTGATATACCTTGTGCTTCCGATTGGATAGATCCGTTATTTTGTTGCTTAAATCGTCATTTTATCTGGCCTCGGACTGGTTTGAGTCGATTCATTTAGATCGATTATTCTGTTGCTTTTACTCAGCTTTTTGTCGATTCGACTTGTCTTCTTCTTCTGGCCGTTACAATTAATGGCCTAGCTCGTAATTTTTTTATTCCATGTTCATGTTGGTTATTAGCTAGAAAGTTACTGCTGTTCTAGATTTACCAATTTCTTTAAGGGCTTACTTCCATTCTCTGATCGTGCTTCCTAATTAGTGATCTTGATTTGTTTGATGGTCATTCTCAATGGTGGTGCAGCTGAAGCCCGAGGAGGTTAGCGGTATCATGTCTGACTTTGAGAATCCCGGCACTTTAGCTCCTACTGGATTGTATATTGGTGGCACCAAGTATATGGTGATTCAGGGCGAGCCAGGAGCCGTTATTCGAGGGAAGAAGGTATTATCATGGTCTGATTAATGTTTCTTTAGATTATTTCCTTGATCGTTACCTAGGAGTATCCTTTAGAATTTTTTGGCAGAAGACACTGTTAATTTGTATACCATATTACAGAATTGATTATGATGACTGCAACAATTAGAATAGGGTGTTTAATTGGGTGCCAATTATAATGAAAGTTTCACTTTGAAATCTTGTTTTAATTGATTGAAATTTTGGTCATAGGGAGCTGGTGGTGTTACTGTGAAAAAGACCAATCTGGCCTTGATCATTGGCATCTACGACGAACCAATGACTCCAGGACAATGCAACATGGTCGTTGAGAGGATTGGTGATTATCTCTTCGAGCAAGGTCTTTAATTTCTTGGTGAGCTTTTATCTCATTACAATTCCTTCCAATCTGGGAATTTCTTAGGACATTTGAGCTTATAACCTTGTCATTTCTTGCCCATTTTGGTCAAACTTCTTGCAGCGTTGTTTGCCCCTATAATATAAGGTGTTTGGTATTTTGGGTCGTCGATATCAACTGGACAAGAGATTGGTCCTATTCCTGTGTTCTTCTCCTTTTCTTCTTGTAATGGCTTTTGAGGATTGTTGTTATTATGATTTGCTGTGAGTAAAGATTGTATCTTTGGTTGATTGATGGTCTGATTTTATAGACATATATTATATACATATTGATTACAAAAATGGAATTGGCACTGAATATCTTCTTCGGTTTCTCCCTCGTCTCTGCAATTTGCATTTCATCTGGTTTAAGGTCCTCTGTTTCCTTGACGAAACTAAGCTATATGCCCGTTTACTAATGAAAAATTAGCTTTTTACCCTCATTTTATTAGAGCATGATAATAATAAAACAAAAGAAACATATTTCAAATTATTATTATTATTATATCCTGATCCATTCAGAACCATCGATGAATGTTAGAGAAATAAAAGGCTTAGCCTCTTCATCGGTTAATTCTCTTGACCATGATACTCTTCCAGCAAAGTTTGCCCCTGGGCCTGTGCACTTGTACTGCCCGTAGAATACAGTCCTAACAACACAAACAAACAAATTCATTTAAGCACTCATCAAATCAAACAATATATAGCAATAAATCGATCTTAACATTTGAGTATGGAGAGGACAATTGAAATCAAGATTAACATGTAAAAGAAAACAAAAACAGAGTACAATCCTTTAAAAAAGACGTTATGGACCTAAACCCCTAACTTACTTGCTTCTTTAACAAATGCACTTCATTCATATGTGGGGTGGGTTTAATCGACAGTTAGTTATGTGTGTGCATTCCATGTAGATCAATCACTAGTTGAGTTGGACAAAAAACATATACGGACAACACTAGCGAATCACTCGATAAGCTTCTTTATTGCAACAGATAACGAAAAATAAACGAAATAGGCTTAAAAGGACAAGTGGAAAATGAAGATGCTCGGACGCAAGAACCTACTAGATCCCATTAAACTCGAACTTTTTTCCATTTTGGTCTTTACTGAAATAAAGTAACATTTTATTTTATGCATGATGGGAAATATATACATATGTATGAGCCTAAATTATAGAATGGTATGTAGTAGAGGTGACGGCACCGTCCCACGCCTATAGGTCAATTTGTGGCCACTCAATTTTGCTATCTATGTTCTTTTCCCTAAAACTAAACCTAGAAATACATGAAATGAAATAAAACTAAAGGCAAAAAAAAAAGGTTAATCATCATCATCGTCAACTTACATTTCTCTAGAGGGATCGCCCCAATTATACCAACCCTTTGGTATTATGATATTGTCCATGTAAGTGTAGGCAAAGACCACCCTTGAAAATGGACCCCAAGCCCTTCCAAGGTACAATGCGCCGGAGCCCGTGACTTTGCAGCTCACGAACGAAAAACCACTGTCATCTAATATGCTGCTCCTCCCTTGCGCTGTCACCGCACCTATGATTGGTGCTATTGCGTGTACGTGGCAATTCTAGCCCCCAATAAACAAATATATATTCTTAACATAGTTTATTATCATATGAATGAATAAAATGGTTGCTTTGCTTTGCTGCGTTTGCATTGCACATACCTCGAACAAGGAGAGCCCATTTCCAAAGATGAAGTCCACTGATCCCTCGATATAGCAATCCTTGTAATAATGCCTTCCCAAGTGGTCGTAGAGGGTGTCTTGCGCGCCCAAGAATTTGCACCCAATGAACGCCGCCGTGTCGGCTGATATTCTAAATGCCACCGCCTGCTTTCCAACTGCTCCCGGCGCTGGAACTGGGGTTGTGTTCTATAATACACGTACATATTACATACATATATGTGTATGTAGTAATAATGGGCTGTAATACTCTAAGGTGTGGCTGCTACAAAGGGGATTCATATAATCATAGGTTATGTTATTAAGGCGTATCTAACCTTGAAAGTGATGTTCTTGGCTATAAAGTAGGGTGAGTTGACTGCGAACGTGGCTGAGCCATAGGTGCCGAGAGGCTGGCCTTTGGGACCAAGTGTCTGAGCCGTGTCTCCCCATTGAACTATGGTTTTGTCTGCGCCTCCGCCTTCTATCGTCACGTACGATTTGTAAGTAGGTATTGTCACTTTCTCCCTGCGAATTTTATATGTAATAACGAGAAAAGGCTTGAAATTTGTTGTAAGAGATACGTGAAAAGACGTTTTCCTGAAACAAAGCTTTTCCTCTCTCTCTCTCTAAATGGACCAAGTATCAAATTCAGGCAACATAGTAAGTTGCTTGTGGACGCACACATATGCTCGTGGTGTACTCTCGCTCGAATGATGAAACATGAACTTATTTGGTTTATTACTTACGTGTATACGCCTGCGTGGACTCTGATCAGAACTCTAACAAGGTTGACTTCGGGGAGAGAGTCAACGGCGTCTTGAATAGACGTGAAGTCACCGTACGCCGGATTCTTGTCGACGGTGAGCATGTAAGAAGGAGAAACCTTATTCTCAGCATTCTTGAACACAGAATGCTTTAAGCTCCCAACGAAGTCGACCCACTTCATGAACTGCTCTTCTGAGTACTCAACTTCCGTCATGTTTACAGTCCACTGCGTCGTCTCTTTGCCGGCGGCCGGCGCCATACCTTTTGTGTGGTGGCGACACGTCACGCACTTCACGACAAGGACAAGCATAGATACTGTAATAGTGATAATTAGTCGTCTCTTCGGTGAATGGGACATTTTCTCTTTCTTTCTTTCTTAGGATGATGATGACTTTCTTTGGGTGGTGGTGAAGAAGAATTTCGAGAAATGGGAATGTTTTAGAGAAGTTGTTTGGAAAGTTGCTGAAACTCGTTTAAGTTATATAGTTGAGAGGGACTTTTCTTTTCATCATGGATAATAAACACATTTTAATAAAAAGGGAAACTTTTTTAAAAAAAATTCTGTTCCAACAACAATAATATTATAAGGAATGTGGCTATATCTTGTTTGTGTTATAAAGTATATGAGAGGTCACGGGTGCTTCCAACTGACATTTATATGTATATTTGTTTACGTGTATGTATGTCCAAGAGAGAGAGAAGAGGAAAGGTTCACAAGGAAAACAATGTAGGCCACAAATACCTTCAAGAAAATGCAGCTTTTCTTTTGGATTATTATATACTTCGTATGATGTCAATTTTTAGGTTGTTGTTACCCGTGAGTATGTATGTTAATGTGTGTGTCCGTCTTTGTTTTTGTCTGAAGGCAAGACATATGCGATCGAGCAAAGCGACGATATGCTTCACCTTCACATTCTTCACTCTCTTTCAATTTAAAAAAATAACCAAGAAAATGGAACCCTTTTCTGACTCACTCATGATGAGTGGTATAACTGTCAATCGAAAGGTCATTATTGATTAATTATAACTTTTTGCTTGCATTTCGACTAATATACTTCTGTTGCACCAAATCTATAATTTCGCAACCTTACATACAAAACGTAAAGATTCAGTTCTACTGTGTATCTGATCTCCACATACCTAACTACATTATACAGTTTTAGTTTATCATACGACTGAATCGAAGACACTACTGTCATCATCATCATCATCATCATCACAGTCCTTCGTAGACTTCCTCTGCTTCTTAGAACCTTCTAGAAGAGGAGCAACGTCGTACTCAACTCTGCCCATGACCATCTTCTTCTCATCGTACGCCAACTTCTCGCCACACCTTAGCAATATCTGAAGAACATCTTTAATCTCAGGCCTGCTCGAAGGATAAGTGCTAGTGCATAGCAGCCCAAGCTTGAACACAGTGCTTACGTCTTCCACGTAATAAATATCCCTAACTTCCTCGTCCATTGCATCGATGATCGCCTTTCCTTCCCTAACATGGCGCCAAGCCCACTCTGAAAGCGACGATCGTTCGTCCCCATTGTGTGCCTCTCTCCCAGTTATCAATTCCAAAAGGATCACCCCGAAACTGTATACATCGATCTTCTCGTTCACTTGCCTCGTTTGTGCGTACTCTTGAAAAAAAAAATAACGAACGATTTCGCCGCGTTAGAACAAAGGTTGTATTATGGATACCGAATTGGGGAAACTGTAATGGATGGGACTCATTTATTACCTGGAGCCATGTAGCCGAAGGAACCTGCGATAACAGACATGGTATTGGGCTCGCCTTGTCTGATCAACATCCTTGCTAGCCCGAAATCGGCGATCTTTGCGTTGAAATCAGAATCCAAGAGAATGTTGCTCGATTTCAGATCGCGGTGAATGATTGGAGGAGAGCAGTGATGATGAAGATAGCAAAGCCCTTTAGCTGCTCCTATGGCGATTTGCAGCCTCTTGGGCCAATTCAAAGCCATGTGATTCGTCGAGGGTTTTCCTCTTCGAGGAATCCATTGGTCCAAGCTTCGGTTCTCCATGTATTCGTAGACGAGCAGCTTCGATCGCTCGCTCGATATGCAGCAGAGAAGTTTCACTATGTTGGAATGTCTTACACTGCCCAGAATCTTGACTTCTGCAAGGAACTCTTTTTCGACCCTCTGATCTAAGTTTGCGCCGCTCCATATCTTCTTGACGGCGACGGATTTGCCCGAACGGGTCAGACGGGCTTGGTAGACCTGACCCGACCCGCCTTTCCCTATCAGGTTTTCGTCGTTCAGTCCGGACAAGATCTCTGCTTCGGTGAAGTTCAGCCTCTGAAACGAAGTGAGCTTCCAATTCGTGTCTACACTGTGTTTTATCCGTCTGTGATTTCTCCAAACGTAGACGGCGTACAAAACTGCTGCTACTAAAACTGCTGCTGCAATGCTCGAGAGGATGGCGAGGAGAGACTTACCTCTGCCCGATTTTCGAGCCTTTGCGCTGCTACAGCTTCTGATTTCAGACAATGAATTGTCAGAACAGAGGCTTGGATTGTTCAAGAAGCTCTTGTCGAAAGCTGCGTTGTCGTACTCAGATGGGATCTTCCCCGACAGTTTGTTGTCCGAAAGATTCAGCGAAGTAAGCCTCTGCTGATTGATCTGCAAAGGGATCTGCCCAGATAGCTCGTTCATCGACAGATCCAAGAACGAAAGACGAGGAAGAAGCACAAGTGATGCTGGGATTTCGCCGGAGAGCTTGTTATTACTCAGAGTCAAGGTTGTAAGAGACTTCCACGATATGATATTCGACGGAATCTCACCCGAGAATCGATTGCCATCGAGCAAAAGCGTCTCCAACGAAGGAAGGGCAGTCAATTCTTGAGGTATCGATCCTTCGAACATGTTGTTGCTCGCCTTAAACACTGTTAATTTCTGCCATGAAGAAAGTTCAGTAGGGATGGGACCTGAGAACTTGTTCTTCATCAGCTCAAGCGTGGACAATCCCAGGCCTATTTTACTCGGCAGCTGACCTGTAAAAGCGTTATTGCTAACCATCAACCAAGTTAAATTCGTCGCCGTCCATAATCCACCTGGGATTTGGCCGGAGAGCTGATTGTCATGGATGCGCACGATCTGCAAGCTGTTGCAGTCGTTGAAATCTTCGGGCAGTTCGCCGGTCAGTCGGTTATCGAAGGTTATGACGCCGATCAAAACCTTGTTCTGACATAAAAACCTAGGAATCTGGCCTGTGAATTGGTTATCAGAGACTTGGAATTCTCTGAGCATCGAGTATCGGCCGAAGTCAGGGGGCAATACGCCGGTGAGATTATTGCTGAACAATCGGACGTCTTCAAGGGCCGGCAATCTGCCTATACTCTGAGGTACTTCGCCGGATAATTGATTGAAGAACAGAGCCAAACCAGTGAGGCTCGTGAGATTTCCGAAATCCTCAGGGATTGGACCGGTCAATGAGTTGTTGGAAAGATCAAGGACCTGCAAATTTAGGGTTTTGACCGTCTGAGGAATTGGGCCAGATAATCTGTTCTTGTACAGAAACAATTGGGTTACGTTCTGCAGAAGAAAGAGGCTGTTGGGAATTTTCCCAGTCAAGCTATTTACGGACAAATCGAGGGATTCAAGGGCGGCCATATCTCCGACGTTGTCTGGGATTTCTCCGATCAAATTCGTCTGAGTCATCCATAGATACTTGAGCTTCTTCATCTTCGTGAAACTCTTCGGAATCGGCTGGGGCGAGAATCCGTTGCTGCTCAACACGAGTTTCTGAAGATTGTACAAATTTCCCATTTCTTCTGGGAAAGAGCCGTTGAACAAGTTCGCCGTCAGCTCTAACGAAACGAGGCTCGTCAAGTTCCCTACGGTCGCCGGAATATCGTTGCTGAAGTTATTAGCAGCCAAGCTCAAGAACGAAAGCTGGCGCGGGAGGCGGTCGATGTCCTCCGGCAACGCGCCGGTGAAGACGTTCTGGGAAAGGTCGAGGTATTGGAGGTTAGAGCAGCCGTAGAAAGCCGTCGGAAAAGAACCTTCGAAGTAGTTCAACTGAAAATCGACATGCGTGAGGTTGCTGAGGTCGCAAACGAAGGATGGAATCGGCCCAGAAATGTTTAGGTTGATTAGTTCGAGCTTTGTGACGAACCCATTGGTGCACTCAACCTCCGGCCATGAGCAGTGGCTCGACGACGGCGACCAGTGGCTGAGCGGCGGTGGGTCCGACCAGAACTGTTTGAGCTTGAGGAGAGTGGACAGTTCTTTGTTGTCTGCGTTCTGTGTGTTCACATTGAAGGGACGTAGGATCAAGAGGAAGACGATGATGTAATGAAACGTTGGTGAGGTCATTTCTTGATGGGCTATAGCATGGATATGGAAATTGGAAGGTTGATTAATGCTCTTTCTATCGTCGAAGGAAGGAATTGTTATGTAAATGAAGGTCTCATCATCGTTATCATTAGCAACAGCATCACGTTGACTTTGACTATCATCGTTGGAAGCTTCAAGCCTCTTCTATGTTGGGTGGTTGAGTTGAGTGTTTGCTTTCTCGAGATTTATTTTGAATTTTATATTTCTTTTTCCGCGCGTGCCTTTCTAGAAGACGTCTGTTTCAGAGTTTATTATATGTTTGTTGCATATCATTTTGGCAGATTAATAATATTGGTTTAACTTATTTGAGGAGAGGAGCAAAGTGGTAACCTAATAGTGAATTAAGCTAACGTTCGTTTATCTCATTGTTAACTTAAATCCGTGGGCTCCCAGCAATTTATTAGTAGGCAGGAAGAGAAGAGTATGCCTGCAAACGATGTGCTTCTAGAAATATAAATTAAATAAAGGCGAAAAAAGAGCTTCGAGAAGTCGTACACGGACAAAGCACAAACGAGGAAGGTGCAAATGAAAGTGAAATGGCATATTGGTCTATGGATTCTGCATCACTTAATGTAACTAACTTGATGGAGAATATGAAAAAATGCGTTCACATTTATTAGAAAACTATAAAATTTCATTTTGCAATATATTATTTTATCATGTTAAACGTTAATTCTCATTTATAATAGACAATCCGTTGGTATAGTTGAACTCAAGCTCGTGGTTATTTTTCCTGATTTATTGTTCAATTAACTCTCAAAACGATGGATCAAGAACGGAATTACCACGATTTCATGTCCTTTTGTTTTCCCGGGAAAGTTTGCGAAACATAAAAAAAAAAAAAAAGAAAAACTATTAGAAGAATATCAAGATAAGAAAGAAAGGTCGTATCGTAGGCATCACACGTGAGAATCGGAGAAAAGGTGCGTACTGTAATGACACAGTCAAAGCTGTCTTTGTTGAACGGCCAGCTTTGAATAACTGGTTATTGAAAGATAATCATTGAGTTACGGCACAATTATTAAAATTCAAGAGTCAAACTTTGTTGTTTGGGTAATTAGCTGGAACTAACTTTAGAATAACGATTGTGTTGTGTGGTGGACATACATACTGTGATTAAACGAATAGGTAATAGATTGCAACTTAAACAGTGGAGCTGGAATCTAAAGATTTCATCTTGATTGGAAAAGAAAATTTCTAAAGATTTCATCTTGGAAGCTTCTGTCACCATATCATATCTGCTTGCTTCTTCAGCAACGAAAAGACACTCTCCATTCCCATGTATACTCTCTCAACGTGAAGCTTTCTCATAGTAATCAGACAATTCATGATCCACAAAGACATAATCTTTTAGGTTACTTTAAAAACCAGAAAGTATCTCTTAACGACACTTCACAGATAAGACTTCTAAATATTAACCAACATACAGTAGGAAGACATGAACCACGAGTGATCAACATATCCATACATAGGACTCAAACAGGAACAAGACACACAACAAAGGTCCAAGAACTATCAGAAACAAACTCACAGTTTCTTGTCCGGCGATACATTGTTTAGCCTCTCAAGCGCCAAAACTAAAGCCTGCGTACCCAATCCTCCTTCGCCATGAGCTTTCAAAGACAGATAAAGCTGCTGAGCCAAAGCCAATCCAGGCAAAGCCAATCCCATCCTCTGACACTCAGTCAAACATATCCCCAAATCCTTCACAAAGTGATCCACGTAGAATCCCGCCTCAAAATCCCTCTTCAGAATCCGCCCTCCGTACAGATCCAGCGACTTCGAACCAGCGGCGCCGGTGGAGATGGCCGCCAAGAAATCCCCCACGTCCAAGCCAGCCTTGTGGGCGTACATCAATCCCTCGCACAATCCCACCATCGTAGAAGCAATCGTCACTTGGTTCCCCAATTTGCAGAATTGACCCTTCCCAGGACCTCCCATGTAGTACACCTTCCCCAAATTGGACAGCAAGGGGGTGACACGCGCGACCACGCCCTCGTCGCCGCCGGCGAAGATCGATAGGGCCGCATTGCGCGCGCCGCGATCTCCGCCCGAAACGGGCGCGTCGACGGCGGAGCATCCCTTGTCGGTTGCGGCGCGGTGGATTTCCTCGGCGAGGGAGGGCTCCGAGGTGGTCATGTCGATTAGGACGCCTCCCGGTCGGAGCGCGGAGAGCGCACCGGAGTTCGGATCGAGGAGGACTTGGCGGACGTCGGAGGGGTAACCGACGATGGAGAAAACGACGTCGGATTGGGATGCTAGGGATTTGGGGGAGTCCGCCCATTGAGCTCCCATGGAGATGAGCGATTGGGCTTTCGATTGGGTTCGGGTGAAGACCGTGACGGCGTAGCCGGCGTTGATGAGGTGGCCACACATGGACCTGCCCATCACGCCCGTCCCAATCCACCCTAACCTCGCCGTCGATGGCCCGATGGGTTCCGATGATGACGTGGACATAGTTCGGCCGCTGGTGTAGTGAACTGAACGGAGCAGTAGTGATGCGAGCCTCATGATTGTTGCGAGAAAAGTTAATCCTTCGAGGGTGAGAAAAGTAATTACGGCACAATATTGGGCAATTTCAGTCATATGACCTATAAAGATAGCCGGAATTTAGATTCAGTCCGAAACTATTACGTATTTACATTTCAGCCCCTCACTATTTTGCTTGTCAAAATTAGAGACCGATAACTTCGATTCAATCGAAAGAGTCCTCGTACATAGTTTGGATGTTAGAGGGGTTCGTGATAAAAACGCACCAAAACATAAAACGAACTACTTACATAGTTAACGAAAATAAGGAATCAGTTAATTCTGCATTCAGCATTAGGACCCTTAGGAAACCTCCATTTATCCCTGCAATAGTCATAAACCATATGATCCCTCTGTATCCTCCTCATCCTCATCGTACTCCTCTGATCGAGCTCCACCGTAAGGATTCGATCCTCCGCGCCTTCGGCGCACGATAAGCTCTTCGTTCGATAAGACCAAGTGCAGCCATCCGCCGAGAAGTTTCTGTAAGAAGCAGTGAAAGGCGCTAACGTCCAATTTGTCTTAACCTTTCCACCTTGTGTAGCCCACTCCTCAGCATTCCATAGGCTCGAAAAAACCCTCATTGGCTGTTCCTTAGGGAAAGGTACGCCCACCTTCTCTGCATTCTTGAATTGCCTTATCGGTATGTTGTCCACCAAGAATCTGAGAGGTGCAAGTAAGTAAGAAATGTGTGTGCATTTGAAGGAAGATTAACCCTTTTAAACACAGTAGTTATTCTTACATGATGTTCTTGGGATTCCATAGGATTGTGTAGGTGTGGAAATCTGATGTTGGGTCGAACCAAAGAAAGAACTGCTGCTCCCTATCCCCAATCCCTTGGCTGAAAACGTTCGTGTGGAGCGTGTAAGGATTCCCGCTCGAATTCCCGAGGAATTCGAAGTCTATTTCGTCGTGGTGGTCGCCTTCTGATGACAACTAGTTTTCAAACCAAAGCATAAGAAAGCTTGTTTTGGTTCATTTGTAAAACCAATTGGCAATAGAGGGAGTTAACACACAAGATTATAAAGAGCTCATAATTCTTCTAGTTATTCGATAGGAGATTTGGGTTTGACACCCGACAAGACTGACTAAAAATGAAAAAACGAAATCGTTCTTTCTTACGTAATAAGTTGTGACGGTGCCAGCGGCGTCGCCCGGGACGAGTTTGATGTGCATGTCGATTTTGGCGAATAGGAATGATTTCTTGGACTCGAATCCCGACCCAGACGACTTGTCCAAGGAAAGCGTTAGAAGTTCGCCTCCGTTCAGAATTCGAGTTTGTTGCTCTCCCCACGAAATTATGAAATTTCGGTGAAACGTTCCATTTTCTATGTCTAATGTTGGACTATAACTACTGCATTATGAAAATTAGAACATTATTTGATGATACATATATTTAGAATGCATTGTAAACACGTTCATGATGTGATACAAATACCTTGTTGAGGTTACAAGCTGTGCTTCCTCGTTCTTTATTTTGGCCGTAGAGTATATAGTATTCAAAATAATTACGTCCACCTGTATAATGACGACGACGATACGAGTAAATAAACAGATGAATCGAAAAACAACGTGAAATTATATCTCATACCTTGAAGACGAAAATGGCAGAAAATAAGATGAATGCTAAATAGGGTAGAAGTTTGTTAGAATGAGGAGGTTGATGCGAATTATTAACCCTCGGTGGCATAACGAACTATAGCTAGTAGTTAGCTATCCTCGGATTTAATCTTCTTCGAAGTTCGGGCACAATAAGGTTGTCTTTGAGTCGTCGTCGGCGTTGATTATAGGATACGTCCACCATATGTTTTGCTCGACTTAATGTTAACATGTTTTTTTTTTCATGTGGAGATTGCAGTTATTTCTTTATGTGTTATCCATATTTTCTTGTGTTGCGTTTTGTTGCAATAACAGAATTTTAAAACTAGAGCCGTTCCTTTTTGGTTTATTTTCTTGCTCAATGAGAAGGGATGGTTTCCCACAAGTGTTGGGTGCTTGTGGATGAATTGTATTCGATATAAAATTAAGTTCCTGGCATATATCTTATCTATATTTAAATCGAAGTAATTGAGAAAAAGAAAAGCCCATTGCTCAATCACTTTTTCCGATATCAGCCCACCATCAAGAAGAAAAAAGTTGCTGTTAAAAAAACCGAAGCAATCAACAAGAAAAGTACGAATAAATTAAAAAAGAAAAAGGAAAGAAAACTTGTTTGTGTTTTCGGACATGAAGGAACGGTCTTTTAGAAGTGGAAGCTAAGAAAATATTAATGAATTGGGAAGGAGGCATGGCATTTCCAAAAAACCTTGAGATCCGTGGAATTATTATTTAATCAATCATAACCATTAATGATAAACATCAACTTTCATACATAATACTTATTTGCTGCCACGTGGAGTGAGACAAGGTGCCTTTAATCATGTGTTGAACGTAAGTATATAATCTTATAATGTTGTGTTACATTGAAATCAATCCAGTTACGTATATGTATTTTAAGACAAATGGTTATCAAGATCCCTTTTTATCGGTGTTGGTATTTAAAAATATAATCATGGGGAAAAAGCATTTGTAAAATTCCATTATTCCCAATTCGAAAATTGCACAAAATGAAAATTATTTCTTTTGTAGAAAATTTTTTTTTGCTGTCCCATTAATACGAAGTTTCTACCATACTAGGAAAGGTGAAGTGGGAATGGAGACAAACAAAAGTGAAAGTGCTCGAGTCAATTCGAAACTCTAATTTTTCCTAAATAAATAATATAATGCTTCATAAAATAAAGGTATAAATTTTAGAGAAACATATGCAGGGAATATGCTATGCCATAGAATAGTATATTAACATGAGATAAATTGATGCCTTTTGTTTTCCAAGAATCAAAAAGTGGCCACGTGTCTCTTTACTTGGCAGCTCTCCCATCTCCGAAGCACCTCTCATTAATGGCCGCTACATCTCTCTCTCTCTCCAACGTTCTTTAATAGAAGTATAAATCAATTTTATTTTTATCCCAGAGATGCCCTGATTCACGTTTACAATTTACTTTTTGCAAATCGAGAAATTCAAATAAATAGAGTGGATCCTGGCCGGCCAATTAAGGTTATATGTTAAATAAGAGAGAGATCTATTTGGATTTTGGCGAGTTTGAAAGGGTTTTTCGTGATTTGAGGTCTGAGGTGAATTCAACGGCTGTGGTGTTGCAGGAATCTCGAATCTCAGGTACCTAGCTTGATTTCGATCGTCTTTACGGCGGCGTCAGTTGTTGATTTGTTGGGATTGATTAGTTTTGAATGTATTGGGGCTGAATAAAGATTGGATTTTTTGCGTTTTGTTGGGTTGTCGTTTTAGAACGATTCAAAGTATGATTTTCCGTTTCATGCTTTACAATTTTTTGATTGGGGGGATTTGCTTTTCTCCTTTTTTTTTCAGTGTAAAAGCCCCGAGCCGAAAAAAAAGGATCTTCTTCAGCTGTGAATGGGAATATTCGATGTGTAACATTGAGGAAATGACGAGTTCAGACAAACTAGAACTTGAACACCACCATCAGCAATTCACCCACTCAATGGACAACAGCCCCACAGCAAATTCATGCTCTGCCCCGAGCTCCAATGACGAAACGACACGTGTCAAATTCTTGTGCAGCTTTTCAGGCAGCATATTGCCTCGTCCCCAAGACAGCAAGCTCAGATACGTTGGAGGCGAGACGCGCATCGTCAGCGTCCCACGAGACATAACCTACGACGAACTCATGTCGAAGATGAGAGAGCTTTACGAAGGGGCAAACGTG
The DNA here is from genome assembly GCA_027422505.1 of Craterostigma plantagineum. NCBI lineage: Eukaryota > Viridiplantae > Streptophyta > Magnoliopsida > Lamiales > Linderniaceae > Craterostigma > Craterostigma plantagineum. The sequence goes on from JAPQWV010000028.1 coordinate 12,890,678, forward strand.
TTAAAATACCAGCAGCCCGACGAAGATCTTGACGCCCTCGTATCAGTCGTAAATGACGATGATGTCACTAATATGATGGAGGAGTATGATAAGTTGGGTTCGGGCGATGGGTTTACTAGGCTGAGGATATTCTTGTTCTCACATCCCGACCAGGATAGCTCCTTGCATTTCGTCAATGGAGACGAAAGGGATAATGAGAGGAGGTACGTCGATGCTTTGAACAGCCTTAATGAGTCGCCAGATTATAGGAGGCAACAGAGCGAATCTCTAGTGGGTTCATTCGAAGACGTTCATGGAGCTGAGCAGTACTTTAGTCAGATGAGCTTTGAGGGAAGCATCCATGGACAGAGGAACATGGAGTTACCAATGGCTCAGATGAATTTAAGACAGCTAACGATTCCTCGACTGGGTTCGGGGCAATTACAGCAGCCTGTCGCTCAGAGGTATAACGACATGGAAGCTCCATGGAGTCCTGCCTATTATTCCCCAAGGCATACAGGGAATGTTGAGCCGAGACCTATGCCTGAATTTCCCATTTCGCCCTCGTCTTCTCGATATAGAATGGCCTTTGGGGATTTTTCAGACAGAGTAACCGAAGATTACAACAGAACGCCAGTTAGTATTCACCCCATGCACGATCAGCAGCTTCAGTATCAAGAAAACGTGGTTGTGGTTCCACCGAGCCCTGTTGTTAGTGACAAGGCTGGTTTTCCTGGTAATATACTACAAGGGTCGAATGGCTTTTACGAAGGGAATAGCATTTGCGATTGTTGTCGAATGGCTTTTCAGAAGAATCAGGTTTTTCACGAACATCCACATGTAGATGCACCGAATATGGGGAATGGAGGATATATCTCGGGTTCAAATTCTTGCGTTGAGTCGCCCGCGAATAGAGAGATATACGTAGTGAACCCCGACGCAAATCTTCACCCTCCTCTCTACTGTCGAGATCATTACCACGAGGCGCACGGTCATGAAAGGGGATGGGTTTCGCCTTCCCCACATCAGCCTAGCCCTTGGGCGGAGGAAATGAGGCCACCGTTATCTGCTGGCTACATTGTGGAAAATGGTGTTAGTATTCCCATTACGCATGGAAATGCTGGCGGCGATTCGCATCATTTGCAGCCCCATTACGTTCATCATGAAGAACACCATTTTGTTCATTCTGGCGTAGATTATGGCGCTCAGATGATTCAAGATCAGCCCAGGCCGCATATTCACCTGCCAGGCGTGGAAGAACGTGTCGTTCGGTATCTGAATCCTCCTTATATGTATGGAAACGACGCCGTGTGCCAGGTGGCGTGCGCTGCTCATATGCAATCGCAAGCTTTATGGAGAAATGTGCACAACAACCCAGGCCCTGTAGGTCCCACGTACGAAACGTCGAGTTCATCTCAAGCTGTTAATGGCTCTTCTACCTCCAAAGGGTTCGTTCGAGAGAGCAGCCCTAGGTTGAAAAGTGGCTTGGATTATCAAAATCATTGGATCGATCCATCGCAGAGAGTTGCAGGTTTTGATGGATCTCATGTACCAGATTATTCTCATGGCCAAGTTTTGAAGTTGGCTCCCAACGCATACGTGACGGAGAATCAGCAACCTTGTGCAGTGGAGCAACCTAATATACCATTGGGTGTTGCAACTTTCAATGGTCCTTCTGAAGTGTTAACATTGGTTGGTGATGCGTTGAGCGCAAATGTTGCTGCATCTGAAGCAAATCTCCGAGAAGGCGCTGAAGTTGGTAAATCAGCTAGGATGAATGGAAATGTGCTGGATGGGATGAAAGAAAGGAACATGATGGGGGCTGAAGATTCTACTATTGGTTGTAACGTTAACCAAGAGGCAGATGCTATTGGACCTCGTGGGTCAATCACTTCAGCTGTTCCACAATCTAAGCCTGATGACTCTGCAATAAATGTAGAGAAATATTGTGCTTTTGCTCCCAATGAGGCACCTGATGATCGACTGGACTTCTTGCCTGAATTGATTGAATCGGTTAAAGAAGCTACTTTGCAGAGTTTGAAAGTGGTTAAAGCGAAAGTGCAGGTAGAAACTGAAATAAATCGTGACGATGATGTGAGAATGGATGCTCACAAAGATGGTGTGGTATGTATCTTAATGGGTACAATGCTGCTATTGTTTCCTGGACTTCTGTGATCATTGTCATTCTTCATATTTTTTTGTTCTATAGGAGGGTAATGTTGATGTAGTAGATTTAGACCCTGACAATGACAATGCTAACAACTCCAAGATTGAGCTTACAAAAGCTGAGGCAGAGGCAATTGAACGAGGATTGCAGGTTCTTGCTCAGTCTTTAATTTCATACTTTTTCTATTCAATGATGATTCATTCTTGACACGTCTTTACTTGTTTTATTGTGGAATCTTTCTTAATCTTTGTATCCTTGAGAGCATAGTCTATTTTGGACCACATTCTAGATGTGCTTAGTTCCTCATTGTTATTAACTATCGCGGTATTATTTCACGTTTTTATATCTTTTATCATTGTAGACAATAAAATACGGAGATCTCGAGGAGATTCGGGAGTTAGGGTCGGGTACATATGGTGCTGTATACCACGGTAAGTGGAAGGGCTCAGATGTTGCAATAAAGAAAATAAAAGCCAGCTGCTTTGCTGCAAGGCCATCTGAGAGGGAACGTCTGGTACGAAATAGATTTTTCTCACAGTGGAAATTCATATGCTATTTGTGAATTGCTTTCATTTCTTGTTCTTCCATTGTACCTTCTATTACTTCTCCATGTGCATTGTTCCTTTTTGGTTGAAACCTTTATTATTTTGAGAGAGGTTATTTGAAAAAGTTTAGATGATCCTATCTCATTGTCTCTATCGTATTTGTGATTTATAGATCGCTGATTTCTGGAAGGAAGCTCTTCTGTTAAGTTCCTTGCACCATCCAAATGTTGTCTCCTTCTATGGTGTCGTTCGCGATGGCCCCGATGGATCCTTGGCAACAGTGACCGAGTACATGGTTAATGGATCACTGAAGCAATATCTTCAGAAGAAGAACAGGTATTTCTCCATAAGAAGAACATGGTTGATGACCTCATTAGTACATATATGCCAATGACTATAAATATAATATATCATTTCACAGTACAATCGATCGTCGTAAGAGGCTCATAATCGCCATGGACGTTGCAATAGGGATGGAGTACTTGCACGAGAAGAAGATCGTCCACTTTGACCTGAAATGTGAGAACCTGCTTGTAAACATGAGAGACCCTCATCGCCCAGTGTGCAAGGTAGATTCAAGTCATATTTTTTCTGGGCTCATCATATTTTAATCGTTCTTAACTTTCCTTTTATTCTATTCACGAAAAAAAAAAATAGATTGGCGACATGGGACTGTCAAAGGTAAGGCACAAAACTCTAGTGTCGGGAGGCGTGCGTGGTACTTTACCATGGATGGCACCCGAACTTTTGAATGGAAAGTGCAACATGGTTTCAGAAAAGGTATCAATCACACTCGTTTTGATCCCTATACGTTTGGCTGACTTTGTCGTGGACGCTGGCAGATCGATGTCTACTCATATGCTATCGTCATGTGGGAGTTGCTTACTGGCGACGAGCCCTATGCAGGCATGCACGGTGGTTCTATAATCGGTATTTCTTTTTCTTTTTCGTCTTTGGTGAATTATAACCATAAATAAGTTCATGTAAATGATGAAAATAATATTAAATGTAGGAGGGATTGTGAGTAATACGCTGCGCCCTCAAACACCAGTGTGGTGCGACCCCGAATGGAAATCACTGATGGAGAGTTGCTGGGCTGATGATCCAACTGAGAGGCCATCTTTCTCAGAAATATCCCAGAAATTGAGGGCTATGGCTGCTCCCATGAATATCAAATGATCCTTGCATATAAATAGTAGCACAGTATCCATGAATGAATGGATGATACTATTATCATGGTCTCTCTTTATTCATGGAACAGAAATAATTATAGCGTCTAATAAAACTCTCTACTTTTTGTAACAACATAAGGCCAGGAGACCTGCTATATAACCAAGAGAGTAAGTCTTTTCGATTTATGGGAACTCTTTTTTGCCGTTGGTTTTTTCTCAGTGTGTTGATTGTAATAGTTGTGGATTTATTTTTTTCAGGCCATTTGATTCTACTAAGGTGTGTAAGAGGCTCTTTGGTATGAACTCTTCTTTCTCTCTGTTTTCTGGGCTCGAAGATTTTTGTACATATAAGCATATGCTATATTTATATCTTTGGGACTCGATTTTAATTTTTTTTTGCCGAGCTGTTAACCTTCTCATATTTTTAGCAAGTAGAAGGTAGATATGTTTTTGGCATATCGAGGGAGGAAAGTGTGTAATAAACTTTGGATTGAATTCTTTTTTCTTTTTCTTGTCAAAGATTCTTTATAATGGGTTAATTTCTTGATTTTTATTTCATACAACACTTGAAATATAACTAGTCGTATCGCGTAACATTGAATTATTAACTTGGATTATTTCTTCAGCTTTGTTTAAAAAAGCCGACAAAGGGTTTGGTTGTATTATGCTGCATAATGTTCCCTTCCATTAACTTTCTACCATGTGTCGTCCTAATATGAATTAAAGAATCAATTGATGGGAAATATTAGAAAATGTTTAAAAAAAACTTCAATAACGCGTTTGGCATAAAATATCATATCTTCAAGTACGCTATTTATGGCATGTCTATTGCTAATTTTTCCTATCCTCCTTTTGTGCTCATCAAACTTATCATATTGATCCCTCCGAAAAAAAAAAAAAAAAACTTATCATATTGATGTCATGATTTTGAACACACTACTTGTATTATTATATTCCACAATGCATTGTGCGAAAACATAATTCATCGCGACTGAGTTCTATTGAATTAAAAATTTAGAATAAGTCAAACATCGAAAAAGAAATAATAAAAGTGGAAAATTGACCCGACATATCCAAAGCAAAGAAAATCTCCATGTCCTAAGGCATGTGATATATTGATTTCCTCGTCTACCATTTTGCGACGCGTGTCATTACTAGAGAATCATGGGATGGGAGTCAATCGAAGACAAGTTTTGCAGAAAAAAATTAATTAGTTGCCATACTCCTTTTTTGTTCAAATTTCTCATAGGCTGCTGACACTTGTCAAGCTGATGCTCAACAAGGGGTATTCTTGTAATTTAAACGTACTCAAAGGTTGATGGGAGCCAGAATATATATCTTAATTAGGTCACCTAATGTTTTGGTTTAATGATATTTCGGCCATCCATTATATGTTACTTTTGTCTTATCACGTGAATATTTGAATCACAGGTTCAAATCTTTATATGGACTTTCGACTTTCCATTTAATAAGTCACATCTCGTGACTTTATAACAGCCCTATTATATATAATCTTGAAATAATAAATCCTTGAATTAAATATAATGCATGTCCTAATGATAAAAATTGAATACGATGTATGTAACTTTTTAATAATAAAATATTACGAAAAGCACCCGCCTTTTTCATTTCGGTGAAAGCCAAAATTACTTCTCGTGATCATTTCTCGTGTGCTTTGTTTATTACTATCGCATTAAAGATGGTTTCTTTTCCTTTTTTATTTTCTAATATTAATATTAGAAAGTTCTCGAATAGTCTAATAATGCCTTTTAGCTTCGCATGTTCGCTAATTTTTTATTTTAAATCCAACGAACAATCTTAAAATAATAAAATCTCACTTGAGCCCTATTATATATAATCTTTAATTAACAAACTTATTACACGTCAGTCCAAAACCACGTAGACAGATATAGTTGACTGCTACTGAACTGAAAATCTCATATCTAACTCTTACCTTTCATTGTGGCTGAAAAGACTTCCACGTGTCAGCTGCAAAACTCGCAATCTCTATATCTGAGACGACATCTTGCCTTCTCATTTTCGAAGCTCCACCGCACACATCATTACAATCGGCACAGCGAACGGAGGAATGGGAATATTCACAGAAGGCGGCGGCGGCGGAGGGTGGAGATCAGCGGATGCGAAGCGGTGCGACCACTGCACCTACTCGCCGGCGGTCTTGTTCTGCGGTGCACACAACGCTTTCCTGTGCGTGTCCTGCGACGGCGCGTGCCACCACGGCCGCATCCTCAGGCACGAGCGCAGCTGGGTATGCGACGTCTGCGAGCAGAACCCGGCGGCGGTCACCTGCAAGGCCGACGCCGCCGCCCTATGCTTCGCCTGCGACCGCGACATCCATGCCGCCAACCCACTTGCGCGGCGGCACCAGCGCGTCCCGGCGGTCCCGTTCTACGACACGGCGGAGTCCCTGCTGCTCCTCAGGGCAACCTCCGATCACCTGATGGGCGCCGGCCCCGGCGACGGCGGCCAAGACCTGAACAACTATGCGCCGCACCACTGCTATTTCTCAGGCAGTAAGGCTCCGACGAACGACGTTATTAAGACAGCCGACGCGAAATCACTACTACTGTCGTCATTTCAGATGGATAATTTGCCGTTTTCCGACGTAGACGACGATCATCATCAAACCTTGGATTTCAATCCATTGCTAAGTACTTATGATCAACACCAAGACAGCATTGTCCCTGTTCAAACTTCATCGTTGTTGTCTTCTTCACTAATCTCTATCCAAACTACAACAGCTGCTCACGAAAATCATCTGCTAGAGAATCATTTCTTCGACATATACGACCCCATTATTAAGACACCTTACTGCAACAGCTTCAACACTCCATCGTCCTTCAGTGTACGTAAACTTATTACAATATAATTCCTCGACTTATTAACCTTATTAGATATGTTACTTGATAACAGGCATCATCATCATCGTTTGACATTGGAATAGTGCCCGAGGGAAGCAGCATGATATCTTCAGATATGTCGATGAGCCCCTTTACAAAACATAGCGGCAACTTTGTTGACGTTATGAGCAGCCATGCAAAGACGGCGAAGGATGTTAGAGAGGAGAAGGTAAAGAGGTACAGAGAGAAGAGAAAGAACAGAACGTTCGAAAAGACAGTTCGATATGCGTCGAGGAAGGCGTACGCAGAATCGCGGCCAAGAATCAAAGGGAGGTTCGCTAAGAAATTACCAGTTAATAATGATGATGATCAATCTGATCTTGATTTTGATTATGATGCAGAGTTTGGGGCGGCGGCTAACTTTATAGTCCCTTCTTTCTGATTCATTCAGCTTACTAAATTGATAATTATATAAGTCATATGTATTTTGTAAATTTTTTTTCGATATCTTTATTATGTCGTCGGATATTGGTATGTGTTTGTTTCCCATCTTTTTTGGATGCCATTCTTTTGTGGCTTCCCTTCTCTTGCAAGATGTAACCTATTCCGTATGCTAGTGATGGATTGAATATTCGTAATTGGAATATATTATTGACTCTTCAAAATTCTACTCTCTCCGTTCCGCTAATTTTATCACACTTTTCCATTTCGGACGTCCCAATAATTTTTATCATATTTCCTTATTTAGCAAAAAACCTATCACAAACAATCAATATAATAATATTAAATATTCTTAAAAGACGTGTCAAAATATACACTTTTTTACCTTTTCATTGTACGATATTATTATAATAATGCACCTTAATTTGCGTATCCAGTCCAGTAACTTATGTGATAAAGTTGATGAACGGAGGGAGTATTTATTTTTGCGGGCTAACTTATAAACAAACATACGTGGGTGTACCAAACTCCTCTAGTTTTTGTCAATTAATTATAAAGAAAAGCAATGCCATAAGTCATACGGGAACCTAATTCATAGTAAATGTAATAAATGAAATAAAATATGTGTGCTAAAAAATTAATTATTGACGTCATATGTCATCCAAAGATAAATCAGATGGGAGTTTGTATCCAAAAATCATTGAGTAATCATCCATCTCATCACTAGTGAATTTGGGTATCCTCCAACTTCTTACCATCTCCGAATCTTGACCGTACGTCAGCAGTTGTAGCACCTTAATTTATAACAGCAAATAATTAAAATAATTGCTCATAAAAGTATTCCCAACCATAACTGCTTTATTACCTCAGTCATGGAAGGTCTCCATATCGAAGATTGCCTTAAGCAAAACGACGCCGTAAGCACAACTCTATACAGCTGCTCCATGTCATATCTCCCCTCCATTTTAGCATCAGCGAGTTCTTTCAGTTTCCCAGATTCCATCAATGGCCTCGCCTGTATCATTACAAAGATTTCAATGTCTTAATATTGCGAAATAGAATCATAAATAACAAAAAAAGACTAAGTAAAACCTCTCAAGTCATACCCACAGAAGAAGGTGCTGTCGGGCCGAATCGACGGGCCTCCGGCCCGTAACAATCTCAAGAAGAAGTATCCCAAATGCGAAAACGTCAGTTTTTTCATCGACGATTCCATGCATGAAATACTCGGGCGCGAGATATCCAAACGTCCCCTCGATTGGAATCACTGCGTGGTGTGTCCATTTGCTAGGGAGCCATTTCGCCAGTCCAAAATCCGATATCTACGATCAAATTTACGCCAAAAAAGATTATCGTAATACGTAAATATACGTTCAAGAATTTGCAAAAAAAAAAAACTACCTCAGGCTCATAATCTTGACCAAGTAGGATGTTAGAGGCCTTAATGTCCCTATGTATTATCCTATGCTTGCAGCACTTGTGAAGGTAATGTAGACCCTTTGCAATCCCAAGCACTATCCTGTACCTCACCGCCCAATCGAGCGATTCGTTTCTTGGACCTAAATTTCCATGCAAAAAGCGTATAAAAGCAGCCGTCGAAAAAGACGTACATAGTATGATGTAATAAGGAAAAACTGGACTTAATTACCGTGTAATGCAGAGGAGAGAGTCCCATTGGGATAGAGATGGAAGATGAGATAAAGGCCATTCTCAATACAGCAGCCGACGAGCTTTGCAGTGTTGGGATGATTTACGTGCCCTATGATTCCCAATTCCATGAGAAATTCCTTCTCCTTCGTAGCATTGCTGCTTTCCTTCGTCAAGCGCTTCACTGCTATGTTGCTTCCACTCTTAAGTTCCCCTTTGTACACCTCTGAATAGCCTCCCTTTCCAACCAAGTTGTCTGAAAATTAGTTGCCATAAGAGTTCAGTTTGCGGTCAAGAATTCGTAACGCAGCAAGTTCGAAGTTTAATACCTTGATGGAAGTGGTTGGTGGCGATTGCGATTTCTTCGTAGGTGAAGCAATGAAGAGGGGAGTGCTTCGTATTCTTCTGTTTTCTCTTGTTGCATAGCAGTTTCCAGTCGAAGGACATTATTTGAATGAACGATGAGATTCGCCTGATGGGCGATGAGGGCTGTTTTTTTCTCCTTAACTGCTTCTGTTCTTTCCTTGCAGTGATCGAGTGGGAGTTTGAGCTTTCTTCATCGGTTTTGTTGCTCTGCGAATCTTCCTCGCATATGTCGAGCACAGTTCTTGGCGACGAACTCTTCTTCTTGGAAACGTCGATTTCTTCCAGCGATGAGAAGGAGTTTTCCAGGCAAGAAGAGTTCTTGTCTGACCAGCTAGAGCTCGACTGATGATCGTATTCTGATACATAACATATGCGATGTAATAATGCACAGCTTACGAAAGCATATGAACATAAACAATTTAGGGATGGGAAAAAAAGAAAAAAACAGAACCTTGGTAGGGAGCTGAGTTTTCGTGAAAATCCCGCCTCAGTTCTTGGCTTCTTCGGACCAAGATTAAGGAACATCGAACTGGGACGTGTTCGTAGACGTATCTCGATATAGCAGATGGAGCTCTACAGATATGATAAACGGTTAAAAATGTAACAACTTTTCGGCGTTCGAACGGTTAGATTTTCAGGTTATTGTCTGAACTGAAACCTGTTTGATCTGTTCCTTTTCCCACCAATGACGATGTAATCTGCTTCGATTTTCTTGGCTTCTTCAATGAGTCCCTTGCCAACGCTCGAACTCAATCCCACTCGAGCTTCTAAATTCACCTGAAATTAAATTTGAAACTTATAACGTTATAAAGCCCATATTTCTAACTAACTCAACCCCCATAAAAGTCGCATTTTTATTATTTCTTGCCTCATGGGACTGACAAGTCTTGAACATATCAGCCATTGCAGATATAACGAAAGACTTGGCCTGAAGAAACTGTTTCTGATGCTTCTTCATCGTAGTTGTCGAGTATTCCTTGCCATCGCATCCCTTCTTATTTTGCATAGAAGCTATTATTACATTTCAAACAACAGAAAAAGTAGTTCAGGCATTATTTATTTAACTTACCCGGCGACAAAAGAAAAAAAGAAAGCGAGGGGCTTTACCTATTACGTGCATTGCGACGATTGTATCGCCGGGACGAGCAAGAACTGCGCTAGCCCAGCCGAGCAGCTCTTTACTGTCATTAGCATCTAAAGATATGCCTATAAGAATCTTACAAGGCAGCGTATTATTATTATTATCACTCATTGTCTTCTTTTTTTGTCTTGGCTTGAGATATTATTACAAGGAAGGGACTTCGACGTTGATTATTGTGTTTTTTTCAACACTCTGTTTTGACGGATATTGGATTGCAGCAGAAATGAGAGCACATATATGTACAGAAGGAGAAGCTGAGATGAGTAAGCAGAGTGAAGCCAATCTTGGTAGGAGGTTGTTGGTGTAAAGGTATTCTTACTCAATAAGCAAACAAATATACTATTCAAGACCCAAGAATTCAAAACGAAAAAAATAAGGTTTCATTAGGGGAAGGAATACATATAAAATGCACTGATTGACGAAGAATATAGTAGATTGAAATAATGTAATTGATAAGTGGGTTTGGGGTGCTTTGGGATATAAGCAAAGGCGACATGTGTTGATGATTTGTCTTGTGATGTAAGCCAAAACAAACAAAAGACCTGTTCTGCCTCCATCTTTCTTTGTCCTGATACGAAGATATGAATAAAAACTAAAGTATTTCTTCCTTTTTCTTCTAACTTAGATGGGTGAGTTTGGTAGATGAAATAAATGTGAAACCACTTTATCGTTACACGCAAAAAACTTCGCGACGAGATGAAAATAATAATATAGAAAAAGAAAAAAAGGATGATGATGATGATGATGATGATAAACTTGAAATCCTTGGCTGAACCAAACTGGGCATTCAATTGCTTCTGCCAACTGCATTAATTAACCTAAACACCACATTACGATTTCCTTACCACGTCGTTCCAAAAATAGCTTAGAAATGACTCATATATATGTAAATATAATGGACATTAATTACTACCATTATGCTGCATTACTGCGGTTCTGATAAATATGGTTCAGAATGTAGAAATTATTTAGGATCGAGGACAAAATTCTGGAAAACCACTGATCTGAAAGTGGGACTTGATCATTTTTCCTTACACAGCAATGTTTGGATACAAATATGCCAAAGAAATAGTTGGCAATGATCAGTGTAGTACAACAGTTGCTAGAAAAGAAAAAAAAAAGAAAGAAATGATTGATGTATGAAAGAATCAAAACTAATCTCCCCTAACCATGAGGGAGCGGTTAGGTACCCGTTTTATCTCGACGAAGGTGGAGAAATCTTTGTTCAGAGGTTGTTTCCATGGTTCGCCGTCCATCTGCATGTACGCCTCGCTCCATTCTCCTCCTCTCAGCTCAAAACGGATAGCCGAGGCCTTCATTACAGAATTAGAAATTTACGATACCATGTACTCGTATTTGCCAGTTTTCCTTTCAACGTTATTTATTACCTGGGCGATGTGTTTCGCGGGTATCAGTTCGACCATGACCATCGAAGCATGCCATCCTTGCTTGAAACCGAATACTTCGAGCAATCCATCGTCTGCGTTGGCCTCTACGAACCCTTTCTGTTGAGAATCGGTCGGGCAAATGATTTAAAAAAATGATGTGATTGTCTCATTGCTCATGTTGAAAGATTCTATACCTTCTCCAAATAATCTGGCTTCAGATTTCCCCAAGGATTTCTACCACTTCCATAACTTGGAAGATTGAGGGCAACGATAGACCTCACGCTAGGAAAATACGAGGGAGTCAGACCAGCTAGATAGAAGAGAATTGTTCGACGAAATAAGGTTAGCCCAACCTTGAAGGGACGGGAATTTGTTCCCACTCCGTAGAGTTGACCTTCTTCAAGTAAATCCGTAAGATGTTCTTCAAACTCCTGCATTTGTGAAAAATAATAAAAATCTTCTCTAGCTAGTCTTTAAATGAGTCAATAGGGATTCTTTGATGTGAACGTCAGTCTTATATACCTTAAACTTGGATCACTACTACACGGTGCAAAGAACCATCCTTGTTTACAACTGTATCCTGAATATATTATCTGCAAATTCATCAGAAAGGCCAACTTATCGCCTTGAAAACAGAAAGTACCTGCTAAGAAACCATCCTTGTCTAAATTCTATCCATCTATACCTTGTTTGAGATGGGACCCTGAGCGAGATAAGGCTTTTCATTACGTAGTTGATGAAAACCATAAGCAACTTGAGCATCCATTCCTGGACAAAATGTAACATAACAACCCAATCCTATGGAGAAAAACAGAATATAACTGGATGAAAATAAGAAACATAAAGATGGACCGACCTATGCTGAAATAATTATAAAAAACGCCCTGATAGCATGAAACCATAGCTGGAAGATCCCCTTCGATTTCCAGCTCCTACAATATCAAAAGCTTATTAAATGCCTCCTACTTGAAAAATGGGCTAAACGACAACAAGCCTTGACTTTTTACCCGATCAAGTGGAGTTTCCTCTGTTTGCTTGAGCGAGTATGCTATCTCCAGTGGCTCTCCAGCAGGCATTGACAATAGGACGTGCCAACTGCATATATGATCAAAGGTGAATATATTGGACTGGAATTAAACTACATATGTACCACCAAGAAAATGAAGCCCTAAACAAAGAAAAACACAACGAACAGTATCTATAGGTCTTCTTCCTTCAAGGCACTATTAAGTGAAAGCGTAGGTTGTTCAAAGGCAACGAAATCTGATACCTCACCTATCGAGACCAGCAATTGGACCACTTGTGACCTTGTCCAGAGTTCTTTTAATGGCTGATTTCCAGTTAAAGGGGAAAGAGCCTCCCTAAAGAAGTATCAAAAGTCAGCTTCTCAATACACAGAGTAAGTAAATTATGATTGAAAATATTACCCAACCAAAACTCCTGGACAAATCATTTCCAGTGCCAAGTGGGATAATTGAAGTCGGTGGAACGGGCAGTCTACCGAGGTTGTTAAGCTCTCCAACACACCCGAGGACCCAACCAACTGTACCGTCCCCTCCAGCCACCTACAAAGGACTAATTCGATCACTTTTTTAGCCAAGACAAGTTTGATATGATAGGATGAAAGGGATCTACCACAAGTTTAAGCCTTTCACGAATCTGTTTGGCGCAGTAGTCTCCAAGGCTAGCAAACTTCTCCAGGCAAGACAACCCATAGTGAACGAACTCATTTGGCTTCACTTCTGAAAGGTCAAAGACCTGACGATGGCATATATTTCAGTGTAACGAAACTTGAAAAATCATAATTTTTAAAATGATAGGAAATGGCAGCGGCGTTCATCATCTAACAAACATGCATATAGCTATTCAGCATTGCGTTTAGCTTGGGACCACCTAAAGCAATCTAACATCAAGCTTACGTTGCAATTTCACGCATAAACACGTAATACGAGCGACATAGGCGAGCAATGTGTCGATTATTAAATCGAATCTCTACATTGTTTCGATTCTTCAATGTCCAATTGCGAACGACGTAAGTTTAAGCATCATCACCTGTTCCTCGCTCATGAGCTCCTGAAGACGAGCCATGAGCTCGGGACCGTGTCGCCCGCCGCTCTTTGGATTTATGAAAACAACCAGCGGCGATTCCGGCGGCTCAGCATCGGTGAGGCGAGCGGCGAACGCGGCTTCGGCGTCGAAACACCCCTTCAGTCGGATCGCGGTGACGACGGCGACCCTGAGGTATTCAGGGAACGTGATCCTCTTGCGAAGGCCGTCCTTGGGAATCCGAAGGGCGGACAACGTGCATCCACGTATCGAGTTTATCACCGACGGCCGAGTCAGCGAAACTCGGCTCGGCGTGCCGGGAGAGTCCATGTGGATTCGCTCGCCAGTGGAATGTCGACAATTTTATTTATCTCCGTCGTCTTCGTCGATTACGATTCCTCCCTCGTCAGCTTTGCGTTGAGCTTAGGAAAGAGAAAAAAGATCGTGTTTTTTTTTTTTTTTATCACAGCTTATTGTATATATAGTAAGTAATAAACGTGGGTGGTGATCAGAATTACGTTGAACTACGAACAACTTTAGCGTGTCTTCATTTTTGGGCTGGGTGACGTGTCCTCCTTCTATGCACTATTATTTCAAGGAGGTTTCAATTTTACCCCAATACTTTTGGATTTTGTGAATATGACCCAACCTTTTCTTCGAAAAGCTGAGTTGACCTCTGCTAGCTTCTCCGAAAGCTTTAATTCAGTCTTCAATAATGGCCATGGAGATATTGTTGCTTCAATGGCAGAATTGGCGAAAAAGAGATGGAACGTTGAAAATGGAAGCGAGCAATCCAATTCTTGATCTTATGATGTTGTTTATCATGTAATGTTAGAAAGGATAGATATTTCTTACAAAAGAAAAGACTGATCACAGTTGCTGCACCTGAATTTCTAAGCCAAGGTCTGATCAGATCGGAAAGTAATGTTAGGAAGGATACCCTCATCGATTGAATTCTGTAATGGGATTACATTCTCAGTGGTATATATTACTGCAAAAGAATGTTCAGTATCATACAAAGAGATAAACATCTTTCCATCGTATTTGATCAATCTTGAATCTCGGTGGTGTAGTTATCCGAGGAAGAAATGAACAAAAGCATCCCAATATCCGACTAACTGTAACATGAGCATGATTGCAAGTAAAAAAAGTCAGGTCATACGATTATCATGTTCGAAAATGGAATCCTGGTAAAAAAATCAGTTCTTTTTTTCACCTGTTCTAAAATGCTCTTTCCAGTCCGACCTTCAATGACCAACGCAGCAGTAATTCCAATCATGGCCCATGCACCGTTGATTGCTTCAATCTGACGTTGCCTCTGCATATAAGGAGATGATGATCGTAATCATTTTCTTTTCTCTCTTCATATAATTCTCAGTAATCACTTACTTTAAGTTTCTCTCTTGCTTGGATTTTCTCCATCTGTTTTGCAGCTAGTTTCTTGGCTTCTAAAGGATCTACCATGATCACTACTTTCTTCGAACTTCCCTTGTCTGGAGATGCCTGGACACAACTAATACTTGGATGAATATTGTTTCAAGAAAGAAAGAAAGAAAGAAAGAAAACAAATTGGGACTGAGCTTTTTCACGTTAGCTATGGAATGGAATGTAATCACTCGAGCTAAGATCGATCTTTCCCTATCTGTCGACTCAATGGTTTCATGCCACTTCTCAATCATACCTAAAGATAGCTTTTTTTGATGTATGATTCATACATTTGGATTTGCCAAGACACGGACTTCGTAGTTTCGTCTTCTTCCATGTAATGGCTTCACAAGTTGTCCATGGTACAGCTCCTTCCTGAAGAGGATAATGCAGTTGAACACTCACTGAAGCAATTCCCATGAATTTCAATCCAAAGATGCACAAAAATGGTACTGAAATCAACAGATGTACAGAAAATTAATTAAGGCAATCATGTTCTCCAGGAATCAATTCATAGCACTTTCAAGTTTATCATGAGATTCACCTATGGCCTGATGTAAGCTACTCAATTCATCCCAAAAAGGACGATCGATTTCTGCTGTAATAACACACATCTCTGCACACAAACACAAGCAAGTCCAATAATCGCCAAAAGATGAGTCACCATCTTTTCAACAGCAAAGTTAACAATGACATCTCAAGCCCAACCCGCAATTCTACAATAAATAGTAGTACGGATACCGAATATTCACTTGCTTCAGATTACAACAAAAAGGGATCGAAATAAAAGTCGGATCTTTGGGGGAGGTTGCTCTGTTATTTCAGAGACTTTTTACCTGAAACCAGAGTAAGAACGAATGATGTACGAAGATAAGTGGCGCGCTGATAACACGGTGCTGCCACAGCTAGTGGGTTGTAATTGTATCAAACACAACATTCTTCCCAAGTACTCACGAACTCACGTCTCGCGACTCTGTGTGTGTATGTGTGTTTTCTGTGTGTCTGAAATTGGCCCGTTTTTTCCCAAGGATATCAGGATAGGAACGTTGAAGTGCTCTTATCCACTTAACTAATAGGAGTAGTCTTGCAATTTCCTTCTGCTCAAGAACGATTAGTATACAATCAATTTGTCTTATAAAAAGGCAATTTCACACGTCATCCTTGTAAGAAGATGGGGATCTTGATCCAACAACCCGAAAAAATATCTGGCTACTACACATTCTGGAGAATATTCTTTCTTGCAAGACTAGTAATTTTCCTTTTCCGTCCAAGTATTCAATATAGGTAGGCAGGCCATTGTAAGATAAGATGATGTAGATGAGCATCAAGTAGTATTAACAAGAAACATATATGATTATATTCCTCACAAGTTTTTGGCTTCCATTCATATGAATATTAATCATCTGCTACAAGATAACATTAACTTCTCACCAAAGCAGCTGCTGCTGCTGCTGCTTTCATCTTATAACTACATTTACAGTACAGTCTATAGCACATGTAAGAAACATCTTGATCCTCTACTTAATCATAACTGATTACCATGTTTCACGACAAGCTACATACATGTACGGACACTTTCAAGAACTACTATCTAAGCCTCGCAAAAAGCTACAGCCTTGCAAGGCCGTTCAAAGCAAATGGCCTCACCACAAATAAGATCCTCTCTATACACTCCAATAACTCGAAGAAGAACCTTGGTCAACGCCACTACTAAACACCCTTTTCAAGTCAACGCCAGAACAATCCATCGACCCGCCCAAATCGACCCGACTCCTGCAAACGGGGCAAGACGGATTTTTTCCGATCCATTTATCCAAACACGACCCGTGAAACAAGTGCCCGCAAACTGGCACCTCACAGCAAAGGTCGCCTTCCTCGAAACCGTCGAGGCATATCGCGCAATCCCTTACCTTGGGAAGGTCTTCGATCTTATACGCCGCGACGGGGAGCATCGGACGGCTGAGGCAGCGGACACGTGGCCGCGATTTAGTAATGTTGGACATCAAGAAGAAGTGTAGGAGGATTACGGCGGCGAAGCCCATGAAAAATAGGAAGATCAGCGTTATGACCGCCATGATCATGAATTTGAGGACGCAGAAGACGGGCTTGACGCGGCGGCGGCGGCGGTGGGTAACGGCCGGCATTTGTTTCGATACTTGGGCAAAAAAAAAAGTCTCCTTTTTTATTCCCTTTTTCTTTTTTCTAGAGATGGGATCGTTTGATTTCTGTTGATCGATGCGATTTTATTACAGGGAAGGATTCGATTCGAAGGTGGTGGAAACGGACATGGGTTTGATCTGCGTGATAATTGCTCCCCCTTTTTTCTGGGTGTGATTGTTATTTTTTGTTGCGCTGTTGGACCGAAACAGAACGTAGTTCATGGGAAAAGGTGAAGATAAACCAAAACATTTTATTGCTGTTTGGTCCCTACGACTTTCTCCACATACAATTGCGACCCCAGATAAATATTCAATTCCAATCGGTCTCAAACCTTAATCGGAGTTCATCACGTCCGACCGTATCTTAGCCGTACAATTTGATTGTCGTTCTTTCTTTTCATGAAAAAATGACAAAAAAAAAAAAAAATTCACATAAATTCCAAACAGAAGTACAAAAAAGCTAAACATTTCCGTATGAATTTGATTGAAGATCCTTACTTTCTCTTCCCATAAACCAAGCAAGAGTCCTCTTTCCAAATGATGGCACGTTTGCCTCAGCTTCGTTCAAAATGTTATAACACCTTTGCTTAATAATCTCATCATCTACACTAAACTCAATCCCTTCTTTGTCCAAATTAGTCTGTCTGCAACTCTCAGCCTTCAACTCCATTGTCTGAACATGAAAGGAAGAAGATATCCTAGTCGAAGAACCTGTGATAGCATTTGCATCCATCTTACTATCCTTCTTTCCTCTTAACCATATCTTCGATATCGAAAATCTAGCGCTTTTATTACAACCTGGGCCGCCATCAGTATTCAGACTATGATTATCAGCACTCTTCTCATTTTTGGATTGAGCTTCATCAAGAATCCTAAACGCTTCAAAACCGTTGAAATCTCTCGCCGAGTAGCAATCACATTCTGACATAGCTGCCCTTCGATCACCATTATACTTCTTGACCTTAGACACTTTCTTTCGAGAGGATTGAACGACAGAAACTCGTAGTGATGTGCTATCGTCCATTACATAAGCAAATGAGCCCATCGAAAAACACCTCCTTGCATTAGAATCAACATCATCCTCAACGTTATTACCGTCTTCTAAACCTTGATCGCAAACATTCTTAAATTTCCCTAGCTTTACCGACACGATTTTCTCCTCCGTGCCCGTAAACACCCTTTGTTTGCTGTCCTCGTTTGACTCAATCTCATCATCATCATGATTGCCCTCTTCATGATCACAATGAGCACTCAAATGGGAGTTTTCTCTAACAACAATCTCTCTCTCTGATGCACTAATCTCTCGAAAGCTCTCACTCTGAGATTCAAGAACAAAGACCATCGTAGAATAAGCATTATTAGGGTTTGGAGAGTAGTAGTCGTCGCTTAGCAGACAAGTTCTACAAAGGGGACAAGTCGAATGGGACAGAAGCCAAGTATCTATACAGTCTATGTGGAAAGCATGGCTGCACTTTGGCAAGAGTCTGAGGTTATCTTCTTGCTCAAATTCGCACAAGCACACTGCACAGTCGAAGGGATCTTTCACGCCTACGATGGCCTTGTAAGGAAACGTAGGCATCGTACTTTCGATGAAAGACTGGTCAACGCCAGAATCGTGCATATGAAAGAGCTGCTGAAGCTGGCCTTGAAAGGCACTTACGCTTTGCGTTTCATCGCTATTAGGGTTTCTACGGCCGGGATTATTATTTCTTAGCAGCAATCTCACTAAAAGGTGGAGAAGGCTAGAGATGAGGAAGATTATTGCGAGGATTATGATGATGATTAGTACGCTTGGGCTCACCTTGTTGCTTAGGCTGAAACCTGATTCAGTCGTCTGCGTCGGCGGCGGCGAAGGAGGCGACGGCGGCGGAGAGGTTAAGTACGGTGGCTGTGTTGAAGAAGAAGACATGATTACGCTGCTGCTTCTTTCTTTGGTTTGAAGAAGAATTCGCCTACTCATGTTTATTTTCTTAGATTATGATGAGAGGGGCTTAGTTCTTCAACAGCTGTGATTTGGACATAATGTTTTTAAGATCTTAAAATCTGCTGTAATGAATATTACAGATTGTAAACCAGCAGCGGGGCAGAGCAGACCGCCATTAATGTTCGGATCTGAAGAAACTAGGAAATTTTTTGAAATAAAAGAAAAACGGAAAGCATTTCAATGCATGCATATGGCTAATCAATAAAATTAAATAATGGTGGAGAGATGGTGATGATCTCGACTTAAATGATTTTAATAAATGCTATAGCTATTTTTGGTTGACTTGGGAGTTGGGAGCAGTAATAAGGAATCGCCAAATCCGATGAACATTTAAGTAAATTTATTAGGGCTGTTAAAAATCGACCCCACCCGCCAACCCGACACGAACCGCACCCGAAAATAGCAGGTTCGGGTTAGCACTTTTGACCTGTTTACGTAAATGGGTAAACCGAACCCAACCCATTATTAAGTGGGTTAGGTTAGGGTTCGGATTTTCAACCCGAAATCACCCGAAATCAACCCATTTAACCCGAATAATATATATTATTAAAATATTATTAATATAAATAAAATAAAAGGGTTAACACTAATTCTCTATCCACTCTCACGTGATGCTTTAGGCAAAAATTGCATTAGTTCTCCTTTTTTTGTTTAATTTGGATTTATAATTCTGTCAATTGTGTTTTTCTTTTTTCTTTTTAATTATAAACGGGTTGGCGGTTGGTGGGTTGGGTTAGGGTTAAAGCAGATTGAGTTTGGGTTTGATTTTTCAACCTGTTTAAGTAAACAGGTCAGGTTAGGGTTGAACTTTTCAACCCGTTTATTAAACGAGTTGAACCCGAAGGCGACCCAACCCGACCTGTTTACCACCCCTAAAATTTATATTGAATTTTTGGTTGTGAACTGAGGCATCCCACTTTCCACTATATCTTAATCTATTGCATCGTCTCAAAAAAAGAAAAATAGATACCATATTCATATTGTTAGTTACTAATATTTCATCACTAACTTAAGATTAAGATAGGTATGAAACTTAATCCTATGAGCTATGATAACGACAAAATATGGAAACCGAAGGTCAATGGCACGTGGATGAGCTCAAATATTGTCTATAATAATGAATACGAAGTGGGAAATGATGTTTCTGCTTATATTATAAGTATATAAGTAATATCTAATTAATACGAAGAAATAATTCAGCAAGCAATTAAATTGTGGGTGCACAATTGTCAGCTCATCCCATGTGGTAGGATTCCATGAAATCTCCTTTTGTTTCGCTATTTTGGTATATATTTAGTTATTGCAATTTAAATTTAATGAGAGACGACCATTAATATAATCTTAGTCATGCAACTAATCAGATCTCAGAAGATGCTTAACATGAAATTTGACCAAATCAAAGGCAGGCCAAACCTTATTAAATGATATTAAATGCAACATGTATATAAATATAAGCGTTGTTAAATTGTCGTCACTATTATATATTATATTTGGAGGATAATTTATGTTATAATAATTCTTAATTTAATATTTAAAACTGATCGGTGTACCGTTTTGAACTTTGAAGCAAGTGTTGAAGTCGTTAGAATTTTTATGTCTACAACGTTTTTAGAAATATATCTTTTTCTTTTCTGTCCATACTGTTCCTATAATAATTCGTTGTAAGTTAACCGTTAGGCTATTAAAATTTAAACTCAAAATCTGAGAATGGGCTTCTTATAATTGGGTTGAACGATGGGCCTCATATTCAACATGTAGTGGCCATTCTATATATTAGATGGCATCTTGGTTATACGATAATACGAGTTTTTCAATTATTATAGTTGTTTCCAATAATAAGCATTGTGAGCAATTGTATATTCATCTTACTCTACACGAAGAAGACATTCTTGAAAAGGGTTCTGATTAATATTTGAACCATTTACGGCATATGTCAGAGATATCTTGACTAATAGTCAAAAACACGTTACAGTCGCATCCCCGTAAGAAATCCCATTTCTATGATCTAAGAAATTGACACTAAACAGAAAAATTGCATACATAAATATATCAAATAATAACCCACTGTCTCTATCTTCTCCTATTGTAATCTTCATGATCATTAATCCCCTCGAAGGAAAGTGAAAGCTCATTGAGTTACATTTAGAAACAACCGTAAATCTTCACTTATGGAGATCATAATTTCCCCCTCAACAATAAAATGTGTTACAGACAGTTCCTATTCATTACAACTTCGTATTTTTCTTTCTTCCTCAATATACATATTGTCTACACCAAACTAATCCTAGCAGCCTCCAATCTTCAAGATTATACTAAACATTTCATTTAATTTGAACAGCTTCAATAAATTCATAGTTCAATTTTACATGATAAAAATAGTGTCATTATTATCTCCTTCGTCTGTACATAAACATGGTACTAAAAATCACATCCATCGTACCTTTAGAGATATTATCATTCATATCTGAATAAAGTAACAACAAAAACATATTAAGACAAAACACAAATTTAGGTTTAATCACTACCATTTGTCCGCCTTAAAATCATGAAGAAGAAGAAGAATCCAATATCTCAGCAGCATTAGCAAGGCGCCTCATTACATCAACTTGAACTCTAAGGGAGACGATGTAATCTAGGGTTTCTTTGATCAAAGTAAAGCCATCTTTAATCTCTTCTCCACCAGGGACAAGACTTTTGAGCACTTTGGTCTTTTGCTTCAACAGTCTTTTGGCTATGGAGCTCGCTTTAACTACACGCCTCGATGATGTTGATCTGCTTCTCTTCAAGATCTTCTTCTTCATTGTGCACAATGAGGTCGTCGAGGGCTTCTTATTGCAGTTGATTATAATATTATTATTATTATTACTCTTTCTGGGATTTTCCATGCCCTCAACTTCTGATATTTTTCTAACGACGACTTTCATTGCATCATCGTCTTCTGCAGCGATTCTTGAGATTAACGATTGGCTCCATAGGGTTTTGGGATCTCTTGTTGAAGCAATGGCCAAATCTGCTGATAGTTTAATGGCATTTTTACGGTCTGAAGTGGTCATGTTTTTCTTTCTGGGATGATGCTTTGTGTATGTGCAGAGGCCTTTGATCCATTTCTTGAGGAATTCTTGTCTTAGCAACGTTGATTGCGATGCATAATTACATCTACATATGATTTAGAAAGGTATTATCGTAACAAATGCACACTCACAAAGGATCTCATATAGTGAGCGAACTATGTATACACATCGTTATATGATTGAAATGTGAGGCAAGGTGCAAGAAAGAGACACTTCAATATGTTTTTGCAAGCGAGGAACTGAGAAATTCTTCCTCATAAACTCAACTGAATGAATAATTTAGAATAATCGTAATTCAACCGAATAATTTATTACAAACACTGCCATGCATACCTCGATTTCATTGTCGAATTGACGTTATAAGGAAAGATAAAAACCGTCCAAGATGGAAATAAATTCAGAGAGAACCTCGGAAAGAGGCGAGAGAGAGGGAGAAAGAAAGGAGATTTCTTGGGATGAAAATTATATAATAGAGTGGAAACAAAGGGATATAAATTGGTAGAAAAATATAATAAAAATAAAGTAGAACGAGAAAACAACCAAAGCGTATATTAAAGCCTATTTATTTGGTTGAATATAAAGAGAGAGGGAGAGAGATGATGGTGGGACAACGAGAGAAAAGACACAGCACATGCAATCACATGGAATTTGATGTCCCACATGTTACGAAACCTAAAGAAAGAATAATATATGTTGAATTTTCGTTTTCCTTTTGCATATTATATTTTCATACATAGACAAATATCATTATTAAGTCTACACTCTATTGACGTGCGATGCAAACCTAACTTTTGTAGCGTTCTTGTGTGACAGACGACACGGAGCATAAGGAGCAAAAGTAGTCAAAGTTTTTTTTTATATGTTTCGCATGGTGTGATTGTCAATCACATTAACATTATGAATTGAAAGTTAGGGTTGGCAAAGAAATTAATATTTCTTGCTATTTTCCTTGTTTTTATTTCATATAGTTTGTTACCATAATGTGGAATGGGACATATAATTATGATCCGCAAACCACGGAGATGATGGATATTACGAATTAGGGCATATATAAAATTAGAATTCAAAAGAAATAAGTAACATGGTCACCACATGGAATCCTCAAGCTATAGTGCATGACCACTAAATGTTGAGCTGTGATGATAGCTTTCTCAAAGTTACTGAAAACTCGAACTGCTTCGAAACTCTTAGGATTCTTTTTGGCCTCTTGCATGCATATATAATATTTTCTTGACCGCCACTTAGCCTACATCGTATTAAAATGTAATAAACATATTTTTGTTTGATAATTGAAAATAAATACGTCGAACACGTAAAAAAGCATATGGATATCGATGAGTTTAGTGATGAACCAACCACTTTGGATCAGATGAAAACACCCGAGATTTGCGGCTAACCTTTGAGTGTTATTTATGTTATCAGTGC
Source organism: Craterostigma plantagineum (assembly GCA_027422505.1). Taxonomy (NCBI): domain Eukaryota; kingdom Viridiplantae; phylum Streptophyta; class Magnoliopsida; order Lamiales; family Linderniaceae; genus Craterostigma; species Craterostigma plantagineum. Next base: position 12,914,495 of record JAPQWV010000028.1, read on the forward strand.
ATGCGCATGTAGCGAGATAGATAGTGACACATATAGACTTGAATGATGTAATTAAAGGTTAAGAATTTAGCCGAAATCATTGATACTTACGTCGATAATTTATAATATAGATTTATTCTATGGTAAAGTTTTAAAATTTCATGTATTTATAATGCGTTACACACAACACAATGCATGTGTGCACACATGGAGGGGCCAAAACATCGTCCTAAGAAGATAGAACATTATAATGTACTCTCCAATCATTTGGTTGCCCCTAGTTTATTTACATTCAATGTAAAGATCTATGAACTGTCACATTTTCCCAAGTTTAAAAAAATATCATTTAATTTCTTATATTGTTTAGGTTAAACTTGTATGACTGGCCCATATATAAGCCCAACTATAATCAGGCCCATGTTCCAATAAGAATGGGCTGGCCCGGACATTAGCATACCTATCACTCTGAACGACGTCGTATAATCTGATTCTAGAAATCGAAGAAATATATAACGCCACAACACGACCGTTCTTGATAAAGCTGTCTTGAAGGTGAAGAATATCGCGAGGAAGGTTCGAGATTGTCTCTTTCGGAAGCAGAAAATGGCTGTGATTGAAGAAGAAACACCTCAATCTGATCATCCAGCGGCTGATAATCAATCCGATGGATATGAAACGGCCAGCGATAGTGAACTCAGAGCTACCGAATTTGAGGCAGTCGAAGCTGAATCTCACGAGGTAATAATATGCTCAGACGTGATGTGGTTTGACTTTGTCCAAAGTGTGGCATGGGCGGCCGCTGTTGGTAAAACATGAAATCTGCTTCTTATGTACTGTTTTCGATTGTGAAGGTTTGCTTAATTTCTACCATCGGTCGGGTGATATGTATTTGATTGTCTACGGTTTATATTTCCTATGTATTTTCTTCTAACGCCTGCAATGTCGTCTAATTATCTCTTGGACATTTGTTCTTCTCACTAAGCAGAGAGCTTTATCTCGTGCAAATGAGTTGAAGATCGAAGGAAATTTGCTATTTAAGGATGGGTCATATGAAGAAGCGTTGTCAAAATATGAGCTTGCGATACAAGCAGCTCCTGATGGGGACTCATCTGCTGAAGTCCGTTCGATTTGTTACTCAAACCGAGCTGCATGCTTCTCCAAGCAGGTAGCTTACTTTCGTGGATGGAAACTCGATGAACTAGTTATGTTTCTTAAGCCAGTTTTTATACTGGCACGGGTCGTTTCTCATTAGTGTTTGATTGATTTTGAGCCAATTTGTTGCTTAGGATAAATATGAAGAGTCTATCAAGGAGTGTACAAAAGCATTAGACCTGAATCCGACATACGTAAAGGCACTTCTGAGAAGAGCCGAAGCAAGAGAAAAACTTGAACATTATGAAGAGTCGATTGCAGGTAAAGTAGTTGATTCAAGTAGGTACATCTTGTTTAGGGGTTGTTACTTGTTATTGATGGTACTTCTATTGTGTCAATGAGACTTCCTTCCTCTCCCGAGATAATTTCGTCTGTGGATTTATAACTATTCAGTTTCATTCATTTCATGGAGATCTAACTGAATTTGTTTGCTTGTTGTGTCTCCTGAGTTGTTTCTGTCATTTTTCTTTTAGACATGACTAAGGCCTTAGAATTGGACCCGTCGAATAACCAAGCTAGAAGGACTATCGTGCGCTTGAAGCCACTGGCAGATGAAAAGCGTGAAAAGATGAAAGAAGAAATGATTGGTAAGGAGTGTAAGTATTTAATGTTTGTATTTTCTTCTGAATCCGACTATGGCATGCTGAATAGGAAGAATCTGTTAATTAATGGTAATATCGTTCTTTCCCTGTTCCCAGCTTATGATAGCAGATATCTCCACTTTCGACAGATTAACTTTACCATGTTCTAGACCATGATCATAATTACAGATCAAGCAATCTTGATTCATCGTATGAACCTTGCACCAGCATCACATCTTCCCTCGCAATTCGTTGATGCGAATGTTTGTTTACTGCAGGAAAGTTGAAAGATTTGGGGAACAACATCCTTGGGCGTTTTGGTATGAGCGTAGACAACTTCAAAGCTGTCAAAGATCCAAACACTGGCTCCTATTCTATCTCATTTCAGCGTTAGCAGATATTTCCCCGATACTTTTGCTGCATTTGATTGATTAAGCATCGATGGGCTGGTTTGCCTTCAGTTCTCTTGCTCTTCGAACTCAGTCCCCCAATAGTTTCTTGTATATTGCGTGTACTGTTACTCGCTGCTAACCGATGTATGCGATACCATTATTAGCAAATGTCATTCATCTACAAACCGTTCAGCGTATTATTTACCAACATCATCAAAATCCAACTAAAAATCGCCTTCTTATTTCTGATCAATGTAGAATGATGACTGAAAAATCACTTAGAACTGTGCAGTATTTCTTCGCCGCCGCTTTCAATCTCCGCCACCATCTCGGCGTGTTGCTCTAAGTACTCTTTGCTGTTCATTTCGGTCAGCCTGTATTATGATTTACAAACGAAGTATATGAATTTGGATTTTTTTGGGTAAGGGATTGAAATAAAAATCTTTTTTTTTTCCTTACCTACTAATTGTTCGGTCTTTAGCGAAACCTAATTCGTTATCGACGCAAATGTCCGAGCTATCAGATTTCTTGGATCTCGACGACGTTCGTGGGGCAAATTGCTGGGCCTCTGCTAATGTAACGACTTTGTCGAAGAGCTCAATTGGAGAACCCTCGGCCGTGCATAGTAACCTAGCTTTGTTTTCATACATAACCTAATCGAAAAGAAAAAAACACCGTAGAAAGATTTTTTTTTCTTTCGATAGTTGGAAAAAAAGAACGACTTACGTCGACTAAAGTGACGAAACGATACGCTGCAGTCCTATTGGAGAGCCCGAAAGTCGGCACTCCGTCTAAAGCGAGCGTGTGGAATTTTTCTGAGCGATTTAATAAAATCATATCAGAGTGGGTTCGATCTCCGCGGCCCTTGAAAAAGGATCAAAGCTTTGAGATCGATGACTTAACTGAATAAGCCGAAATAATCGGCGGCTCCTAAAGGCCGGTCGCAAAGTTCTTCAAAGGGAAAATAAGCGCACCCTTCGGCGCCGAGCGGAACCTATAATGCAAATAATCGTAAAATATTTGAATTATATAATCTCGAGTCCCAAAATTTTGTTTTGGGTTAAAACTTAGATTGAATGTATTATTACCTGCAATTTCCTTCCCATGATAACTTCGACCTCGTGTGGGACGGGCACGGCGCTATCTCCGACCAGCTGTTGAAATTTTTGCTTAAGAAGTCCCGACAAATGTCTCCCGACGAAATAAAAACCTTGCTCTGCCTAAAATGACGACGAAACTACAGTCTTTAATTAAAATCCGAACTGAGATGAATTATGGCTCGGAAAAAATTCACTTACCGAAGTCAACCTTCTGTAGTCGACAGACGAGCCTATCGCACGAACCACACATCTTTCCTATATCGGAAGAAGGGTTAAGGAGAAACGTAAGAATACATATTTCAAAGCGCCAATTGCCGAAAAAAGTACCTTCAAAGTCGCAATAAACGGAAGGAACAAATCTCTTTGCAGTCCTCCTTCGTAGAGATTATCGGGAGCTCGATTCGAAGTCGATATGAGAATCTATTCATTCGTTCATCGCTCTTAAAATCCAAAACTGTTTTCTTTTTTTTTTACAAATTAGGGTAGCTAAAGAATTTTACTACATACAGCTCCACCGCGAAATAGGTGTCCGAATAAGCGATTAAGGATTAAGGCATCTGCAACATCAGTAACCTGACGAGAAGAAAAAAAAAATGGTAACGAGAAAAAAATAAAAATGAAATTGAAATGCGATACATACTAATACATACCATAAATTCGTCGAGACATAGCAATATTGCTTCGTCTGATATCTCCCCCGCTACAACCTCTAAAGGATCTGAGACGCCCTTGTGCCTCTACGTCGTTGAAGACGTGTAAGAAAAAAAAACACAATGTAAGAAATCAAAAAGAGAAGCTTACGTAACGTACTTGCAAGCGGCTGTGAACGTTTAGCATGAAGTCATGGAAATGAATCCTCTTCTTTCTCCAGTTGCAAGGCCTGTGAAGATTAGTGAAAATTGTTTAATAATCAATTCGAATCAAGAAGACAAGGAGTACGAGGAAATGTTATATATTACAATTGATCATAGAACAAATCCATCAACATGGTTTTGCCAGTGCCAACTCCACCGTAAAGATAAAGTCCTTTAACGGGAGAATACGAAGCTTGGGGTATGAAACGAGACCAAAGCCACCTACTCCTGGTAATGTAATAAATTAAAGACATTCATATGTTAGAACACATTACGAATTTACGAGAAAATAAAAACGATAAATCCTATGAATTTTGCCTCGCAGATTTCTCCGAAGCAGTATATCGATCCAAACGGCAGGCTTTTGCATTCTCCGTAAGCTCATCGTATAGTCTTTGCAGCTCACCTAAGGTACTCAGCTGCAGAATTATTACTATGCTTTTACACAATCGAAATACAAATCATTAAAAAACGAAGGATAAAATAAAATAAAAAAAATGCCTGGCAAGCATCTCCGTCGGCGAGCTCCCCAGCTGCAATTCTCCGCTCGTATTCGATAAGAGGCCCATTACCATTTACTTCTGATTAGTTTCAGACAACAAAAACCTCAGTTGAGAAACCTTAAAAAAGATCTGAAATGGGATACTTTTTTATGTTTCACAACTTACCTCTAACTTTAGCTGCATCAGTCGAAAGAGCTCTTTGAATAAAAAACGACGAATAACCACAGCTATGGAGATGGGCATTGCTTCGCAGTCCAAATAGAGAGCGGTGATTCGTATTGAATCGAAAATCTTGTCCCTTCGAAGATCCATAACGAACGAAATTTCCTCTATATGCAAAAGCTGGTCTGAATCGTTTCAGGACCGTTCTCATCTCAAGAACAGAATCTCACAAACAAACTGCAGAAGATAAGTAATTATTACATCAGATAAGGAGAGAATGTGCTGCTGAGTGCTCTGTTCATTAAAGAATCTACCTTTTTTTTTTAAATTATCGAGCTGAACAAAAGTTTTTGAGAGTGACCCATCAATAAAAAATAAAAATAAAAAATAAACCAATGAGCAATCTTTCCTATTTCTCCAGTCATTGGATGTGTTCTTCCTACCAACAATAACTAATAGTAATAAAGCACGTTTCTGAAGCCCTGCAAAATAGAAGAGCAGAACCAAGAAAAAGAATGGAAGAGAAGGCTGGCCAAGAGATGCCGCAAAAGGAAAAAATCAATGCTTCACCTCTCACATATGTCTAATCAATTCATCATTTAAATAATGAAAAAAGATCAAAGGTCAACTCAGTAAACCTGATCAATGATGCGGCAAAAAAACCCAGAATCGATCAAGGGGCGAAGCTACCTCAATTGAATTGAGATTTCAGATTGTCTTTACTGTGCCTGCGATTGAATCTGATTCTAAAATATTTTTACATGCACAGAAAGAATTCTTTAAAATCGAACGAGCTGTGAGGAAAAAGTAATGGCTGAGCTGATAGGATAGATAGGAAGGGATGAAGAGAAAAAAAAATAATAAATATGATCGTTATATATAAGGGGGTTTGTCAAACAAATACGCAAGAGAACATAATTACATTTGATACATAGATATTACCAAGAACGCCCTCAATACAACGTTTGCAATTCATCCACTAATGTTGGGATCTGAGTTCGCTCCAACTATTAACGATGTCTGTTCTTTTACGGTTCGTATTTCGTTTTTATTTAATTATTTATTAATTAAGGACTCGAAATAAAGTACAACTTGACACTAATAAGTACGCCCTAAGTATTATTCTAAACCATGCCACGTGCGTTTGAGAATGAAGGTCACCAATTTCATTTTTATCACATGTAATCAATTATTATTTGAAAATTGAAATTAAGACATAGGACAAGTGTGGGACATGTACATTTTTAACCAAATGTTTGGTCCCAATCAAATGCCATTTTCAAAATTAAAGATTCTGAGCCAACTCATTTGGTTTTTGTTTTGCATTGGATTTGAAGACTAGTCTTATCTCCTTGTCAGATGGTTGGGGGTTGCTGAAATTCAATGAACCATAAGATTAAAAAGATTTTATAAAATTTAGAGAAGTAAAATGATACTTTACTTTTATCTTTGGACTTGCATCGTAATTTCCCATCTGTAATCATATTACCTTCTCTTCTCCTCAAGACATCCAATCCAATACGACGTCGTTTGACCGAAATGGCGAATCAAGGTGCGAAGAAGCGCAAGGAAGAGAATGCTCGGCACATGAGGAACCTCGTGCGGCTAATCGTCATCGCCAACGTAATTGAAGATGATATTTTTCAGCTTTTGTTTTTTTCCTTCTTATTGATTGAGGCGACTATGCTCGATAGGCGGTGTATGTGGTTGTGAGATTGGGAGTATTCCATTCGAGCTTCACTTGGAAGCACTGGTTAGGGCTTTTGTTGACCTCTCTGGCTTATTACGTGCCCTACAAGCAGCTCGAAGCGATGGCGAGGCCGAGTTATGGCGACGACGGTGACCTCATAGATGGTGGATTTGATATGAGCACTGGTGGAATTTGTGGGTAAGCCCTATCGATTCTTCATTGAAGGAATTTGTACTTTAAATTCCTGTAAAAATCAATTGTAAAAAAATGGGGAAGATTCCTCTATTAAGGCAGTTCTTGGAGGCTTGTAACAGTACCACACTGACAAGATTTGGAACCACAGCAACTTCATACATATGATTTCTCACTTCTACATCTGTGTGCTTTCTCCATTGTTGATGAGAAGCACTGTGCTGTAGGCTTCACTATAATTTGTCTCTATGAAGTTTCATTCTTGTATGGTACTTGTAATTTTTGTTCAATGTGGTGATTGTTTTTCTTCATGGCAGATATCTGCATGATATTATATACATCACGTGCTTTGTCCAGCTCGGTTCCATTGTTTCAGGAAAGTTTTGGTACGTATATCTCGTGGTAAGTTTCTCTTCCACGTTTCTAATAGGTCGACTCTTTTCAGAATGTTATTTCCATACAGTAGTCCTCGGAAAAAGCCAATTAGTTGTGTTTTGTTAATGCGTTAGCGGCTTGCATAGAGTGAGATGGAGAAGATTCTATTATTTTCTGATGCTGGTGATTACATACTGGGTTGGAAAATGATAACCTACATTATTCCCTAAGAGAAGCATGCATGCTTTGAAAATCAATACCTATATATCGAGTGTCGATGATTAATCAATGTGATATTTATCACTTGCAGATTCCAGGATTTGCTGCTTACCAGCTCTCTAGTCTTGCGAAAGGCTTTCTCTCATCACATGGTGGAGAGGTACACAGTGTTCTTTTCTCTTTTCTACTGTTTCTAGGTTTTTTATTTTCCTTTTTCAATAGAATTTTGAATGATCTTACAGGGCGGTGAGGAAGATGAGAAAACAAGGAAGAAGAGAGAAAAGATGGAGAAAAGAGCTTCAAGAGGGAAATTTATCAAGACCAGAACCAAGTGATGGACTTGGAAATCTTTTCGGGGCCACGGTTCAGTTATGATGAGAATTATCCCAAATATTTAGATGTACGCCTTTATGCGGTTTTGCGCTTATCATCACATAGAGATTATAATGCCCTTGTTCTTACACTCAGATGAATTGTGATCATGGATCTTTCTACATCTGTTAAAACATCATTAAACATCAGTTCCTGCACGTCTGTCTTATATGTCTGCGTCTGGGACTCGCACTGAACAAAAGATAGAATGCAACACAAAATAAGTCTTCAGAACAAAAAAATGTCACACATGCATCAGAGAAATCCATCACATGTTTTGAAAAAGGTAAAACAATCGAAACAAACGTAGGAACTACCACAGCAATTTTGTATCAAGGAAAGAAAGATAACAACTTATGACAGAGCTCCACTTTTCGAGAGGCTCTCCCTACATATTGATATGCTGCTGCAAAGATTTCTTCTATATCACTTGTTCAATCGATCTTCACGGATGAAAAGAGGTAATGGACAAAGTAGAACGACGTAATAAAACCGATGGTGCCAGTCGATAGCATAATCGCGACAGCCATTATCAACGAGTAGCCGAGATAAAGAGTAGCAGAAACCGGCCCGCTCAAGCTCCTTAGATCAAACACGAGGTAATTGATGGAGTAGAGAAACACGTATAGAGCAACCGAGCCCGATGCATAGAAAGCCTTCCACCACCACATCCAATCCTCGACGCAGAGATGCATGTATGTAAGAACCACCGATACCTCAGCACAAACAACCACCAGCAAAACAAGGACGATGAGAAGGAAACCAAAGACGTAATAGAATCTTCCCAACCATATGCTCGAGAGGATAAAGAAGAGTTCGATGAATAGGGTTCCAAAGGGCAGAGTCCCAGCACCTAGAACGAGGAGCCACGAAGGGTATTTTCGAGCTGGGATTTCTCTCGGGATCTGATTGGTTCGGACGGGGTACTGAATCTGCTCGGCCCGTGTGCCCAAGAGTCCTCCCAATAGGGTGAGTGGGACGGAGATGCAGAACCAAAGCAAGAACATTATGAAGTATAAGGAGATTGGAATAGCACCTGAGCTGTTGCTTCCCCATAAGATGAAGTTTAGAACCGTCAGAATCACGAACACGATCCCAGGGAAGAAGCATGCTACGGACCAAGAAACCGACCTCCAGCCCTCAGATGAGCCTTTGATGGTTGCCCACAGACGTACGCCAGAATAACCTGCGATTATTCCCAGGAAAAGATAGAGCAATATCATTCCTGTGAGCAGCATGCCTCGGGAAGCTGGGGACATGAACCCGAGGGCTGCGAAGACGATAGTGACGCCCGCCATTCCACTGATTTGAACTCCGTTGCCGATCATGACGCATAGTAGTTTCGAATGGGATGGTTCTCTGAACACGTCTCCCACCACTAGTTTCCACCCAGAGAGTTCTTCGTTCATCTGTGCCTGAGACTCCTTGTCCAGCTCTTCGTACCTAGTCAGATCCCTCCTCACAGTTCTCAAGAATATGACGAAGACAATGCCTGCCAAGAAGAAGATCACCATCAGGGAATTGAGGATTGAGAACCAGTGTACGCGGTCGCCTTCCATCTTCAAGTACGCATCCCATCGAGATGGCCACCTGATATCGCTCTTCACGAATTCGACGTCGTATGTGAAGGAAACCCTCTCTTTCTCTCGGATGAGCTGAGAGTTGTCAAGTTCTTGGGGACAGCTCACAGATGGTACGCTGTCGTATCTGTGGAGTTTCTCCATCTTATTGGGATCGTATTTGACACTGCATGGGACTACCTCGAAACCAACTATCTCATAACCAGAGGCCTTCTTTTTATCAGCTTCTGATATGACACCCATACCTTCTTCGCCAGTACCAATTATCTCCACCCCAGCGCCTTCATACTCGTGAATCAGTACCTTAAACTTGAGATGATTGATGATGTAGTCGTCATTGCTGTTTTGAGGGGTGTATCCAACTGGGTAACCAGTCCACTGAATTTTAACACCGTTCTGGTAGGTAAATCTCATAGCAGGAAGATTATCAAGGATCATGTTCACTTGGTAAAGATCTCGTGTCCTCTGTTTCAAGAGTTTAACATCATTCTCACTCAATGGTGGAGTGGTACATAGGTACAGGGACTCATTCACGTTCATCTTGAAGCGGTATGGGGAATTGTCAATTTGATCTCCCATCAACAGCTCACCGAGGTTTTCAGCGCTTTTCTTGATAACTGGAGGCTTGCAATAAGGAAGACTGTAATAGTTAAAGGGAAGCTCTGTCTCGATAGAGGTCAAAGAGTTTACTTTGGCATATATCTCGTCCCCCGTTGAGTATGTATTCATATAAGTTCCAGGAAGATAAAAGCTACTACATGTCTGACATAAGACAGCCAAATATAGAATAGTGGAGCAGAATTTCCTTCTCATGGTCAGAGGTAACGCCATTGTTCGGGCGAGGAAACTGAAAATGTGAACAGATAAAGAATAAGCTGGAAATTATTTCATGCGATAACAATTGACGAGGTACTCCAATATATCGACCGTCATAATGAATAGAAAATCAACAACAGGTAGAGATCTAACTAATAAATAGATCTGATACTCCAAGCCCCACCCTCATCAGACAAATTCATCAATGTAAAACCGGGAATTTAATAATATATAAGTAAAAAAAGGAATTTGGTGTTTTTATTCTCTCATTTCCTTCTGAACATTTGTAAAATAAATGTGGAATGTATCGAAATTGAGATCAGGCCCAAAAACACAATCCTCTACAACATACGCATAATTATCAAGCTAAAAATCCCAATCAAACAAGTGCCGCATGAGTAGATGCGAGCATTTCAGAAACTAATTAGGTTCCTCAAATTAAAAAAAAAAAAGTTTTCAAGCGATTAATCAAAGTCGCCTACTTAACGTAAGGATCCAATGGGAAAAAAAAAAAACAAAGGCGAACAATTTAACCACCCCAAACACAAAAAAAAAAATGTCAATCAATGATACCGAATAATAAATTTAAAACATGTACTGAAACAGATCAATAATAAACGCAACTATAAGCTTACACAAGCTGGATCTGAACTCGCGAACACTGCGGCAGGCTATGTTATCACGGAATCAATTAAGAAATGAAATCACTGATTTTCGCTACCACTCTTCTCCTTTGCGAAGCGATATAAATTGAAATTGCATGTTTTGTGTTGTGCCAAATTGGGCGAGGAAAGCAACGATTTGAAGGTGTGTGTGTTTTCAGATTTAGATCTCTGGTTCGTGGGCTCTTTCGTCATTTATTATTTTATGTAATGACGTGTATACCCTTTGATGGATCATACTTGGCACATTGTAGTTGACTTTTTTGCTTTACATTTTACTCACGAAGCCCAATAGAACATCAAACTAGCCCATCAAAACTCTTGGTCCAGCCCATTATTACGTATTATAATAAAATAAAAATCGAGAAATTTACTTTTATTAATAAGAAGAAGAATACATTTTCTTATTTTCTCAAGACCGATTTTATCTTGGAAAACTTTGAGATTTCATTCATAAATATGGTGCGGCGAAGCTCATTAAATTTAAGATGCAAATATCAGCAATCACACTGAATGAAGTCAATCCGAGAAAGTAAACTCTACCATACTTTGTACTCTCTACCACATTAATTATGATGAAATCTAAATATAAGATACGACGACTCAGTAATTTATTGCTCATACGGACGTAAAAAAGGCCAAAAGTTAAACCTCTGTACCATTAAAAAAATCAATAAACATTCTTGATTAAGTTTAACTAACGCACTATGCAAATAGTTAACATTCTTCCCAATTCCCATACAATATTACAATTCTGGTGATTACCAGGAAAGATAGCTTACTTCTTGTACTTTCAAGTACATATGCTTCTAGATGTAAATAACAAACGAAAGGCTTCTCAAAAAATAAATTCTCTCTCTACGCTCTTTCCTCTCAAACCCTAAAACCAGCCGCCGACTCCCCTTTCCTTTTTCCCCCTTCTCCTCCACCTCCATTAGGAGGAGGTGGGGGAGGTTTTGATCTTGCTTATTTTTTTCCCTTTCTTTGTTCTTGTTATTATAAAAAAAAAAAAAAATTACTGATGTCCCACCGCCGTCGCCCGCCGCTGCCACCATCGCCGCCGTTTCCTCAGCCACCTGGAACCGCCCCCGTCATCTCCGCTGCAGCTCCTCCTCCGCAACCTCCGCCGCTGACGACACCTATGTCGCCGCCATCCGCTGCTGCCACCTCTGCCGTAGCCATCCGTTGCCGCTGCCGCCTGTCGCGGCTGCTTCCTGCCGCCGGCTCCGCCACCTGTGCCGCCCTCGCCGGTCGCGTCCTCTGCCACCACCACTACAGTCCGCCCCATCTCACTATCGTCCACCCGCGAGTCTCCCGTGGGGAGCTCGTTTCTCCGGGCCATTAGGTCGGGAGCTTTTCTCCCGTTGTGGAGCCATTTCTCCCTTGTGGAGCCTCTTCCGATGAAGACGATAACCTAGAGGCGTTGGACAAAAATAATGTAGAGTACCGTAGATTTGGATTAATAACCTTTTCTGTCGTATGTTCTATAGATTTTTGGTCCAAGTTCGGGGTTTATTTCGTTTTCTGTCGGCTTGTTATTTTGTTTTCGTGATGCATTGCTCCTTGTGAGCCTTTGTTTCTCTACCGGATACTGTGTTATCGGAGAGACCCTTTGGGCTATTTAGCCCCTGTACCTTTGTTTATTAATGCAAGTTATCGTTTCCGGGAAAAAAAAAAAAGTACATATGCTTCTAATCTAATCTTTTGAACTAAACTGAAGAGGATAATAAAAAGGCGAGGTTCCCACGGTCCAAAATGTTTAGGGACGAAGAAAAGCAAAAAACCACAAAAAAATATATACAGAAATTTACGCAGAACAGCTTGCACATAATTTACATTCTAATTCTTGTAATGATTCGAAAGTTCAAACACAAGCTGCTGTAATGAAGAATAACCTAGAAAAAAAAAATGAAGGAAAAAAATCCAAAAATAAATTCAGATTGAGCCGTCCCACGCCAATACCACAGCACCACCATCCCTCACGACCAGCTAATTATAATGTCAGCATTCAGACAATGATATTTAAAAAAAAACTACTAAATGTTCTTAAAATAATCATCATACTCATACATACCACGCCTCCATTTTCTTGGAGTTTTCTTCTTCATCACTCACTATGTAATAAGAAAAAGCCCCCAACTTCTTCTTCCTCTTCCTCCTCCATTAGAAGCCACTTCATATTTTTCTGCCATACATCTTAAGACAACTGCAGAATCATTAAAGAAAAGGTTTAAAAAAATTGAAAAATAATGAAAGAAAACAGGGGTTTTTCTTTTTTATCCTCTCATCTTCAAGAAATACGAAAGGTTTATTTTTTAGATGGGGTATTCTTGTCTTATTTAAAAAAAATATACATAATATGGGGTCAGAGCAGTACCTTGCCTTGTGTGTCTCTTACTGCACTAGTGACAGTCTCTCAACATAATGTGGCCAAGTAAGAATTTTGATGTTTTGTTTCTACTCTTTTGGCTATATTTATACATGTAATGTATATATATATATTACCTTTTTACTCAAACATATAATGTATGACCATTAACATATACATATCCCATCCCACACATGCTTTGGGTAATATCGTGTATTTATTAGCTATCAGCTAAAGAAATGTCTGTGTTTTGCTAGATTTGCGCGAACAAGTTTATCTCTCAACCCCAAACAATTGACATATTCCAATTAGGCCCCCCATGCATTGTTGTACTACTATTTTCAGATATGCTATGAATTTTTTCTTTTTCTTTTTTTTGTAATAAAATGGGGTGGGAGTGGAGCCTGACAGGTTTGCGGTGACCAAACAAGCATCAATTCCGATGACTTTGTTTTTTGTTTTATTTTTTATTTTTTCGAGACCGTCACCAGACACAATGTGTGCAAAACTACGAAACATATTCAAATATAATACTACGATCGTCCCAATAGTTTTTAAACATTTTACTATATCGGGCGTCACGCATACATTTTTATTTTATCAAAAAACTATCACAAACAATCAATATAATAACATTAAATACTCTTAAAAACGTGTCAAAATAAAAATATTTTTTTAACTTTTCATTGTACTATGTTATTAATATATTCAGTTTCTTAGAAACTGTGCCATATCCGAATCTCCGAAAAGAAATGGGACGGAGGAGCATATTATTTTTGTTAAGGGGTTTCTACACTTAAATACCTACATCAATAAAATTAAACAGTTCAGTCCCTTGTCAGATAAATTTTTAAACTAGGTACCTAGTTGAATTTTATTTTACTGATAGGTACCTAACTGACGGATTTACCCCTACTAAAATTGTTTATTTACATCTTTTACCTGCTTTTCTCATTTCACGTTCGTTCCTTCATAAAAAAAAAAAAAAAAAAAAACTCACACCCATCTTTCCAAATCGCGCGATTAATTCCCAGAGATCGAGCTTGTTCCCTTCGTTCGTCGCGGTATTGCCCTCTGTCTACTCATTCGTCGTGGTATTGGCCATCTGAAATCGATAGGTAAGTAATTCGCAGTATTTCCGTCTGTCCACTCGTTCGCGGTATTTCAGTTATCAATAGGCTTGTATCTAGTTTGATTTTGCCATAATTCGTTGTGTTTAAGCGATTTTGGTTAGTGTTCGTAACAATGGATGCGTGTTTTTGGAATGAGATTGATTTGTTGTTCGATTAGGGTTTTTTTGTGCGTGTTCAGATGGGTGGAAAGTCTCGATTTGGGTTTTTTTTGGAATGGGTCGATTTTGATTTTCTCGAACGGATCGATTTTGGTTTTTTTGAATTGGGTCAATTTGTTTTGGTACTACATTATCACTGCTTTTGGTACTTTCTGTTTGGGCAAATTGGTACCCCTTGTGTGAATAAAATGGTACTGCGTGTTAACAGTGGTTTTTCCGAATGGAGTCAATTTGTTTTGGTACTACATTATCACTGCATTTGGTACTCTCTGTTTGAGAAAATTGGTACCCCTTGTGTGAATAAAATGGTACTACTTGTTAGCTGGTTTTTTTGAATGGGGTCAATTTGTTTTGGTACTACATTATGATTGAATTGGTACCCTCTGTTTGGGCAAATTGGTACTCCTTGTGTGAATAAAATGGTACTGCTTGTTAGCAGTGGGTTTTTCGAAAATGGGGTCAATTTTTTTTGGTACAACATTAGCACTGCATTTGGTACCCTGTGTTTGGATAAATTGGTATCCCTTGTGTGAACGAAATAGTACTGCTTGTTAACAGTGTGTTTTTCCAAAATGGGGTCAATTTTTTTTTTGTACTACATTATCACTGCATTTGGTACCCTCTGTTTGGCCAAATTGGTACCCGTTGTGTGAATAAAATGGTTCTGCATTTGGTATCTATGTAAGAAGACCGTGGATCCAGAGTTTAACCGGCCCCTATTTGGCGACGTAGACTGCGGGGTGCATGCTTGTTTAACCATAGAGGAGTACGTTGTCGACATCCAAGAGAAATATGGCAAAGAAGTAAACATGGATGTGTATCGTGCTTCTATGGCTGCTCGCATTTTACGTGACGAGCGTAGTTGTATGCTAGATCTTTTTCAGTAAGTTTCTTGGATATGCTGTTAGACTCTTTGGAGACTGTGTTGTTTAGTTTGGTTAACTTATTTTTGAGTTGGGGATGGGACTGTTTGGAGACCTTTGGTTGTTTATGTTGGTTTTCTTTTGTATTGTGTTGTGTTGTTCTACGACTGTCCGTAATTTATGCAGTACCATATGTTATTGTATGACCGTATCTTATCTTTTACGTACAGAGTACCAGAATATGCAGGTTAACCGTACCTTATATATCGCACATGAAGTGCCTTATCTGTTGTACCATTACCATACCTTAAATTTACATGTAGTACCATAACCTGAAATTTACAGTATTCATATGTATACATATACGGTACCCAGATATGCAAGTATATCGTACCGTAACGCTTACATATAGAGTACCGTATTATGCAGGTTAACCGTACCATTACGTAAATATATACCGTAACTTATATATCGCACATGAAGTACCTTATCTGTTGTACCATTACCATACCTTAAATTTACATATGTAGTGCCATAACCTGAAATTTTACCGTATCCATACGTATACATATACGGTAACAAGATATGCAAGTATACCGTACCGTATCGCTTACATATAGAGTACTGGAATATGCATGTTAACCGTACCATTACGTAAACATATACCGTACCTTATATATCGCACGTGAAATACCTTATCTGTTTTACACTAAGGTACCTTGTGTTTTACAGAAGGTACCTTATCATTTACCTATATAGTACCATAACCTGCAGGTTTATCGTATCTATAATTACACATTTACAGTACCCAGATATGAAAGTATATCGTACCATTTGTTATACGATCGAAAAATAAGTACATTCCTAATCGAATTGCGTTGTCCTGCGTGATTTTGGCAATACCTAACAATAACGAAATGAAAAAAATATATGAAAGCCTAATGCACCGAATTCGCAGATGTAGCACTCACCACATTATTCAAATTATGTTGTAGATGTTCTTGATTGTATCCTTATACTATAATGAATCATGGTATTCTAAGATTTAATTCATGCGTGCGGGGCGTAATGCACCGAATTTGATCTGAAACGTATTTAATACTATATATTATTGGTCTACGGTGGTTCGAGATGAAAAAGTAATTCGATCGACCCCGAAAATTACTAATCCTAGTATGACGTATCATATATATAAGGGGCACCGTACCTTAAATATCTTTGTAGGGGTACCTGTCGTTTTGTTTAAAGCGTACCAACGCAGCCACGGTTGCAGTACCCAAAATTACATATGACATGAAACATTTTATTAAAGCCACTGACATGTCAGATGAGCTGTCTTTTATTATTTAAAACCTCGTATGTCAGAATCTGTCCAAACATGACATAGAAAATGTTAGAAATCTGTCCAGTCATTACTGAAAAACATCAGAAAAGTGTGCAATCATTACTGAAAAATGTCAGAAATTATCTAATCCTCTATCCACATCAACACATGCTGAAATGCTTCGTTTGTGACTTCATATAGCCAAGTCTTAAATTCAAAGTTTTACTTTAATTTATACGGTACCTACTTCTGAAAGGAAACAGTACCCTATGTCGTACACTTAGAGTACCTATATTACCTATATTACATTACCAAGGCTGCGTATATTAACGTACCAAATTGGGATATATTACAGTACCAAATATCCTGATGCATGCTTCCCGAAATAAGATCTCAGATTGAGATCTTGATACACTGATTTTCTTCTCGGCTTGACCCCATAAGAAGCACCTTCTTGTTTTATCGTATGCATATATTACGGTGCCAAATGTGCATATATTACTGTACCACTTTTGGATATCGTACAGTACTGATCGACACGTGGTGTGTAAATGAAAAGTGCGACAAGTAATAATTAAAACGAATACCTAATTACTATCACCGACGTGCGATAGGCAGTGGACCTATCGTTTGTAGTGCAGTAAAGTGAGTAAACGAGTATCGAACACAAGGAATAAATCAAGTACTAGTAGTGACCTATCGACTCGATATTTAGCCTAATAAAATACGCAAATTGTTTTATGACTTAACCTAACAGATTATATCTAACTCAACTAGAGATTCAAATACGCTTAACACTGATACGAAGCTTCAGATAATAAAGATGTGCTCGGGATTCGAATCCCGCTAGGTGCTATCGGACACTGGAATCGTTCCTACGTGATTTTGACTAGATCGCAGTAATTTTCCTACCCGCTCGCGACTTTGCTGTCGCCCTAAACGCTCGCGGGGATCTAAAATTCAGTAATTACTAACGGCGAGGATCGAGTATTTGCTTTCGCCCTATACTCGATTCCTATCTTCTACGAACGGCCCAAACGTTGTTTAGCTGTCGCCCTAAACGTTTTTCCATACGATTACTTTAACACATAGACATATTAAAGTAACGAAACAATTTCATAGAACAATAAATAGTCAAACACATAGTCACGATAATCATAAGTCTTAACTACGAAACATCCTAGCGTTCATCTAATCCCAAACACAAAGGGGAATTAGCTACGCATAATCGACGGGAAAACAGCGAAAGAAATAAGGAATAAAGGTGAAGAATTCATTATCTTGATATACGGATGATCTGTGATGAAAGCGTTGATGATTCTTCGTTCTTCGCTAAATTGGGCGTGAATTCGTCGATGATCCGTCTCTTGCGCTCCGGGACGCGAATCTGTGTTCTTTTGTGCTATTTTTCGTCTCTAGAGGGATTAGGGTTGATCTCTGGTAAGTTCTCCCCTTTCTGGGTCGAATTTGGGCTTTTTATAGTGAAATTCGGCACTGTCACGGCCTAGGACAAGATAGGTCACGGCCGTGACACTCTCTGGGCAAAAATTGAGCTCACTGCCGCTCGTCACGGCCTGGAGCAGTAGCGTCACGGCCGTGACCCTCTCAACAGCTTTGCGGCAGTTTCGTATTTCTCCCGGATGAAGGGGTAAACGATGTCCGATTTACCTGAAATTTTAACCATAGATAGAAAACTTGCCAATCTTCATTCTGACCAAAGGGATTCTCAATCGGAGGTCTAGATTGAGAGATATGAATTTTCTAATGCTGCTGCTGCTATGGGTCACGGCCTGGTGCAAGAAGTGTCACGGCCGTGACCGTCTTCAGCCTAACTCTCTGCCATGTGTCACGGCCAGGTGCACTAGGTGTCATGGCCCTGACCTTCACCAGTTTTCATCGTTTTCGCGCTGTTTTGCCTCGTTTTTGCTCCTTTTCGCCCGAAACTCGTCCTAAAGCCTTATAATACCAAAACAAGTAGAAATAGGGTTAATAAGTGCATAAAATGACTACGAAAACTCTATTATGAGCCAATTAAATACTATGATAAACGTAGTATAATACGTTTATCAAGTACCAAACGGGCATATATTACAGTACCAAACAGGCATTTGCTTCAATGGTACCAAACATGCATGTCGTAGGGTACCAAACTGGCATATATTAGAGTACCAAACAAGCATATCTCAACGTACCAAACTTGCATATCTTATGGTACCAAACTGGCATGTATTACAGTAACAAATTTACATATATTACGGTGCCAAATGTGCATACATTAGCAAAAGTGCATATATTACTGTACCAAAATGACATTCATTACAGTACCAAATTTACATATAATACCGTACCAAATTTAGAAATCTTACTGTACCAAACTGGCATATATTACAGTACCAAATTTACATATATTATGTTACCAAAAGTGCATATATTACTGTACCAAACTAGCAGTCATTACAGTACCAAATTTACATATAGTACCGTACCAAATGTGCATATCTTACTGTACCAAACTGGCAGTCATTACAGTACCAAATTTAGACAAAAACAATGAGCCATATCATATTGACACATTTGAACAAAACAATGACCTACTGGCATCATTTAGACAAAAAGAATGAGCCAATACCATATAAAAAAGCACCGAAAAAGGTTATGGGACAAAAGCAAAAAGAAAATACATGGAAAATACGGACGCTACGTCGTTACGGCTTCTGTACAAGTACGGCGATTATGTCCGTATTTCCCACATATTTTACACTTGTTGGATCTTCTATCTACATGAGATGGAATCCTCCGTGTCTTTCGGCGACCGGGGAGAACGCGGATGTCCGGGTCACGAATGAAATTCTCATCATCGGTTTGAGCATTCATCTCGTGAGTCGGAATAGGGTTGATGATCGACAAATGTGCATAAATCGTAAAAAGAATGTCTCATAGTCCGCCACCAAACGAATTTGCAGACGCCATATTTCAGATACTATGGCAACCTGTATAAATGGTACGGTATATAGTTTAGATTGGTACTGCATAACTGGACATTTTGGTAACGTCTACACATGTTACTTGGTACGTGATATAAATACACAAAGATACTAAACATAAATGTCCAATCGGACTGTGTCGCATAATGTATTTTGGTACGGTATAACAACATACAATGGTACGTAATATTTATAGGAAATGGTACGTCGTAACAGTTACATAAAAGAAAACCGAAATCTTGATGGATTAGCCTCAATAACTATCAAATCCTAACATTCCACTCTTATATGGAGCTCTTGGATCGCATTGAGCTCCCGAATTTGGGATAAACCTTGAACAAACGCCCAAAATCGATTAACCAAACCCAAACCAAAAGAAAAGCTTACCTGACAAAATTAACCCCGAAAATCGAGAACCCAACGTTCAATAGGCTCTTCGATCCTTGTCCGGCGCCGGCATGAGCAGAAGGAACTGGTCGGCAAGAAGAAATCGTCGACGGCGAGCTGAAGGTCGAATTTTGCAGAGAAAAAAAAAGCTGAAATGAAATTCTAAATCATTTAATAAGGGTATTTTCGTAATCTTAGGTGATTAGGTACCTAAGTGTAAAATTTTTAGTCAAATGGGTACCTACCTATAAAATATATCTGACAAGGTACTTAAGTGGCTTTTAGTTTGTTATTGGGTATTTATGTGTAGATTGCCGTTTTGTTAATTTACACTTTTGTTTGGTACATTTGTATTACGATGTTCTAAATTCAAGTTACCAGTTCGAAATACACAGTTTTATCATACTGGCGAACGATTGAAGTATTCATTACCCGATGATCACATATTCAGATGAAAAGGAAAAAACAGCTTTATACATTAAATTTAATTTCCTTGAAATTATACATTTAAGTACACATGAAAAGCAGAAGGTGATGGAGACCATAGAATGAATCGAGTAAAAATGCAATACATTTGAAATCTTATGCTTACGTCTATACATAATATGCAATACATTTGAAATCTTTTTTTTCTTGGTAAAATATTTTTCCACAGAAGATGAAACATTGCGTTCTAATTTTTCTGTTCTTTTTTTTTTTCTGTTTTCGCAACATAATAAAGAACTCTTCCATATAAAGAGCATGAGTGTTATTTTTCTTTAATTATTGCAGGGAAAAGAAAACCTCATATCATGCCAAGGTCATTTTGACTGATAATATTTTTTATATAAATATATAAAATAAGATATTAACTATCTTTGGGGTGGGTATACTTTTACTTGGCACAAAAAAACACTGCCTTTCGTATACTCATACATATTTAATTTTGGTCAATTCTAAAAAGTAGCCGTTTATCTCTGACGCTCTCTGCGCCATTCATCTTTTAATTGATAACTTAATTTGATTTATAAGAAAATCATATAAATGATATATACTAGGTTAAATTCCTTATCAGGCCCTGTCAGAAACTAAACTTCCTGTTCAGTACCCCTACGAGAAAATCTTCTTGTTAAGTACCCATCTGCAAACAATTGTGTGTTTAATACCCCTAAACAGTGAACGGACGGAAATACCCTTTCCTGATATTAAATTGGGCATCATACCAACTATTCTGATTATTATACCAACTGTTATTCTCATTATACCAACAAAATAATGTTAAATTGGAAATTATACCAACTGTTATCGTTATTATACCAGCAGAATTGAACCTAATAAACAGATGGTATAATTTACTCAGTTTCTGGTATAATAGCAAAATTAGTTGGTATAATCTCCAATTTTGATGTATAAAATTAAAATAACTTTATTTATTGGTATAATAACTGAGATAGATGGTATAATAACGATAATGTATGGTATATTTTCCACAATTTATGGTATAATTGCAAAAATTAGTTGGTATATAATTCAATTTCGCTGTAGAAAATTAAAATAACAATATTTATTGGTATAATAACGAAAATAGATGGTATAATCTCCTCAATTTCTGGTATAATAGCAAAATCAGTTGGTATAATGTAACGACCCGTCCCATACCGGGTGTCACTGTAGCATCCGTCCATACCGGGACCTGTGGGGTTGGGCCCACCACACTCCGACTGATAGTCTGGCCCCACTGTACCACCATTTAACCTTTCAACGTGCTTCGTCCTCGCTCACACGCACCCTGGGCAAACTTCCCAGGGGGTCACCCATCCCTAGATTGCCCCAAGTCAAGCACGCTTAACTTCGAAGTTCTTTCAGATGGACTCCCGAAAAGGTAGGTCGACCTTGGTGATATGAGTAGTACTATCAATTCTATTATACGATTCTTATCCTGACACGCCCATACATTGTCAGTCTCAGGATCCCCTCTCATTCGGGTGTCGGATCGGTTCGTTCATGTACCCCTTCGCCTAGAAGCCTTGCCAGGAGCCGCTCCTTGTCCGTGCACCCTGGCACCGGCGATCACTCCCCGCCCTCTTCGGCCCCGGGCGTCACATATAATGCCTAATTTTTTTTGTATAAATTATAATACCTTTATTTATTGGTATAATTACGAAAACAAATGGTACAATTTCCATAATTTCTAGTATAATAGCATAATCAATTGGTATAATGTCCAATTTCATTTTATAAATTCGAATTATAATAACGTAGTATAATGTTCGAACATTTGGCATAATTTCTACAAATTTCTGGTATAATTTCAATTTTATTGGTATAATAACAAGTTTTGTTGGTATAATTCATGTGAAATAATTTATTCAACTTCAATGGAATATGTGAGACAGGGGTATTTTCGTCTTTTTAACGCTGAAAAGACCTTTTTAGGTACTGCAGAGGAATAAATTTTCAGATAGATACTTATAACGAAGAAATAATTCGAGTGGTATTTAAGAAGAAGTTTAAACTTTGAGAGGTTCTGATAAGGAATTAACCCTATATAGTATAGACAGACAGTGAGTGAGAGCAATAAAAAACACGAAGGAAATAACATTAAAATGGTCTTCGAAATGTACATAATAACTCCAATTACCACTTAACATATTGTTCTCAAAACACTAAAAAAAAAAAACTAGCATTCATCGCAAAATAAAAACAAAAGAAAATTATTAACATCTCCCATCATATCTTTAGATCAAGAAGAATGCACCGCCGCCGAAGAACCACCACCGTCTACCTCATCAGGCAACATTGCAACTGTAACTACGAAGTATTCACAACCCAAGGGAACCCCATAGGGATTCAAAGTCAAAGTCAACGCTTCAGTTTCTGAAGTCAACGCCATATCTACAGCGTTCTTTCCTCCGTCTGAAGATGATGTCAGTAGCTTCACAACTTGTCTTTCGATATGTACAATTTGCCCGACGACATACTTCGGGCGAGTCGACGATGATTCGTCGCAGAATAAAGCCACGGATTCTTCCGAGAGGTAATAGTAAGGACAATTACGGTTGATGGCCTCGTAATGTCCCGACGAGTTCTGTACGAAAGCTGCAATCTCGTGGAGCTGTAAACGACCAAAGGAGATCTTCTCTTTGTTCGCCTGCAATAATGAAAAAGAAGAAAAAGATTGCGAGGCGTTATGTATTTGCGTGTGTGTGCGTGTATATGTACGTGTAAAGATGGAATCTTTACCTGTTTTTCGTGCTGATGCTTTTTGTAGAGTTTGTCGATCAAATCGTTCTTTTCGTAGAGCTCTTTGTTCAGCTGCTCGTTTGAGGATTCGAGCTCTAAGGATCTTTCGACCAATTCTTTGCGCTGCGCTGATAGGAAATCGACTTTGCCCGAAAGTAGTCGAACGCATTCGAGAAACTCAGCAGCAGCGCTCTGATCTTCGATTTCGTTCACAGAGCTTCAAAAAGAATGTAATAATGTGACGAACACAACGTAATAAGCAGACGATTTTCAGAGCTCAGATATTCCATATTTTTAAGAGTAATTTAGAGCAACTTGCGCATTTTATTACCTCGCTAAACTGCGCAGAGAATGGGCAAAATCAATCGCCGAAGCTGATGATGAAACAGAGGACTTTAGCAAATCGAAGAGGCTACGCATTTTATCGGAATATAAACGCAACTCATTATTATAATCCGAGGATATATGATCAGCAGTCGAGAGATGCCTATGTGCCTCCTCTTTAGCATCGTTCAGGCACTTTTCCAAATGAGCACAGTTCGTCTACATCAACATATAAAAGAACACAATTCATGTAATTTCATTCGCATTCTACTAACGCAGAAGTGTAAAAGAGGTACAGAACTTGGGTCTATCTAGTAGGTTGTAAGCAATACCTGGGATTCGTCGAGTAGCTTCTTCTTCGCCTCCAACTCGATTTTAAGCTTGGCTATCTCATCACTCAATTCCACGATCTTAGTTTCAGCACTATACAATGCGCTCGATTTCTCCTCTTTACCATCCAACTCATGTCCTTTGCCATGGAAGCTTGACACGTCATCGTCTGAAAGCTTAGGCCCTTCGGTGTAATTATCAGACAACCTCTGTTCCAATTCTTGAATTCGTTTTTCGTAAGAATCGCAGAGCGCCTTCTTCTCCTCCAGCAAAACGTGAAGGTGCATCTGATACTCATCCTTCATATGCAAAGCTTGCTTAGTCCTCTCCGCCGCACTTTTCAACAGATCGTCCATTTTGCCCCTGTCAAGAGATTCATGATCTATCTCAGCCTTCATCAAACATATGAAGGCAATCTTCGAAGCAAGCTCAGCCTTCAACACCATGTTCTCAACCTCAAGCTTTTCAGTCCCAGAAATCTCCACCAACCCCGAGCCCGACTCAGGGGCGTAGCGGTCAATATCGCCAATGTCAATGTCGGGCAGATTCGCATCGAAAGGAACCACCTTGAAATCAAAAGGGCTCGGCGAGTCATACAAGCCCATAGATCCCAAAACATCTCCAGGGATAAAATTTCCGTGTCTTTTCAAGAACTCCTCCCTTACCCTAATCTCTGCGTTTCGGTCAGCAGCGAGTTCTTCGGCTAACTGACCAGCCTTGCCCAAGTAAATCTTCGTAGCCATTCTTCTCCTTACAACCTCGGCTAGGCACGCCCTGTAAGAATGGCCCACTCCACGAACGACCCTCAGCTGCTCGAACTGAGAGTCTTGGCGCTTCAGAGCCTCTTTGAAAACAGAGAATTTGTAGCGAACGTCCTTCATTGTGTACTGAATGCAGGCCACCTTTTGAAGGTAGCTGTGGACGAAGAGGTTCATATCGTTCTTCTTGGCCAAACAGAGGCTTAGCAGATTGGAGATTGATGACTCGCAATCTGTCATCTTCGGAAGGTGACTGTGTTTGTGGTTATCATATATTGGGCCCAACGCTGAAACGGCATCGTGGGGACGGAGGGAAGATGTTACTTGGGGGGAAACGCACTCGTCTAGGAGCTTCTTCACCTTGTTTACGTCGTTGCTGCGAAAAAAAAGGAAAAAAAAAGGGATTATTTCGATGACGTCGACTCGATGCACAATGTTAATAATAGAAGGAAATCTCTTGATCTCAAATGATCCAAACTGAAAGCAAAATCTTGTTTTCTGACAGTTGACGTGGCTTTTTTCGTAGGTGGTATGGGAAACATAAAAGCGAAGAGTTGTCGTTAACTCGAAATAGAGATAAAGAATATACAGCGTAACATAATTTACTCTTTTGACTGTTGATTGATCATACATAAAGAAACGACCAACCTGACAATGCCCTAATCGTGACATAGATAACGTCACGTGTGAAGGCGAACTAAAACACACTGAGCGACAGAAGGAATGTTAGTTTATTACAGTAAATACAGATTTGCATGCAACAAAACGAACCACCAAAGGCGTCGAATGAACAGAAAAAACTGCATTTTCACATAAAGTAGTAAGAAAGGCAGTAATCCTTAACATGAGAATGAAAGGGAGGAAGGGATATAAAGAGACCTACCTCAGTGCATGCACGATTCTCTTCAGATCATTGATATGCTGCTGGTGCTCTTTTATCGACGAATCCAAGCGTTCCATAGACAAAGGTCTTTCCAAGAACAACCCTTCTGCTCTGAGCTTCAAACCTCCAAACTCTTGCTTGAACTCAAAAACCTTGCTATCGAACTGCTTAAGAGAGCTGCTACAATCCACCACCGCCTTGTGCAAACTCTCTTCCTTCAAGAAATCCAACAAACACCTGCGATCGTCCCTTTGAAGGAACGGGACAAGTTTTACAGCCCTCAACCTATCCACATCCCTTTGAAAGTTCTTCAGAAGATTAGTATGCCTACTGTGCTGCTGCGAATAGCATTCCTCAAAATCGTCGTAGTTCTGCACGATCATACTAAAGAAATGGTCCACGTTGACCCGAGCAATCTCCAAAGCCCTCTCCTGCACCTTTTTCTTCCTCAAAAGGCCCTCACAAGCCTCGAACTTCGCCATGGCACGGCTGTAAATAGCTTTACCACACTGAAAGTGGTGTCTGAACTCTTTCTCGTAAGAAGGCAAGGCTCTCAAGGCTGGATCTGATGCATCATCCAAAGGGTGATGGGCCTGAGAAGAGGATACAAATGGAGGGTTGGGAGCTTCGACGAGGTGAACTTGTTCAGGGTCGGGATTTGGCGAATTGCTCCTCATTCGAGATTTGTTGAATAAGAACACTTCACCTTCGTCAGACGGGAGGTTATAAGCTGAGAGCGGAGTTTGACGATCCATCTTCTGGTTTGAGCACAATAGGAGCTGATTGCTGATTGAAATCCCATAAGATGATTCGATGGTGTTTTGAAGTTCTTCGACCATCGTACATTCGTCGCAATCGAGGACATGAGAGTTGCCATTCTCAACAATATGAAGAACCACCTTCCCCATTCACTCACAAACCTCAACCCAAAAGAAGACCCTTTGATTAGGAAATTCACTGTTTATATGGAAACTTATTTAAGGCTCTGTAATCAAAAGGAAAATTCCCAGAATTTATAATGATGGCAGCAGCTGAACTTCACACAAAATCTATAGTATGTGCTTGCTCTTAGATACACCAAACCCACCTCATATATTCCTAAAAATAGGCAAGCAAAAGTCCAATCTCCACCGATGACCGCTTAAAATCAAACACCATGTATTTATTTACAAAACCACCCAAGAAACTCTATCCCGTGTGTCTGTAAAAGAAATAAAGAAAAGAGAAAAGAAAATCGAACTAAATTCACGAGTGTAATGAAATGCATCCCCGAAATTGAGTAAAAAGCAGCCCACATGAAAAACCATAGCAACAGCTGAAAGAAGGATACTGAAAATTCCGATACAAGCTACCTTAAAAATCTAAACTTTAATTGCAAATCACACACCACTGAGAGAAGTACTACGCAGGGAAACTTGGGTCTTCATATGTCAAAAAAAAAATACACACAGAGATACACCCTGAGCGTGCGTGTAGCTGTTTTTTTGGTAATAATGTTTGAGGATCTTCATCCTCAGTCCCCATCCCAATTGATTACAATACAATATTATAATATATATCAGGAATATTAGATTTGTTTTTTGCAACTATTTTTTAAATTTTTGTTTTCTCTGTATTACCAATATTGCTGCTGATTATTGACTTTTCAAGTTTCGTCCTTCGTATCTTTTATGAGTGAACATACTTTTAATGTTTCACGCTTCCAGTAAAATAAATTGTCCGAACGAGGAGGATGATGCCATTAATGCTTCTCTGTTGATTTATCAATTTTACCCTTGGCAATGATTCTTGAATTGGGCTTTCGTTATTATAGACGCTAAAGGGCTTTATAGTAGCACAAGTAGTACAAATAAATACATGAATGTACAAAGAAGGCACAATTTTCTTCACAACACACAAAACTTTCTGTAGCAGATCTCTATCAAAGCCAGAAGTAAAGCATTGCCTGTGTAGGAAAAAATAACAATTTATGAGCAAATTAACATGATTCTATTCTATTCTATGGAACAGCAATGCACCTTGCAAGAAAGAAAAAGAAAAAAACTCAATGAAGAAAATGAGTCTTTACGGTACCTCTCTAAGAGTATTCAGCGACTCATCGTCGTCGTCCACAATAGGCACTCGATTTGCTTTCAATCTCCGAACTTGGTCTTGCAAAGAACTTACTTGCTCTTTTATCTGCTTCAGCAGTTTAAGCTGCTCCTCTCCTTTACTATCATCTGCCCTCTCAATCTCTGAAGTAACGTTACGATGATCTGATGATCGAGGTTGTACTAAAGGAGCATTCTTGATGATCCCACGTGAGTTTTCCTCGCAGCAATTAGACGTTGATCGAAGAACATCGTCAGATATCACACGGCTCTTTTCAACTTGTGGGACCTCAAATACGTCGTGAACGCTCTTCGAACGATCTTTTCGATTCTTTAGATTCTCTGCCTTGTCTGAGACAGCACACTGAGTATCTGAAGAACTTGGATAGTCCACTCCAACGATATCTCTAACCCTATTATCCAACCCCTTAATCATATCCCAGTACGAATCGAAAGCACCTCCAGAAGCAAAATCATGGAAATCTGAGGCCTTATTACACAAAGAACGGCCCGCCCTTTTCTGTATGATCATCTTCAAGAATTAATGTATTAGCATCATTATGATGGTCATCGAAGCATCCCATGTTCAACAGCTTCCACCTATAAGCATGGACCTGACTATCCAAAGCATTCACCTCCATCTCTTTGTGAAGCATCAATTCATGCATTACTGCTAGAGAATCCTCCATTTGACTGATTTTGTCTTCGGACAGCCTTTTGTACTGCTCTGCCTCCATTTTTATAGCAGCTTTTTCGCCTTGCAGCCGTAGTATTACAGAAAGGGCTTCGTTGGCTGCAGTTTCTGAGGCTTCTCTTTCTGCTTCGAGCTCTTCGTAGAGCTTCTGAAGAAGCTTCTGTTGAGCTTGCAGTGTTTCTTTGATTATGTCATCGTGGGCCATAAGTTGCTGGATTTCGATTCTTGTCTGCGTATCCGAATCAAACACATGGGATGCAATCTCTTTGAATCGGTCCCAAATCAACAATCTGCTTCTTATGCGTAGCCATGGCAGCATATGATAACTAAAGCAGAAGCTCAATTCACATAAACGGAACTCAATTTACACAAAATAGTCATTACCTAATTCTCTGCTGAATGGAATGATCGAACAAAGTAGATTGGGGAAGAAAAACGAAGCAAAAGGTTCTCAAGTCTTTTATACAGATTGGGATGTATATATGGAAAAGAGAGGCTTACAAGAAAGATGAAAGGAAGCCCACAATTTAATTATATTAATATCATAAAATAGAGAAGATCATATTATAGTTTTTCATTTTTCCTTCTGCTAGACGAGATAAATAAAGTGAACTTCGTTTTCAGTAGATTTTTATTGAGAAAACCATGTTGGAGGAGTATGCTCTTGATGTTCTTGGAAGCAATATCTCTACCTTTTGAATTTAATTGAGTGCGCGTGTGTGTATGTCGAAAATTTTGTTAAAGAATAAGAAGGGTAATTTTAAAAATAGTAACGATATAGATAAAACATAGTAATATGTCATGTCTTCCTATATTCGATAAAGAGTTTGCTGATATGTTTCAATTCAGTGCACGTTTTTAAAGCAATAAATATCACTTTCTAGTTTCTACGGTTATAAATATTATAATAATTTCCACGAATGTCAATTTAAGATTGGAAAACGATTTCTCCGATCCAAACAGTAGCGCAACAAATACAAAAATCAGTACAGCTTTCCTATGTTATTAAGTTCATTTTATTCAATTAGGCATATTACTACGTAGACGAAATTATCCATACCTTAAATCATACACGTTCCAAGAGAATCCAACACAGATGCAAAGGAAATTTAGGTATATGCTTTAATTATAATATTAACATAAGATAGATGGTTGGTGATACGCCTCTGAATTAAATTATGGACAAAATAATTTTAGATTATACAGCGTAGTTTTATATTAATTTTCTTTTATTTTCTCATAGGTCAAGGTGTCCTTTTTTTTTTCTCGTTTTGTGGCCGTAATTTTAATAAGACAACCTGCTACACAACTTTAAAACATGATTATGCGTCGTTCTTTCAATACAAGAGTGACATTCAATTATACAATATTGACATGGTTGTTGATCATTATTACACGTAGGGTTTTCAACATTAACCTTTTAAAAGTAAGAAATAAAAAAGATTTTTTTTTTCTACAAAAAAGTCGTTAAGAGACCGTTTCGAACGGGCTAGATTGATGAACATCGTGATGATATTAACTTCATATATCTTGATTCCTGAAGTGCTATCTAATATAAATGATTTTAAATAAAAAAAGATGTAATAATTCTAACATGTAATAATGATATGTCATTGAAACAAGCTTAAAAAAGATTTGGTCTTTCAATCTAATCCACTGGGACTTCAACCTCCATCTTGAGTTCAGAGTTGCCAAGAATCTGCCAAAACATGCTTCATATTTAACTCTTTGGCTGTTCAAAGCTTGTCCAAACCAGATTAAAGAGAGAAGTTATGTTGCTAATACCTTCATGAAGTCGGATGGAACTAACACAGAATCTTTTGTGTAGCCTGCTTCCTCGAGAACTTGGGTAAGAACTTTCTGTTTGAAAAGAGACATGAGGGTTATCGAGTTGATTAATCGAAGAAATAGTCAAGTCGATAGCAGTTCAAAGGTGTCTTAGAGATTACTAATCATTAAACGGCAAAGTTATCAACCTCTCTTTGCTGTTCAGATATGAATTGTCCTGTCAAATCCTGCAAAATGTCCAGCATTTCGTTGAAACTAACTTTGCCATTCCCATCGGAGTCATAAACCCTGAAAATAACTGTGCAAAGGAGACAGTGTATACCATTCAGCAAATTTCAGTCGAAAAGTAGTTTGGGTATTAATTGATACAAAATATAAGAAGAAGTGTCATTTGCAAATCTTACACTCAATCTTTTGTTGCAAGGTTGCTCGAGAGCTGAAGGCAGACAGGAACGTCACAAACTCAGTGAAATTTAGTCCGTTTATCATCCTCAACAATCTCTGAGATGAGACAACAGAAGGGCAAGCAAAGTTTGTGAATCACTATGATCAAAGTAACATACGCCAACTTTTAGTTTGAGTTATAATTACTTCAGACAGAACATTTGCAAAGGACGCAGTTGGATAGAACATCTTGCAAGAAAACCCGAGACACCTCTCAGTTCTTACAGAGTCGTACAAATCTTACGTGTCTCTACAATGCTAACGCGAAGCGGCGCATACCTGAGAGAGAGGGTTGACTGCAAATTCAGGTACAGACATGAACTCGTCGGCAGTGATGAAGCCTGCACCATTCCTATCCAATTGGCAGAACCTTTCGTACAATGAAACAATCTCCTGCTGAGAGACTACAAAGAAAGAAACACCACAAATCAAAACCCCCCTTTTATAAACATTCAAGCTTCAAATCAAAGAAAAAAGTTACCATTACAGCTAACCTCTGAACGTACTGTATAAACTTACGATTTTTGCACTAAAAAATTCACGAAGGTATATGCGTCGCTAGACTAGACTCTGTTCTGATCGAATGATGATGGGTAAATTCAATAACACAACAAAAGAATACGGGCAAGCTAATTGATTTGAAGAATCATAGAAAACAATATCAAATACATTCAATTACTGTTCGTGAGAAAACAATCCAAAGCCACATTAGAAAGCGAAAACGCCAAAAAAAAAAAAAATTAGGTCGGATTGGAATCGTTACAGGCATGGCTGCAATGCTGCTGGACTTCTTCAATGTCGTACTGTGTCAACATAGACGAGCTGTTGCCCATTGGATTGCGAGCTCGATTTCAGTTCCGAATTGGACTCCTCCGATGAAGAAACCAAGATGGATTTCGTTTTTCATTTAATGGCCATTCATAAATCTCAACCTTGGGATACCAAGTGTCGCGGGTCGGGTTTTCTCTCGGGCGTCGGGTAATTAATATAAACTAATCAGCCTTTTAACCGTAAGGATAACGAGTTTCAACCGTAATGATTTTGCTATTCAGGTTAAAAAGACGACAAAAGGCATAGTAGAAGAGAAATTGTTCAAATCCACCAAATATGGAAAAATGTGAAAACTGATGCACTATATGTATATCTTGCTTTCCCTATCTCTTGTATGCATCATAAGAACTCAGTCATAGTTCATCTTTCACATTGTTGTTGCTCTTCTCAGCATTGGAAGGTCTTTGAAGCTTGAAAGGAATAGCTGCGTTTTTCTTGAGGAATTTGTAAAACTCCACCACGGTGCGGTCCCCTTCGAAAGTAATCTGCCATGATGACAACACAAAAAATTCAAAAAAAAATACACCGAAAAACACCAATTGACGAAGAGTATATTATCTCAGGGGAAATACGAACTGGGTCGAAGCTCTTGTTGCCAGCGGGGAAGAAAAGAATCGTCGGGAAACCATCAGGCTGAGACAAGAGAAAGACAAAACAATACAGCGAATGTGATATAAATCGATCAATTATTCGTCGGGAAAATGAGTAATAGTAAAAAGAAAAGAGGGTACAAAAACCTTTGCTCGAGGGTGCTCATTCGTCGTCCCATCCATCTTGGCAATGACGAGGGATTCGATACCTCTCAGATGTTTGCCGAGCTTGTTATAAATGGGTTCTAATGCTTGGCAATGTCCACACCAAGGAGCATATATCTGTGTTTTACATTTTTCAGGATAATAATAATAAATATAGAAATCCATCCACGTAAACTCAGTGAAAAAAAGATTAACCTCAAGGAGAACATCTTTCGACTCGTCCAACACGATTTCGTCGAGATTGTTCCCCACCACTATCTTGACATCTCCATCGTTCTGTAATGGAAGGAATTGAAAAAATGAGAGTCTGCAATTTCGTCGATAGCTAATTAAAAAAAAAAAAGTTACTTTTTCGGGGACAGGATCTGATTTGTAAAAGGGCTTAAGGTTGTCTGCCAAAAAGTTCTCCCCAAAAGACTGCACAAGTAAAACAGGGAATCGCTCAAATAACATTCTTATAGGATAAAAAGGGAGAGGGATAGAATTGAAACGATTAATTAACCTTGATATAACTCGTGGTTAAGTCGCCATCCATCATGAACTTTCTGGCATCGTCGTTTCCTGTGTATGCAAGAACCTGCATTTGTCATTCGTGTTATACGTTTGCTTCCAATACAGTGTCCGAAAATTTAGTGAATACCAAAACATGGCGGAAGTTGAGATAAACCAAGAACTTACCGTGGCAGCATCTTCGCTTACTCCAAAGTACTCAGATATTGGTTTCCCGACATCTTCATTGTTCAAATCCACATAAACGCATACAAGCTGTAACATAATCCAGTAAACGAAAATACAACGGCTAATAAGGAATCAGTTAGCAAAATGGAAAAAATAAGTTTATGAGATTACAGTGTGGAAATATGATGTGAGAAAGAAACAACTAAAGAAAATATCACATGGCATCGGTCTCGAATAGAAGTGTATGCCAACGGTACAAAGGAATAAGGTTTTATAGATAAGTTACATATCTCACCTTTCCCTTGAAAGCCTTTGCTGCTTCTTGGAAAATGGAATAAAATTTATCCGAATCATGGGAAGGGGAAAACAGTATCAACTGCAATCATAAAAAGAAAAACAAAACAATGATATCGTTGAACAAGCGAAGTGGTATAAGTGAGAGATTGAAGAGAAATGTAATAAGTGGAGATACCTGTTTCTTTATAGGACTCTCAAACACTAACGGCGCGCTTTCTTTAGTGAAATTTATCACGAGGGGAAACTTGTTCTCAAACACAAAGTCAGCTATAGCCGATTTGGTAAACTGGCCACCTGTATGGAGAAAGCTATCAAAGGCAATCCAACTCTTACAAAATATCAAAAGAGATTGACATTAAGAGAACTAACTGAAGCGGGAAATTCTCTCAGCCTCCTTTTTTACAACAACCAAGGATGGACGGTTGGTGTTAGGATCGATGTGAAAGAGCTTCGCCACATCTGAAGAGGTTGTCTGATAGAAACTAACATCATCCTCCAGTTTTGAAGCAGCTGCTAGTTCATCATTTTCAGGCCCCTATTGAAATCATTACACGCCGTGATCTCATTGTAAGAACATTGTTTTAGTAGTAAAATTTTATCACAAAAACATACGCCGAGCTATGCAAGAAATAAAGCGATTCATACCGCGAAACTCTCAACATAGGCAAGAACTAATTTTTCCTCATCCACTAATATACGCTCGGCCTCCTCTACTGTAGTGACATTGTGCAGAATTGGGCCTGTCTTCTTCTTCAACCAAGAAACAATGGCATCTCTGCAATAATACATTTTATCATCATTATTTTTATCTTCCTATTTTCCCCCAGCAGATCTCATTACATCTCAGTAACTAAATTGAGACATAACAGAAATGAAATCTCACTTTGTCCGTACACCAGGGTAAGGCTTGTGAACTCCATCGATGAAGAAGTAAATCGTCGGATACCCTTGCACGTCGTACTTTTGGCTCAAGTCCGCCTCCTCCGTGGCGTCGACCTTCGCCAGCACCACCGACCCGTCGGATTCCTTCATCTCCGTCGCGGCGGCGGCGTACTCCGGCGCCAGAGCCTGGCAGTGTCCGCACCACGGCGCGTAGAACTCAACCATCACGTACCTGTTCTTGGCGATGAAATCGGTGAAGTTCGATTCAGTCAGAACGACGACGTGGGTCTCGTCGATCGGCGGCTCGCGTCGGTCGCTGCCGAAGTCGTCGACGGCGTCGTCGCCGCCGTCCTCGAGATCGGCGTAGTTCTCGTAGTCTGGGAGCGCGCCATTGTTCCTCTCGAGGTGTTCTTGGCGCTGCTTCAGGAAAGCGAGGTCTTCGTCCTCGATCGAAGCAGTAGAGAGAAGTAGACAAGAAAGTGAAGTTACGAGGAGAATCCACAGACACTTCATCATCTTCTGTGCAGAGATCTGCCACGTGGAAGGCCTCGATTGGCGGTTAGAGGGGCGCCACGGAAGAGAATGGCGGGTCTTAGTTAGCATAGAACGGAGATCGAAGTTGCAATTGCAATAGAGGAGAGATAGATCGTTGAAGTACTTATCTATTTTACAAAAAAAAAAAGTATATTCTAAAGCTTGACTATGAACTATGAAGTACGAACAGCCAAAAACCCTTTCCATAATCCACGGCAGTTAATTTCATGGTCAAGAAGGGACAAGACAAGTAGTGAAGTTAAAGTACATTAGTTGTTTATGTTGGGCTATGTGGGCCTTAAATTCTGGGCCATATGGCTATGTGGGCCATTAATTCTGAGACATACTTGATTTTGTGGCCCAATTTGGGCTCAATTATAAATGTTTGGACTAAAGAAAAAAAGTCCAAGGGTTTCATTGTACGCACAAATACAAGTCCATCAAATATAAATAATCAACACCAATTCGAAACATAACTGATGATCACCTTCTGGGATACTTAACTCAAGTGCCTTAGCAACTAAGCTAAACAATTGGGACCGATGAGTATGACAGTAGATGTTTTGAGTAGAAAACCAAAGGTACATATCAAAAGGTACGGTTGGCAAATGACAAATAGATGTTGATCGCATACCAATCTCTACTAGTTTTCTAATAATTTGATGTATTATATCGACTTTGGGCATAGATGTCCGTCTTTAAAGAAAGGCGAAAAAGAGTCCACTTGTAATAATTTTAATGATGGCTAGTTGACTTTTACATAAAAGAAATCCACATATATGTTGTAGCATAGATATGCACACCTTTTATTTTCCTTTATTTAGACGGCCTACTTATCAATTAGCCCCGAGTTTAATACAAGCCGTCTAACGTGGATTCGTTGAACGGTTTATATATATCCATTATGATATGATTCAGAAAATAAAAATCCATTATTTATTTTGTGATGATATAGGGCTTGTTTGGTTCCACTTTTTAATCATAAGTGCTTCTGTTAAATGAACTTTTTTGAGATATAGCTTTTTTAAATGTAAATTTATTTTTTGGTATTGTTTGGTGAAAATGGACTTTTGAAAAAGTGGACAGGAAGTAATTCCAGAAAGTGATTAAAAGTTGCTTCTCTGAAATGGGCTTTAGAGAAGTAACTTATTTCAAAAGCCCATATTAGATTTTTTACAAAACGCATATATATTCTATTACAAAATGTACAGGTCAACTATAGTTAGAGTTCGTGTACCAGCATTCATTCACATGGTTCTTTCAAAATATATAATTGTAGAATCAAATATGAAAATTGATAAAATGTAATTTATGCTGAAGATAAATATTCCATGCCATGTCTGAGTAAGATCTATGTCATAAACCGCGTCCGCAAATTATGTGAAGACGCGTGTCGTTATGTGTGTCGTGAAATGGTACAGAGAAGAAAAAAAAAGTAGATTGTTAAAAAAGTAAGGAATATTTCATTATTCTTTATTAGTAAATAAAAGAAGAGAAAAATATGCCTTAAAATGTGGTTTGCTGTTGGTCAAAGCCATATAACCCCTCAGCTTCACTGCACTATATATTGTATTTATATTAACTAAAATTAAACAATTTCAACAAAATACCCAACCCTACATTTTTGTTGCACATTGAAACTTTTGGTTGAATCCATCGCCTTCCCTGCATTTTCCCTTTGCACTTTTTACGATTTATTTTGCCCATTTTCTTTGAATTTATATCCCCAAGAACGGATTTTATCAATCAAGGGGACAGAAATCACTACACCTCAATTCCGGGCATTCATTATCTGAAAATAATTTTGGTGGGTTCGTTCAATTCTATCATTCTTGTTTAAACGATTCTGAATTCAGGTGCTTCAGCTGATCTCGGTATTTCTTCTTCTTTTTTTTCACCAAAGAAGTCTGTATTTTTATGGGTCCTTTGTTTTTTGCTTTACAAAGTGTTTGTTGTCTTCAATTCTAATCCTTTCTTTGTTTTCATAACCAATTTTCATTTCTGGGTAAGTAATACCATTTAGTTTTAGCGAGTTTTAAATTTCATTCTTTGGTTACATGTGAAGTTTTGAATTGAGAATTGGACGAATAGACAACCTCAATCATCCTAATTCAGGTTTAATTCTGTGACAAGGACAAAACAACCATTGAGTGTGATAATTCTCATAAATCATATGTAAAAAGTGAGATGGTGACCCCTACATGGAAGAAGCTCGTCACTCCTTGTTGGAGGCCATCGATCGACAGCGTAGCTGAGAATCGAAGTAGTCGAGGAGGAGGACGAAACAATGATAATAACGACGGCGTTGATAGGTTGTTGTGGTACAAAGATTTAGGACAGCATATTTACGGAGAATTTTCAATGGCTGTAATTCAAGCAAATTTCTCGTTAGAAGATCACAGTCAACTTGAGTCGGGCCCAATGAGTTCAAACGATTCGGGCCCTCATGGAACGTTCGTCGGAGTCTACGATGGGCACGGTGGCCCTGAAGCTTCACGGTTCATAAGCAATCATCTTTTCCAGCATATCAAGAGTACGTATTTCGTCAATGTTAGTTCTTTGTATGTTCGTGCTTTGCGATTGTGGAGTTTTTAGTAATAACGCGACGATTATGGAAGTAAGAATCTGTAGTCAAAGTTGGAGAAGGAGCTTTAATTATGGATGGAGATTCTTTCGTCTACTTGCGAATTTTAACGCTGGAATAAAGTTTTGAACTAGTTGGGATGGAATATTAGCTTTCATATGCATATATTTTCATGCGAAAGCCTTTTTCTTGGTGCCTCATTTTCAAGATAAATGCTGATGCGTATACATTTACCACTTGGCAGCTTTCCGTGATGCAGATTTCACTTCAGAGAATCAAGAAATGTCGGCCGACGTAATAAAAAGCGCCTACCTGGCGACCGAGGACGACTTTCTTTCGATGGTAAGAAAGCAGTGGGAAATAAAACCTCAAATCGCTTCCGTGGGTTCGTGCTGTTTGGTCGGCGTTATATGCAATGGGGTATTACACATCGCCAACGCTGGAGATTCCCGAGTGGTGTTGGGAAGATTCGGCGGGACCCACAAACAGATCGAAGCAGTTCAGCTATCGTCCGAACACAACGCAAACTTGAGTTCTGTTAGGGAAGAGTTGAAATCGTTGCACCCTAACGACCCAGAAATCGTCGTCTTAAAGCATACTGTCTGGCGAGTGAAGGGCATAATTCAGGTGATAAGTGCTTTTCTTTTTCTCCGTAGATAAGATCCTTTAGTTTGGTTTCTTTGCTTACCGAGTTTCAGTTCTGTTTCAGATTGCAAGATCGATCGGCGATGCTTACCTAAAGAGGCAAGAGTTCAATAGGCCGCCTTTATTACCGAAATTTAGAGTTAGAGACCCATTTGAGAAACCGCTCATTTCGCCCGAGCCATCGATAAACGTCAAGAAACTCAACGCAGAGGACCATTTTCTCATATTTGCTTCGGACGGGCTTTGGGAACAGCTCAGCAACCAAGAGGCCGTAGAAATTGTTCACAACTCGCCACGCAACGTAATAATTTTTTTTTTCGGTTTCTGCAATCCGTACGTTAGATGTAATAAACAAAACTGAAACTTCCTCTAATGTTCGTCAAGGGCGTTGCGAGTAAGCTTGTGAAGGCAGCACTCCACGAAGCAGCGAAGAAGAGAGAGATGAGATATTCAGACTTGAAGAAGATCGAAAGAGGGATTCGTAGGCATTTTCACGACGATATAACGGTGATCGTTATCTTCTTAGACTCACAGTTGATTAGTCGGAGTTCTTTTCGAGGGCCGATCGCATCGATTAAAGGAGGTTTCAACGCTGCCTAAGTCGCATTCTTTGCCTGATTAATAAAGATGACTTTGATCGGAGTTTCGTTTTTTTTTTTTGAATTTTGGCTGAGAACATAATGTATAGGATCGAAGTAGCTTTTTGGTTGGGGAAGAAAATGTTGTTTATGACTATGCCAGGAAACAAACATGTCTGTGAATTATTTGCTGGGCGGCATATGTAACGTAGTTAACCTCGTGAGAAAACAGAGTCTCATTGCGTACAGAAACAATGTCAAATTGCAGAAGTTCACATTCTACAGGAAAAGAAGGCCATGAAATTGTAACAGTTGACGGGGATGGAAAAGATAGACGCACACGGATTCGATAAACGTTTTATGTAATAAATAGAGTTTCAAACTGAACAAGCAACCTATGCATCTTACATATAGATGGAAGGGTAATTCCACACCGATCGATCGTAATAGGGAAGTAGGTTGCAACGCAATTCAACCTTCTTCTTCACCCCCACCGTGCCTGCAACAATGAAATGTCAATCTCCGATATCTTATCTCTTTCAGTTGAAAGAGAAGCAGATATAACAATTACATGTGCATGATGAGTTATGTCATGGCCAAATGACTACTACTGCCACAGAATATAATATTCCTTGTCCTATGCTTTTGCAGTCAAAATATTGCAGCATATCAGATGATGCATTCACACGACTTCCGAAGTTTGATGAATATGGAATAGTTCCTTCTGTTTTCCTCTGAAACACACACAAAAAACAAGGTCTAGAATGAATCATACCTCCATGAACTAGTCAGATTACGAGCTTTCCTATCCAACTGGAGATTCTCCAGGGCGGTCGAAGCACGCACTACATCTTCGGGAAGTTCTTCATTGTCGTATCTCCAATTGTAGTCGTCTTTCCTAGAGGTAGATGTTGATGATCCACCTCTTCGATCTAATCATAACGTTAGCACACCTTATTTTAACTGAGATCGTAATATACCGTCTTCCAACTAAGGTTAAGTCTACATACCAGATGATTGTGAAACCGGATAAGGCCTGCATTGAAAGTCATATATAAATGAAGTTAGGAACTGTAAAAAACATCATTCAGGGACAGAATGTTACAAGATGATATTGCTACGTACCTTCCTAAAGGAGGTAGACCGCCAGCGACTGATGATGAAGGTGAAGGCCTCCGTGAATTCCGAGCTTCCAAGTTGGATACTACAGCATCCTGAGCAGGCAATCTCCTGTTACCCCTTCCTTGCGATAAATTCTATAAAAACATGCATCGATAGTAATGGGAGGGGTTATTTTATCACCTTTAGAAAAAATATTAATGCTGTGAACAAAAACATTTAGAAAACTTCGACACCAAGTGAGTTCTCAGACCTCATACTTCAGAAACCCCTCAAGAACATCCAAAAGCAATGGGCCACTGTCTCCATTCCGATTGAGATCATATCCGTTTTTGCTGCTAAAATCTTTCAACTCGGACTTCCAGGAGTCTTTGGGCTGAAGATCACGAAAGAATGATGCAGAACAGATAATTATCATTATGAATCTGAACTTCTAACGGTGGCTAGAAGAACATACCAAGTTACACTCTGGCAAGTAAACTTTTAAAGTATGGTCTAACTGAGCCCAATCAAGGTATTCACATATCAATGCTGTTAAAAGCCTTCCTGCAATTGACATATGCAAACAAAGAAACTGTAATAGATTTCAAATTAACAACAAGGATGTAACAATAATACCAAGGTAAGCACATGATGTTTGGACGATATTATCAGAATGTAGTAAGAAACAGCCTGAGGTATTCGTTCATGTCAAAACTCGGTTATCAGACAGTTGTACTAGAAGTCTTAAGTTCCCCATATAAGAGAACAACAGTTTAAGCCAAAAGTACCAGAAGGAGAGTTGTGAAGCTGTTTGGCACGATCATTACAACTACCCAAAAGCGCAGGAGGAAGTCCTTCTTTTTCTACAGCTGTATCTTCTTCTTCGATGGCTTCAAAAACACTAGCTCTCAGTTCCGCCTAATAACAAAGGAAGATTAGATTTTACAGAGTTTGTTATAGCATATCAATACATACGTAAGTCCCAGGACAATATTTTGAAACCCCATTCAAGCTTTTCAAATTTTCATGCAACTAGTTAGCCTCTGCAAAGGAAACACAAATAAGCCATATGACAACAGAATCTCAACGACCAACGTATCAATCAGAAACCAAGAAAAAAAACTCTACAGAACAAATACATGAAGGCTGCAGCTCATTATGAAATTTTAATGTGCTAAGAATTTCGCCTGAGCTGCTTGCATAAAGATCATAAAAAGAAATAATAAATACCATAGATTTAAGCTTATTAACTCAGACTCAGAAACATGAAAAAAAAAAACACGTTTTTAAGTATATCAAAATCCTAGCAGCAAAACTACTACAAGACTGTCTAAAGACAAATTCATATGAAGCCAGAAAGAGCTCAACACATCTAATCCCATGCTATTGGAGAAGGAAAAAAAGGCAAATAAACACTCGAATCAAAATCCAATTCGGAAAAGGAATACAAAATTAAAACATCGCATTGATACTAACACGGATCTTAGCAAGGACGCCTTTCTTCTCCAGAGTACGGGTAACTAGGGTTTTTAAATCCATCATCTCTCGAGCGTAATCGTCCATTGTAATTCAGCTTCACCAAAATCCCGATCTCTCCCAAAAAAATGCACTACAGACAATAAAGAAACAAATTTGATGGACGGTAAACGATAGTTAGCTTGGCGAATTTGAACTGAGGGAAGCAAATGGCTTTCAGGTAAGAGCGAGCTAACGATAGTTTCTGATTCGTCTTCGCAGCTCTTTTCAGTTAAAGTCGTCAAATTTATTCATAATCGCTAATAGTTTTGGTGAAGTCGCTCCTCTTGTTTTTCAAATTATTGGAAGCCCAATTAATAAATAGAAGCCTAAAATGATTTTCTACAATTCAAGAAGCAAACAAATGAAGCCCAAATAATTTTTGAAATTAATATATTATTTACAATGTCAGCATACAAGTTGATTATAGAAGATATGTTCATACGTTAGACCCAGACAGCAAGTGTGTGACCATTTACCTACTTCATTTAATCCAATTATTATAACAAACAAATATAAATGAAGGGCATTGTGGGAAATTTAATAAAAGAAAATAGAGCATAAAGTGTAGAAGATGCCACGTCGTCCTTGACAGCTTAATAGCATTAAACCTCGTACCCTTGCCGGCAAGTAACCCTGTTCACGATTTTCTTCTATTTTATTCCTTGATTTTTTTTTTCTCAAGTAAATGGAATACAACGCAGCCCACATCATTATCACTTATTAGTACACCCACTTGCTCAAATTAAAAATAAAAAATTGCAAGTGCTGAGGTTGCAGGTGTGACACGTCGTATATCATTAAAAAAACATTACTATAATACTCTAAGCTTTAAATATAGAACGTTAGATGCTTTGCAAGATAGCATTGAAGAAGTAATGGGCCCAGAAAGAGTGAGCTGTTGTCTATCTATCTTTTAAGGAATGTGCTGAATTTTCTCTTTCCGTTTTTAATATCATGTCTTGGTAGCCATTTCTAGGTATGGCGAACTTTAGTTAGAAAGAACATCATTGATTCTTCATACAGGTGTGCTCACGCGCGCACATGACGCGTGATAGTTAGCGGCTAACCGGCGATTGTTTTGCTGACGTGGCATGTTTTCATTGGATACGAATTGCCTGGCCCGATAGGGCAAAATCGAATCAACACGATGTTCGGACAAGATCCACTTAATGATTTTATATTTATTTTTAAACTGACACGATACAATACAACCCACCTTTTTTATGAGACGAAGAAAGAGATTTCCTATTGCTTATTATGGTAAAAAATATGTTAACCTAAAGGAGAAAGTGTTTGGTGGAATGTTATTTTTTGTTAAAGATTCATCGTATATTGCCGTATGAGTCATTTGATTTGACATCTCAACTTTGGTTTTCTGTTTTTATCACGACTGTCTGCTATTTATTTGTTTCAACTTTGGGATCTTTAACGTCTTAATTCCTTATCAGTCTCTTTCAACATTTCAACTTCCTTTTAAATACCCCTCGAATTATATCTTCCTTATAAGTACCCATTTGAAATTTTATTCTGTTTAGTACCTAAAAAATCCTTTTAGCATTAAATGGACGAAAATACCCCTGTCTCACATATTCGAAAAAGTTGAATAATTATTTTTTATACCAAAAAATAGTTATTATACCAACAAAATTAGATATTGTACCAGAAAATATTAAAATTATACCATATGTTTTCGTTATTATACCAGTAAATAGCGTTATTATAAATTACAGCGAAATTGGACGTAATTATACCAACTGATTTCAAAATTATACCAGAAATTGTAGAAATTATACCACATATTTTGGTAATTATACCAGTAAATAACGTTATTTGAATTTTATACAGTGAAATTGGACGATATGCAAACTGATTTTGAAATTATACCAGAAACTGTAGAAATTATACCAACTGTTGTCGTAATTATACCAAATATCATTTGGTATAATAATGATAACACTTGGTATAATTAGAATAACAGTTGGTATAATAATCAAAACAGTTGGTATGATGTCCAATTTAAATAGCGTTATTATAATTTACAACGAAATTGGATGTTATACCAACTGATTTTGATATTATACCAGAAATTGTAGAAATTATACCACATGTTTTGGTTATTATACCAGTAAATAACGTTATTTGAATTTTATACAGTGAAATTGGACGATATGCAAACTGATTTTGAAATTATACCAGAAACTGTAGAAATTATACCAACTGTTGACATAATTATACCAACAAAATTGTACACTATATCATTTGGTATAATAATGATAACATTTGGTATAATTAGAATAACAGTTGGTATAATAATCAAAACAGTTGGTATGATGTCCAATTTAATTTCAGAAAAGGGTATTTTCGTCCGTTCACCGTTTGGGGTATTAACTACACAACTTTTCCGCAGATGGGTATTGAAAAGGAAGATTTTTTGTCAGATGTACTGATAAGGAACTTGAAAACACAAAATGGCTGAAAAGGAATTCACCCATCTTTAAATATCTATATATACATAAATCAAAATCTTTAAATATATTTATTAAATTTTATTACATTAATTATCGTTTTCTTTTTGTATTTAAACATGTGAAAGTAGCATGTATTCACTGCCATAACTAAGCTTGCTAAAGAATGTATTTTTGTAGTCGCGATTTACCAAGCTCTAAACAATATACCCCCACATAAAGAAAAGAAATAGTAGTATTAAAACGAAGAAGATCGAGCTCAGTTAGTCCCAAATTATATATTATAAGAGAACTGATAATCTAATAGATTATGTTCGAAATTTGAATTACCAAGAACCTACTTACACGAATATTCCCTCTACAAGGCGTACCTCTTATTGTTTCAACAACTTTCTTATTATTTAATTACACATTATTTCATGATTACGTATATAATTATCGAGGGTTAGGATGCGATATTTATTTTATGTGGCTATTACCAAAACATGATTTTTTTTTTTCCTAACGAAGGGGACCAATAATATAAATAATCATGGAATAATATTTCAAGGTAAGGTTGGTCCACCTTAGAATACCCCCATTTTTAGTACGTTGTCAAGTTTTGCACCACGTGATCAATTGACGATTAATTCTGCCTTCTGTAAGAGATTTTCTCCGTCCATCTTAAAGTACTATCATCCAATGAGAAAAAGCCACGTGGAACCTAGAATAGGCCTGTTAATGGGAAGTAGATTATTAGCTAGTTCCCTACTAGAGATACATTTGAGTATTTGACTTTCATATTTTACCTTTTTATTTTTGTTAACAACAGTATGAAAAGAAGTATTTTCTACGAATGTCATTTTCCTAATAAATTCCCGACTTACATCTCTTGTTGGACGTTGCCGTACTATTGATGTTCATAAAAAGCGCCTCAAAGTCAATTGAGTTGTGTGAATAGCCAAACAAAAGCTACTATGGGTAAGTTCATACAATACAAGTTGCACCGTTGAAAAAGCCTAAATATATCATAAAATCAAATAATACTTTTTTTATTTCAACATCAATATTTACGTACGACATAAACACAGAGGTGTATATTTATTTTAGTTTGTTAAAAGCCTTTCTCTCTCTACATTTACTGGTCCTTCTCTGATATATAAAACGAAATCATGAGAAACCTTCACAACTAACAACTACAACAGCTTCTTGAAAATGCAACTCCTCTGACCTTCGCACAACAGCAATATATAGATACACCTTAGACACGCGCGCGCG
The DNA here is from genome assembly GCA_027422505.1 of Craterostigma plantagineum. Lineage (NCBI taxonomy): Eukaryota > Viridiplantae > Streptophyta > Magnoliopsida > Lamiales > Linderniaceae > Craterostigma > Craterostigma plantagineum. Next base: position 12,958,999 of record JAPQWV010000028.1, read on the forward strand.
TGGCAGAACGCAAGGCTCGTGTAGTAACCATCTTCAGCTACCTATAGAAGCCATTTTCGTAGACACGCTAGCTTCACCTCCACGCATTCAAGAATTTACAGCCGATTCGATTTGTTTGAATTGAATTCCTTTCTTTTTTAGAGTCGTCAAGGAACAGTAATACACGAAGTTCGAGGTGAGAAAAGATGCTGGATCTGAATCTAGACGCAGAGAGCTCGAGTGCCAGCGACGCCATCGGAGGAGCAGGAGGCGGAGGAGAATCCGTCACTTCCACCACAACCGCGACGTCCGCCGCCGACGAAGACGCGGATTCCACGCGCGGCGTGACTCTGAGCTTCTCCATCCTGAAAAACGCCGGGATGAACGACGGCGAGCTGATCGAGGTCGAGGAAGACGACGACGGCGTCTTCTCCGGCAAAAACGAGCTCCAATTGTTTCCGTTGGCCACCGCCTCCGCCGACTCGCGTCAGGCGGCGAGGGATTACAAGTGCTGGCTGCATCTTTCCGTGAGGGAGAGTGTTGGATTAGGGGCAGAATCGGTAATTCAAAGTGGTCAGGCGGTGCTGCCGACGAAGGTGAAGAAGAGCAGGCGTGGGCCCCGCTCCAGGAGTTCTCAGTACCGTGGTGTTACTTTCTACAGGAGAACTGGGAGATGGGAGTCTCATATATGGTACAACAACAATTCTTTTTCTTTTCTAATGTTCAATTCTGATTATATACAGTGTTCGTATGCAGAGTACATATACTTGCATTTATAGGCAATAACTTGATAAGGTTGGAAACATTGTAGAATTCAGTCTATGAGCAGTCGTAGTGTTCAAAATTAGTCAACTTGTTGCCAATTTGTATTGACCTTGAAGAATGTTTTGTGTGCAGGGACTGTGGGAAACAAGTGTATTTAGGTAAGTGTGCGCTTGTTATCATTTTCGTTGAAATTTTGTCAATAGCTATTTATATTCTTGGCCTGAAATGATTGGTTCTTGGGTTGGTTTCAGGGGGATTTGACACAGCACATGCAGCAGCTAGGTATGAATAACCTGATTTGGAAAGATGCAATCTCTATACTTGTTTTTCCACTGAATTATGGCTGTTTGTTGATTATTATCGATTGAATCCTATCTTAACTTAACCATCATCATTATTCAGAGCTTATGATCGTGCTGCGATCAAGTTCCGGGGAGTCGATGCAGACATCAATTTCAGCACGAGTGATTACGAAGAGGACATGAAGCAGATGATGAACTTGACCAAAGATGAGTTCGTTCAAGTTCTTCGCCGACAAGTCAGTGGTGGAGGTTCCAAGTACAGAGGCATAGGCATTCAGAAGTACGGTCGATCCCTTGGAAAGACGTAAGATGATTAGCATTTCTCTTCTTTTTAAGAGAGATAACTTGCACATTATTATCCGTTAGTGTGTTTTCTTAGCAACTCCACACCTTCTGTTTCAGGGCTTACGATGGAGCAGTCATCAGCAACTATGGTTGCAGGGACATGAAAATCTCTTTGAAAGATGGAGGTAGATAAATATATATTATGATTTCTTCGATAATCAATACATTCAAACTTGTGGGCTTATCTTGGTTAAACGCAGGTATCAAGAGCAGCCTTGACCTCAACCTTGGAATGTCTTTGTCGTCTGATGACAAAGATTCGAACAGAAGTTTGCATTCTCCCTATTCATCGCTTGGACTCAGCGACGGAAATAGAGTAAAGGTACCACTGCTGCTGCTCACAAATAACAACAAAAGATCTTTCTTAACTGTGACTGTTTTGCAGTTCAATAGACCTGAAAACTCTAGCTTCAACCTAACCAATATCTCCATCTTACATTGCAGGTTGAAACCAGTAATTCTGCTTCGGCTAAATACGCTCATCCCATGTGGCCAAGTGGTGGTTTCTTCACTGGTTTCGCACCAAACGACAAGGTGATTCGTTTTAGAAACAGTTAAAGAAGAAGCTCATTTGGCGTATTATTGCAGATTGGTTTTAAGATGAAACTCTTGATTTTGACATTGCCTTTCTTTCTGTGATAAACCTCAGGTAATTAGAGAAGCGGGAAATATCAGTTCTCATTTTATGGGAAACTCAAGTTGGTCTACTGCAGCAGCATCATCAGGATTCTCTCCCCCTACAACAACTAAATCAAGAGCACAGAAATTACCTATGGCGAGTGCTTTCCACGTCGTTAACAATTGAGCCCACCCTTATTACGACATTCGATAGTAATAAGGAGAGAAGAAGCAGATTGGAAGTTTGATTTCTTACTTCTTCATAGTGAGATATGTGGAAGAATTTAACATCTTCGACCTCCTGGGCTTCTATATGTTGTACACATCTTATATTAGCTAGTTTCTGTGTTAACAACATTGACGATCTATATAAGAATTTCGCATTACTTGAATTTGATGAGGTTTAAAGACCAACTATCTTCGGTTGTATTTCTAATAATTCCGTGTTGGTGAAACTTGGCTGTGGTGATGTGTCTTTCAGTTTTCTAAGAACATGTTGGGCAAACGAAACGTTAATTGCATAATACATTATTAACTCGTTAGCTTAATATTGGGTGTACCGAAATATAATAACATCATGGTTGGGGGAACTGTCGCCGCAATATTTTCTTGAGAAATAAGAAGTGCACACACCATTTTTACGGCGTCAGCCAAACGTCGAATATTATTCAAATAGAATTCAGTGATTTCACCTAAATTTGTTATCAAATCATTCAACTGTATCAGGTGGAGGTTGAGAGAAGCCGCACGTAATAAATTACAAATTAAATGCGGGCTAATCCCAACTTCTTAACACGAATAAAGCCATCATCCCACATGTACCGTTTCGACGTTTTAGTGGTAACTTTAAAGAGAGTATGATTTTATTCAAAAAGGAAGACTAGTTTCTCATGTATTACTTTCGAAATTTCTTAATCTACGTACTATCATTCCAAAATAATATTTTCTTCTTCCGTATAATAACTAGTGTGATAATTCATGCAGGGCCTTACCGCTGCTGCTACCTATCTATGTACTATCTTCTTCTTTGAGTTATTTACGTCACGACTATGACTTTTTGAGTTCCAATAAGAAGAAAAAAGCTCGCAGTGTGACTGAGACATTTGGTACTTTAATCTTTGTATCTAATTGAGGTTTGAACTTATTCTACTTGCTCATTAATTGCTGTCGTCACCAACCTCTATCATAATAGTCATCGCCCTCGCTCACTTTCTCGTCATACGTACACAGAAAAGCAAATCAAATCTATTACAACAATGGAGCCTCTCAGCAGCATCTTCATGCTATGTTCCCTTTACGTCGTCCCAATGCTTCTTCTTCTTCTTCTATTCTTCATCTACAAACATTTTCTGCAGAAAAAGAAGGAAGACCACTGCTGCTACCTACTACACTACGAATGCCACAAACCCTCCGACGACAGAAAGATCGACACCAACTTCTGCGGCAAAATCGTAGCTCGGAACAAAACCCTAGGCCACGCCGACTACAAGTTCCTCCTCCGTGCCATCGTTAACTCAGGCATCGGAGAAGAGACCTACGCCCCGAGAAACATCCTCGAAAGCCGCGAGAATTCGCCCACCCTCGCCGACGGCGTCCAAGAAATGGAAGAATTCTTCACGGAGACCCTCGATAGGCTTTTCGAGAAAACCCTAGTTTCTCCCCAAGAGATCGACGTCCTGGTTGTCAACGTCGCCCTCCTCGGCGGCGCGCCGTCGCTTTCTTCAAGAATCATCCGCCACTACAAAATGAGGGACGGCGTGAGGTCGTTCAACATCACCGGGATGGGCTGCAGCGCCGGCGTGATCTCCGTCGACCTTGCGCAGAGCATATTCAGGTCGCGAAAAGACGCTTTTGCCCTCGTGGTGAGCACCGAGTCCATCGCTCCCAATTGGTACGCCGGCAACAACAGGTCGATGATGCTCACCAACTGCCTGTTTCGCAGCGGCGGCTCCGCCGTGCTTCTGACGAACAAAAGGGCTTTCAGAAATCGAGCGAAATTGAAGCTGAAGCACCTCGTCAGAACCCATTTAGGAGCCAGCGACGAGGCCCACACCTGCGGAATGCAGCAAGAGGACGAAGAAGGGAGGTTAGGGTTCTACCTCGGCAAGAATCTGCCCAGAACGGCGACGAGGGCCTTCACAAGAAACATAGCCGAGCTTGCCGCGAAGATCTTGCCCTTAAAGGACCTCATCCACTACGCCGCGGTTAGGCACCTCCTGCGAAAAGGAGCGGCGGCGATCTTGAACATGAAGGCCGGCGTGGACCATTTCTGCATCCACCCAGGCGGGGCGGCGGTGATCGAGGAGGTGAGGAAGAGCCTTGGGTTAGAAGAGTACGACGTAGAGCCTGTGAGGATGACGCTCCATCGATTTGGGAATACGTCGGCGAGCAGTTTGTGGTACGTCTTGGGGTACATGGAAGCGAAGGGGAGGCTGAAGAAGGGAGACAAGGTATGGATGGTGAGCTTTGGGACTGGTTTTAAGTGTAACAGCGCCGTTTGGGAGGTGTTGGAAGATTTGGAAGATGGGAATGTTTGGGGAGATGAGATTGAAAGGTTTCCTTTGAAGAGCACTGAGAATCCTTACATGGAGAAGTATGGTTGGGTTAATAGGGACGAGCTTGAGGTGCCTCAGGGGATGGCGTTTGATGATTGATTGATGGTATTACAATGGCGGCGCTGTGTAGGAGTTTTGACATGTGTTCGTTTCTTGGTGGAAGAGAGAGAACTTTGTGTTATCTCGGTGCAATAATAAAACATTTTTATGTCTGATATTATCTGTGTTTTGATTTGATATCTGATGTTTCTTATAGTTTCCCATTTTTCTCCCAGCATATAATATCAATAAATTGGAAGGGAGAAGACAAAAGACTTAGATGATGTGATAAGCACGTTTTAGAATCGAATTCACTCGCACAATATAGAAATATAGATACATAAAATATGAATCGACTGGTCAGGAACATGATGGTATTTTTAATTAAATAAACAAAAAAAATCAATAAAATAAACGGAAAAGCAAAAGTATTAATAAAATAGAGATTTTCGTACTCCCAGAGTACGAGTTACTCTAACTCGTAATCTGGGAGTACGAGTTACGGGCCAGTGGCGCGTGGGCTTACCTGGACTAACTCGTACTCCCAGATTACGAGTTAGAGTAACTCGTACTCTGGGAGTACGAATTAGATCTGATTTTTATCAAAACCCTACGCGACGAAGAAGACGAACTCAAACGATGAAACCGACGAAGCCGACGACGAAGACGACGACGAATTGCTGCCCCAGCCACGCCTTGCGCTGCCCGCCGTCCCGCCGCGACCCCCTGCCCCACCGCGCCCTGCTGCCCCGCCGCGCCCCAGTGCCCCGCCGCCGCCACGCCGCGCTTGCCCCGACGCCACGGTGCGCCCCACTGAGATGCCACCGGAGACGCTGCCCAGCCGGTCGACACGACGCCCTGCCGCAGCCGCGACCGCTGCGACCCGCCGCTGCTCGCCACGACCGCTGCCCCGCCCCGCGACGCTGCCCGCTGCCCCGCCCTTGCGACGCTGCCCGCTGAGACCCGACGCTGCCCGCTGCGACCCGCCACCCAGACGACGTCATACGCGCGATTATTTCGGGTACCCCGTTACGGCTCGAACTACCATTTTTGCGTTAATTTCGTTATTGCAAATGCTTTTTATTGTTTGGTGATTTGTTTGTTTGTTTGTTTTTTTAAATGTAGAATGGATTCCGATTCCATTTACGGGCCTATTGATAGTTCGGTGTTGACGATGCAGTCAAATCACCGTAGTAAGGATTTGTTGTTAGATCCGATAGCGATAGATAGAACTATTAAGATTAGGACCTTAGAGAATGTAGTGTGGGGTACTAGAGAAGCACCGAATATCTTACACGGTCGCTTATTAGGAAAGTTGAACGATATGGGTCTATACAGCGTATGGGTCTATACAGCGTCTACAGCTGTATGTCTCAGAGGGTTGACCCTCATTTGATTACAGCTTTGGTAGAGCGTTGGAGGAAAGAGACCCATACGTTTCATTTTTATGTTGGGGAGGCGACCGTCACTTTACAGGATGTAGGTATTTTGTGGGGTTTGCCTGTAGATGGTAGTTGTGTCTCCGGCGTGATCGTTTCGAGAACGGTCACACAGTGGATGGACGATTGTGAGCAGTTGCTTGGTTTTAGACCTCCTGCTGATAAGATTAGGGGGTCATCGCTATCGATGAAGTCGTTAGCGAGTTGGTTGTTGGACCATCCGGTAACGGATGATAGTGATGAGGAAGAGGTCGAATGTTCAGCACGGGGTTACGCGATGCTGCTCTTCGGTGCGGTGATGTTCCCCGATTGTAGCGCCAGCACAGTATCATTGACTTACCTTCAGCTGTTGGAGGATATTGAGGAGGTGCGCGCATTTAGTTGGGGTAGTGCGGTGTTGGCATTCCTATACAGAGAGCTTTGTTCGGCAATCGAGTCGAACAAGCTAAATATAGGCGGACCCCTACGGCTGCTGCAGGTAATTATATTGAAATTTTGATTAAATATAGTGTTATTTTTAATGGAGGAAATTTAGAACAAGTGATCTGTTTTAGGCATGGGCATATGTGAGGATTTTGCCATTTCAGCCAGTACGGGGTGTTAATCGTATCACGATGGAGCCCTGAGTAGTCGACGGGATAGTCTTACCGGCTCCGCCACATGCTGCGAGGTATGGTTGTTCTTCCATAAGTTGGGATTTTTTTTCATTCTTACATTTATAATTGTTGTTTAAATATTTTTCAGGTGGAACCAATGTTTTAAAACACGTGTCACGCACCGCGACACATTTTGGCTCCTGAAGCGTGTAGCGTAAATAGCGTAGCGCATTGCGCGAGTATTTCGAGCAAGTAAATACAATACAAAAAAACGTAATATATAACACAAATTTGTTATATTATAGTTTATATCTCCAATAATATATTTAATTCACTTCACTCTAATCTTTTGTTTTCCATTGAGTCCTCTATTTAGTATAACTAACAGAAGAAAAAGATATATAAAATAAAAAGTTTGTCAATAAATACTAAAAATAAAAGAATAAATTGAAAAACCATTAAATGGAGAAGGGCAAATAAGACAAATATATATAAAGTTTGAAGGACCGTATTACTATTTGAGAACGACTTGTGATGATGTCATGATGATTGGACAAGCTATGCTAGTGTTTGTCGGTCGAGCAGACTGCAGAACGACAAGACAAAAGTCAATCAAATTGGGCGTTCAGCCCGAAAAAATGATAAAATAAATAGAAAAATAAAAAATAAAAAGCTACGCTATATTATTTGCGCACCGTCGCATTTTCAGAAAAATACACGCAAACGCGCGCTACGAAGCGCGCATCACAACGCTTTTGAACACTGGGTGGAACGCAACCTTTGATTTCACAGCGTCGACGAATTCGAATGTACGCACCATCCGTGAGTGCATTGATCGCATGCAGCCACATCAATTTGCATGGACTCCGTACAACATGACGCTCCCAGAGATTGCCGATCTTCCTGAAGAGTGCTTACCTACGGCTTGTCGATCGAGGTGTCCACTGATATTCTTCAATATCGTGGAGTTTCATTACCCCGAACGAGTACTTCGGCAATTTGGAATTATTCAAGGAATCCCAATTATACCGCCGTATCGAGATAACAATCTTCATACTTACGAGCGTCGACAGCGGTCGGGTATGGATTGGAGAGCGCATCACGCAGTCTGGCTTCAATTATGGGAGAATCGAGAGGACACGGTCGTGAATGGTCCTCCCGCGACTGCCTTCAACTCGGTGGAGGATGGATATTACCAGTGGTTTCATCGGATCACTCGGCTCTACATATCTCCACACGAGAGACAGATGTCGCAGGGGTTTCAAATGGGGGATGCGGTATTTATGGAGACCATCGTAAGTTTAATTTATATATTATTGTTATTTTTTTAGTAGCCCAAATAATATAATTTTCTCTTTCGTTTTTTAGGAACGCGGGGTTCACGACAGCCTTCGTTACGCGAGGACCGGCGAGCATGACGAGACCATCCGCTTACTAGAGCAGATGGATGTGATGTTTATCTCGCGACGCCGAGTTCGACGAGGGAGTGAGGCCGGAACATCTCACATGCATGAGGCCGGAACATCTCATGCGCACCACTCCGGAGGATCTCACGTGCATCATGCTCCACTATCTCACGATTATGCGGCCGGATCATCACAAGTGCACGAAGATGTCAACCCCTCGTTCTTTGACGACTTGTCACCCTTTTTGGGATCGTCTGCAGCCCATCACCCCTCACAGCCAGAGTATATGGATCACCAGGTATATTTCTTCGATTTGGCATTTAAATACCTTAATTAATTTACTACAATTAAAATTTGGTTATCACACATTAGGCGTTTATGACACCTTCATCACGGCCGCGACGACCTCGAAGTCCGAGAGATGATGCGGAGCATGGTAATCGTCGAGGAAATAGAGTTCGTAGGCCACCGCGTTGTGGGACCGGCGGCCATTTAGGGCATCATTAAATATAGATTATGATGATGATTATTGTAGTGATGATGAATATTGTTATTGTTATTTTGATTATTGTAGTGATGATTATTATGATTATATTTTATTTTTATTATATTTAATATGATTATATTTATTATTTTTTTATTATATTTGATATGATTATATTATATTTTATTTTTATTATATTTAATATGATTATATGTTTTTAATTTTATTATATTTAATATGATTATATTTTATTATTTTTTATTATATTTAATATGTTATATTTTATTATTTTCTTATTATATTTATTATGATTATATTTTATTTTTTTATTTATATTTAATATGCTTATATTTTATTATTTTTTATTACTATAATACTTATATTGTTATTAATATTAATATTATATTTACTACTAACAACCCAATTCTGAAACCACATTAGATATATAAGACAAAAATTGGGAAAACAACATTGTATATTTTATTCAACGCCGCCCGCGTTGTCTAGCACGGGTTTCACCCCTGTCCATCTCATTCCTGATGCGATTTCGACTATATCTTCCGGGACCAGTTCTCTCTCGACGAGATTCGTTGTGAATAAGAGTCCAATTTTCGGGGTCCAGTAACGTTCATCGTGCATTGGTTCGAAGGTACCTTCATATGTCTTCAAATACTCCTCCTTACTGTAATACTGCGCCACTAGATTACCGGAGTGTATCTGCCATTGACGGCAAGCTGTTTGTGCGTGAGAACATGGGATGTTATACCTGCTCCAACTTCCACATGTGCATGTTCGATCATTAATCCTTACCACATATGTGCGCTGATGAATTCCTGATGTTATGACTTCTGCTGTATGTTGTCGGACATCAAAACGGTATACAACGTGATCCCAAGATTCTGCCGTCCCACTTTGAAACAATCTCGTTGCATAACGTGACCAATCCGTTTCATTATTCGCCATTAGGGACGATGTTTCTTGAAAGCGATCACGAAAATACTGTACGCACCTGTGAAATTTAAGAAATAAAAGAAAAAGTCATAACCACAAAATTAGAATAAAAAACAATCAATCGTGATTAGAGCTTACCTATGAAAAGTGAAATCAACGATTGCTCTTGCGGGTAGCATTCGAGCACCTTTCAGTACCCCGTTCAGCCCTTCTGAAATATTAGTCGTCATGACACCACATCGATAACCGCCGTCGTGTGCGAGTGTCCATGTCCACTGCTCGACCCCTACTTTTTCTAGCCAAGGCTTCGCCCGTTCATTAATTTGCGCAATCTGAGTCATAATGCGATCGAATTTATCCAATGTTGCAGCAGTACCGGCTCTATGACATAGATCCTTCAATTGTTGATCCTTGAATTTTTGTAGAAGTTTGACTTTACATGACGAAGACAGAAGCGATGGACTCCATTTGGTGGACGAAAGAATTCAGTTGCTTCTACTGTTCCCGTAAGACCTGTACACACCATATACGCCAGTAAAAGTAACTGATTTTACGAAAATAACGGGTAAATTACATTACTAAAAATTAAATACCTGGGTGACGATCCGAAATAAGGCAAACCGATTGATTCTCTAGAACAAATGTGTTCAAATTAGTAAGGAACCAAGTCCATGAGTGTGTGCTTTCTTCCGTGACAATGGCAAACGCCAGAGGAAAGACGTTTTGGTTGGCGTCCAGCGACGTAGCAATCAGTAATTTGTGTCTAAATTTGGAGTATAAATGCGTACCATCGACACAAACAACCTTTCGACAATGTTTGAAACCATTGATGCTCGGTTTAAAAGCCCAAAAGACATACCCGAGCACGAAGTGTCTAGGTGTCTCTGTTTGCAGATTCAGCCACCTCACGATTGTCCCTTGATTGTAATGCTGCAACGCCTTCATAAATGTTGGGAGTTTGGTAACAGACTCCTCCCATGTACCGTAAATATTTCCCATAGCTCTTTTCAGACCATGCCAAGCTTGAATATATGAGATATCGTAGTCATATCTATCTTTCACGAGTTGTTGGACATTCTTGGGTAGGAACTGCGGATCGACTCTTACGGTTCCAACCAACAAATCAGCAATAAAATTTCTAGAGATATTACGGTGTGTCGTTGACAGTTCAGTCATATAGCAAGTGTGTGGTCCTTCAAATTTTGTAACTGACCAGTAACCTTTTTTTGGCTTGAAGGATGCCTTCAGCCTCCATGGGCAATCGGTCGTATGATTACATTGGACACTCCAACGTGTATTGCTGCTCTCGTTGACGTGATACTCGCGTCTAGCAACCCTGATCGAAAAATCGTCGACGGCACGTTGTAAATGTTTTTTAGTTTGAAAAATCATACCTCGACAAAACGTAGGGTTATCTCTGTCGTAAAACTCCCCACAACCACCGTAGTCGTCACCAGCAGAAGGTGGCATTTGGTACGTATGGAAAAATGGGACGGACTGAAACAGTGTTGGAGCAGCAACGTTCGTTGGAGTGGCATCATCTGGCGCTTCGTCGTCGTCGTTCCCGTCGTCCTCGTTGGGATCAGGTAGCTCGGACAAAAGTGGATCCTCATCGTCCGCTTCCGAATCACTAACATCAACGTCCTCCTCTAGTTCTGGCACGAAATCTGGCTCCGGTTCTGACACAGCTTCCGGTATATTGAATGGAACACCAAGCGCCGGCATCTCCAAAGAGACATTACTGAACCCTGCTGTAACTGAGGCAATGTCGGAAAAATCCGTACAGGTGTAACTCGAAGAACCAAATTCAAAATTTCGATGAGGCTCTTCGTTCAAATCAAATTTTGAATTTTCAACAAAAACCTCGAGACAATTGTTTTCTGAATCGGGATGTATGAAAAATTGTAAATCGTTGTCGTTGGAGATTTGAAAAAGCTGATGAAAATGGCGGGAATGTTGAAAGTATTCATTTTTGGCATGGATAATCAACGAGCAACGACTGCTATCAGCACCCGTAATTTCGAACAACAACGAAATAAACTCGGAAAAACTGGTGGTGCGACGAATTCGCCTATAACCAACAGGGTGGATACTATATTTGATGGTAGAATCAGATGATTGAATTATATCGCCGCCGAAATATACTATGACTTGTACGCGACTCGACACCATTGTTTGAGTTATTAAAATAAATTGAGAAGGGCTAATGATATATAGTCCATGCTGGGGAGGGGGATTTATAGAAAAGTAAATCGTATCTTGGAGATACGAGTTAAGTAACTCGTATTCTGGGCATACGAGTTACGTCAATAATTGCAATAATACACGTAACTCGTATCCCGGGAATACGAGTTAGAGCAATTATTGCCGACACTTTGCATGGCCATGCAGGTTGGTCGGCCACACACTATAACTCGTATCTTTAGATTACGAGTTACTAAATCGTATACTGATGATACGAATTAGTGTGCCATGTCATCTGCCAGGTCAGGGTCAGCGGGTCAGCAAGTAACTCGTACTCTAGGAGTACGAATTACTAATTCGTATTCTTGGGATACGAGTTACGTCGACGTGTCAGGTCAGCGGGTCAGCGGCCCAACTATAACTCATAATCTAGGAGTACGAATTACTAATTCGTATTCCTGGAGTACGAAAGTCTCTATTTTATTAATACTTCTGCTTTTCGGTTTATTTTGTTAATGATTGATTTTTTTTATTATTTAATTAAAAATGCCGAACATGATGCTAATGTTACGAACTAAAAAATGATTGAATTCTATTTAAATTAAATTCCAGTCATTCCAATCAATACGATATGTTAAAAATAAAAAAGAAACGTCGTCGTTCCAATCAGCATCTCCTTGAAACTTGAAAGAAAAAGCGTAGATATAATAAATAAATAAACACAACGCAACCTCTCTCACTCTCTCTCTAAAAGTCACAGTTCTCAATGTTTTTATAAGTAAAGATATATAAATATATTATGTTCCTTTTCACGGCTTGTCATCACCACCACCGTCCTTACCAAAAGAACCGACCTCAATCCTCGGCGGGCCAGAATGTCTCCTCAGACCAACCGGCGTGCCCGAAAACGACAGCCTCTTCTTCGCCGAGCCCACACCCCCATCAGGCGTCCCAACTCTCCTACCACTTCCCATCGATGGACTGCTCGACAATCTTGACCTAGCCCTAGCAGACTCCGTCGACGCCATGTAGCTCCTCACAGCCCCCGAAGGACAGCTGTATAGGCTCTCGTCGTCCCTCGCCGACGACCCACCACCGATACTTCCCCCATACCTATGGCACCTCTCCGAGTGAGCGCTGTTTAGGCTCTTCGAATCGTTTCTGGCCCTGTTGATCGATTTAGGAGTCGAAGGAGATTGTCTGCTTGCGCTGCTGCTTTGAGGCCGGCGACTCCTCGTTGTTGTTGTCTTGCTGTCTCCTTTAGTGGAGACATAACTGTTTATTACAGCTGCGTTTGTCTTCTTCTTTAAGGTTGTTGCTGCTTGAAGGTCTGAGGTTGGCATCCACCGTTCCAACCACATCCAACCCCAGCGAGGATTGTTTGGATCCATGAACGTTTGGTTCGCCGTTGGGTTCGAAGCGCTGTTCCTCCATGTCTGATGATTGGATGACTTAAAGAAATGATGGATTGTGAAGAAGATTGTACTTTCCTTTTGTCATGTGTTATTATTACCTGGCGGGAATAAGCGTAGGCGAGGGCTCGCTCGCGCCTCATGCCAGCTTCTTGCTTGTAACGTAGGTTTTCTTCTATCTGATCTTTGGATAGGATGCTGTCGTCCCAATTCTCTCCAATCTATCAAAAGTTTTAATTCGAGATATGTATATATATAAATGTGCATAGAAATCGATAGTAAGATAAGAAAAGCTTACAGATTCTCTGGACTTATGCTTGTGCTTGATTTGTCTATGAAGGGACAAACTCTGTTCTTGCATTTGGCTTCTCCTCGTATGTACTTCGTACTGCATTCTACACAGAGTTTGCATACACTTCAGAGTACTTGCGGCTTGGCGCTTCACTGATTGCCCGCCGACAAACGTCTTAAGCCTTACGAGCCCTTTTAAGGCCCTCAATGCCCTCCTTGCCTTAAGATTAATGTTTATCATCATTTAAAAAGGAACATTTTTTTGTCTGAGAGAAACTGAACTGAATCGAAACATGTATATTATATTATATATAGGTAATATACCATGAAGCCACGGAAAGCTGTCTGAATCCTGATAGCAGCCATCTCTTCCTTCGTTTTGCTGCCCAAGCTCTGAGTGAGGCGGACCACCTCGGCGGCGGCGTGGGCGGCGGCTACGGCGGCCTCGGCGGCGGCGGCGGTGGCTAAGGCGACGGAGTAAGCGTGTCTGTTCTGTTCGTCCTCTGCTTCGATTAGCTTGGCGTCTTCTTCTTCCTCCAAGCGAGGGTTATTGCTTGAAGGAACTGTTGTGGTGATGTTGTATTGAGGATCTGAATCTGGGCTTGTCTGCTTCTCGCGCCATTTGTTCGATTCTTTATTTTTCTGATTACAGAAAAATGGGTTTTTTATGGAAGTTACAGAGCATCGATTTCTTTTTGTGCAGTTAATCAGCTAATTACTTACCTTGTTTTCTCTTCTGTTTTCTGAAGATTCACAGCTGAAGATTCTCTTCAAGGTGTAACTCCAACCTCTTCTCCTTCCCATGGAACTTTGCGATGATCTTTACAAGAAGGAGATGAGAATAAAGGTTGAAGTTTTGAATGTAATAAACCGATTATTTAATCAAGACTGAGAGGGGATTTAATAAAGGTCTATTGCAGCAAAAAATGTAAAAGACTTTTCATCTCCTTGACATTTTCTTTTTCGCTTTTTGACTTGATAAAAATCTGAACTTTTCAGCTAGAAAAAGGACGGATCTGTCTACAAACGTGCATCCATGCTTATTAGCTTGACCAGTGATTTCAGGACTAGTTTGAATGTTCCAACACATTTTAGATGTATAGATTATCACACATCCTTTGCCCTTTTGATAATCACACAAAGCGAAAAAAATTGAAGGATGAAAGATAGAAGGAAAAACCCACAAAGGGGGTAGATAAAACTCCACTCCCCCAACTTCATGAATCAGGAAAATAAGAAGATATTAAAAAACTGAAAATAGCAGTCAAGAAAATGGAGTGATTGCTTTCCCACCATCCCAAAGCTCTTTTGTACGAAAAATAAAATCAGTGAAGGAAAGAGCCCTTTAACGAGGAAGGAAGCTGCATAGTTTTTACCTGAAAAAAGCGCGAAGAAATTGCAGAAGCAAACAGTGGAATCTGTCAATGCGAGTCTTCTTTGATACCTAAAATAACATATTTATCTTCATTTTCTTGGTTGGTATCCCTTGCCTATCAACAAAAAACTATCAGAAAAAGGTTCAGATAAGAGAGATTGGGGCAAGAATCGTGTCTTTAATGGTAAGTTACTAAACGTTCAAGAAATGCTGTTGAACGTGGGCAAAAATAACGGATGAGGACAGTTTGGGCAACTAAGATTAAAGAAAGTGCTTTGCTGTCTAGGGAGATGTGGAGTGGAACTGACTTGTGAGAGTGAGAAGAATTTTTGACAGCTAATATCACAAGCCCACCTCTTCTTTTTATTATTATCTTCGTTATTTTAATATAAACTTTTTACATTGATAAATAATGATTAATTAAACATAAAAGTCTTACGATCCTATTATATTAGCGACTATTGTTGATGGCTAGTTTTTCAACGAGGGATTACAATCTTAAAATAAATATTAGATGATATATTACACAAGATGGGTATATCAAGACAAGATGAAATAAATAATTAGGACAAAAAGCTCTTTTTTTTTTGTAGATTTTCGCTAATAATTGGGAAAAATATCGAGAATCTTATTAGAGACCGTTGGAAGTACACCATTACATCACGTGACTTCAGATTCTCT
The DNA here is from genome assembly GCA_027422505.1 of Craterostigma plantagineum. NCBI lineage: Eukaryota > Viridiplantae > Streptophyta > Magnoliopsida > Lamiales > Linderniaceae > Craterostigma > Craterostigma plantagineum. Next base: position 12,974,421 of record JAPQWV010000028.1, read on the forward strand.
GTACTTTTGCATAATCCAAACTCCAAAGTAGGAACTGGCTAAAGACATTTGACCATGTATATGTCTTCAACATCGTAGTTAGCGTTATCTCATCTTCTAAAGTAGTCTCATATTAAAAGGTTGGTGAATTAAAGGATGATGTAATATTAATAGGCTTATCCATATAGTAGTTGATGCTATTTATTTAATATGCCTCCACCCAAAGGAATTAAAAAGATGGCATGTTTTTTGCAACTCGCAATAAGTACTCCTTTATGCTCCTCCCTATCGGTTTCACATGCATCATGCCATTGATTAAAATTCTTTTTCTCGTCATTTGTTTCACATATTTAATTCTACAACAGAGTGCTCATACAACTTTACATAAATAAGAAGGCTTTTACCTTTTAATCGATTAGAGAGAAATTTAGTCAAATTTTCCTTGGTGTCGCCGCTCGTCTAGCTAAGACCAAAATCCCTCAACATCCAAAATCCCAACAAAGAAAATAATAATAGTAATTAAAAACAACGGTCAAAATAAATCCAAAACACAGCAACAAATCGTCCTAAAAAATACAAAAAAAAAAAATCCCAAACAATCATTTGCCCCACCTCCTCCTCCCATAACCCAAAAAGAAAAAAAGAAAAAAAGAGCGACACAAAGAAGACGACAAAAATAAACATCATCGTACATCGTACGGTCGAGGAAGAGGAAAGAATGGACCCCACCATCCCAACCCCGACCGCATGTTCCACGGTGACGTCATCCTCCGTCTCCTCCCAAGTTCCGCCGCCGACGCCATTTCAGCTCTTAGAAATCAGCCTCATCTCCGCCCAGGACCTAACCACCTCCGCAGCCAGCAAGTCCGGCCACATGCGAACCTACTGCACCGCATGGATCAGCCCGACCCGAAAACTCACGACCCGAACCGACCATCAGGGCCACGGTTACCCCACTTGGAACGAGAAGCTCATGTTCCGCCTTGACAGCCGCTCCCTCCTCTCCGACGAAACCGCCCTCACCGTCGAGATCTACGCCGTCTCCTGGTTCAGGGACGTCCTCGTCGGAACCGTCCGCGTCGTCGTCGCCGACCTCCTCTCGCCGCCCAACGGAACGCCGCTGATGAACCACCCAAAGAGCATAAGGTTCGTCGCCCTTCAGGTCCGGCGAGCCTCGGGGAACCCACAGGGAATCTTGAACATGGGCGTGTCCCTTTTGGACAGTACGATGAGGAGCATGCCATTAGAGGTCTTCGCCGACGACCCGACGGCCCGCGGGCACGACCCGGGGAAGGAATCCGAGGCCAAGGTTGGGCTTTGGCGGTCGTTGAGCCTGGGGTCGGAGGTCAACAGCGACGGGCACGGCTGCGGTGGGTCGCTGGTAAACGGGTCGATGGTGAACGGGTCTGAGCTGTGCTCGGATATTGGGCCGTCGGCGTCGATTGTGGCGGCTGAGCTGGCGATGAAGAGCCGCCCGCCGAAGGTGGTGGAGGCGATGAAGCCGTCGGCGGCGAGGCAGTACAATAACAGGGCGAACGAGGAGACGGGGAGCTCGATCTTGGAGGATTTGACGATGGAGGAGGCGAAGGCGAAGGGTTATAATCAGCAGAATAGGGCGGCGGCGGCGAACAGAGAGAGGTGGATGAGGATGGAGGAGAACTGCGGCGGCGACGACGGCGAGTCAGATCTGTCGTCGGATATGAACGGCAGGCATTCTAGAAGGAAATCCGACGGTGGGTTGTTTTCTTGCTTCGGAAATGCTTATGGTATTGAGTTTACGATCGTTTGCGGGGCGAGCAATCATCCGGGTCGGGTCAAACCGAGCGGGCGGACCATGAGCAGGAGGAAGAACAATAAGTCGAGCGAAGCTAATTCGGCTTGATGAGAAGAGCTGTTCGTCTTCTTCTTCGTCTTCTTCTTACATCAGAAAAAAACAACAGCAGTTTTTAGTATATTTTGATGCGTTTGTTGTGGAGATTAATCAACAGTTGTTACTTCACCAATTTTAGGTCTATTTTATATTGTATCGAATAATTCGTATATTGCAAGAATGTTATATTGGGCCCAAGTTAATTAAGGGGCTCGATTTGCTTTTTTTTTTTTTTTTTTTTTAAGGGGCTCGATTTGCTTATTATTATCAACACGGAAATAATGGGAAAAAGAATTAACAGACTTTAGAGGATAAGAGTTGTACGTCAAGCTTGGCTAGTCTTGTACCTTACTGCCGTGGAGCTAACAGCACATGGAGATGGAGCTCCTCTCTCAAATTGAGCTCCACTGAGTCTAATGGGGTCGCAAACAGCTCGAATCCTCACACAATTCCCCGTCACGATTCTGCATGATTTCAGTAAACGTCGGCGTAAGCTGTGTTCGTCAATCCGATCGCGTAGGGATTGGGAGAGAGAAGTAAAACAAGGACCTCAAAATCAACGGTTCAGATTCGAAGACGGCAGTGACGAAGATGACGGTTTTGGATTCAGGAACGCGCCGAGTAAGAGAATTTGGTTGTATGACGACGGCGATGATGACGATGATGGTGATAGTGAGTACGATGTCGATGAAGGATTTGGCATTCGCGAAGCTTCAATTGGAATCAATCTGTTCTCCGAGGTAATTCATGCTCGTGATTTCACGAATTTTTTTAACGCTGTAGTTTATTATTTGGGATTTGAAGAAGAAATGTGAGTTTTGCAGGTATTTCGAGACTTTGGGTGGATGATTCCAGCTATAGCCATGTCGCTGTTGATTGGAAGAGAGCACCACGATTCAACCACCGTAATGGCCTTAGCTGTGCCACTGGCCCAGACTGCGCTTTCTTTACTTTATGATGCCATTTGGGGGAGGCAAAGTGATTCTCTATGGCCAAAGTCGAAGAAGAAGAAGAAGACGAAGAAGAAGAAAAGACCTTTTGCACGAACGAGATATCGTAGAAGAGTGAGAACGGAGAAAGAGGTAGGGGATTATATGTCATGGGTAGATTCCTATAACTGCACAGCTGAAAACGAAAAGAGAAATTTTGGTGGCTGGGATGATCTTGAAATAGAACCAAGAACACGAGCGAGAGCTGAGAAGGCTGACATGAGTGTGAAGGAAGACACTCCTCCATCATCAGATTGATGATTAGCCCTTTTGCCCTTTCGAGTTTTCGGACCAGGTTGTTAGGGAATAGATAGTCTGAGAAAGAACATCATTGTGTGATATCAGCCTGGGGATGATTCAAATGGGAGTGTTCGATCCATGACTGAGTTGATTTGATCAAACTGGAGATGAAGCATTTATCTGAATCCCAACTTGGTCTCTCAGATTTCATGTCTCTCCCTATTCCATGTAGGTTTGTTTCAGTGGATTACTTCAAACGAGAATGACAAGGTGGCTTCAGAAATGTGTTCTTATACAGAAGGAACAGAGGTGCGCTGCTTAGGTATACCTAGAAATTGATCTGATCTAGCATCCAATGAAAGTTTAGCTGCCTGTTGGAGAATAGTCTATGTTATGCATTAATTCGAAAATATCACAATTTAGATCCAATTTGTAAGTTTCTAACTCTCATCTCAGCTCTATACTCATCAATCTTGAATTGAATCTTCTTACATGGTCTGGTATTATACAATGTAAGTTGCTACATAGTGTCAAAACACTTGACTGATAGTAACACAAACTCAAAATGTCACTTCCCTTCGGATTTCAGTTCTCTAGCATATAGGATGAGTCCAATAGTAGCGAAGGCAGATAGGATCGTCGATGCATAGAAAATTAACAGAAGAGCTCCACGGAGCGACTGCATTGTAAACTTCTTTAGATGGTTTCTTTCTTATATAGATCGTAAGAAAAAAGATAAAAAGGAGACATTCAATATCAATACGCCGGAAACGAGACAGTATTCATTCATGGCACCTTTGCAAGAAGCAACGCGTTGTCATTTGCGTATTCCAACGAGCTCTCTGGTATGCTTTCAATGCCTTGACTAATTTGCCACGAAAGAATGCTGCGATTCACATTCCACCAAGAACGATGAGAAAAATGAGTTCAATTTTTCTGTTCGGGATTATGGTTTTTTCATATGGCTTCAAAATTGAAGCTACATAACAAAGAGCTTACTTACCCGAAAACAAATCCTATGGCAGCACCAATATATGCTTTTTCAGGCGTTAGTGCTACTTGGAGCTCGCCAAACTGTATAAATGGCATGTGTTAATAGCTTATTACATCAGCTGATTTCTTGTAATAACGTAATTCTATACCGTGGGTTAATTGGGCAAGAACTAGAAGAACACACACCTTAAACATTCTGGTTTCTTGTTTGGGTTCTTTGGAGTATTCTTCTGTCGCCGGACTTTCAGGCAATAACTTTCCAGCCCGATTCATTACCTTCGCAATCTATGCTGGTCGTAAAAAAATGTCGCGATTAGAATTTAGGACATGAGAAAAGCGAAAATAACAAAATTCTTGAAAAGTGCCACCTTTTGCAGTTCTCCTTGCCCATACTGCCCCATTGACTGGAACCTTCTAGAAGCAGCTACCAAGCGCCTTCCAAGCGCTAACTAACGAAACACCAAGATCGATGAGAAGCAATTCATTGCCTTTGGAAAAAAAAATGGTAAGAAATATTATAAACGGGGAAGTGCTTTGGAGATATGTGTTCGCGTGCTTTGCCTGATTTATTACTGCCCGTGAGGGAGGTTGATAGCAAGGGGAGCTTCTGCACTAAGCTTGCTGAAGTAGATGTGTCTCCACGTTCCCATGCTCGACTTATATCAAGTAGAATATCGCCAAGTTCTTCACCACACTGCCAATAGCACATCAATAAATCTTACTTACACTAAGAAAGAGATATATAATCAAACACATACGAAAAAACAAGATGCGTAGACAGCCTTACATTCTGAGCACAAGAGTGAATTTGAATAGAATCACCATACATCATAGAACCAAGATTTCTCACTTGGTGGCTTGTTACAAAGGGAAGACTAGTACTAAACCAAACTCAACCTTCATAGAATGTAATATTTCTCTCCATCATTCGGAAAGTACGAAAGGCAAGGAACTGACCTCATCCTTGACCGCCCCGTTTGAAAGATCAAAAGCCGCATCGTTCAGCTTCAACATTATTAGAACAAATTAGCTAGACACAAACACACAAGTCATAGTAACTATTGGGGTAAAAATTGCATAGTGTGATTAATCCTATCATATACCAAAGCATCCAAGGCAAAAAAGAAAGAGCTCGCAATCACACAAACTTGCATTTCTCAGAGAGTCATTAAAAACTTACATCCAAACGAAGATCTCGCGGCAGCTGCCCAAAAAAGTCCGATGGAAGAGAAAAACAATCCTAAAAGGCCCAAGGATTTTTTACATCTTCATTACACCGCGTAAAAACTCGACACAATCATCATACAAACATCATCGAGGTAAATATAATGAGTATTATCTGTACGTACGGCAAGTTCTTGTAAGAGGATTTTCGGGTCAGGTTGAGCTGTACCCGCCGAGTCCGACGATTCTGTGAGGGCAAATGGAACCTTCTTGAGGGCTTTCGACCTGAGGGTTGTGCTGTATGGAAAACGGCGGACGCTGATGGAATTACGGAGGAAGTGAAGGGCATAATTGCAATAAAACTTGGAGGGAGAGGAAGAAGGTGATGGGAAGCTGAGAGCTACAAGACACGCAGTAGACGAAGAAGCCATATTTGTTGATTGAGAGCCAATTGAAAAGTTGTCCCTTTTTTTTCCTCAAAGAATCGGTTTCCATGTGGAATATATATATATGTATATATATATATATATATATATATATACTTCTATACTACTATAAAAGAGGGAATGTGACCAGTTTTACTTTCAGGTAACAAGTTTTGTTTTACGTGTTTTCCTCATATCTGCAACTGACAATATTAGGTTACAGGTTTACTTAACATTATGATATTTTTCTGTCCTTTTGGATACATTTATCAGATCTTCTAAGTTAAATAAAATAGAACTGTTAATTCTTCAAAATTTTGGATAAGATCTTAAATTGAAGCGATTTGCTCTTTGTAGCCTATCTATAGGATAGGATAAGGTAGCTTTGTCGAGAATGTAAATGCAAAAGCTCAATTAACTTGGGATGTTACATGACAGCCACACCCAAAATAAGAAAATGCCATCATCAAACTTTTTTTTTTAAAATTAAATCCTCAAAACAAAAACTCAGCATGAGTTTGCAAAACTGAGAGCTGCTCATGTGTGTGTGCCCTTGCGTATTATGTGTTGTTACATCTATAAATATCTTCGGAGGTTTCTCCGAAAACCTTAAAAAAAACTCAAATAGCAACAACGATCGATATTTCATCAGCCGCTCTTAGTGCGGTAGTCTTCACCATCTTCACTGTCATCACTGTACAAAGAGAAACCATGTCAAGCACAGGGATTGATTTACATTGAGTAGTGTAGCCACAATTACAGTTGATAGTCAATTTATGCTTTCAGCAAAATTTGCATAATGATAATGCGAGCAATTGATTTGCATAGCCTTTATCATAAAATGAGCTCAACAGAAGAATAGTGAGACAAACAAAAGGGAAAAAAGGAGTTCCTGGCTGACCTGTGCTCAGGGAGCTTTGATATTCTTCGGGCGTCCAAACCCGTCATATATTTTTGTGCAGCCTGAACGTTTTCTCCACCTAAAACACAGACAGACAGAAGAACCACAATTAGTAATAGCACCGAAAAAGACAAAACGCAAAATTCCTAGTGAAACCTATGAATCAATGGATTTGCTCGGGTCAAGTCAAAGAGATAATTAAAATGCTTGTACCTTTCGAGAGTTGGAAACAATGAAGAGCACATCTTTCAGCAGCTAGCTTGACAGGTGTAGAACCGTGTTTTAAACATTCACCGAGTGCGGGTCCAAATGAAGAAACATGGATTAGGATAGCTTGAGGATTGGCCTACAAAAATATTGGGATTTTCTTGTGAGCTGATATGATGGTGAAACAGAAATAATAAATATGACATTCTGAGAGTATTATAATAATATATGTACTTTGGCAACTGCCTTCAGAGCACTCAAGCTTCTTCTGATGACGTCACTCGAGTCATCTTGCATTGCAAGGACGAGATGGTTTAACGTTGCCGAATGAGATGCTGTATTCGACGGATCGCTTTGGATTTGGTAGAGCAGCAGTCTTCCCAGTGCTCGAACTGAAGATTCGCGTACAGGGAACTGCATGGAGACACATTAATAGCGAAATTACAAATTTTTGTCTGAAGCATTATTCTCTGAGTTTTCAATCAAGAAAGGGATAGAAAACATATCATCTCAAGCGCTAACTAAACGTTTTCAATGCAGAAAGTGATTATGGGTAAACCAAGATACTCATTGATAGAGCCAGTTACTTGAAAATCTTTAACCCAAGATAGTTGGTAGCAATTTTTTTTATTATAAATGTTCTCATTAGGTAAATGCATATCACTAGAGAAGAAATTTGCAGAACATACGCGCACACACGCACATTATCAGGGTTATAACTTCAGTAGTTGTTTCAACGGACATCAAATGAGAGAGAAGGATGTGACCTTTTCGTCCTTCAATGAACTTTTCAGACAATCAACCATTGCAGTATACGAGGCAGAGGTACAAACTAAGACAGCATTGTGCCTTAGCATGGACGATATGGCCAGTGTAGAACCATGTCTTGTAGTCCATGTAGAAGACGACGCTGATTTAACAACTCCTCCAAGTACTTCATAAATTTGGTCACTTTCCAAGTACTGCATGCAACCAATAAAGATACATAGCTTATCAACAATATATAGCGATTCCAGATAATGAGTAGATATTGTCTGCTTATATAAGAGCTTCACAGATCAATCAATCCACTCAGCATGTGCTAAAACCCATTCGTTGAAAAAGATAGACTGCGAATAAAAATAAGCTAGCGTAACATTAGTTCGGGCAACTCGTGTTTAAAAAGAAGAGACCATTTACCTGCAGTAAAATTCCCAACGTGCTTGCTGCAGAACTTCGTATTTGGTCATCCTCGCTATATATCAAGTCCCTAAGCTGAGTGTAGACACGGCTAATAACATCAGCACTTAAACCTTTTCCAGCATTCTTTATCACCCCTTCCAGGGCAGTCAACATCGCTTCACGAATCGCAGAATCAGATGCCTGGTAAGTAATCATAAAAGCGCAGATCTTGTTTCAGAACTAAACTTTAAAGCCAGTTAACAAAAATGTTGAAATAAAAATGCATAAAATTTCACCTGCAAACCAGATAAAAGGTCACCTACTAACGGATTGATCCTGGTACTGAGGGCACTAAGCTTCCCCAAAGCAACAGCGGCCCCTGACCGAACGGTCCTACACAAATTTCACACAGGAACGATAGTGCATCTTATGCTATTGATTTATATATTCTGAAAACCACAAAAGAACACGTGTAAATGGGATCTTCTAACTACCTTGTATTGTCCTGTAGGCACTTGACAAAAGTTGTTTGAAGTTGGGGAAGAAATGGCTTCAGGGCTATCCCTCCCTTCTGAATTATGATGGTAAGAGTAGATAGTACTGCACTCTTTACTTGCCAAGGAAATCGGTCTCCTAGGATTCGAATGAGTGGGCTGTAGAGGAGAATTGTGTCAGGAATTGCTTGTCCTATAACTCTAGAAAATATCATCTCGATAATAAAATGAAAATAAAGTTACTTGGCATAACACAGATAATTCAAAAGAAAATCAAAATAAATGATTATGTTTCATCTTCAACAGGCATTAGGATCCTATGAGCCAAAATCAAAAAACATTTTAATGGCTCTTTGAAAATAATATAGTAGATTGAAAAAAACCTAATCAATCATTACAAAACAGAGGCCAAAGAACAACAAAACTAACTTCGGCACAACTTGCAACTTATCAAATGGTGCACCAGGTAGAAAAAATACTTAGAACTAGCAGTTTATAGTAGCACACAAGACAAATTGTGCGCTATCATCACGTACCCAGTAATAGGAATGACAAATTCTTTTAGTGCCTTTTCACTTGTCACCTCAATCAGTTCACCCAGGCCCAAAGCCGCCTGCTCTCTCAGTTCAACAGATCCACTAAGGCCCTGGAAAAATGTTAACAGTGACAATAAGGTAGGAAAAATTTCCTTCAACATCTGTGCTGAATCTATCAGAACCATTAAAGTAGCACATATCCCTATATTAGTGTCCCAAACATCAATGAATGCAAGAATTTGCATTCCAGTTAAATAAGCATATACTAATAATGATGGATTGCAATTATTACGTGAATTTATTTAGGAAAATATTTGCTGGCAAGACCCTTATGTTTAATATACCTGGAGAAAGATGGGCAGTACAGGTTGAAGGGCTTTTGGGAGACAAAATCCAGAAATTAGAACTGGTCCTCCCTGTAATCACATGAGTAGCTTAAATTATTTTCGCCACAGAACGATAGCAAACAAATCAATTCGGCAATTTTCTCATTTTATGTGAGCTGAAAGTTGGAAACACTAAGAACTTTACCTTTTTCTTTCTGCGCTCTCTATCACGAGCGGTTGACACTGCATCGCGAACCAGCTTCATGTATGAAGTAAGCACCTCTTTAGGTACTGAGTTAACAACCCTCAACAATGCTTCCCAAGCAACCTGTAGAAAACATGGTCAGGCACAGAATCAAGTTGGAAATGACACAAAGGTAAGTCAGGGTCAGGCATACCGCGACTGTAGTTGAATCTGGATCGCTGAGCAGGATTACTAACGTGGATATCATATTTGGTGCTTCGTCATCTAGATACAACTTGCTAGCTTGGAAGAAGAACCCAATGAGATATGCAGAGTTTTTCCTAACTGTAGCCTGGAATAAACAAGTAATTTTCATTTAGACTCCCCGGGGGTAGTTGGTGCTGGGAACATTTTCAAAGGTCATAAACCAAAATCCTTACCTGATTATCTGCAACTCCTTTTAGAAGTTCTGCAATCAAAGACTCGATGCCTTCCTCGTCAATAACCAAGACAACTGTTTCTGCTGCTTTCTTTGCCAATTGTTTAACATCCTACACCGTTTCAAAGTATTGTTAGAAATATTACTATCTTACTTCATTAACATGTAGACACGTAGTTATAGACACTAAGAAATCTACTATGCCTCAAGTGCCATTCCCTAGGAATTGGAAGGAAACATATCAATTTTTTTTCCATGCTTAATCCTACTAATGAGCTTCAGCTTTTCGTTGAATAGTTCATGGAGAGAGAGTGTTTATACATACCTCATCATCATCACCCATCGCAACAAGTAAAACAGGGAGCACCGTGCAAAGGTGAGAATTAAGACCAGGTCCAGCAACCTCAGCTAGAGCTCCCAAAGCATGTGCATTGAATGCACTGTAGGCAGACGAAAAAAGACTTACCATACCACCTTAGTAATAGTTTTATAATACCAGGCAACATGGAAAAGTTTGAACTTACGATAGTGGGGGTTGCACAAGCTTAGGCAGGATATGAGGTAGCACAGCGCTGGTCCTGACACTATAATTAACAAAGACTATAGAATTATCCACGATAGAGAAACTATATACGATAAACCAAGCAAACAAACTTTTAAATAAACCTCAAAATTTGCTTTAGGCCATCAAGGGCAGTGTCAGAAGTTTGCTCGTCTTCTAAAGCATGAAGAAGTGTGGGAACGATTTCATCAATTGCTTGCATGCCAGCGCTCTACATTAAATTACCACAAAACAAAAAAGCCCTCCCGTTATGAGTTCAGGAATCCGAGTAAGGGGAGAAGGAGCATCTTATCTATTCCTGAAATGGAATACCTTGTACAATGTACTGAATGCTAGCCCTGCAGACTCCCGCACTTCCGGCGAGCTGTAACATACAAACGCGAATGGTTATTTATAGGTGCTAGCACATAAATGAAACATCTCCGAGAAACAAACCTATCACAAAGAGCAGTTCGAATAGTTGGGATAAGTTCTTCCAAGAAGCTCAGCAACTGACTCTTTCCGGCCGTAGCCATCACTTCACTTAGCCCAGTGCACACACCCTGCATTCCAATTTCCAAAAAAAAAATTACACAATAGCTCTCAAGGAGTGATAAAATGCCAGTAAATGTGAGTTAGAGAGAGAACGAGACCGTAATCTTATAATGACGAGTTATGGTTAAGAAAATTAAAATTCATACAACCACGTTAACTTTGTTTATTTTTAGACGTCACGTTAGTTAACTTAGTTTTCAACAACCAAGTGGGGAAATTAGTCAATAGCAATATAAGTAAAACCCGATCCAGCACTAACATAGAAACACACACACGCAGATATATAACTCACTTGTCTTATACTAGGATCTGGGTCACTCAGACCTTGCGACAAGATCGGAACAATCAAAGGAAGCACTCTGTCACCCAGCTTCCTAACAAGCTCACCCAGTGATCGCCCAGCAACCTGTGGAAATATAGGAGTAACATATCGTTAGGCTTTATAAGATTTTATTACACAACTAGTCATATTGTTACGTTAGGACTGGAGTCGATGGCAAACCTGACGCCTTTCTGAAGAAGATGAAGCCAGCGAACTGATCAATGTATTCATGAGAACTGGCATTATTTCCTTCAAAGTCTTTGGAGTATTTGCCACTATAGTTTTCCAGACATGCAGTGCAGCCTAGTTGACGAATAAGGAGTCAAATGTATAGTGAGGGTGAAAAAACATCTTGAAAAAAGACGGTACAATCAATTGTATGTAATCATAATACCTGGCGAACTGTTACACTAACATCTGTACGAACCATATACAATGCCGCGAGAACCTCATTACGCTTCTCTCTTCCAAGTACATCAATGATGGCCCTTCCATGCGCTTCAGTACTGGCACCTTCATCGTCACTACCTCCTTCGAGAAGTGATTTTCCAGAGGTACCAGCAACCTAAATAAAAAGGATGCTTGGATAATATCTTGGAGATATCAAGAAAGAAGAGAGAGATCCCAAAGAGATACAAGGACTGCCCCACCTTAAACAAAAGATCGCCCAGTAACTCCACAGAACTTTGCCGGATACGCCAATTATCATTGAATATACCATCCTCTACAGCAGGCAGGAGCAGAGGCAAAGATCTGACGATGATCAAGGGCAAATGTTAATGTTGGACAGATTAGTCATATAATTATAATTAACGATATTGCAGGGACGACGGTGTGAGCCTTTAACCATGGGTGCACCTTAGTGAGCATTAGTGACTATGCAACTAGCAGTTCATCCGTTCACAGGGCAAGAAAGGGCAACGGCATTGGATATTTTTATTTGTCTCAAGGGATCCTCCACGATTCTCACAGTCAATGCAAACTAATTTCTAACAGATTCCTCAATTGACAGTCTACAAAGTACAAACTATGCGACTCACAGCGTAGCTAATTATATCTAGAGAAGATACTATGAATATCATCTAACCATATATGATCTGGCTATGCAGAAAAAATAAACCAAAAAAGGAAAAGGACACAATGGAGGTAACCACATACGTCGTAGCATAATGCTCAACCAGAACATGTCCAGCGCTAAGAGCTGCTTCTCGTACTGACTCATTCTCATCAGCGAGACCTGACAGGAAATAAGAGGTAGGCTTCAGATATGCATCTGGCAAAATAAATAATTGACTGAATAACCCCAAGTGAAAGAAATCGAATTTCATCTGACCATCTAAAATGGCAGGTAGAACCTGCTGAAGATACTTCTGGAACTGAACACCCAAGGATCTAGGCAGATACTGCAATTCCATCAAGCTAATGCATATAAGGAAACAATGTAAAAGAGAACAGCTGAACAATGTGTCAATTGACAGTCACCTTGAACAGTGCCAGATGACCGTCCCGAACTGAAGCTTTTGGATGAGAGCAGTTCTTAAGGATGTCAGGAAGTATGCCCTCAAAGTAATCTGTTCCAAGTGCAGCCAATACCTAAAGATGAAAGCAGCAGCATAACAACTTATTAAACCAATACAAAAAGAAACTTGGGCTCCTGCTAAAAAAAAAGGACCTTCACCCAGGCAGTGAAAGAGCGAATAATTATGAAGAAAAAGATATCATGATAAGATAGACATCTTGATTCAGCAGTATCCTTTGCTCGAAATGTTATACGCTTAAATAAACCTATTTATGAAGAGTATCAACAGAAGTTTTTCTACCCTTCATACGGAGTTGGAGTATTACGAAAAACAGCATATTGGGAACATTATCGTGTCAATCATGCAGAGAATAAAATACATCAGCACAACAAAGAAATAGAACGAGAAAAAAGTTAGATGACCACAGACAGGGAGTTCTAACCTCACTCAGGCCTTGTGCTGCTCCAGAACGCTCAACATTACTACCATCGGACTTAATAGTATCCAGTAACCATGGAAGAAGGTCAGGGAAGTTCTCTTCTCCCATTCCTCTGATAAGAGAACCAAGGGCTCTGGCAGCAACAGACCTAACTTCAGGAATTGGATCAACCAAGACCTGATATTACGAGTACCAAAGTTTAAATAAAATTTTCAATTATTCCCTTCATTTTTTAATATTCAATTCTTACCTTCTTCACTTCAGGAAGAAGCAAACCTATGTAAGGAATCATATACTTAGGTTCCGTGACTAATGAACACATATTCCCAACTATTTGGGCAGCTTTCTTCTTGGTTTCAGCACTCCTCTCCCTCAACCCTCTATGGACTATGGGAACCAAAAGTGCCAGAGAAGGAGCATCTACAGTATTAACAAAGGTCGTCTGCAAAAATTGCAATGTAAAAGAAACTCTATTCAGATACAGTGGATACCCTCAATCATGAAATGAAAGTGGTTTGAAGAGTTTACCTGTAGAAGAATATCAAGAGAATATTTTGTGTATTCATTGGGATCAGTAAGACCCTTGAGAAGAGTGGGGACAAGCGCGGATATTTCCGGATTTTTTATAACACTTCCAACCTAATCGAGGGACTACTTGTCATACAGTGTTTAATCCAAATGCAGCTGTGAAAGTTGAAAAACCATTTATACTACCTGCTGGAGAGCTGTTTGCCCTGCTGATTGAACTTTTGGGTGCGTATCAGTAAGAACCTAACATAGATTTCAGGAAGTAAAAACAAAAGTTCAGCATGTAGCATATAGATGTGACATTTTGCAAAATGAATAACTAGACACAGAGAGGGTGCGTTCAATTGCAAATACCTCTGTCAACTTTGGAACTATCTTTGGAAGACACTGAGACAGTTGCTCTGGAGCACAATATGCCATAGCACCTAGTAGCTGAACACTGCTTTGCTTTGTTCTCCAGGCTTTATCTTCGAGGCCCTACATCAGCAATATGAATTACATACTGCACACAATCAGTTGCGGGGTATATTTTCCCTTTGAAAGAACGCAGAACTCCACAGAAAACAATATAGTAAGAATTAAACTACAAATGCCAAATATCTGAAACTATAGAAGTGTATGTCGGCTTCAGAGAAACAAAAGAGAACTTTACGTAATATCTGACCTTCAAAAGGGATGGAAGAACAAGTTTGACTCCTTGAGCACTTAGCTGAGACATCATTGCACGAGCTGCACATTCAGCAGCTTCTCTAACAGCAACAACTTGATCAGAGAAAGATACCAGGAGTAGGGGCAACATTTGGATAACATACCTGAAAGGTAACAAGGGCAATGGATTATCCAAATAACTTTCTGTTATGACAATAACAAAGTATCTCGTCTATAAGTGACTACACTTACGGTTCAAACAATCGGCCCAGCTTTTCACATAAACATTCAAATGCCAACAAGGCTCCTTCACGGCTTTTTGCAGAGTTTCTGCAGACATCACAATACAAGAAAATTTCATCCCTAAAGACTAAAAAAGAAAAAACTATAGGAAAATTTCACCCCCACCAAAGATGCAAAAGAAAATGGTTTATAAATATTCTTTAGATAACCTGTCTACCAGGCCGGCTCGTAATACTGTAATGACGTTGTATTTCTTCAAAGATGTTAGTCCAAATCCTTTGATCATCCCAGCCAGTCCAAAGGCCGCTCCACGACGCTCACCATATTTGTCACTCTTCATCAGTTGATCAAGCATTCTAGAAACTAGAGCTGCAGCATCTTCCTGAAGGATTACACGTAAAGTTAGTATAACTCTCACAAACACAAACTATCCAAAATGCCAAAAAAGTTATGGAAACATAAATGAGATCTCCAGATACCTGCTTTGATTGCATTAACGGCGTAAGGCAGGTTGAAACTGCTCGTTGGACAGCCTCAGAAGGGGTGTTTAATACATCTAAAAGCTTCTCCACAACAGATTGAACCTTAGAGTCACCCTGAAATTCCGGCATAGGTAAAAAGTTCAGGGAAAATCCAATAGCGAAGTAGCAATCATTTAGAAAGTGGATGACCTTCGCCAGATGTTTTGCCAGAGCGCCCAGGAATATGACAACACCTTCTCGTACCAAGTCATACCTTTCCTCATCAGAAGCCTACAAAACAACATAACATGATATGGTTCAGCAATAACTTAGAGCAACAACCAAATTCTACTAATAAACGTGATAAAAAACAATCTACAAACATTATTGAATATAACTATTGAGATGGAGTCAATGTGAAGATGAAAACTGTGCAGCAACATCATCCAACCTTCTTGTTCAAGTAGTTTTCAAATATTGGGAATAACAAGGAGACATTATCCTGCCCATGCTTGTCAATTATCATAATACCAGCATCAATCATTCTTCCCCGAACATCTGCATTAGGGTCAGCCTGCAATAAAAATTTGCCGAGGTCCCATCATATATAAAACATAAGTGTGTAACTTAAAGCGAAAGAAATGTATCCAAAAAATTGTGTCATTGCATCTTCATATTCATCAGGAACTGAATGAAAAGACGAAGTTAGATAGTGACTGGTGTCGTATAAATACCAAAGATCGTGATATCAGGAAAGTCATCACAACAGGAAGATCTTTGGTTCGAAGAACATCTGCCACAGAGAGTAAAGCCAATGCAATTCCTTGTCTGCCTGGCCAAGTAGTGTCTACATTCTCCATAGCGAATCCAACATCTCGGAGATATATAGAGAACAATGTTGAAAGAGTTTCCTGAAACACTGTTCGTGAGTAAAATGAAAATAGCCAAGCACCGTTTATCACACAACTAGGAGAACGAGAAAGAACGCACCTGTATTGTGTCGGGGTTTTCATCTAAAGCAGCAGCGAGTGCCTCTGCTGCTGCAATTCTAACATTATAATTAGCATGCGAAAGTGCCTTGAAGAGTCCAGAATAGTCAGTGCCAAAGTCATTTTGGTAACGATCCCATACATCCTCAGCCACTTCCGCAACAGACTGAAACCAAAGTGAAATATTTAAATGACTGACAACAAAATGACTACGCTAAATCTAACATTCTATTGCGTATTTGTAACTTTTGTGCTGCATTTGTGGCTGGTCGTAAATATCAGAAGATCGCATAATAGACACAGGACTCACAACTCAATAACCAGTAAACTCGATCGAAATGATATTTATTTAAATGAAAGAGTAGACTCTTTAAGCTTGTAACCGTTAAAGAGGGGAATAAAAAGCACTACACCTTTTCAGGGTCATGGAAAGCTAGCCATATGCTGGTTGCAGCCTCCAAATTTTGTGGAATTGAACAATTGGACACTGCAGGAATACATTTAACAGCATTCAAGCACGCCATTCTTACATGAGTGTCTTTGGCATAAACACCACATAAAGCCTGCACAATACAAAACAAACCAAATAAACATGGATATATTTTGCCATCCAACTGAACAGAGGAAAGATAGACAACATACGGGTGCTACTTCATCAGGTTTTAAACCAAGACACAATTCGTTCAATGCTGGGACAACAGATGTTTGGTAAGCCGGGACAACACCCAGAACATGGTACAAAACCTGCAGGCCAAATCATGAGTAAGAAAATAACTGTGAACAATGTAACTAATTGAATGCAGCATGCACTTCGGTGTCATAACTGATAACATTCGGATCCTTGGTAGCGGCAAAATAGGATCCATGTGCAAGAAAAGTATCTGAAGAACGTCATCGTGAAGACCGGTCTTCTTAGGGGCAAGAAGTATCCTTTCAATTATCTGCGCAGAAAATGAAAAATAAATGCAATCAGAGACATACGAAAGTAAGAGCTATACGTAGATCAAAACAGAAGACTTACCGGGAAAATAAATGTGAATGAGTCCACAGGAAGTGGTCCAGATTTGCAGGAAATTTTCAGGCCATGGACCAAACGTCCAAAAAGGCCCAGTGATGGCTCTCCATTTCCTTCACCTTCGCCAACAGGTGGAAACAACTCACCCAAGACATTGTTATCTTCAACTACAATTAATCGTAAAGCAGTTGCAATCTCCATGGCCCAGTTGCAGAGAGGATCGACAGCACATTTCGAGAGTTTCACTGTAGTGTCAAATGCAGCATCACCGACAACTGGCGAACGGAGCAGGGGATAGACATACTTTACCTGATAATCAAATAACATAGCAATATTATAGCCAATATACATTTCTAAATGCACTTAAAGATAATAGGATGTTAATTAAGAGCGAGATTAAACTTTCAATCATGAAGGCTAACAAGAACGAACATCAACTTGTTCTTGCACACCTTGCATATGTCGAAACAAATAAATGGCAACCAACGTTAAAGAAAATGATATGCCTATGTGTCAGTCTCAGTACTCAGTCCATACTAAAAGTATGTTAGAAGTCTGAACTGAACGAGAAAATTTCGTGGCATGTAGAAAGACTTATCCTGCATTTTTAACTACTCCCACCGTTCCAACCATTTTATACATTTTACTAAATCGGGCGTCCCACATCTTTTGTACATTTCCTTATTTAGCAAAAAAACTATCACAAACAATCAATATAATAATATTAAATATTCTTAAAAGACGAGTCAAAATATACACTTTTTACCTTTTAATTGTACTATATTATTAAAATATTCAGTTTCTTAATTCCCGTGCCAACTCCCAATGTCCATAAACATTTGGGACAGAGGGAGTATTAATTACGCCCAGAGCTACAACAAGAATATGACGGATAGACCAACGAAAGTAGTAAATGCGATAAAACTGACCAAAGAAGGAAGTTGACTATGAGTGAATATCGGATTAGCCACAGCCATTTCGCCCAAAGCTCGCAGCATCAAGCATATGTTTTGCTGAATTGCCATAACCTTATCACGAATAATACTCTCTTCTTTAAGCTGCAACTCACGTGCTTCTTCCTTAGCAGTTTTTGCCTTCTCTGGAAGAATCAAGAGAAAAAACAGATCAACTAACCAGGACCAAAACATATATTGACTTTCCATGACAACTAACTAGAGAAAACTTGCCAGGTTTCTTTATTGACTTTGCAACATCTCTTTTCCCAGCAACCCCAACGTCTTTCTTTAGTTCAACCCGTCTAGAAGAGTGATTAGAGACATCTTGATCCTGATCCATTTGTACACGTTAAGAAACAGTAACTCACATCTCTACACTCGCAGGAAAAGTTCACATGCTATTACCACGGTGTCATCATATAGTCTGAAGCGCCCTTTTGCTTGTCTCACATTCTTAGATGAAACAGACTCTGCAACATAGACACCCTGCTCCGTTGAAAGTATTCCCTCAGGAGTGTGAAAAATCTGACATGAAGGAAACATATGGTATCTGAATATTGAGCACGGATTGAAAGTCGCCAAGAAAAAGTAAAAGCTAGTTGACACTTCACAGAAGATTCAAACTACCAATTCATTGCTAAAAATAATAAAATAAAAAAGGTTATGAACGTAAAAAGCAATCACAAACTGTACATCGAAACTAGATATGAGATATGACGAATCTTGCTGCCTAACCAGAAAGTGGCATTAAGAGAAAAACAAACTTAATAAAGATCCGAAGCACTAAAAGAATAAACAAACAATGAAGAACTCATAATAGGTCTATAATAAAGAGATTTCTAACAAAATGTTCACAAAGTTAGCCGGCTTTTAAAAAGTTATATAACTTGACCTGAATATCAATTTCTGAGAGTGTGTCATGCGCAATACGATCCGGGAGACTGATGAAGTGCTGCATATGTGAACAATTTCCAAATTTCTAATCCGACGATATTCATCAACATGGAAAGGAGACGAAAATAATGTTCAACCTTTTCAAATTGCGAGTAAGCATCTCCAGGTGCAATGGTCATCAATGTTGATAAGGAATTTATAGCCCCTCCTTGTTCAAAGTCATTAGGACTCATCAATCCCTTAGGACCTAATAAGACCTTCACGAGCAAAATAAGAATATTCAGGAAAATGCACAGAGTATCACCTTAAGTTTCTGAAAGAAAACACCCAACTCATATTCCAAATTGGATTTCTCACCTTGCATAGCTCACCAATGTTGGAGGAAACAAGATTGATGACGTCAAAGCCGAACTTCTTCAAACATTTTCCCACCCTCTGAAAAGTAAAAGATAATTTCGAAAATAGAGAGTCAAAAAACTCTCAAATGACTCAGTTAACTAACACAATCCTTAGGGAAAGAATAAATAATGACATGGGTTTGAAAGACGGCGCACACAACAGGAGTATCGTTTTCCTATATGAAATAGTAGAGTGATCATGTCCAGATTGTTGCAGAAGAACTAAGGCACCAACTTCATCGATGAAAATGACAACAGTAGATTTTATTGGTCGAAAAAGATACCTGCCATACAACATCTTTTTTCCCAGTCCCAGTAATGAATGGGTGATGTGAACAGAACATGAGCTGCACACAAGCACCTGGAGATTTTGATGATGTTGCAGATGCAATTACAACTAATGCGTTCACCAAAACCTCAACTGACGGGATGAATGGAACTTGTGAATCCAACGAATTTTCTGCATCACTGAATTTCAAAAACAAGTAAATAAAAACGGCTAAACGCACAAATAGGAAAAGGTAGAAACTGTTCAAACATGTAATTCCACCTCATCTTGAGAAGAGTAGCTTTCTCTCCAACAACTGAAAGATATGTTGAAAATTCACCCAAGATGGATTCAGATAACTGGGGAGACGCAAGAAGAATCTTCCTGGCAGAGCGATGTGCTGCTCTTCTTATATCCCAATTTGGGTGGCACAACAAAAACAGTTCAAGCTAAAACATAAACGTAATTATTAACCATGCAACTCCAGTGAAAAATATAACAGCACAAACATCACAATATTCACCTGCAGGACTCCTCTGGAAGGAAAATGATCCCATGGTCTGCAGCATAACAAAAAAGAGTTAATAGTGGTGAGGTGCTCTACTTTGTGAAACAGTAGCATGACAGCTATGATCTACCTGCAGAACTTACAATTTTGTCCATCATAAATTTGATGACCGAATATAGTATTCACCCGCAACAAATCATAGTCAAATGACTAAAACTGAACCACAAACACTAATTGCTCACAATGCACCTTGATTATACTTCGAAATAAATGTAAAGCAACTAAATATATATCCTTTTTTTGTCATAAAAGACTAGACTTAGAATATAGACCTTAAATGGAAGATAATTCTATGTGTCATTCTAATCAACGATCAAGTTGGCACTCTAAACAGATCAAGGTTATCTTTGTAAATAAATTGCACTCAAACTTCATAGATTAAATAGGCAAACCTTTGAGGATAGTCAATAAATAGAGCCTCAACAAGGTCAATACATGCAATTAAGTCCTCAACCGATAATTTCGATGCCTGCAAAAGCATAACAAGACAAACTTAGATCTTCAGGCCTTCAGGACATGCAATGAGTCCTACTAATCCACTCTAACTTACTATGTACGCCATTTATCTTCAGAGCTTTTTTGACTAATATTGTTTTAGAATTATATGCATATAAAGTAGAAAAGATCTATCTAATTTTTACATTGACAACTTTAACACAATGCAGAAAAACAGATCTTAACAAGGCATATAGGTCTCATATCACCTTCTCGAATTTTCAGCTATAAGTTGTTAATCTTCACCTATGAAAGACGGATGATTGCTTACCATGGAAATCGGAACCACCGAAGGATCATTCTGCGATATCAGCTGCCATATTTTCTCTTTGAAGATTGTCTCATCTACAAAGATCAGGAATAAGAAAATGGAGATTTTAACTAAGAAATACCGACTTGATGCAGACATGTAACCGAAACTCTGAAACCACCTGCTTTGACATCAATTGCAGCAATTTTCACAATGCAGAGCAGTGCATATACACCATCCAATCTTTGTGCTGCTTTTGTGAAACCAGTTTTGACTAATTGGAGCAGAGGAAACACCAAAGAAACCATCTGGAGCACACAACAAAAATTTCAGCATATGACAGAGGACTAAAAGCCCATCAGCACAGCTGCCACCTACCTTCGGGATTGCATCACCATTTTTACATATTATTCTGAGGCAACGAAGGTGACCCCTTCTCAGTACTTCTTTCTCCTTTAGCCCAGAGGCAATGGATGTAATAAGATCCGGCGAAATAGCATCAGCAGATTTTACAGCCCAGACAGCTAAACAAGACAAACTAGCGAGCTTCACCTCCTCATTCCCTAAATATTATACATATAAATCCAGAACATGGGAAAGAAAGGTAATCAACCAGCTGCGAGCTCGCATTATCTTGGAATCAAGTAGTAAATTTATACATACATGCGATTTAGTAAGACAAATGTTCGGTCAACACAGTTCATATGAACTACAAAAATAAAGAAATTATGTAACCAAAGACCTACCGTCGTCCTTGTAACATGACAATAAGAAGCCACAAACAGTTGGTGACAAAGTATTGAAGTATCTTCCATCAGGCGCGCTAGAAATTTCACGTAGTGCATTGATCATGCCAACTCTTTGGTACGAAAATGTAAGTCTGCCTTCTGAACCTGTTTACACCCCTAAATATATTAGTATGTATACCATATATAGCCATCAGCTAATTGCAAGTTGAAGACACAACAGCCAGGTCAGTCATCATCACCACCTATGCAAGGGTAGAGACGAACAACCACTCACCTTCCATAACAGATTTGACAGCAACAAACATCGCTTCAACAGCATCTGGATTGCTAGACTTTTCACTCAAGCACCTAATTATGGCTAAAGCGGCAACTCTTCGTCCTTCGTCAGCATGCCTAGCCTGCGGTGATATTACTGAGAGAAGCTCGGCAGCATAGTTACTCATATCCAAGTTGACAGATTCCAGAAGAATCCTAATTGACTCTAGCACCAGCTCAGGATTTCGTTTCAACATCTTGATAGATGAAGGGAGTACAATGTTCTTGAAATCTTCATGTGACAGGCGAGCAAATAACGAAATAAAAGCATCACTGAGATCCTTTCCTGGTTTCTCTTTAGCATTTAGAACTGATTTAATATACAAATCAAGGAATATCTCCTATAGGAAAAGGAAGAAAAAAAAGAAAAGAAAACCAATAAGCAACCACAACATAAAATTTAACGCTAAAAGCCAAATCAAGTAGATACTTTATAATATGATATATAAAGGCCCTTACTTTCCGCTGTTCAAATGAAGCAGGATTTGAATTTGCAAATTCAATTATCAGAAATAACAATTGCGGACTTTCTTTGTATGGGATCCTTGAATCCTTGAATTCCTCAAGGTATGTTTTGTAGATTTCTGGAGACTGGAAGAACATATGAACAAGATTAAAAAAGAGACCACAAAGAATCAACAAACATAATATCAATGGAAGTTCAAACCAATATATTTCAGATAAAAAAGGAATACCCTAATGAACAAACTAAAAAACGTTTGTTTGCACGCTTTTTGTAACCGAGTTGACGCCGCCATGACAATATGAAGTAACGAAGCTTGGGCTTGTGCAATTCTATACAATGCATTCTTCGACATTGAGGCAAATTCACTATGAATCAAAAGGAGACAAGACCACTTCAGAAGCCTATATCCTCCCGTTTGACACTTGATCTTTGAATGCCTTTCCATGGCCTGCACAAGCATTGCTGCAAACGTCTTCATAAATCCAGATTGGCTTAAAGCTTTAATAATTGTGTCATCCACTGCTTTCCTTGATCCAAGGTCATCATATAAATACAATGTCTGGAAGATTATATCAATCAGCACCGAGGAGAACTCCGCTGTCATCTTATTATTGTCTGAAAAATAGTACGTGTTAGTTTGCCAGATATCCAACCATTACATTGAAAGCAAAATGAATTGTCTGTTTAAAAAAGAGAGCTAGATGATAGCAGACACTGTCAACCTTTTTCTTTATACAAAAAGTCAAATCAAGTGATTAGAGAGCGGGTTCTTACATCAAGAAGCTTTGCAACATCATATCAGTTAGATATAAACCAGCAATGGCTTTCTGTGAATACATTGGGACGAGGGTGTATGTGTAAGGCCTGGTTAACCAGGCAGCAAGACAGATGAATTTACAATTATTACTGCTCGAAAGATGGCTTTCAGAACTTAGAGGAAAGGAAAATGCCCCACACTGAAACCGAAATTTTGGACGAAAACAACAAAATGGCATTTTGCACACCACACCTGTAACTAATCAAGCATCTGCCATGGCACTAGCAGCTAAAAAATATTCAGGACCAATCAACCGAACATAAAAAAAGGCATTTATAGCGCCCGGTCGTCCACAAAGTTCCTACACACGCATCTACAAAACACCATGGTGGAAAACCCATGTCCCAGAAGAAACTTCAGGACCGATTTTCCAACACTTGCAAGGCAGCTGACAATCATCTCGCGATTTGGTTGGGTAACCCAACAGTTGAAAGGATCCACAACACCAACCTCGCAAAAATACCTGAAGTAAGATTGAAGGATACCTGAAGTATTGAGCAATGGTAAGATTTGATGGCGAAAGATTTGAATCCGACGTTTAGTGGACGCCGTCGAGACCGACGGGGCAACGGTTAAGAGCAAGTCCATCGGATTAGTACCGTTGGACGTGGCCATTGAGATAAAACGAGAGATTGCCTTAGGGTTTTAGTTTTAGAGTAAAGCCGACTCGTAACTCAGCTCGCTAAGAAAGCACTGTATAGCTGAGCAACAGCAGTGTCCCAACCCGACCCGACCCAACACGACACGACACGTCTTCCCTATATATACCGTTTGGGGAAACAGAGAAAATGACAACTAACGCTGTAACTTATAATGGGGGAATAAAAAATAAATAATAGATTTAATCAGTCGAAAATTAGAACTCTTACCGAACTAATATTCCTCACTTGTTTTATTTATTTCCATTTTCGTAGAGAATTGATATCTTTGGTGGTCCATTTCATTATCATCTAGTATGACATTATATTATGCTGTAGTTTACATAGGTTCGCTGGCTTAAGTGATGTTAGTATTGTTATTTAAGTAGCGACTTTTCACCCCTCCATGATTTACTGCAGCCCATGGTGACAAAAATTATGGGAAACACCAAGACACCAAATTCTAAGAAATTAGCATAAAATAAAAATGTTCTATATGATCGTTACGGTATATGTACATCAGAGAAAGCCAAGGACAGATCAACTTCGCAATGCAAAAAAAAAAAAAAAAAAAATCCGATGGGCGTCTCAGCTCTCAGGCTGGTCCAACGAGCGGCCCTCTTCAACATCTGAGTTATAATCGCCTCGTGAGATCATATTTAAGAGAGACTTAGTCGCTTTCCCTACGGCTCGGGAAGTTTTTTTCGCGGCCCCGGCGACCATTGGCTTCAGCGAAACGACAGGGAGGCTAGCCCTTTCCTGAATCATGGCTGTTTTTTTTCACACCCAACAAAATTGATTTTATGAAATAGTTCGATCAAGAATAAGAGAAAAGAATATCAACGCACGGTTGAGTTAGATGAGTGAATTATCTTACACATGGTTTGTTGGTGGGCAATTGAACCTATTTGACGAATCCCAGCTTCAGCTGCTTGTACTGCTTGAGTGGATTTGCTTACCCCTTCTGTAATTTCTTGGCTGAATATAGGACGAAGAGCAGCACTTTATTTACGAGAAATATTCTGAAGTTACCATGTTCAGCATAATTATAGGGTCGAGGGAAAGAACGAAAAGGATATGGGGAAAACAGAGACTTTCCTATCTTCAGGTAGTTCTCTAGTTAGCAGTTTAAGAGGTAGAAGACATATAAGCCTCCTTTCACAAACTTATTACTCAGATTTAAGTTAAGGTATCTCAGCTTTAAGTTAATGTATCACATAGGCGCCAACTATGTCATCGGTTCCACAAAAAAAAATAGTCATAGAAAACATTTGATTTCTAGGAGGACTCGAGTAGATTGAAGCAGACAAAAAATGAGCTTCGGACCTTAAATCACTCAGTTCTAAAGTGAGGTCACTGATTTCCATGCCCGAGAGCCTTATTGCAGCCATTGTGCTGGGCAGCTCTTCACGAGCAGTATCAGCTAATCTTGCAAGAGATAATGCTGCCCTTCGCATTGCCTATGACACAAAGAAGAGGGAAATCATAAGAGATGTTGTATGAGGAAGACTCAAGTGTACTCATAAAAGGTAGCAAATAAATTCTTACATGTGAACGTAGCAGAGCCATTCAAAGGTGAAAATTCCATAGCAAATAAAATTCTTACATATTAGCATAAAAAACAAAACAGTACTTACAAATAATGTAGGTACAGCCGCGAAGACAAGGCCCATGAATGCAGCCGAGGTCTGCATATCAGCGAATAGAAGTCATAGTTATTACAATCTTCGATATTACTACTTATCCGGCCCGAGAATCATTTACATCCATCGACAAACATAAATCGAATCTCCGAGTTATTACTACAAATGCATTACTAAATAACCAAAAAGTACAATCTTTCGTGTTCTGCTGCTATCAAAGTGAAAATTCCATGTACAATCGTTAGAACGAGCGGATTAGAAATATATCATACAACGAGTCAGACACAGATACACCCACGTAGGAAAAACAGAATAATACAAGTTCGTCAATTATGCTAAAATGATTCCAGTAAGAGAGACGAAGAAAGAGGAAATTAACTCACTGTGCACGCAATGAATGTCATGAGCAAAACAGCTTGATCGTTCAAGCTCAATTTTGGGGCCGAAAACAAATTAGCAGAAAGAAAAGGACTTCTAACTTCACCATTCAGCGACTCATTCGCTCCCAACGACAAATCGTCGCTTTGATGCTGAGACGCCGTCGTAACAAGAGATTCGTCCGCTACCGAAGACGCGGCAGCCTTTTGGTACTGAGACGGCGTCGCATCGGCAGAAACTCTGAATCGCAAGGGGCGTAGTCTCGATGGCCTGAGATCGAAGGTCAAAGTGCGGCGCCGTCGCCGCCCTAACGGCGCCGTTTTGGGGATAAGAATGGTCGGACAAGTCGCTGAAAGTGCTCCGCCGCTCGCTTTCGTCATTTGCGTCCGTGTATGCGCGCGCCTTGGAAACGCCGAGAACCAGCGGGAAGTACAACACTGCTGCCACTAATTGCAATTGCAACTATTAATAACTGAAACACAAATTAGAAACTTGTGGGGGTGTAAACACAAAATAACTAAATTAAGGAGGACTTGTTCTTAAAACTAAAGCCTATCCATTTTCCAAATTTTGACTGTTGACTAATCCAACAACACAACAGCAGCGTTCGATTGCATAGATTTTGGTGGCGGATTCATTCTTTCGTTCTTTTTCTTGCGATATACAGACAGATTCCTGAGGGAATTTAGCTCGAGTAGTTTTATATGAATGAGAAATCCACCTACGCTTCTTTCACTCTCCATTGGCTCTGCCGTTAAAAACCTAGCTCGCATATCTGACCTTTCGTCTTTGCCTGAGCACATACTTCTGGAGCTGTTCGTAGTACGTTTTTTTATGCTCTTCTTGATTTGTGTACATTTTTTCGCATGTTTATTTTGTCTGTGTTGTTATATCTAATTTGGCTTGGGCCTTTTCCAGTATCTAATTTTTTGTTGATTTTTTGTGAGTTAGCTTGATCACGTTTATCCTCGTGTCAGGGCTTGTTATGATGTGATCATTGATCAGATTTAGTTCCGATTATTGCTACGAGGGTTCAAATTTTTTATCTTTTTTTTGTTACAAATGATAGCTTCCAAAGTTTATTTTTTTATTTATTTTTTCTGCGTTGCATAGGCTTCTTGATCAAGTTGTTTATAATATTGAATATTATTTGCCATCGCTGGATATGGAAGCATTTGAATCCTGCCCTGCATTCTAGACTTGATTTGCTTGAACTCATTTTCTATGGATATGCACTCTCTATATTGGCAGAGAACATTAAAAGCTGGGAAACTGAACGAGAGGGTTTTAACCTTGTTTGTTGCCACTGGTAGTGATGAAATTATTTCTGTCATTGAGGCCCTTAACATCCGGCATATTATCCTTCCAGTCCTTCCGACTCGTAAGCTTTGGGTCGTTAGTTAACTTCCTCTTCTTCTTCTTCTTCTTCTTCTTCTTCTTCTTCTTCTTCTTCTTAATATTGACATGGCTGAATTTATCTCTTTTCTTCTAAATTCTTATCAGGTTGCTCTGAGAAGATTTAACGTCTTCTGCTATCAAGAGCACCCGGAAGATTTGAGTTGTCATGCTGAATTCTTCTAAAATCTCTAGTTCCTTGCCCGTGAGTAAGCATAAAAATATGATATGCCCTTGTGGGGACACTCAAATCGTAATTCTTGGCCATTCATTGAAAGAGCTCAGTCCCAGCGGTCTCTCGCCTCCTACAACATTTCAAAAACTCAACCTAGAAAGGCATGGAACTTGTGTAGGGCCGTATTCAAAATTCTATCCTTTCAAACATGTATAGCAGTTACATTCATGTTCATGTATTGTGGTAACTATATCTTGACTGGCTAAGAGATGTATAAAGTTTGTATGTCGTCTCTTTACCCTGCTAGGCTACAATGAATGATCTTTTGTCATCGACTTTAACATAAGGTCTCCGTGGTCTGCATTCTGAGATCATAACATGGTTGCTTTGGAAAAAAAATCTTAGTAAGAAGCCTAAATAAGTTTAGGTTCCATCAAAACTTTCCAAAACTCTGCTTAATCATTACTCCTATTCCTCTATCTTGCTAAGCTCTGCATGTCTGATGCCTACAGCTCATCAAGAAAATCCCACCTAAGAAACAGTCGTCATATGGTGTAAGGATTGGGATTCGCCATGTCCTTCACTATCCCGCACCGAAGAACGTAGTCGGGCAAGTTGTACTCATCTCTGAGCGACTTCGCCGGCGACAGAACGCTGACGTAAAGCTGCTGCCCCAAGTAGTTCCTCTCGGGAATACAAGACCTCAAGTTCCACATCCCAGCGTTGTCCAAGGTCGTCATAACAGCCGCCCAACCCTTAGGGTACACCTGTATCGTGTGCCTGCTCACCGCATCTACGAGGTTGTACTTCTTCCTCTTGTCCGGGTCCCACCTCCCCGGCTCTATCCTGCAACCACCACGACAAAAGAAACATTCAACAGCACGACGAAAAAAAGGCGCCTTACCATTCACTAGTCAGAAGTACTTACGCAACTGGGAAGAAGGAATATCCGCACAGATGCCACGACTGGACGCTCTTCTCATGGTTCTCGAATATGATCTCCACGAAATTACGGAAAGTACCCGTAATCACATTCGGCGCCACCGCAATCTTGTTCGCCACGTCATCGCCCGGCTCGTCAGAGATAAGGTCGTACTTAAACACCTTATCCCCAACGCCGTGGTACTCGGCCAGCTTCAGGGGCGTCTCGGGGTCGGTGTGAGACACCCCATTCACCGCGTACCTATATGCATGACAAAAATGCCCATTAAAAAAAGACCCATTTGAAGATCCAATGAGTCAGTGTCTGGGCTCTACACGTACCTGAGCTTCTTGTCCACGGAGCCCGCGGAGTTCACGAGCCTAATGGTTCGAGTGATGTTGATCTTCCCATAGTGGTACGAGCCCTGAGGGTTGGGCCGAGCCGCGCTTGCCGTGAGGTTCCACCTGAACGACCTGAACTGGTTCAGCGACCAGGCCCACCCGACCGGCGGCTCGGGGAGGACCGACGAGGCGGGCCCGCCCTCCCCGCCCGCGTACCGCACCGTCGCCGTGCACGTCAGCGCCTGCTTGGTGAACCTCGTGGACGCCACGAAGTAGTAGTCCCTCGGCTTCTGATCCGCCCTGACCAGCACCGAGTAGCACTGCCCGAGGTGGACGTCGATGGAGTCATACACGTTCTGCACCGTGTGGGACCCCTCGACCTCCACGAGCTTCATCGAGTGTCCTTGGAACTGCGCGTTTATCGAGTTCTTCATCCCCACGTTGCATATCCTATACCTGTAGGTCTTCCCGGGGACCATGGTGAACATGGGCTCGTCCTTCCCGTCCCCTTTCCCGTGCCTGCCGTTGATCAAAACCCCGTCGGGCCGCCCGAGGGTCCGCCCGCCGTCGAGGATCCTCCTCAGCTCCTTGTGTCCCTTTGCGTACCAATCGCCGACGAGGAGCACGTAGTCGTCCTCGGGCCAGTCGAAGGGGACGGGAATTAGGTCTCGGCTGTAGACGGTCAGCGGGCCGTACCCGCCCGCGGCCCGGTGGAGGGCGGTGGTCGGGTAGTAGAAGTAGCTCCCGATCTGATCCTTGACCTGGAACTTGTAGGTGTAGTTGGTACCGGGCGGGATCGGGCAGTTCGTCCCGAGGGTTCCTTCTTGCCACGAGTTCTTCCTCTGCTGCACGCCGTTCCACGTGAAGAGGAGCGGCTCGTCGAGCTTGTTGAAGACGTTGACGACTACGTTGTTGTTCGACGTGCCGTTGATCCTCGGGCCGGGGAACTGCCCGTTGATGAGGATCACCTGCTGTGGTGGGGCCCCCACGCCGAGGGGGGACTGAGTGGAGTATGTGACTTCCCACCTGTAGAATACGTATGGGTCCTCGGCGAGGACGAGGCTGGCGAAGAAGAAGAAGAAGAGCCACGCGGCGGCCGAGGGTGGTAGTAGCCTTTGCTTGCTCATTTTTTTTTTATTCTTTTTGAAATTTTTTATAATTGATTTTTGTTGGCGTAGATGAGAGCTACATATATATTAAGGGGAGCGTCGTTATGGTTTGGTGTGTTGTCCGCGGTTTGTGGCGAGGTTTGGTGTAGCTTTAGTTTCTCCATTGCAGTGCCAAGACAAGAATAGTGTCTCAATTCACCATTAATTCACTGTATATGTAGATATTATTGCATCTCATTTTAAGTTTTTTGAGGAGACATGTGACATGAGTTGAAGACTAGTAGTTTCAACTCTTTAATTTAGTGTATATGAAAAAAAAAACATTTGAATGATTTATTAAGACAGTGTAACTTATTGCACGAAGCAAGAACCAGGCTCTAACGGGGCAGCTCGGCCGAGGCCAGACAATGGAGCAGCAGCGACTCCTCTCTGATTCAACAAGCACCTAAAGTACGACAGCCTACCATACGCTTCCTCGGGTTTTTTCGCAAGCTTGTCGTAAGGCGTCCACAGCCTCTCTAAAAACGTTCCGCGACCGAAACTCAATTAATTAAAATCGACGCAATAAAAAGAGAGAAAAAAAAGGCGCATTGCGCGACTTAATTACCAGCAGCTGCGGCGGCGCGCGGCCATATGGTCTGCTCTATATTCGAGCCGTCGACCGTTTCGCCCCACATGCAAACCTCGCCGCCGAGGACCAGCGACTGCTGCCTTGGGTCGGTGATGTTCCTCAGCGGCTCGTTGGTGTAGAATTCTTGCCAGGGAACGTCGAGGTGGTCCAAGTACCACTTGTCTTGGTTGCTTACAATGCAGCGCAAACCCTTTTTGACTACCTCTTGCGCAACGCCGCCCCCGAGCCTGGTGAGGGTTTCGTTGTATTCCTTTCGAAGAGCTTTCTAAAAAAAGGTCTTTTCGGGGAACTTACCAGTTGTGAACGACTGTTTTAGGGCTCAGTTTGCTGCCGAAGTTGTTGAACGTCTCTTCCCTGCGTTTATATTTTTTTTAACGCTTGTCGGAATGTGAATATGCTCGAACACTTGAGAATGTGTCTTTTTTCTTACCAGTTTATGATTTCGTATCCGTGAGACAGTGCGATCTTCTGAGCTCGCAGGACGAAGTACTGATACGCGTGTGAAGTGTTCATACCGTTCTTCTTCAGCCTATAAGTTGCAGAAAAATCGGGTCGAACTTTTGTTTCTTATATTCCGATGAAATTAAGTCTCAGATGTGATAATTTACCAGTTTCTCACGCGGGGAGTTGTCTTCCAGCAATCTGAGATCGTCGCGACGCAAATAAGCACCGTTCCTTATCTTTCGAGGACGGTAAAAATAAAAATAAAGAAAAGGCGAAAGCCTATACCAGTATTCACTTCATCGCCTCCCAAGTGGACGAACTTGTACTTGAAGATCTTACTGAAATCTGGCGAACGAAGCTATTAAGTTAGCCCGCGATCTTCGAGAGCGATAAACATAAGCAGCAAAAAAAAAAAAGAAAAAAGAAAGAGAGACCTGAAAGAATTCCGTCTATCAATCTGAACGTAAACTCGCTACTCACGTCGAGCGGCTCTCTGCAGTTGGCCGATGGCCATAGAGAAGGATACCCTATTCCCCTGAGAAATTACCATCGACGTATAATATCAAGAATTCTCAATGGAAATTGAAGTTAGCAAAAACGGGATAGAATCTATACCACGACCGAGCGTGCCCTGGAACGTCAAGCTCGGCCAAGGCATTGACACCTCGCCTTTTTGCGTAGCTGAGAAGAAGCAATACATCGTAAGAAAGTCGGGCAATTTTGGCGACATATGATGGAGAAAAATATCGACTTGCCTTACGATCTCTAAGCGTCGACGACAGTATATCGTTCTGAAGTCGAATAAGCTCCATCCCACAGCTTTGGATAAGAAGGTATCTCTAGAGGGAAAGACTGCTCGTCTACGATATGCCAATGCAATACGTTCTACAACAAAGATCGATAAAAAACGCAGCTATTTTTTGAGTTATCATCTCAAGTAAGAAGCTAGTCGGGACTCACCAGCTTTGCGTAAGCCATCGAGTCGATGACCTTCTTAATCGTCGGCAAAGTCTGGTAATGCCTCGACGTATCTGCGCTTTTTTTTTTCAAGCAAAAATCGTAAGGAAAAGCGCATA
Organism: Craterostigma plantagineum; assembly: GCA_027422505.1. NCBI lineage: Eukaryota > Viridiplantae > Streptophyta > Magnoliopsida > Lamiales > Linderniaceae > Craterostigma > Craterostigma plantagineum. The sequence continues at coordinate 13,006,518 of JAPQWV010000028.1, forward strand.
GAATAAGGTCGACAAACATTAATTGTCGACGTTCGCCAACCTATCAAAAGACCTCGATGAGAGAAGCGCGGCCGATCGACGACTGCCCACGGAACTTGATGAACCGAAATCCCTCTCGAGCTAAAGTCGAAATGGCACACTTGGCTAAACGTCTGTCAAATTTCGGTAATAAAAAAAAAAGCGCTTTTTTATTTCATGGATTCGTCGCGTAATAAGGTGCAAAAATTCGAACGATTTGCGCCAGTGACGATTACTACTCGACCTGCAAAGCGTGCAAAGCCCCGTAAACAGTCTGCGCCTCGACGTGGGCGTAAGCGCTGGGATTGATAGTTAGCTTATACGATTCGTCGACCCCATATTGCAACTGCAACCACGGCGTGCTTAGATACATACACACATATCAAGAAAAAAAGGAGAAGATATTACGGTTTTTCGACGAATTCACGCACCTCATCAGAAGGCGAATAAACGACGACGTGAATCCCTCTCAGGACCATAGAAGGATCGATCTTGGAAGCATCGAATTCGATCGCATGAGATCCTTTGATCATATCGATAGTTCTAAGAAATGCGTCCTTGAGAATCCCATCGACATCGTCGAATTTGCTTCCTTCGGTCTTCAGCTCAAATTCGTTGCTTAAGTAAAGGCTTTGATTTCCATAGCTCGCCGACTTGGGCATGGGCCATAAATTTACGCCCTCCGCCGCCGCGAGCATAATCGCAAAAAGGCACCAAAAAGACGCGATTTTTAGACATGTTCTCGACATCCCAGTTCCCTGCAATGCCGATAAGCTAAGGAAAAATCGAAACTTTTTTTTTTGTCTACAACACGAAAAATGTCCGAAGATGAAGATAACTAAAGATCTCAAGACTCTAAATCCATCCCAATTCGAATACTGTAATGATCATGCAGTGTGATTTCACATACAGACACAAGAAAACAGTCATTAATAATCTTACCCACCAAAAGGATAATGAACTATAAAGCGCTGGAGAAGAAGCTAAAGCTTTTTAAAGAGGCTGATAACAACAGTCTTGAGCTTTCACGGGCTTGATAGTACAACTTCAACTTCAACACCACTGCAAGGAATAACTGTAGTAGTAAGTAATGCGAGTGTCTGCATATAGATAGATAGATTGATAGTAATAAAGCCAACTACTTCTTGGGGTTTTCTTTTATTTGCATTTAGTGTTGGGAATCTGATCATTGATATGAGTGGCTACATGCGAGTGCTGAGTCGAACTAGACCATGAAAAGACAATTAATTATCTCGGAGTATTAAAATAATAATTGGAAAAAAAAAATACTAAATATCGTTTCGATTTATCTCTTATGGTATGGTGGTATATAAACGACAGAATATCACGTGATGATGAATAATGGAAGCTCCTTCGCGGCCCGTGACTAAGCTTTTGATACAGTTTATTTATTACAGAACGTCATTTTATGTGTCTCTTACTTCGTCTTGTTCAAGTTTTTCCAATTTACATTGTTTAAAATGGTATTTTCTTGAAGAATTTCCATGGTCAAACAAACTATCTTAACACAAGAAAGGTGATAAGAAGTTCAACGTACTGGAAAGCATTATCCCATCTGGAATTATTTAAAATTGGAGCCTATCGAAGACTAGTGGCTTGTTTAAACTAACCATTGATTAGGTAATGATATAAAAGTAGTTAAGAAAGCTTTAAAGTTTCTTTTTGGGATACTTTAGCAAAGCTACTAAAAAAACGGGACCTTTCTCGTTATTTCCCATCGAAGTGCATCTGTTCTTTCTTCTTCACTCCTCTGTCTCAAAAATTATAGCTCATAGCGTTTGCTTTTCGGAGTCCGTACGGCTCTGCCCTATTCCGATCTTTGCAATTTCAGTTTATGAGGTAACTATTTCTTGCGAAGCTATGGTTTTCTCGCAGCAGTACTCCCGGAATTTATCTTCTTTCGCGTGATTGTTTCGGTTTGAATATTTAGATTGTTGTCAGATCTGATTTTTTGCGCGGTTTGAGGTGATCTGTAATCGATAGCGTGATTTGAAGGCGATCTATAGATGTTAGGATTGTAACACTTGTCCTATTAATACACATGCAGCTCGAAGGAGAAGCCCACTCTCGGGTAAGTCTCTTGGCAGCATCCAAGAATATAATTTTACGTTCTCATGGTTATCAGAACCTTATGATGAACTTAGTTTCCAAATTCTAGCTGTTGAGGATTACATGTATTTTGTGAGCTGCCGTAAATATCTCTTTCGTGTCAATTTTGAGATTACAAGCGTGTATAATAATCATACGTTGTTATGAATATGTTTGGTCCGTTATGGCTTTTGGAGTGACATGATTCTATTTTGTGGGCTTAATTTTACTGAAGTGACATGGAACTTTATAAGTAATTGTTTTAACTTTTATTGTAGTGGCACGCGATCAAGACCCGCAAACGTAACACCGCTTTTATCTGAGTGTAGCCAATGTTATGCTATTCGATTCCTTGGTTCTTGGCTAAGATAAATCTACATAGATGAGTTCATTATGTTTATGCATGGGTAGATACTTTTGTTAGGTATAATCACTAGTGTAGGGCGGGCGGGTCATTTTTGAGCTGATTTTACATGTAAAATGCTCTTTTGCAGGAACTTGTCGCAAAGAGCATCGAGTCTGCAGACCTGAACTTCTCAAGATACGGTGATACCTTTTTTGAGGTGAAACTGGCATTAATTTGATTTTTTTGCATCTATTTTTATCACTGTTCTGTAGCTAGAGATATGATATTGGAATTGATGTGCCTTTTCGGCCTCATTTTTTGTTTTAACAAAACATTTTTTAAGCTATCGGCCTATCGCGAAGTATGTGTCCTCGTGCTCTTTCAGCTTGGGTGTATTACAGGTTCCACGTATCATTGTTAGTGTTCATTACCTTCCTTAAGCCCTTGTTTGGTTGGGGTGTTTAATAATTTTAAACATGGGTTTATAGTATACTGATATGTTTGGTTCATAGATATATATAAACTATGGGTTTATATAAAATAGGTTTAAACCCACATGAGAAGGTTTAAATAAACACATACGTGAGGTGGGTTATTGAAAACCTACTAATTAATTTACATTAATGTCCCTCAACATACACACGACGGCAAGCTATTTTTTGGCAAGGGACCGGCTTCGTCAGTTACATCTCACTGTTCATATATTTTTGTTTGCTATTTCACAGAGAGTTGCGCAGCAATCAAGACTCAGAGGTTCAAAGGTGAAGCTTCATTTTTTTAATTATTTTGAATTCCAAGATCTATATATTGAAAGAAAAGGGAGTTTTTATTGTAATTTGTAGAACTGAAGAAATCGTAGTTAATTTTTTTCTTTCCTTTTGGCAACTTCTGGAATTTCAAAAGTAGTTTCTCAGTCCAACCATGTCTCGAGCATTGAAATTGAGTAGAGCTGATTATTAATTTGCAAAAAGTGGAGACTAAGCATCGCATTTGTATGATTAGTTCACAGCACCTATGTTTTACTTTTCTTGCATCTGATAATCCAGATAAAGCAGTTGTCGTTGCAGTTCTTATCTGATTTGTTCGTCCTCCGAAAAAAATATAAAGTAATTGAGGGTATAAATGTACTTTTGTCAAATACCCATTTATTAAACCCATGTTTATCCAAACATATACACGTCAGTTAAACCCACTAACCAAACACACATTTTATTTATATTCATTACTTTGTTTTATATAAACACATACTTATTTAAACCCTTTTAAATATAAACATACGAACCAAACGAGCACTAAGTGTTTTGAATATTATTACTTTTTCTGAACAGGTTGTCTTCCGAGGATCTCGTACACAACCTGGCACCATCAAACCCGATGAAGGGGAGAGCCATCCTTATTCTGTACTAGACGCAGAACCCAAGCGCGAACTATGCCGTCTGTTATATACATACAGAAGCTTCTAAGGAGAAAGCCTTTTCTCATAAGGAATCTTGAAAATGTCATGCAAAGATTCTTGCAGTCGTTGGAACTGTTCGAGGAGGACGAAAGAAAAAAGCTTGCGATATTCACCGCACTTGCTTTTTCCCAAAAGCTGTCTGGACTCCCACCAGAGACTGTATTCCACCCACTACTCAAGATAACCTTGTTGCCAAAGGGCTAGGCTGTCATTCATGACATACTTTTTCAGGGAGTATCTCGTTGATAACAGTCTTGACGACCTCGTTTCACTTCTGAAGCGAGGTAAATTGGAGGACAACCTTCTGGAATTTTTCCATCCACCAAGAGGACACCAGCAATAGTTTCGGAGCATTTCACGTAAGTCTTCCCTAAGTTTCGATTGAAAATTTTCTGTTCTTGTTGTTGTATGTCTGTGTCGAAATAGACAATTAAAGTATATAATATTATGGTAGTGGGTTGCTTTATTAGTGGCTGATTTTGCTCCTTAAATTAGGGAATATTTTACTCCCTAAATTATGGAATGAATTGCTCCTTGAATTGATGAAGTTAGTGGTGTAAAGTTACTTTAGTTAGTGCTATAGTGTAGTATATATTGTACCTCAACGTAATGGAAATGTAACTCTCTCATTATTATTTTCAAGTGTCTCATTATTATTTTCAAGTTGGTATCAGAGCAACAAGAGAACTCCAGCGATACCTCTACAGAATTTTTTTTCCCTCCTTTTATTTATCCTTTAAGCCATGTCTGAAATTTCCAGCACTGATCAGCCACAACCCCCGAGAAACACACACAAAACAATATCTGACTCACATCCCGTCCAAATTACAACCATCAAGCTGAATGGCGACAACTTCCTAAGATGGTCCCAATCAGTGAGGATGTATATCCGAGGCCGAGGAAAGATGGGTTACTTAACGGGTGAAGATAAGGCTCCATCGGAAAAAGACCCAATGTATGATACATGGGATGCTGAAAATTCCATGGTAATGACATGGCTAGTTAACTCCATGGAAGAAGAGATCGGCGCAAATTATATGTGCTTCCCTACGGCGCATGAGTTATGGGCGAACGTAAATCAGATGTATTCTGATTTAGGAAATCAGTCCCAGATCTATGAGTTGACTCTCAAACTTGGTGAATTGGTGCAAGGCGAAGAAACAATTACCAAGTACTTCAACTCCTTGAAGAGACTATGGCAAGACCTAGATCTCTACGATGCGTATGAGTGGAAGAATCCTGAAGATGGACAATACCACAAGAAAACTGTGGAAGATAGTCGTATCTTCAAGTTTTTAGCTGGTCTCAATGTGGAGTTTGACGAGGTGAGGGGGAGAATCATCGGCAGACAACCACTGCCATCCCTAGGAGAGGTGTTTGCTGAAGTTAGAAGAGAGGAAAGTCGCAGGAATGTCATGCTTGGCAAGAAAGGACCTGCTACTACTGCTGTGGAGGGCTCTGCCTTGATCATGACATCAGGATATGAACCTGTGCAAGCCATGAGGTCGACAGCCCCAAACATGCGCAAAAGTGCTACCAACGGAAGAAAGGCAGAGGAGAAACCAAGTGTATGGTGCGACCACTGCAACAAGCCGCGCCACACTCGAGAAAACTGCTGGAAAATCCACGGCAAACCTACAAATCTTAAGGGCAGGACGTGGGAGAAAAACAGTCGCGCATTTCCCTCTGCAAATGAAGCTGAGACTTCTGTCAATAACATCACCAACGAGCAACTGCAGCAACTTCTTGCACTGTTGAAATCAGGTCCCACTTCTAGTTCTCCGAAAGTTTCCGTGGCACATACAGGTAACGAAATAAATGCCTTTTCTTGTGGTTTCGGAATTTCCGCTCCGTGGATAATTGATTCCGGAGCATCTGATCATATGACCAATTGTCCTGACCTATTGAAACAATACTCACCCTATTCCGAAAATAAAAAGGTTAAGATTGCAGATGGAAGTTTTTCACCCATTGTCGGAAAAGGTTTGGTCACAATCTCTGAAAAAATAGAACTGAAATCTGTTCTTTACGTACCCAAACTCACCTGCAACCTTTTGTCAGTTAGCAAGTTATCCAAAGATTCTAACTGTCGTGTAATTTTCTGTGACTCTCAATGTATTTTTCAGGACCGGAGCTCGGGGATGACGATTGGCAGTGCTAGAATGGTTAGTGGTCTCTACTACTTCGAGAATATTCCACCTGATAATAAAGTTGTTCAAGGACTTAGTAGTATCAGTTCTCTTTCTGTTCGTGATCAAATAATGGTTTGGCATCTCCGGTTAGGCCACCCCAGTTTTTCATATATGAAATATTTGTTTCCTTACTTATTTAAAAAGGTAACTGTTTTTTATTTCCAATGTGAGTCTTGTGTTCTTGCTAAAAGTCGACGTAAAACTTATGTCCAAAAACCCTATTTGGAGTCAAAACCTTTCTACCTATTTCACAGTGATGTGTGGGGACCCTCAAAGGTAACTACTTCATCAGGTAAAAAATGGTTTGTAACTTTTACGGATGATCATACTCGACTTTGCTGGGTGTTTTTGATGAAAGAAAAAAATGAGGTTGGAAAAATATTTAAAGATTTTTTAGTCTAATTGAAAATCAATTTCAAACAAATATAAGCATTTTAAGAACCGATAATGGAACGGAGTATTTCAACCAATATATGGAAGTTTTTTTAAAGGAAAAAGGCGTGTTACATCAATCAACGTGCCCTGACACCCCAGAACAAAATGGCATTTCAGAAAGGAAAAATAAACACTTACTTGAAGTTGCTAGAGCTATCATGTTTCACATGAATATTCCAAAATATTTGTGGGGTGATGCGATTTTAACTGCAGCATATTTGATAAACAGGATGCCCACTCGCGTCTTAAAACATATTACCCCATTAGATTGTTTAAAAAAATATTTTCCAAAATCTCGTATTAATTCGGATTTACCGCTTAAGATATTTGGTTGCATTGCTTATGTGCATATACCAAAGAGGTCAAGGTCAAAATTAGACCCGAGGGCAGAAAAGTGCGTTTTTTTGGGCTATGCTGCGAATCGCAAAGGCTATAAATTTTTTAATCCCATCACTAAACGTATTTTCATAACAGTTGACGCCACTTTCATGGAAACAAAACCATACTTCACAAAAAATTTAATTCAGGGGGAGAATTTACAGGAATCAAATTTTTGGGAAACATCTGATCCTTTTCCAACTATTATTAACCAACCTCTCGATTCTGAATACAAGGACATGGATATTGAACCAGAAGTTGTTGACCATGATATTGGTGTGTCAGAAGAGGAAATACTACGGATGAAAAAAAATCGAAATACTTTCGAACCTTTGGTGTATTCTAGAAGGAATATTCAAAAAACAGGAGAAGACGAACTAACCATTCCAACACAAGTTCAATCAGAACTCCCGGGCAATGGAACTGTTGATACTTCAGGTACCTTTTTTTCTCCTAAGGCTATTCCTCTACCTATTATTCATGAGCCTTACAATAGTAGTCTTGAAAGTCCAACCCTAAAAAAAGGAGATATTGATCTCCCTATTGCCTTGCGAAAAGGTACTAGAACCTGTACCAAATATCCCATAGCCAGATATATAACCTATGGTCATCTATCCGAAACACATAAGGCATTTACTACTAATATTTCAAAACATGTTGTGCCTAGAAACATTCAGGAAGCACTAGCAGACCGTGATTGGAGTTTAGCAGTGCTTGAAGAAATGAATGCCTTGAAGAAAAACGATACTTGGGAATTTGTCGCAGCACCTAAGGAACAAAGGACAGTAGGGTGCAAATGGGTCTTCACAATAAAAAGTAAAGCGGATGGAAGTGTGGAGAGATATAAGGCAAGGCTGGTAGCCAAAGGGTTCACGCAGACGTATGGAATAGATTACCAAGAGACATTTTCTCCGGTTGCAAAAATTAACTCTATTCGAGTACTATTGTCACTTGCAGTTAATCTTGATTGGCCCCTATACCAGCTAGATGTTAAAAACGCCTTCCTCAATGGAGATCTAGATGAAGAAGTGTTTATGAGCATTCCTCCAGGTTTTGAAACGAAATCTAATGCTGGAATGGTGTGCAGACTTAAAAAGGCCTTGTATGGCCTTAAGCAGTCTCCAAGAGCCTGGTTCGAACGTTTTGGTAATGTCATGAAGCGACTTGGCTATACCCAAAGTCAAGCCGATCACACCATGTTCTACAAACATACAAAGGAAGGTAAAGTTGTTGTGTTGATTGTATATGTTGATGACATCATCTTGACAGGAAGTGATGATAAGGAACTAGCGGAACTTAAAGAGAAGCTTGGGAAAGAATTTGAAATCAAAGACTTGGGGGTGTTGAAATACTTTCTTGGAATGGAGTTTGCGAGATCCAAGGAAGGTATATTTGTCAATCAACGCAAGTATGTCCTTGATTTATTATCGGAGACGGGTATGCTAGGATGTAAGCCGGCTGAGTCACCTATGGAGCCTAACGTCAAGCTGCAACTAGGAAATGTAAAATCTGTGAAGGATACGGAGCGCTATCAGAAGTTAGTTGGGAAATTGATTTATTTATCCCATACTCGACCCGATATAGCATTTCCGGTAAGTGTTGTTAGTCAGTTCATGCACTCGCCAGGACTTGAACACTTCGAAGCAGTCTACCGGATCTTGAGATATCTTAAAGGCACACCCGGGAAAGGTCTTCTGTTTAGTCGTTGGGGACATATGCAAGTTGAAGCTTATACTGATGCAGACTGGGCTGGAAATCCAATCGATAGAAGGTCTACTTCAGGATATTGCTCATTTGTAGGTGGTAATTTAGTCACATGGCGCAGCAAGAAGCAGAATGTGGTAGCTCGAAGCAGTGCGGAGGCTGAGTTCAGATCCCTAGCACAAGGAATCTGTGAAGTGTTGTGGATCAAAAGATTATTGCTGGAATTGAAGATTTCAGAATCAGTGCCAATAAAAATGCATTGTGATAACAAAGCAGCAATCTCAATTGCTCATAATCCAGTACTTCACGATCGCACAAAGCATGTGGAGGTTGACAAGCACTTCATCAAGGAAAAAATAGACACCGGCATTATTTGTGTCAACTATATTCCTACGAAGAATCAAATAGCCGACATACTAACAAAGGGTCTATACAAAAAACAGTTCGAATGGTTAGTAGGCAAGCTGGGAATGAGGGATATCTTTAAACCAGCTTGAGGGGGAGTGTCGAAATAGACAATTAAAGTATATAATATTATGGTAGTGGGTTGCTTTATTAGTGGCTGATTTTGCTCCTTAAATTAGAGAATATTTTACTCCCTAAATTATGGAATGAATTGCTCCTTGAATTGATGAAGTTAGTGGTGTAAAGTTACTTTAGTGAGTGCTATAGTGTAGTATATATTGTACCTCAACGTAATGGAAATGTAACTCTCTCATTATTATTTTCAAGTGTCTCATTATTATTTTCAAGTGTCTGCCTTGGCTTTACTTCACTGAATTTCTTGATCTTTCTTTTATCTCATATCTCAGCAAAGAAGGGCTTATTCCATTGGTTGAGTATAGTGAGAAGAAAATATTTGAAGTTAAAATGAAGGAATTGAAGTCTGCACTGACTAGTCAGATAGCAGAAGAGACTGGTGAGGATGAAGTCATTGAAACGGTTAAGCAACATGTGAAAGATGCTAAATTTCCAGATATCGAGGTTGTGCGGATTCTATGGGATGTTCTGATGGATGCTGTGCAATGGTCCGGAAAGAATCAGCAGCAAAATGCTAATTCGGCTCTGCGTCAGGTATTGCATATGCCAACATTATTCTTTTTGCAATTATAATCAGATAGGCCAAAGATTTCATACTGCTGCTTTTCTTGATTTCGTTGATTTTCACGTGCAAAACCATCGTACTTTATCAAATAAGAAAGTTGTCATAGTTTCCTTTGATTTGCAGGTTAAAACATGGGCGGGTTTGCTTAATGCTTTCTGCACCTCTGGGAAGCTTGAGCTTGAACTCATGTACAAAGTACAGATTCAGTGCTATTGAAGACACTAAACTGATGAAGCTATTCCCGAAATAATGAAGTCACTTTATGATCAGGATGTTCTTGCAGAAGATTCCATTCTTCACTGGTTTCATAAAGGAACAAACCGTAAGGGCAGGTAGTATGTTAGTTCCCTAGCCTTCATCGTCTTTCTTTAGCGTAAATTGTACTCCTAATATTTGCATTTACGACTACGGTTTTCTTTTTGTAGGCAAATCTTTACCGAATCGTTGGAGCCCTTCGTGAAATGGCTTGAAGAGGCAGAGGAAGAAGAGTAAGTTGGTGACATATACATTGCAGTATACCTACCCTCTTGGTAGTTTTTGCGCCGTGTGCTAAGTATTGATATAATACCTATGTATTGTTGAGATCTTTCTTTCATATTAGTTTTGAGTAATGGCAATTTGGGCATAACTTAAAGAAACATTATTGAAAGTTTGGTACAGAACACATACAGAGATGGTATTCACTATTCAGACAAATACTTGCCCTAACCCCCTCTCCCAACAGTAAATACCCAAGCAACGAATTTTGAAGGAGAAGCAACTAAAGACATACGTGGAGTTTGAAATATGAACACCAACGAAGACACGCACTTCACCATCAAACTATTGTTTCCTCACACAGTCGCACACTCTTTTGTCTTCTTCACTGGGAAACACCTTCTAGTGGAGACACTTCACCTTTCATATGTTCGATGCTCTCGTCGTTCACCGTTCCATTACCTTCGTGTTTGACTGATGAAACAGTGGACTCATCTGTGTCTAGAAAAAGGCAAACCACAGCACAATCATCAACTTTCGAAGTGGGGTGCTTTGACCTCCATGCCTTCACTGCAGTCTGTACGAGAATTCTTGCTGCATCAGAACGTGTGGGGGTAGAACCGACAATTTGCACCACCTCTTCGTTCGAAAGTACATCCCAAATCTGTTGGCGACGTAAGGTTTACATCGAATTAATGTAAAAGAATTCAAGAAAACGTTTGAGTAAGTGAAAAATGCTTATATTATAACGCACCCCATCAGTGGCCAAGACTATGAACTCGTCCTTATCGGTGATGCGTCGGTAAGAAACTTCGGGGATGGAAATGAGACCAAACTCCTTCAGACAGAAATCGCCGAATGCACGTGCCATTGCGAGCCCGGGAGAGTTGTAGTTTGGCATCCACATTCTCGCAACCTCGGGTTCTTGCTGAAGGGCAAAAACACGCCCTCTGCATTTTTGTATCCTCTCTGCTTCGGCTGTAAGAGTAAAGGAACCGATTAAGTATTAAAATACAATTTAATGAACTCCAATTCACACATCAGAATTTTGGAAAATAACTAAATACTGAAGGAACTCAAAACACTTCTGTTTGTCGACGCTTGCTTACCAGGAAGATCAGGCTTAAGATCTACAGTCAACTGGACTGCAGTAAGCAAATTATTATGATCTCTTGTACCCAATACAGCTCTCGAGTCACCGACATTTCCAATCACAACATCTTGACCCTTAAGTAAACAAAAAGAAAAGAGAAGATGAAATTAAAATAATTTCATTTAGAATTTCAGAAAAAAAACTGTCTTACAGTTTACCTGTTTCACCAAGGTAACAGCTGTTGTTCCACTGCAGAAGCAATCAGTATTAGCATATGTTCTCAGTTCCCTGTCCATGACCTTAAAGGCATTCACAAACGAATCCTTTAATAATTGAAAAATCTCGGGTTCCTTTTCAGTGTCAGCGGCTTCGAAAGAAGGTTGATCTTCCACATTAGGGGATGATAATATGGAGGAGCCTTCTGAGAATAAATTGTCTGCAGCCTTTAAGCTGACCTCTCTGAGAACCTCCTCGCTCTTGGCATTGACTTCCCAGTGTGAACTAAGCTTCATCGGAAGAGAATCCCTGACTCGCTTCGCAACCATATGGCCATATGGGCCGTGGCCATCGAAAACTCCACAGAAGACCGTGCCTATCCTTGAGCCGAAGTCCTGCACATGATATCGTTGAATTCACACTTTTACTGCTGATAAAAATGTCGAGGAAATATCGAATTGTAAAGTTATAAAACCACGCCAACAAATTTGTTTGTGGTGCATCAACATTCTACCGCACAATTCACTAAAAATCCAACAAACATTTCATAGAGCAGATCAGACTGCATAAATCTACTATAAACCCCGATCAAGCATAAACATTTCATCATCTGCTGTCAAGGCAAATCATTCAACTCAAAAACATTAGACAAACAAAGCCAACCTCCCAAACAATCATTGCATCTTGATTGATCCCTTTCTTTCCCTGCTGAGTAAAGAGAGAAGCGGTCTTGCTCGTTCCATTCGCGCACACTCGTCCAGGAGTCCTACGCAGTTGTTCAAAGGAAGAACTTCGAGAGCCCAGCCGTTTTCCCAAGCTTTTCCTCTTCGTTAGGCTCGGATTCGGACTGGCCCTAGGGCTCCTGCTTTCAGACGATAAGCAGGAACCCAAAGATAGGGCCCTTATTACATCGATTATGCAATCCAGACCAACTGAAGAATGTAGACTCCTATTTTCCACGCTTGGATCCGCCACAGTAGTTCGTCGAAAGGACCTCTTTAAAGGTCTCACTATACACCGTTTGGTTCCTATTGTAAATACTTACCAGCTCCCTTGAATTTAACAGCAGATGTTCAAAAAAAGCAACCAAGAACAAGGATCGATTAAGAGACCTGAAAAAAATTAAAACCTTCTCAGCATAAAAACCGCATAAAAATCCAAAATCAACAATCAATCTCAAAACACGAGCCAAAAGATTGAATCTTAGAGTTAGAGCTAAACGTACGAACTGAGAAACATAATCCTTCAAATACCACCAATACCTGAAAAAGAATCAGATACCTTCCTCCCGAACACAAAAAAAGCAATCATCCAAAGTAAAATTGGGAATTAGTTAATGGTAAGGACAGAAATGGCGATTCTCGTAATCATGTTTTTGATCTCACAAAATCGCAGCCTATTGCAGATTGCCGAATTTCCACGCGTGATTTGTGAAACCTTAAAACATCCTAGAACATTGAGTATATATATATACGCACAAAGGGCCATATCATACAGTATTATCAGTTAATCTTTAATGCAATCTGTATAATATGATTACCATTTATTTTTATATTATTCAATTGAGATAATATAACTTGTGGCGTGGAACTTATCCTATCTACTATTGGTCCACGATGAGAAAAAACATATAAATTCGAATAAAAGGGGCAAATATCAGGTGATAATAAATTCTATTAATTACGCAATCTTTTCTACTTCCCATTCCCAATGCCTTTTTAATATTAAAAGCTTATATATTTTTGATCGGATTCCTTCATTGTTGTCCTTAGTATATTTTTCCCTTTTCCTGGATGACGTTATCTAATATAGGTTTCATTTCTAGAATCATTACGTATACAATAAAATTCCAATTGTATATGATATTGAGTCAAACTTTCCATTGCTAATCATGCAAAAAGAGGTGACAGATAATATTAGACGTGTATATAACAGTATGTGAAGGACGACAAATAATTCAAAATATTATATTCCAATGATGGGTTAGGTGCCCATTACGATTAATTAAATAACTAAAATCATAGTCCTATATAATAGAAAAAGAACTAAAACGAAATATCTCGCACATTCATATAAAATGAAAAGCATATTATTCGTCGGTGATCTTGACAGGTTAACAAGGCGTATCCTCATGAGATTGGCCACATATTAGAAGAGAGTCATTTAAAACAAACAATTATACAAATTGTATTACTTTCGTATGCTATTAAAAGTGAAACTCTAGAATAATTCAATAATTATACGGAGCACGTCATATATAGTTTCTTCTCCACCCATCTTCATAAATAAATAATTCATATCTTTTCTCCTCTCAACCATCTACTGAAAAAATCCAATGATTCTAAAGGTTTATATTCTGGCACCGTATGTCCAGCTCCCTGCATTTATAATAACAACAATAATAATAGTAATGAAATAATAATAGCAAATATATTACTTAAGAATACATACATAGTATAAAGATAAATCGTTACATACCTTGACGGTGAGGAATGTGAAATCGTTAGCATATTGCTGTAAGAATCTGCATGACAAAAATACGTTCACGTCTCCTATATATATATATATATATATATATATATATATATAATTTCTTCGGCTAGATCATCTATGTTTCTAAGTATATATATTATATATATATATAATAAATACCCTGCTATTTGTCCATTTGATGAAATCCACGGCCGCCATTCATCGACGACGTCAAACCCCATCGCCGCCGTCCAAGCTTGAGTTCCAGTGAACGGAACACACATATCATGGTCACCACTGTGTGTGCGTGTATTTATATATACATGTAACACATTTCGTCCCCGAAAAACCAAAGATTACATTGCAACCCTTCAACTTACCTATAAATCAGAATTCGGTACCCTTTCGAACTCATATTCTTATGATAGCCTATCATACTCCCCGCGTCATGGCTGTACCTCAGCCCCACGCAAAGGCTCCACCGCCCACTCTCCTCATTTGCATGGATTGCTTCTCTAACAATGGGATCGTTTAGCCATCGACTCGCCAGAGAATCGTCCTGCCCGAATTTTTTTGCTGTAAGAACTAAGAACTGTGTTTTATGTATGTATATGGCGAAAGCTAGAAAAAGATTCGAATTTTATTACCATGCAAGGGACTTGGACTTCTCTCATCAGCTGAGGCCAAGAAGTGACGGGCCCGTCTTCGACGGGGGCCCGGAAAGGCCAAGCCCGCCCGAACATTCTCTTCCTTACTGGGAAGGGCTTTTCGTTCTTCGATCCCAATTCCTTGAAGCTCTGTGGTAGGAAAGAAGAAGATGACCTCTTGTCTGAGAAAACTTTACTGCTGTGGAAACATGGTTCGAGTGTATCGTAGAAGTTCAGCCCATCAAGAATCTGTAAAGGAAGAATCTTGGTCAGCTGTTTGCATTAGTAACTAACTAACTAACTAACACCTTAGTGTGCTATGTGTAAGAGTATCAATCACCGAGTCGATTTTGTGGATGGATTCTTCGCATTTAGGGTCGGCCCAGTTTCGATAGTTCCCTTTGCATGCGTCCTCAGCTTCCTAATGATATTGAGGTGGTGATTCGATTAGCTTCGTGTAATTATTATGTTTTTTTTAGACAGCCATTAAAACCTTAAACAGTTTGTTGGAGATTAGGCCCATTCCGTGTGCGAATGGAACGAGGGCATTTCCATCGAAGAAAGGATCGCAAACCCCATTTCCAATCATGTATCCCTGCGAACAGTTGTTCGTATTCGAAGAACTTAAGCCCACTACATCATCAATCAAGAAAAAGCTCGAAGCTTTGATCAAGACACATACCTTGAAGTTAATGGCTGGCTTATTACCAGCATTTTTCCCTGCAAGAAAACGTTGTAATGAACGAATTCCTACATCCATGTGTTTTATCATAAGCTGTAATCATAAATTCATTACATACCTCTCACTATTTCAGAAGCTAGAGTGGGGACATAAATCCCTGCATAAGATTCTCCTGCTATGTAAAATGGATTCTCACTGAGCTCAGGGTACTGCTCAAACCACTGAAGAACGCCAAAGTTAGAATCTTTCAGCCTAACTAAATTTTTAACCATGGTTAACTAACAAACCAACCTTGAGTAGGAAGAGATGAGTATCTGATGCAGTCTGTATGTCGCCGGTTACGTAGTCAGTCGTGTTTGGCGAATACGAGAATCCCGTGCCAGCTGGCGAGTCGAGATAGATCACATTTGCAACCTTAAAATCCATGTAAGAAGAGAAGATCGAATCAACTTAAAATTTTACATTTTTATTGATCATCTGGGAGATTCAATATAACAGTGTCAAAACCTTAGACCAGCTATTCAGATTGAGATGCAGCCATGGCAAGCCTCCTTGTTGCTTGGAAGCTTCGAAGTTAAATGGACCTGAAAAAGACATCAACTACGTTATTACAGATTCGATTAAGGCACGAACGAATGATGCTCTTAAATTTCTTACCGTGTTCGTAAACAAAGCCATCGAAGCTAGAGCAGCCCGGCCCGCCGTTAAGCCATAGAACGACGGGCTGATTTTGTGGATATGGGCTCTTCTCCTCGGATGATACGAAGTAGTAAAAGAGGTTCTTCTGAGGATTTCCATCGAGCGTCACATACCTGTAAATGAAGACAAAGTTCTCAGCTTTTTTTTCTTTTTCATTCAATTGATAAGTCAATCTATATGAAAAGATGTTGGAATACCCTGCGTAGTGTTTTGAGGGGAATGTTCCCTTGAATCCAGGAAGGTTTCTTACACGATATTGTTCAGGCGCTGCTTCAATATTTCTGTGACATAAGTGTAATAAGATGGAAAACAGTAGAAATAGAGTTAATGTGTTCTTGGCCATATTGGAGTGAGCGTAGTAAGGCTTGAGAAATGAAAGATAAACTTGGTGGGTAAGAAGAGAGTTTTTGTTCTGTTCTGTTAATGATAATCTGATAGAAAGATGAGATATTTTGTTTAGGTTCTATGAAACTTTTGACCAAGGGAGGAAACTGAACGTAATAGATTACTTTACTAATGAAACAAATTACATGACCTCACCACCTTAATCATGAAGCACTTTAAAAATTCAATCTTTTTGACTGATTCAAAAGTTTTGAAACATGGGAAACAATTCGAATACTGTTTCGGATAATGTTGTAAGGATTTGAAATTCATATGATTATATGATGAAGTGGTGAATGATGTCTCCTTTTGTATGACGATTTGTTCTTTAGCTATAGCTAATATACGGTGGAGAAGGATGATGATTCTCGTGTGTGTATAATCAGACAAAAGTGGTTTCAAGAAATTGGGTAAGGCATGTCTCTCTACCCAATTGGACTTTGATCAAGATTATTTTAGAACAAATAAAAATAAGTGACATCTACACATAAATACCTACTTGAATAAAACTTTTACATATAGGTACCCATGTCAGAAATTTTTACAGATATGTACCGATTTAATGATTACCAGTTTCTTCAGTCACGTCGTACCTTCATGTGTGTCTATGGCGTACCATAGCACGTTGATATACGGTACCTAAATGTGTTTATACGGAACTTATGTGTTATAGATGACGTACCTAAATGTGTTAATATGTCGTATCATTTTCTCAATGTATGACGTACCAAAATACGTTGATATAGGGTACCTAAATGTGTTGTATGGCGTAGCTGCGCGGATCGGTACCTATCTGCAAAGAATTTATTCTACTAGGTACTTACATATAAAAAAATCTGACATGGTACTAAATTACAAGCTTTTTTTCCAAATGGGTTCCCCTTCAAATAAAAGCGGGTTTTACGATTTATATTGGTTATTGGCAAATGTTTCTGCAAAATAGCGATTTTTATACAAAGAGCTTCACTCTACAAAAGAGCTTATTACATACAGACCACAGAAAGAAACACACACCTTATCCAATAACGTTATCTTCTTCGTATCAACAAATCCAAAATCATGTCAGAAATGGAGGAGATAATAAGAAAGAGAAAGAAGAAGATATGAGCCCTGCAAATTCATGCCATACTTCATGCATCAATTACTCAAACACATTACTCCTACGCCTCTCCTTGAACAAAGCCAACAACATTTCTAACAACAGAATCTTTCCTCCGCCGCCGCCATGCAAGCAATCATCCACTCTTACCCTAATACGAGGTATATATACATTTAGCCTTCTAACTTCAACGACTTGTATATACATGTGTAATTGGTTCGACAAAATGCAGTTGCCAATGATAGGGCCGCCGAGGTGTCAACCGACGCCGCCTCAGACAGGTCGGAGGCCGACAAGATCGTCGACGGCATGGACTTCGGCGAGCTCTGCAATGATTTCGAGTGCAAAAGCAGCCCTTTGGTAGAATCCACGGCGAGGCAGCTTGTGAGGGACATTCTCGAGCTTAGAGAGGACAATCGAGCTTTCAATACGCTTGCAATCTCCGTCAGATATAAGGTATTATATACTGTTCTTACACGCCGCCGGCGAAGCACTCCCCTTTTGTTTTTCCGAGGAAATAAACACTTGAAATCTTCTAACGCCTGGGTAGGACCCATTGAGGAGTTTCACTGGTAGAGACAAGTACAAGCGGCGGCTATGGGCCACAGATGCACTAGAAAAACCTACTGTGGTCAGTTTTTCAGGCAAATCTCATAAATGCAAGGATTCTTTCTAAAAATGTGTGTGTTTAATAAAGATATGAACTTTTCTTGCAGAGCGTTCAAGAGATGGAGATGCTGTCGACGAGCGAGCTGAGCATAAAATGGACGCTGAAAGGGAAGCCCAAGTCTTTAATCTTCAGCGTCGCAGGAGATTTGATCCTCAAAGTGAGCTCAAAGTTCACACTGAATCAGATCAGCGGGCAAGTAGTTGACCATGAGGAGTCTTGGGATCTCTCGGCGTCGCCGTCGGCCGTGGCTCGAGCTTACTTCTGGGCGTCGAGGGGACTCTTTTCCGCCGTCGAAAGTGGGAAGGACGTTTCCGAGTCGATCAAAGAATCAGCGGACAAAATGTCGGCGGCGGAGAACGACAGCGTGGAAAGTAATAATTATCCAGATCCTATGGGCGACCCAACGAAGGTAATAAAAAAAGGAGTATATTTGCGTGTGTTTCTTGGAAAGAATTTGTGTGCTGATTGAGAATTTTGGTGCAGTTTTTTCAGAGGGGTGATGATGATGGGTTTCAGAGAGATTTTTACCAGATTGCGTTGTTTCTTGCCGTGGTGTACTTTGTCGTACAGTTCTTGAGGACAACCTTGTAAAAGTCCCATGCTCGTCCGTACGTAATTATGTACAGTGAAGTGTTCCACAAATACATTTGTGTGTGTTCATAATAGACAATAACATTGTAATTGTCCTAAAGACTTCTTAAGAAAAGCTCCATTTTTTTTTGCACTTCGATGGCCTCTCTCTCTTATATCGTCTTGCTACGAGTTGGATTTTACTTTCATTTTGACCAACATTAACGACTGGGACAACATTACGATTTTAATTTGGAAACATTAGGTGACGAAAAAATTGATCCAACTTTAAGAATGGGGAAGAAATTATAATTAAGGCATGCTTGGGGGACTACATCTAATATTTCCCTTGAAATACGGTATGGATGTTAAATTACTAATAAGGAGACAAAAATAAGTCTATTTACTTCTCTCCAATCCAACTTTCGCCTTCGCCTATAGAATTCCACCTTCCTTTTTTATTTTTATTTTTCTTTTTCAAAGATAAATCGCGATTTGGTTCGTCGAAGATATTTTGCTGGTAATTGTCACTTCCTTATCCTCATTGGTAAGAAAGAGTATCTGCTGTATTATCCATCTTCACAGAGGGCAGATCATTTTGTAACTTTCGCACAGCTATTTCTTATCAAAATGTTTTATCAATTAATTCTGTTCATATGCCGAACAAGTCTGTGACATTGGAGGTGAACACACTCGGCCTTTTCCATATTCAATTCAAGGTTCCGTTTTTATCACCTATGGATCTGCTTATCCTTTTTGTGTTCTTGATTCCATCGATTATTTGATTGTAGAACTTACTGGCGCAAGTAATGTTTGCCAAGTGCAAGTTCTTTTTGACAAACAAGTGGTGTGCATTGTCTGAGTAGTCGTTCTTAGCACGCGTTGTAGCTGTGATGCTCCTTCACGTGGTATCTATCTCTCAAAAAGCTTCGCCTTTCGCTACCCTTTTAGGGAAAAAGTCTAATGCAGTGTTGTTTCAGTCCAAAAGCCTCAACAGCCTCTCCAAAAAATGCGTCTTTGTTGTATGTAATGCCAAGAATGCATCCAAGAATCCCATTTCAATGACCAGAAAAGTATCTTCCTTTTCCACCACCTCGGCCGAAGCCCTCCTCCATAAGTCCGATGAGTCAGGCAATCGAAGAGTGAGGAAGAGAATGAAGCACGAGTCGCCAGAAATAATGCTTCGGATAAAACTCGAGCAGTGCTCTAAAGAAGGCGACTTGAACAAGGCCCTTCACCTCTACGAAGAAGCAAGGGCCAACAACGTGCCTCTGAACGTGTATCACTACAACGTATTGCTTTACCTATTCGGCTTGAAAAGTTACGATATCGACAACGAGGGTGAGGATTTGACACTCGAAAGAGGGTTTGAGATTTTCAACCAAATGAAGATCGACAAGGTGGAAGCGAACGAGGCGACGTTTACAAATGTTTCTCGGCTGGCAGCTGCAAAAAAGGATCCAGTAATGGCTTTCAATTTAGTCAAGAAAAATGAAGGATCACAGCATTGTTCCCAAGTTAAGGTCGTATGGGCCTGCTCTGTTCGGGTTTTGTGATAAGGGATTGGCTGATGAAGCTTACGAGGTGGATTCGCACATGGTTGCCAATGGAGTATCGCCAGAGGAATCTGAGCTCTCTGCACTTCTTAAGGTTAGCTCTGAGGTCAAAAAAGGAAGGAAAAGTTTACGAGTTTATGCACAGGTTGAGGGCCACAGTGAGACAAGTATCAGAGGAAACTGCTTCCACAATTGAAGAATGGTTTACGTCTGAAAAGGCTGGTGAGGTTGGAACTGAGACGTGGGATGTTAAGAAAGTGAAAAAAGGCGTTCGTGATGGCGGTGGTGGATGGCATGGTCAGGGATGGCTGGGCAAAGGAAAGTGGAGAGTCGTGCGAACGACGATGGATGAGAATGGGTTGTGCCAATCGTGTAAGGAGAAGCTTGTTTGCATTGATATTGATCCCGAGGAGACTGAAAATTTCGCAATGTCTTTGGCTAAATTGGCTTTCGAGAAAGAAGCTCGAAACAACTTTGTCCAGTTTCAGGTATCTACTCTTTACATTTGTTGTGTATCTTTCGTCTCTGTCTTGGAGAATCAAACTTCAAACAAGATAGTTTATCCCTATTCTCTCTGTACCGATGCTATTGATGCTTGTTTAGGAGTGGCTTCAACGACATGGTCCATTTGATGCTGTTATCGACGGCGCAAACTTGGGACTTGCTAATCAACATACCTTCAGTTTTTCGCAGGTAAAAAACAACACTTCAACCCAAATACATCTTATTCCTTGTGAAAGAATCTGTTAAATTCATACGAAGGTTGCTACTAAGACTTCATGATAACACCATAAACCGTTGCTTGTCACAGATCTCGAGAGTTGTGAATCAATTGCGTAGAATCAGCCCTTTGAGAAAATTTCCTCTCGTTATTCTTCATCAAAGCAGAGTTAACGGCGGACCTGCTCAGCACCCAAACAACAAGAGATTGTTGGAAACGTGGAGGAAAGCGGGAGCACTTTATGCTACACCGCAGGGCTCAAACGATGATTGGTATATCATCTACTCGTCAATCTTTTCTTCATGTTTGTTTTTCTTCTTCTTTCATTTTAGGATCGACAAACTAAGTAATGGAGTGATCTCCACTTCTTTAGGTATTGGCTATATGCTGCTGTGAGCTCCAAATGTTTGCTGGTGACTAACGATGAGATGAGAGACCACTTGTTTCAGCTCTTAGGCAACAGCTTTTTCCCCAGATGGAAAGAGAAGCATCAGGCAAGTGTTTACGGCACTTCTTTCAAGTATCATAATGTAATGATGTGACTTTGTGAATCCTTAATCTGATATCCTCACCTCATTTGTCTTTGTTTGGATGCTATCGACGAACGTCAGGTTCGTTTGAAACCTTCGAGCGAGGGACTACTCACCTTGCACATGCCACCACCGTATTCGATTGTCATACAGGTGCAGCCATAACAACCTATTAGAGATTTTTACTACTTTGATTCATAGTTGTCAAAGGCGCGAAATGGCGCACGCCATTGCAAATGGCGCCGGTGGCGCCAGCTCGGCGCCTATTTCCAGCGGTGGCGTTGCCCTTCAATGGGGCGCTGCCTTGGCGCGCGCCGCGTGCAATTCGCCGTGGCACTGTGGCGGGCGCCGTAGAGAAGAAGACTGTTGGATGAGAGAGAGTGACAAACCCTAGCTAGTTGGGCCTGGGCATGAAGTTAATGGGCTTTAAACATTTAGTTTAGGTTTTAAATAATCATTATTTGTCAGAATCAAACCATGGGGGCATCCACCATCCACGCCGATCAGTTAGTATACTATTTATTCTGTACTTTCTGTAATATATAACTATTTATTATATTAATTTTTTATTATATTACTACTTTTGCCTTTACTGTTGTTTGGATTATTATTTTCGTTAACGTAGATGTCGGATAATGTTAGCAAAAAGAATTTAGGGTGGATTTTTGAATGAATTTTTTTTATTATAATTATTATATATCTCTTACATATCATAATTTTTATATTTCCAACGGGCGCCGTACTTCGATAATGCGCGCGCCACGCCTTGCGCCATGTGCAATGGCTCCAGCGAGGCTTTGCGCTTCAATGCGCCGTACGCAACTGACAACTATGCTTTGATTTTATGATGTGTATGCATTTACTTACCTCTTCAAAACAGTAATGTTGTGGTCTGAATTATTATATAGGAGTCGGAACGAGGTAGTTGGCACATACCTACAATTATGGGAGACGATATTGAGACTCCGAGACAATGGATTTGCGCAACGAGGCGCAGCGCTCAGATTGAATCATAGAAAATTTCTATAGGACACTTAAATTCATTGGACTACGTAGTTGTATCGAGGGAGAGAAGGATTACTGCAACATGTGGTGGTAAATTTGATTATTTGAACAATATGCAGAGAAATGATGAAATGAGATATATTCTGGGATAAAGCAAACCTTAAATCAAGTCAATCTCTTAGTCTCAAAAGTAAACATCCATCATAACCATGTCTGGAAGTTTAGAACTATCATTTGAAGCTTAAAAATTATCTCCCCCTCCCCCATCTTAATCACCACACCATTCATTGCCAACACACTTAAGAAGATCCATCAAGCACATAAAGGATTCCATGTCCACCTAGTAACGATCACGACGCCTGCAAAATAGGCGAATGTTCAAAACATTTTTCAAAAGGGTGCCTTTGAAAAGGATAAAAACGGGGAATTGAATGTAAAACCTGTGGCGATCATAATCCCTTGAATGTTCCCTTGACCTAGAACGAGATCTTCTGTGGCTACGAGCACGGTCCCTATCTCTGTCTCGCTCGTGGTCACGGTCATAATGCCTATCCCTGTCTCTACTACCCATACGGTTGGAATCCCTTCCACGTTCACGAACATCAGCTTTGTCGGGATCTCTGCTAGATTCTCTGCCCAGGTCCTTACTTCTTCGGTGTCTGGATCTAAATATAAAGGAATCAAGAAAACCATATCACACACACACACACACACACACATAAGTATATATGTAGAAGACAGCATACACAAACCTCTCTTCATAAGCTTTGCGCTTCTTATCTCTTTCTTCCTATAAACAACAATATAGATTCAGCCCCATAAATTCAGAATCTAGGAATCACCAGATAGTAGGTAATGTACGCATACCTGGAGCTCAGCTAACTTTTCACGAATTTGAATATAACCTAGATGGAGCTTTCCACCAAAATGATCTGCCAAACGACGATCACTGAAACAAAGGATAAGAAGTACGCAATGTCATAGAAAGCTTAAGTTAGCCCACTAACTACGTTTAAGAAAAGATAAGAATGCCGGAACAGTTCTAATCGCAATGGCATGATCGATGAGCATAAAACAAAAATAACGCACATTCATTTGCTGCAAAAGTTATCCTTGTAAAACTGGGCCCAAAAGTCTGCTGATGACAAGGAAGTATAATCGCCATGTCAAACAGTGAAGAACCTGAAACCCTTATAACTAGATGCTATCCTACACTAGGGTATATATTTTGGACCAGAAAAGAAGAAACATACTTGTCATAAACACTCAAGAATGCTCCGCAAATGTCACAGACTCGAAGCTTCTGATCAGTCTGCCATTAAAATAAGTATCATATAGTCAGCAATTTCAATCAGTATTAATACTACAGTTTGATGGATTACTATCAATACTCCTGAAATTTATGACAAATTAAGTTCAATGGGTTTTAGACTGTAACTTACCTTATTGAAGTTGACAAAATTGAACAACTTTTGGAATATAAACAAAGTAGTCAATTAACTCACAATGCGAACGTCAGCAGCCGTATACTTGGATGAATCTACAGGTACAGCAGGCTCCTGTCGACCAGGAAGCTGCATGGAACAGCAAATTAACACAGTTAGTAAATTCTAGTCTAGATACAATAGGGAAAATGAATGGGTGGAACTGGACAAAGAAACCAGAAGAAAGACACTTCTATTTTTCACTTTCAAAATTCAAATACAATATAGATAGATCTATGGTCTCCAATGAAGCATATGCAAACCTTCTTGAGTGCTTCAGCCTCTTCTAAAGCTTTCTGTGCTGCGTCCAACATTCCTTGTTCACCTGACAAAATGCACCACAAACACACCTTTTAAGAGCCACATGATCTAGTGATTGCAAAACTTGAAGGGACTTCGGTAATATGACTCGATCGATAACTGCAAAAGATTACCTAGTTCTTCGGCTTTCTTTAGCTTCTCGTTAATCAATTCTTGAATACGAGGATCTGTAACAGCTGCAGGCAAGGGTGCAGGTGCGACTGGCTGTGGAAGAGATGCACGGTCCTTGTTGAAAGCATCCAAGATAAGGATTGCCTACCATAACAACATACTTACAAATATTAAGCTTCAACCAAAAAATGGTCCTTGTTAGCACTACCACCTAGCGAAATGCATATATAATCTATGACCTGCATGTCTGCTCTCTTAATTCTAAGTTCTTCAATTTCTTCCAGAGCTCGGATCTTCATGTCTGTCTTGCCTTCAAGATCTATGGTACAACATAAGATTACACCGCATGTTATAAATCAGACTGACAACATAAACCAGAAATATATACAATGTGAGCTGACATGCATACTCACCAAATTGATCAGCTGCTTTTGAAATCTCTTTAATCTGTTTTGACAGCTCGTTTACCTCTGCAGTCTAAAAAGTAGCCGAATAATCAACTTTCAGCACTGACCAAAGAACCAAGTGGAAGTCACAGGAGTGCATACTACCTGGGATACTTCTGATACTGAGATTGCAATTGCAGCTTTAGCATCCTCTTCATCAAGCCTTCTCAAAGCCCTTTCAATTTTACGGTCACACTCAACAATAAGCCTTTCGATGTTATCCTCTAATTCCCGATCGTAATTATCAAGACCTTTTGCTTTTGCATCCTCATATCTAAAGTGAGTTAAGAAATAATAACATCGTAATAACAACTCGTTTTTGCCAACAAAAAAAAAAAGAAGAGGATACTCTTTTCGGAGCGGCAAAGAATGCACTTTTGGGCATGGTCCCTTGTCCATTTTCTGCAAAGACCCACAACATGGAATCAACCATCAGATGAAAAACACGGATTCATAGAACCCACAAACTCGATTCTCTTCAAACTTCATATACGCAGTACGTCAAGAAATCGGCGTAATTCCAGGTTCCGTGCATAAGTCAAACCGTGACTTTTACCCACGTCCGAAAACCAAAGATTGATTTCTATAGCCGACAGAGTAAACTAAATTACATACGGTGAGCTGAAAGAGGTCGTGTGGGCAGAGTCCCGCGAGGTAGAGGCGGCAAACGTCGCGATCGGAGTACTGGCGCTTCACCTCCAACGAGTCGCCGTTTCTGTTCGCTCCCATCAGCGCATCGAGCTGCTTTCTCACAGCATCCATTTTTCTTTTCACCTGATTCCCTCCTCCTTTCACACTACCCTAGGTCAGTTTTGGGATCACTTGAGCTCAAATTGCGTTTTTTCAACGTATAACAAATCGTCACCGCCAGAAACGATTCATAATCCCACGCTCCATTACAAATTCTTTAATAAAAGAGAGATAGGATAGCTGCTCTTTTATTCTTCACAAAATGTCGCTATTTCCGTTAACCCTTGAACTGCAGTGTTCATGAAAAACCTTATTCATCCTTAACTTGACTTGATGAGATAAAACCTTTGTAATAATCGTTCATCTTCGTAGAGATTTGTCGAGCTATATAGCTCTTAAACGAGTTAAAGAATTTATCTTTTTCGTAGAAAGAATTATACATGAGCGACAGAAACCACATATCCTTCAAGAAAATTTAGCAATTCAAATACAGCACGGCGAAGAGAGAAGAGCAAACATAACACGGTAGCGAATCAAGAATTCGATTTGCATGTCAACCGATGGGTAAAAGCTTATTTCGTCTCCAAAAGAACAAAAAAGACTAAAGGGGAAGATATAGCATCGTAAACTATTTGGCCTGAGGATGGGAAGCGATGAAGTCGACGGCAAGGTTGATTGAGTTGATTTTGTCAGCTTCGTTATCGGGAATTTCAAAGCCAAATTCTTCCTCGAGGGCCATTACGATTTCAACAGCGTCCAAACTATCTAGCCCGAGGTCATTCTGGAAATGGGCATTTGCTGTGACCTATAACACATAAACACATACAAATGTTCAACGAAGTCGTGATGATGTATCATGTATGAGCAGAATTGGATAAAATATATAGCAATTTCGAGGAATTCCTCTTTATGCCAAACCGAGAAACAATTCCAGCCGTGGATTTCCAAAATCCATCACCATCACATGAATGCAGGGAGCAGAAGCGGTTTATCAATTGAACGAAGACGAAAAACCAAACTCACCGTGAAAACAGGCGTTGGGCTAGCTATGCTACAATTAAAAATCTAGCAACATGAAATGAGATTACGTATAGTTCTGGAAGCTCACGCCATTCAACATATGGAAATCGCACTAGTCTTTCCCAATCAACACAGCCAAAAAATAGTATTCAGCAAACAACTAATTTTGCCCTAAATCGACCACCGACCATCCTACACGGTCATCATTTCGAGCACGTCGATGTAGCGCGACACAGAACCATACTCAATCGTTATATAAAGAAATGAAGAACTATAGAGAAAAAATATCATAAAAATTGGGGAAATGATATCACTACCTTAGCAGGATCGACTTTCTGGAAATTCTTAACGACGTTGAGTACACGATCGGTGACCTCGCCTTTATCGAGAAATGAGCCCCTTGCATCTTCCGAGAAGTGACGCCTGATTAGCTGCGACAATCCTCCGATTCTAGCGCTTCCCGCCGATGGCAGAATCGGAGTCACGTTCACTCTCAGGTACTTCAGCAGTGCATTTCTCGCCGCCATTGCGTGGTTCCTCGTGAGAGAGAGAGAGTCGGATAGAGAGATCTCTGAACCGCGGAATGAACGAATTTGGGTGAGGGTTTTCCAGATATTTTCCTTATTATTATTTTCGATGTCTATATATATTTTTGAACTCAGTATTTCACAGACTGAGAGAGGCCCAACAACGTCCGCCAAGGGCCCAATAAGGAACTGATAGGACAAAACCCACATAAATAAAGGCACAATATCGCTATTGGCACAGACGTTTCCTCCCTTTCCCTCTGGAGACTGCTTCAGCAGAACAAACCATATGATAAGACATAATTTTGAATTTTTGATTGTTCGAAGCCCTTTCCAATAAGTTCTTCTCTAACATTAGTTGAAAAGACTCTTATAATTCTGATCATTCGAAGTAAAAGGACATAACAAGCAAATTCTCACAGTATTATTACAACCACAAAAACCAACCAAGACACAAACACAGATACATTAAGAAAAGGTGTGGTTGTTATAATTAGGTTAGCTTGTGGATGGTTTTCATGTCAGCAGCTTCTAGAAGGGTCCCCTTCTCAACATGGTCCCACCACTTCATCAAGAAGTTATCGACCACTAATCTGAACCACGGCGATAGCTTAATCCCGCCCTCGCCGTCGTCGGCTTCCCTCAGAAGCTCCTTCAGCTGTTCTCTGTTCACGTACTTCACGTCAGCAACTTCGTCGGGATTTAGATTCATCTTCACATCCCTAACGATGAATAGGAGGTAGTCCACTACATGAAAAAAGAAAAAAATTTCAACCGTAGAAGATCAATCAATGCATGTAGACTGTAGAGTGAATGATTTTCTTGGTAAGGAAGAAGAGAAATGGATTTATCACATTCGTGCTCGCCCCATTTCCCATCAGAGGGGGCTTTGTAGAGCATTCGTCCCAATGGGGTGAACTGACCGACTGGGACGTCCTCAGCTGGGATACCGAGTTCGTCCAATAGCTTTCTTTGAGCAGCGTTTCTCACACCTTTTTCAAAGAGTAATAATTGTTATAGCTAAATTTAGTGGTGTACTAAAGGTGAAAGTATATTATGATTAGAGAACTTATGGATTGGTTGTGGATAAGTTGAATACCAAGAACGTTGTCCTCGATGAGCTCAGATTCTCGGTAAAGGGGATGGCTGCAACATGTGTTTGTCCACACGAGGGGAAAGGTCACCTTTGTTGCCGATCGTTGCTGCACATCGAACAGATGAGATACTTAATAAGTCGAACAAATAGTGTGAGATGATCACTTTTTCTTGGTTATTATCTTTATAAGGTAAAGCTTCTATGCCTGAACAGCGAAGAAGTTCTCCACACAGATAATAGTTGCAGATTGTGCATGTATGCGGCGCTTACTTACCTGAAGTAACAGCTCATATTTCGAGTTGAATAGGAAGACGCTGAATGCTCTGTGCAACAGATTCTCGGACTCGATTTTTTCCATGAGATGACCTGCATTTCGACTTGCAGTTATAAAGGAAGCAGAAATAACGGAAAAAACGAACATAAGCTGTGCAACAAAATAAAACACAAACGGATGTCAAACTACTGCATTCAGCTTTCTGTGTCTAAGAGGGGCAGTTATATCCATATTGGCCATATTGAACTAAGATCACAGATGTGAAACAACGGCAATACATTTCATAAATGAAGAAACTCGAAAGAAGATAAAATGAACTTACAGTTGTATTTGGTATCGTGGCCAACGACACGGTCGTTTTCGTCAACCAAAATACACCTGCATACAGCTCAAAAGTTTAGCAAGATTCATTATCCAAAGATGTCCGTTATATGTTTCGTTTCAACTATTTTCATGAATGTTCGCCGTTAGCAAGGGCATATTTACATCCAATAAAGAGAATCTAAGAACACTTTTCCAGTACAAAGTGCATCATCTACGAAAGCTTACAAGAAAAATATCGAGTTTCCTTCATATCGGATTTTCGGAGAGAACAAAAAAGAAACATATTTCTCGACAACCACGACACCCAAGTCCTCCTTTCTAGTCAATATAAATTATATCGATAGAGAAACCTTGGAGATGTTTGTAATGGTGATAAGAAATTCCTCATCACATGAGCAAAAGTTTTGACTTTCTTATGCCCACAGTTTCCAAAAACTAATTTTGATGTGACAATCAAGGACCACATCCCAGAAAGAAAACAAATCCCTTCTTTTCCCTAAAATAAACAGATAGTTCAAACTAAAAAAAAAACTAACATGAGTAATCAAATCAAGGTTCAAGTGATAATCACAATCCTAAAACAAGACATTGACCTCAAATCCCAATCAAACGAATAAGAATTGAGGCTAATAATAAACTCACTCGTCTTCAAACATAAGGCGTCTCTGAACAGCGTCCATGGCCGAATCAGCAACGACATCGCCACCCATTGTTAGCTGAGGAGACGCGATCGTCGAATAAGAAGGCGATACTTTCAGGGAAAACACCTCTCTTTTAGCCGGCGATGATGGTGAAGAACGATAATAGGTAGGCTTGAATGAAAGCTGGGCTTTGTAGATCACAGATCTAGTTGAACAAGAAGAAGATGCTGACAAATGTGCTGCAACGAACAAGCTCCGAAATACCGACATCTTTTATAGCAACACAGTAGATTTGCGCCCACGAGGTCTTAATTTACTAATATAATTATGAGGAAAAGATTATCGGAGTAGTTTCATAATAACCGCGAAACAATGAACCTAAATGAATATTAGGAAAAAGGAAGTGCTTACGTTGTAATTTCGGCCATTGTTATTTTTCTAGTTTCACGTGCTGCATGCGCTTGGTGATTGACCGCTTAATATTAGTATTTTTCTATATGAATATATCGAAAAATCTGTAAATGTCGAATCATGATGCTCTCATAATTAAAATTAATGATGTTGATTGAATATATATTTATTCAATATATCTTATGAGAGAACAAAGATGCTCGAGGGACACGAGGTATATGATGAATCTTGTCTCATTATGTAACCCCCCATAAAAATACCATTTATTATTATTATTTTTTACTTACGAATCATCACAAACTTTTCCAAATAGTAAAAAAACAAACAAACAAATGAACCAAATAAACAATGTCGAGTCATGTCCTTTAATTTGATTATTTTTGTTGATCACATAATTAGCTAACGTTCTCTCAAAAATACCTGAGTCAAAGTATGTCACAAAATTAGCTAATGTTCCCTCACACAAAATGGCGGCTGCTACTGAAACGTCGGAGAAGCTAATCTTCGTCTACGGCACTCTCAAGCGCGGCTTCTACAACCACACTCTGCTCCAATCGCTGACCCAGGCCGGCGAAGCTTCTTACGTCGGCGCCGGCACCACCGTGGAACCGTACCCCTTGGTGTGCGGACCCCACAACATTCCCTACCTGATCTGCCTGCCCGGGTCGGGTCAACCCATCAAAGGGGAGCTGTATTCGGTTTCGGCCGGTCGCGGGTTGGCCAGGCTCGACGAGCTCGAGGGAGTTGCGGCGGGGCACTACGAGAGATTGCCTTTGGACGTCGATCTGATTTTGGAGGAGGGGAAGAAAAGGGTGGTTTCTGCCGATGCCTACTTTGCTCACCGGGGATTTGGGGAGGCTCTGTGGCGGAGGTGCGGCGGCGGAGGTGATTCTTGTGGTGGGGGGACGACGAGTGAGTACACGGTGGAGATTGGGAATGGGTATGTGCCTAGGCAAGATAGGCCGGAGAATTCGAACACCGTTGCCGATATCCACAATTTCATCGATGAAAAGGGATCTCATTGTTAGTGGTACGTCGTAGAGGTTCTTTTGTTCTAGCGTTATTAGTCATAAAGAGGTTTTTTGATGCAGAAATTCTGGCCTATCATCTGATCATGGCATTGTTGATCATTGTATGGATTGGCGAATATAATATTGGAGAATCTTGAAATTATGCCTCTTTGCCCAAATATCGATAAATACCCTTTTCTCTTCTGCGAATTATGTGTGGATTTGCAGCAAATGCCCAATCTTTGCAGGCTCCAATGCAATCACCGGCACCCCATCGATCATGAAGCTCAAATGAATGTTTAACGCTGTTCAAATTTCGAGTATAGTAACACATTCATGGAGAAAACATTACGAATGGAACACATGAGTAATGTGATTTCATGGAGAAAACGTTACAACAAGTCTCTAACAGAAGGAAGACTACCATTCTACACAATTACACGCAGCAAAAGAAACAAATTTCAAGGCCATGGAAACATACAACTTCCTCAGGGAAACGTGAATCCAGCCCCTGTAGTATTGACTTCAGCGTTATTCGCAGGATTAACAGCGACCCACAACAGAGACAGAGTAATGGCGATCAGCCCAGACCAGACGAACACTATAGTAGGCGTCTTCCCTCTTCGCCCCATCAACCCTTTCGCAAAAGGGTAAAGATGCGCAAGTACCCAAAAGCTGAAGAAAGCCCCGCCTATGAACTTGCTCCACTGAGGCATAGTTTGGTATATAGTCCTCGAAAAAGCCACCACCATTGCTATGATGTTCACCATCCCAATCACAATGGGAGGAATCATCAAAGAAGACCACTTCACAAGGTAAAGATCTGCGTAGATGTCATCTACGTCGTCGCCCGCCGATTTCGACGTTAATGTGAAGGAGATTTCAATCCCTGCGATGACTTTCAGCAGCCCCTGTACGACCGCCGCCAAGTGGGCGCTGGTCCCTGAGATGAGCCAAAACTGTTCGTTTCTCCACCACTCTTCTAATCCCACGCCCGACCACTTCACTTCCAAGATGGCGAGCGAAATCAAGCAAACTGAGATGGTTAGGAGGAGCACGAGGAAAGTTACGTCTAGTGTTTGTACTATGAAGTTGCCCGAGAAGAGCGAAAGTGCTGGGAGGAAGCAGTAGGCCACTAAAAACAGTGAGGTGAAGGGGTAGATTCCCACGTTGAGGTAGGCCAATCTTTGGAGGACTTTGAGCTTTCTTGTCGCTAGCAATGCGTTGTTCCTTGAGAAGAAGATTTCGACAGAGCCAGTGGCCCATCTGAGCACTTGGTGGAGACGATCGGTCAAATTGATTGGAGCCGACCCACGAAAGGCGTCGCGGCTCGTGACGCAGTAGACCGATCGCCAGCCACGGTTATGCATTCTGTAGCCCGTGACCACATCCTCGGTCACCGAGCCGTAGATCCATCCCACTCGGTCACCCCACTCTGTTTTGTCCTCGTACCTGGTTTTTTTTTTGTATTTCAGAAGGTAAGAAAAAGGACTAAACGGTTCGAACCCTTTACTTTACTTTAGATTGTATTTCTTCTTCTGTTGATATTCTAACACATTATGCTTGTGTTGAAGGTGTGATGCTTGAAAAAAAACCAGGAATTTTTACCAGCAAGAGATGACTGAGACAGCTTCGGCTACTGTGGTGGCGTCGAGTGGTTCGCGCGGAGCTCTAAGAACGCCAGGTGGACGGCCATACTTAACCGCTGGATGATCAGCGATTGGACGCCCTTGAAATTCAGCGACAGGTATTGATTCTGCTAATAACGTCGAATTTCCAAAACGTTTTGGTAGCAAGTTCACGTCAAGGTCAGGATCGAAATCAGTCGCC
Organism: Craterostigma plantagineum; assembly: GCA_027422505.1. Taxonomy (NCBI): domain Eukaryota; kingdom Viridiplantae; phylum Streptophyta; class Magnoliopsida; order Lamiales; family Linderniaceae; genus Craterostigma; species Craterostigma plantagineum. The sequence goes on from JAPQWV010000028.1 coordinate 13,039,267, forward strand.
TTGAGCGCCTGAGTCTCGGGGCCTTTTTCCAGCGTTTTATCGGCGTTCGGCGGCTCAAATCCATAGAGAGCAAATCTTCGAAACATACAGCCCGTCCCGACATAAACTGGGCCCTGTAATAATAACGACCGAAGTTGAGGAGGAACATTGTCTGAAACTATAAGCTTTGCTCTCTATTGTGTAATGGGATTGCTTAACTAAATCTTTGCTTTTAGGTCACCTGTAGGCCATCGAGGGCTCTCATATTGCCATCGAAGAACACGGTGTTGTGATTAGCATACCGATCAGAAGGATCAATGCCTTCGAATCTCTGAGGGAACTGAATGTAGCATATGTCTTCGCCGCCTCTATCCATCATAAAGCACATCCCTTCTCTTACTGCCTTGCAGTTGTAGATGTAATGATCGCAGTCCAAGTTGAGTATGAACGGTCCATTGGACAACACAGCCGAAGCTCTAACTAAAGCATTCATCGCCCCAGCTTTCTTATTGTGATCATAGCCTGGCCTTTTCTCCCTAGACATGTACACAAACATAGGCAGGCGTATGTCTACATCAGTAAAATCCAAGAGTTTGTCCTCCGAGCTTCCCATTAGCGCATCACTACTTGGTGGCTTCAACATTACCTGAGTAGATGAATCAATGCGAAGAATCAAGTAAGTTTATTACCAAGACTTGTTAAGATATGGTTTTAATGTAGTACCTGTAATATCCCAGCATGGTCTCCCTTGGCATGTTCGCGGGCGGAGACAGTCCAAGTTCCAGGCCAGTGAGTGCCATCGGCCATCCAAGTTGACTTTTGGACCTTAATCGGTTCCAAAGCATCGGCCCCACTTTCTCTCTTGTGCTTCAGCATCTTCATCTCTTCCCTGGCGTTGAAAGCATCAGACCTTCTCCTAATAGAGTCAGGTAAACCGTTTATCCTCACTTTAAACTCGTCGTACTCCCTCTTAACTCTCCTCCTATCTTTCACGAAGTCTGCCCTCTTCTTATTCTTGGTTGGATCTCCCTTCATGCTGAAGTAAGACTCGGGATTTCTGGGCTCTATGTCGTGTTTTCTGCAGAAGGGTACCCATAAATCGGCAAAACTCGCCGCTTCAGCCATTGCTTCGAACGTTAGAAGAGCCCCTCCGTCGTCAGAGACATAGCAGGCCAGTTTATCGACTGGGTAATCGACGGCTAGGATCGATAGGATCGTGTTTGCTGTTACTAACGGCGGTTCTTTCTCTGGGTCGGCCGTGGATACGAATAGATCCACGCCCGGGAGATCGGATCGACCCGTTGGGTTCGAAGGCGATGGCATTTCGAACTTATCTCTGAGCACTTCCAAATCTGTGACTCTGTTTATTGGGTGGATTTTGGGCAGCTGATCAAGAATCCAAGAGAAGGCAAACCATATTTCGCAGACTATCGACATGAACCATAGCCATATCGCATCAGTGTTGGGATGCCTCACTCTCCACGTCAAGAAAAATCCCAGAACGACCAGTCGAACGAAGATCAAGAGCCTGTCGAAGATCAATCAACCAAGAATTCTAACTGTAAGTTAAAGATTACTTCTTCTGCTCATTAATTTACGAGTATGTTGAGCAAATTACGACCTGTATGGACTGATTATCTCGGTTGGGACAGGTATAATACGGCTGAGAGGCTTCCACGGTTTATCTGAAGTATCTATCATACCTCCCCTCATACCACCATCTCCATCGTCACCATAGCCATCTTCTTGGGGCCAATAAGCATTGCCATAACCATAAGTTCCCTGCGTTTCGAAAAGCCATTTATTGTGATCAAACTCTCCATTCTGATTCCTCTTCATCATAGACATGTTCCTACGATCCCTCTTGTGATCGTCTGGCCCAGGCAAAGAAAGAGCTGCGTTCGAGTAATTAGGTACGTCATCATCATAGTCTCCAACTTTGTACGATTCCTTACATCCCGGGCAAATCCCAGTCTCCTTCTGCGCATCCATGTAACAATCTCTGCATATCTTGAACCTAATACACCACAAATTTCACAGGTAAGAGACGAAAGAAAAAACAACGAAGCGAAAGATGATGTCAGCAAAAGTTACCTGCATTCGCAAGGTATGACGTCGTTCCCTCTCTCGTCCTTCATAACTTTCCCATCGCAGGCAGGCATAGCGCAAGACGAACCCTTCGAGCCCGCCATTTGAGGATGGCTAACCTCTGAGTCGATCACCTTATCCATTAAGTGGGCCCGAGTCACGCTGTTGAACCCGCCCGTAAAAAGGGAGTTCGAAACGTATTGTTCCTCAGCTTTCGTGGCAACTGAGGTGTCCATGGGCTGATTGTCGGGCGTTGGAGGTATGTGTACGGTGTAATTCGTGTAGTCGTTCGAAAATTCGCCGGACATGTCAAGGTCGTCCCTCGATAGGCTGACGTATCGCCCGCTCGACGTTCTTCGAGCGAATTTTATCTTTTGCCCGCTCGAATTTTGGCTGCCTTCCTTGGATCCCGAGGGTGATGACGTGGCGGCTGGGCTGCGCATGGCCTTCTTCGATGGCTGGCTCGACAAGCTAGCCATTGGTTGATCGAATTAGGGTCGACGGTTTTTTTTTCTATGCTGGGAAGAAGGGTGAAATTGCATGCATGGCTTGGGCTGTAATTCTGTTTTTTTTTTACGTGAAAAATGATGAAGGGAAAAAGATGTATCCTCTTTCGAATGTTTTGCGTGGGTAGGTAAGGATTGGCGTTATTAGTTGTCTTGTTGACCGTTGGGCGATTTTGTAGGAAGTGATTACTGGTTAGTTATTACATGTGTGCTTTGTATATGTCTATATTCTCTACACTGCGTACGACAAACAAGGTTAAACTAAATCCATCCTTTAATTGTTATGTTTCGAACTTTTTTGCATGCCTATGTATATAGATAGATTTTTCCCATAATTTTCTTATTTTTATAAAATATTTTCTCATCAAGATTTTATTTCATACGCTATTGCCAGAAAGGATCAAAATGGTCCAAGAAATAGGCTTGACCGATGTGGCATGGGACCAAATTTTAATGTTTGGAATTATTTAGTAAAGATTAAGATTCCACTGGTAATTACTTCCATTATCCTTTTCAATTTTGCATAATATAAGACATCAAGTGTGGAAAAGGGAGTTGAGAAGTATGAAACAAATCAACATCTTGGACAGTTGAACGCCATTAAAAACCCCACCTTCCTTCTCTTCCTATCCATCTCCAAAACGAGCCTCTATTTATGAGAGGTACGCATAAGCATTATAGATTCTCTCTCTCTCTCTCAACCTAAACTAATCAATTGTCTTAACACTCCAACAACACTCACTCACTGACTCACTCTTCAAAAGAAAAATCCCTTTTTTTCCTCCTTCAAAGAGTGAGTGTTGGCATTTGAAGGAGAGAAAAAAAGGTTAAAGTGGATACTACGAATAAGCAAGAGATGCGTGCATTTCTTGTTGGGATTCTCTGGGCTTCTTTTCTCGCGCTGCTCACCTTTACTTCTCTCCATGGAGTTCGATTCTCCCATGTAAGAAGTCTTCTACTCCCAACTCTTCATCTCTTACTCTCTGCATATGCAAGAACTCACAAAGGGTTCGATTTTCTGCTGCATTTTTAGTTTACTATTTACGGAAAGATTGAATCTTGTTGGGCAAGTGCATCTGTAAAGATTGAATACTTATTTTCAGGCAGCAAACGAGGAACAACAACAACTGTGGGTCCCAGAAAGTGATCAAGGAAGAACTGAGATGGTAATGTTCAACAATGAAACGATTAGGAGAAAGCTCAACAGCTTTCAGATTTGCTCGCTTTGCAGATGCTGTGTAAGTGGGAGCAGTAGAAGCTATTGCCTTTCAACTCCATGTTGCTATGCTATCAATTGCAATATCCCAAATAGGCCCTTTGGCTTCTGTTCTTTCACTCCCAAGACCTGTAATTGCTTCAACTGCCATATTTAATCCTTAATTATTTTATATATAGATATATACTTTGCATATGTATGTTTTAGTATATATAGATTCATTTCAGGTTAGCAGGAAAGAGTTTTAGCTTCACAAACAATGAATTCTTGTGTGTCTCTCTCTTTGTCTTAAGTTTTTCAGTTTGTCCAAGATGTAATATTTATGCACAAGTTTTATGACATTTGAGTTGAAGGTGTAATAATAACAACAAAACTATTATAACCAATGGTAAAAATGCAAGTGGGGTAAGGGAAAGTAGTGAGCTGAGTCCACATTTTTGCTAAGTTTAGACATGTCTGAGCTGTGATTGTGGCCCCTTGCTTTGACCTAACACTATTGAATGTATATTAATTGCTTTGTTTTTTTATAAAAAAAAAAGATGGGAGATAATGATTTGCATTGAGATTAATGTGAAAAAAAACAGATGTACGTATGTGTCTACACATAATTGTCAACTACTACAAATCAAATGGTTGTAGTGTAGTATTAATGTGTGACCATCCATGTACACATTATAAAAGGGTGGTGGTTGGCGGTTGAGCATATTTAATTATCTAATTTTCTATATGTGCCAATTTGTTTTACTACAGATAAAAATTAAATTGAAAAAAAACTCTTAGACATTGATTGCAAATTTTAGATTTAATTTGTTCATTACGAAAATAGAAAGATTAACCACAAATAATCTATACTATATAATCAGCACCATTTAAAACTGTCAATTTAATTTGGTGTATCAATTACACAATAATTTAAGCCAATTTTTAACTGCTAATTTTATCGTAAAAAGCCACAAAGTTAGGGAGGGACCACGTTCTTGACTGACCAAAACCATCACATGAAAACTAAAACTGCTGCAACTTCGATTTATTTAAAATGAAGTAAAGAATAAAGAATACCAATTTTTTTGCACATACATTGGATGTGCTTTAATATACTAGTAATAATATCCACCAGCTCTATAACGGACCGTACAGCTGAATCAAATTCCGTACGGCAAAACAGAATGTACAAGTATTTAAACGGAAGGTACAACATTACTCAGTGCCTCCATTGCTCTCCAGGAAAGCGGGAAAAAAAAAGAAAAAATAAATTCAAGAGTTCGTCGCCCCCTCGCGTTGAAGGAGAATCTGATCGGCACTTGTGTAGTTAGGGAAGCGTTTTCAAAATCTTTCTTTTTTTTTCTCACCCTTAAGGTTCAACATGGCTCTGCTTGCAATGGTCAGTGCGCATTTTCTTCAGCTCCAATCTATAAATTTTGAAGGACGAATGTAATTTGATCCATTAATCACCTCTGTTGTTTGGAGTCAGAGCTAAGCTTAGCTTGAAGAAGCTTTCACTCAATGCATGTTCATCGATTTTGACATGATCGTATTAGCAGGTTCAAGAATTGGCGTCTTTAGTTGAAGGCAATCCACAGTTCAAGAATCTAATTCACTCGACAGAAGAGGCTTTCGTTGAATTCCTTCAGAACGATTCAAGGTTAGGTTAATCATTTACGGAACTGAAAATTTCGATTTCGTCTGAAAAAGATTTCAGCTGAATGAAACGTTTGATACGCAGTTTGGGTAGGCCGCTCGAACTTCAGCCGACGAACGCTGATGAACTTTTGCTTGTGAATCGAATGGCTGACATCTTTGGGTAACTTTCTTTTTCATCATCTCTTTTCCCTCACGAGGTTGTATTGTACGTCTAAATTTTGTCCTACTCTTACCATTCAAGGTTATCGCGCAAATCAGTTGACGAAGGAGAAGCCCAACGCCTAATCTTGGAGCGTTCTTCAGAAACATCAATGTAAGTAAGGTTTCAGTGACTCGGTTTTTCGATTGGCCCATTCGACTGAGCTTATTGACTAAACTGCAGACCCGCTGTTCTCGTGAGCGAACTAATATCGCAATCATCTTACGCTGCTTTCCAAGAAAGAACATTCTCATACTTTACGCCGCCGAAACAGTCGTGTAAGAGACCACAGCTCAGCCCCGCTGCTCGCAAGATGCTAAACCGTGCAATGGGAATCGTTTCCCCGACCCAAAAACAGAGCAAATCGAAGGAGAAAAATCTGAGGAAAGAACAAGAAGGAGCTGCAAGGAGGTTGTTCGCGAATGCCTTGGGATTATGCAGAGGATCAGCGACGAGGCAATCAAAGCAGACTATTGCTGATGCTACTGATCCCAAGAGCTCAGATTCAAGAGTCTTACAGAAGTACGCTGTAGTAAGGCGCGGTGTTCTTGGGAAGCCTTTTGTTCGAGTGTAGATAGATCATTACTATGCATAGCTAGAAATTACTTTCCCAGCCAGAATGGTATCGATGAATCTAATTCTTTGCCTGAGATTGGGCTTCACCTCACTTGTGTTTGTACTGAATAAGACTGTTACAACTGATAATCATTACAGCGTAGCTCAAGAAAAGTTCGATCTTGGTTTTCGTTTGCGATTTCGTGGAGTTTATAGTTTCCTCTTATATGTAGAGAAAAAGGGTAGATCAAAACCAATGCAATGAAGTAGCACTTTGTATATCTACAAACAATTACAAGAATCTGCTGATCTTATTCTCTTGTCCCAATCGAAACGGTAATAAAACTACACAAGCAGACCAACTGAAATGAAATTTTTACCTTTTTTCTTTTAATTTCAAGGCCATTTAGTAAACTCGAAGACTTTGAAGACGATGTCGATCCCAGTTGGGATCTGCCATATGAAGAGTACTACGTTCAGAGCATTCAAAGTGATGTGAAGATTTCTTGCGTTTTCGTTTCCCTTCTGCATTGCGGGCACTAACGCTGCAGCTGCTGCCCATAGAGCAGTAATGGCTGTGCAAGAAAATGGATTCAAATTCAATGAGAAATCAAAGTCATTACCATCAACGCAAGTAAAATTTCTTGATCATTTACCTGCTCCTGCGAATAAATGAGGCCCAGGGAATAACTTCCCTGTCCTAAACCACGTATTGACTCCTCCGAAGATTGCTTCGAAAACCCCAAAACCAAGCAATATGGAACCAGCATTGAAGTGCTTGTCTCTGTATGATCCTTTTATCAGTCCCTTTCTTTCCTGAACCAAAAGCACAATACACAAGTGAGGGCTTTCAATCACGTATCTACTGCAAGACAAGATTTTGGGCAGTCTCCTCAGTGAATAGAAAACGTTTTATTACTACCTCGGTGAGCTGTTGAATCTTGGCTTCAACAGGCGATGGAGGTTTCGACTGATCGTCGGGCGCTGGCTTACCATCAGGCGTGACGGCGATGGGCTTGACTTGCTTCTTCAGCTCACTAATTTCGTCTTGGATAGTCCTAACCCTTCGCCATTGCCAGCCAAGATAACCAGCGTATAAAGTGTAGACGAAAAGCCCGCCCATTACGATAGGATGTATTAGGGCAAAAGATCTTCCTTCAAGAATCCCAAACTCCCCACCAACGGCTAATGCATCCTGCGAAAAAAGACCTTGAACTGTAATAAAGGTGCAACAAATGGCAACGCAGAAAGAAAAAGGGAGATCAATCTAAGTTACTTGCCTGTGGGTCGAGAAACAGAGGCAATGTGAGAGCTGTGAGGGGGACAGAAGCTGACTTTAGGCTGAGGAAAGCATCGTTGATGAGCTTTTTAGGGTTGTAAGATGAATCTTTTGAACGGGTTTGCGTGGGTGGAGCAGCTTGTTTAGGGAGACCGACATTCTTGGGGTGCTTTATCATTCGAAGAGTGGTGAGTGTGGTCGCCATACTTTCTGTGTAAGAAAGTGGTTTTCTTCTTCTTCTTCTTCTAAATCTGTCCTCGTAAGAACTGACTGAGAGCGCAAATGAAAGGAGGGAATTAGTGGTCAGAAAAAAGTGTGGTGGAGAACGATAAGGAAATCATCGTCAAGTCGTGTTCTTACAATCTCCATACAATATCCAAAAAAGAGCATTTTTTTTCGTAGTTATCTTTCTTCTGTTTATTCCCTCTCTTTGCTAATTGAGTAGATTAACATTAATGCTTAATCTTCGGTCGGTCCCTTAATAATATTTGGAATGAAAAAACAATATACAAACCTCAAATACAGACACACAAATCCAAGACATGGGGTGCAGAATTTCACAGGACATGAAAACAATAGAGATTTAGACTGTTAAAAACAGTCGATTTTCGTTCATGATCGATCCAAGAAATCACAGATATCAGTCCAAGAATCAGCAAGAGTTTCTCTGCAACTCCCCTTCAATGGCTTTATCAAGCCAGCTCTCAGCATCTTGCATCATACCAGGGCTCAATCTTATCATAAGCACACAAAACTCAGTCTCATTAAGACCACCATCTCTATCCATGTCGCCTTCTTTCACCATAGCTTCCATGTCATCTAGGCTCATCCCATGAAGTCCCAAAAGCTCGCAGTTCTTGTGCAAACTCTCAGGCGTGATCAACCCTTTACTTGGATCGGCTAGCAGCTGAAACCCGCCGCATAGTTCTGTAATGAAGGTGTCTACGTCGAGCTTATCAGCCATGACTGGTAATAAGTCTTCGTACACCCTATCATCGTCTGCTTTCGCCTCCATGATTTCCAAGAATCAGAGGCGAGTCTTGATTAGAATAATGGAAGGGGAAAAGCCCTTTATAGAGATGGAAAAGAAGGGCCGTGCTTTGCTAGAAATCGTTTGCTGGCTTCTCATCGATTCTTGGCCTGGCGTGTTGTGAATTGATTGATGGGATTTCTTTTCACATTGGTAATTTCGTAGGAAAGTTCCTACATAGGACTCGTGACTGATGATGTGCAATTTTATAGCTTTGTCCTGAGTTCACAGTATGCTTCTTCCATGAAGCTTCCTAAGAAGATAGTAATAGCTTATTCCCTTTGAAAGTGTTTGTAGCCCCGACATATTGTGGATTATATATTGAATGATAAAACACGTTAAAAAGTAATGAAGAAAAAACACACATATATATAATATGCCTCTATATATATATTTTTTAAAATGAGGTGATGCAATATTACCGTCTTCATTCTTCAGACAAAACAAAGAACAAGACCAACCATAACCGTTTTCCCACAGCAGGGAAAACTTAGACGAAAGACAACAGAAAACCAAACCGACCGTCAATAGAACAGTTACACGGAACAAACAGGGACGAAAAAGGATTATATGTGCATGAGTTTGGGACGCAATTTTTTATTTTATTACATACGGAAGCAGAATGCAGGCCTACGTACTTCAGCAATCAAACGATCTCCTCAAGACGACGATCCATGATGTTAGAGAGAGTATCAAGAAACTCAACCTCGCTAGAACCAGGCAGAACAGAGTCCCAAGATTCTCGAACGATCTCTTCTATGACAGATTCTTTCTTTACAGTTTCCCTGCACATGATGCTGCCAATGGTGTATGGCGTGAGGCCTTTTTCCACGCCTTTCTGAAGGAGCATCGTGGATATGCGTAAAATGCGAGCACATTCGAGGGGTAAGTCCCAGCCGTAGAACTTCAGCAAGGCAATGTCCTGCTCAGCATCCATCGACTTTATGTATTCGATCGTTTCGTCGCTGAAAGGTTGGCGAGCTTGAGGCCAGTAGAGCCAGTCAAATGTACAGTCTTCGAACTATAAGGAAAGAGATAAAAAGGTATGAGGAACGTGCATTAAAGAAAAGACTATATCAATCAACAATGAACAAACATCAAGAAAAACTCACACTATATGGCAAGCAATAGCCATGATCGATAGGGATGAGCATGGTCTGCCCATCTTCACCTTTGCTCACAAGTATATTCCCAGCATGCCTATCAGCATTAACCATCCTTATATCCAAGACTGCAATTTTATGCACTTCCTCAACAGGAAAAGCACCGGGGCCCATATCCTCGCAGCTTCCATTGTTCTCCACAAACATTTGCAAAGATCCCATCTTTATTGGGACATCCTCAGAACGATTGAAACCTCATGAATGCAACTTACGAAAACTGTTGGTGGCACCCCTGCAAAGCCCTTAACTTCACCAGAAAACGAGCGGTGGCCACTCTTTGGATGATCCAACAAATAGACAGCACATTCTCGTATTGCACCTTCCCCAACTCTTGTCCCTTTCTTCAGCCCTTCACCGTCTTCAGATAATGGGAGTCCTCGAGGGTTGTTGATGGCCAATGGCTCCTCATCAACTGGCTTAAATATGGATAAGTATTTAGCTCCATTTGCGTCTAACATAAAATATGCTCCTCCAGTTCCCTCTGAAGATCTAATAGGATAGTTCCCACATTTCAATCCTTCTAGAGTGAACTTAATCAAATTACTGATTTCAGGAGCTAATTGAACTTTACTGTTAACAATCACAGGCTTCAAAATTTCCGCATCAGTAAAATGTTTCGTAGGAACATACAGATCACTTACTACATAACTGTCGCTTTTTTGACTGAGTGGAGCAGCAGTAATAGACAGCTCAAAGTTTTTCCCTACGGGTGAAGCCCTAATTTTTGCTGATCTCCGAACAAACAAATGAATCACTGCCTCGGCGTTGTTCTTTACGAGGTCATTTATTATCCTCTGATCTTCAACCAACTCACCGTTGACCAAGACTTCTTGATCCTCAACGAGATCCAAGTTTCTCTTCTTTGCTACTTGACGCTTAACATAACCAACATCCCTACTTCTATCCACATTAAAGATATACTCTTTCCCGCAACAAGTCTTCACGTTAATCACCTGAAGATCAGCGAGGCGTAGGACTAAATGCAAAACATTCCCATTATTCACACCATAGTCCTCCACCAGGGAATTGCTCCGAGCTAGTTCTCTACCACCACAGACCAACTTTTGATTCCGAGCAAATATCCCTTTGCAGGTTTGAATCCTCAGTTTCACGGATTCAATCGTGTCTGATTTGAGAACTTGCATCGGACTCGTTGAACCAGACATAGCCAGATATACTAGGATAGAATCCTGGCCGCCCATCAGCGATTGAGAAGGCGAAAAGATCAATCCTTCGTCGCGAACTGGAATTATCGAAACTAAACCAGAAGCCGACATTTTTCCTTATCGCCCCAAATATTTTCCCTCGGCTTAAGACGAAACCCAAATAACCTAAATCAAACACCTGCACAGCAGCAGTTCACCAAATCAGCCTCTACCTCAGATCCACCATAAGGACATAATCTCACCACACAATGATATCAAATCCCAAAACGCTCCCCCCAGAAAATGAAACGTCAGTTTGGCTTTCTCGATCAAAAAAACAACGAAATGAACCCCAATACGTTCAACCTCGATTTGATTACCTCTGTGAAGAAAAAAAAGGGTAAAAAATCACGCCAAAACGCAAAATGCAGGTCGCCTAAGCAAAAAAATATCAAGAAATCAAAATAGATCTCTTACCGTAACGCGCAAGAAGGATCTACTCCTCGCCCATAATTGATAATCGAGGAAGGATTGAAAACGGGGGTAAGAGTGGATCGGGAGTGAAAAAAATCAAGGGCTTCGCAGGGTTGCAGCAAAACGGAGGAATGCAGAGACAATTTCGCTATTGGCTATTCTTATGTAGAGAGAGAAAACGTGGGAGGAATGGATTGGTTGGAGAAGAAGAAAGCTCACGCGGTTTATGCTCGAATTTGACCGTTGAATTTCAACTTTAATGCAAAAGCGCTATTCCCAATTTAAAAGTCGCTTATTATTTCATTACAACGGACCAACGGTACCCGACAGTTCTATCACACTTTGTCAGCTCAGTTTGTCTTCAATAAAAATATATTGAATGCATTCCATCATTTCCATGTAATTAGACATTTAGCCAGGCCGGCTCATTATAATATGGGTCTAAAGCAAAATTTCCATGGGGCCTTTTTTATTAAAAATAATATTATACATTAACAAAAATTTTTAGGTGTCAATATCACTCAATCCCCCTCCTTTATCTGGGCTTGGGACATACAACTATAAAATTTGAAATTTATAGAAGGCAGAGTTAAAAATTTTGAATAACTTTTTTAGTGAAAAACTTTAAAATAAACACATAAGCAATTATAAGAATTTATTCTTCTAGCTTTTCTTGACGCAAATTCTTCTATAAATTCTCATAGTCTATCTTTTCAGCCAACTCATTTTCTATTGATAGACGTTTGCCCAATATTTTCTTGGTTGTTAGTCTTATTTTTATTAACAGTAACATATTTTAGTAATTATCCTTTTGCGATTCAATTAAAGCTTCTAGTTTCTGTTTTTTTAATCTCTTCGAGTGACTAGATTCATATTTTCTTGTTGACATCACTTACTAACAACGAAATAATGCAACAAGTTTGATAAAAGTTTCACAAATGCAATAAACATAGCTTTACCAATAATAATAAATAAATATAAAAAAAAAATACAAAGATAAACCTGAATTATTTTGTAGAGCTTGAGTTGTTGTTTGACTTCGAGATTCAATCAAGCTTTTAGATAAATAATGAGACCGTTGGATATTTAACAATGAGGGTGAGTTATTTATTAACAGGCACAAAAAGGTAAATAAATACATGTACGACACGTGAGATAAAGCGTGAGAAAATGAAAAGATAGCCGAAAGATGAAAGTCAGGAAGTTGAAAAGACAAAAAATAGACAAAATGCAAGTTTAATTAAAGGAAAATAATAGTTATATTTTGTAGTATTGGGCTTGCTCAAAACATTGGGCTTAATTAATTTCTTTTGCACATTATAACACACTATGGAGCCTCAAATATGTGGGGCCTAAAGCCCATGCTTTAGTAGCTTTACCCATAGCCGGCCTTGATTTAGTAGAATAAAAAGTTAGAACCAAGCATATCGTATCACTAGAACAATCAACGCTATGGTGGCTCTTCCTCTTCAATTTTTCAATAACTAAAAATTTTTATCTTTAATAATGCATTTTGCCCCCAAGATATATTTTATTTTGTAGCAATGGTTTCCTTGAAGTTTTTACCATCAATTAAATTGACAGAAGTATATATATCTCCACAAAAGGTCAATTCCATCTTTGAAATCGAAATTCCTCGCTTCACACTCACACACACCTTGAAAATATACCGTCTCAGACAAAAAGGAAAAAGAAAACAAAAAACAAGAATAATTGAGAGAAAAAAGAAACGCAATAATCAATCAAACCCTTTTATTCCCCCCTTCTCCTCTAATTTGGCGATCGTGGACTCCCGTCTATGTTTTTTCAATCTGTTTTCTTCAAGCGTTAGGAGATAATCGAATAATCTTTATCCAAGTTGTACCTGATTTTTGCAGGCATTGCCAAAAATTGCGTTTAGGGTTTTGCTTACGGATTGGTTTTGTTCGCTGTTTATCATCGAGGTTACATATTGAAGTCATTTCGCTGGCGTGTCGGAAGTTGGTCGAGATACTTCTGATTGTATTTATACGTTTAAGCGGACGAAAGAATGTCAGGGCCTTTACTTTTTGTTTAGGATTTCTTCGGTTAAGTTTATGCTTTCGTGCCCGCATGGGATGGTTCTGAAGAAAGATTGAGTTTCCATTGGCACAAAGTTTTTCCAGGGACTTCTTAAATTTTGGCGGGGGTGTGGAAACCAATAGTTCTGTATGGGAGAAAATGGAACATGTGCCGAATTCTCGGGGCTTTTGCCAGGGGCGGGCCTATAATGAGGTCCCTTGAGAGTGATCGGTGGTTGAAAGCTGAAGCGAGGACATCCGAACTGATTGGGTGTATTCAGCCTAATCCGTTGTCTGAAGAGCGTAGAAATGCTGTGGCAAATCATGTGCAGCGGCTGATAATGATTGTTTTCCCTGCAAGGTAGGTTCATATGGTGATTAAGAGCTTCGCTGAAGAAAGGTTACACTTCAGTGATGTCTACGTAGTCTGCGTAGAGTAGCTGTAGCAGAACAATTTGATAAAGATCCGAGATTTACTTTGAATTTTGTGATATCTGCCTGTGATTTTAACCGTATGACCTGGCTAATGACTACATCCATGAAGCATATTGCCCTGTTTTCTCTATACTTTCTGTCTGCTGAAACGGAAAGATTGTAGCTTGGTCCTCCTGGTTGATCATGTGAAGCATTTTATATGGGGTGATATATAGGTTTGATTTCTTCTTTTGACATATTTTCTGCATATTTGACCCTATGCTTATCATCCCAGGTCTGTACATTTGGTTCTGTTCCCTTGAAGACATATCTACCTGATGGAGATATTGACTTGACTGCTTTTAGTCATGATCCGAACCTGAAAGATATTTGGGCTAATCAGGTCAGGGATATGCTCGAAAACGAGGAGAAGAATGAAAATGCTGAATTTCATGTGAAGGAAGTTCAATATATCCAGGCAGAGGTTTGCCATATCTTATTCCCATGACAAAAGTCACACCCTGCCAAAATTGAGATGTTGTTATATGTTTGACGGACATATTATGTTGCAGGTGAAGATAATTAAGTGTCTTGTCGAAAACATCGTTGTCGACATATCTTTTAATCAAGTTGGTGGGTTATGTACCCTTTGCTTTCTTGATGAGGTGAGGTTTTGAGCCTTGGCTGACAAAATTCTCACAAGTTTCTACCATCTATGAAATAGGAGATCTGTCTGAAGAAATTTGTATGTTGTTGTAGGTTGATAATCTTATAAACCAGGATCACCTGTTTAAGCGCAGTATTATATTGATTAAAGCATGGTGCTACTACGAGAGCCGCATATTGGGTGCTCATCACGGACTTATATCTACTTACGCTCTCGAGACCCTAGTTCTTTACATCTTCCATGTATACAATAACTCTTTTCATGGACCTTTGGAGGTGACAATTTTTTACATTATCACGAACTTACATTTTCCTTTTGAATGGCTTCTGAACAATTTATTTGACTTATGAAGGTTCTTTATCGATTTCTGGAGTTCTTCAGCAATTTTGACTGGGACAACTTTTGTGTGAGCTTATGGGGTCCTGTGCCAATCAATATTTTGCCTAATGTTACTGGTAATGAGGTTTCCTTGATTTTCAAAATAAAAATTAATGCTTATATGTTATATCATGGTTTTCATCTTGATTGCGTGATTTCATTTTATTTGCAGCTAAACCTCCTCGAATGGACGGTGAAAAATTGCTACTCAGCGAGTCGTTTCTTGATGCTTGTAGTTCTGTATATGCTGTTTTTCCTGGTGGGCTAGAAAACAATGGACAACCATTTGTGTCCAAGAATTTTAATGTGATTGATCCTCTACGTGTGAACAACAACCTTGGACGAAGTGTTAGTAAAGGTAACACAATAAAATAATACCCTGTAGATTCTGTAAAGTTCATTTTCACATGAGGCTCTGTACTTGTATTTATACACTTGGTCCGTCTTCCAGGCTAATGTAATTTATTCTTTCCTTTTCGAATTCTCAGGTAATTTCTATCGGATCAGAAGTGCATTTGCCTTTGGAGCTAAAAGACTGAGTAGATTACTCGACTGCCCTGATGAGAAGGTGATTATTGAAGTTAACCGATTTTTCATGAACACGTGGAAGAGGCATGGTAGTGGTCACAGGCCTGATGCACCTGTTATTGATTCGTTGCGCACGAGATTATCAACTCCAGACGATCATCAAGAATATGAAAACTATAACAACAAGATTAGTAGGAAGGAAAATAATTCCGTTGGAATAGTGTCTAGGACAAGTGAGTTGCCTACACCCTCTCGTAGGCAAAGCATAAAAATGCAGTCGCATGTGGACAACCCAAGTACCGAGAAAGATTTTGTGGCTGATCAGTTGCTATATGACTCACATGGACGTTTCTTAGCTCGAACTAGATCTAGTCCTGAACTGACCGATGCTTATGGCGATGCATCATCACAGTCGAGGCCTCATAGAAGGCTTAATAACCTCGGATCTGAAAGCTCAGTAAGCCATAGTAGGCAATCATCAGCTGAAGATGGTCCATTTGTGAACCATGTTCTGCCCCAAAGAGGCCTTGACTCCGCTGCGTCGGACTCAAATACCAGTACCACTAGCAATCGCCAAAATTTGGGCATGGATCCCTCGAGTGAAATCTCTTTATCCACAGATGGAGCTCCGTTACAACACCATGAAGGACAAGAGATTGTGAATATGATGGCAGCAACTTCACTTCATGATTTCAATGGCTCGGATGTCCCTTTAAGCTTAAATTCAGCTCAGATACATTTCCAGTTATCACCATCTTTTCTTCATGCAATGGGATATGCTCAACAAAATATGCCAGGAGTTGCCCCCATAAATGCTCCTTTGGTTAATCCTTCTTTCCCCTACGGTTTGTTTTCACCGCAGTTGACTCATTTCTCAAGCATCGGTGTGAATTCGCAGAACGAAGATTTATACGACCGAGAATCTGATTGGCAGGGCCAAGATGCCTGCTCCTCTCCTTACGATTCAGAGAATGGTAGTTTTAATGCTTCGCCGTCAGGTGATAAACCTCCTCCATCTGTCCCTGGTTGGAAATACGTTGCTCACATCGACAAAGTGGGTTGGTTAGTTCTGCTCAGCAGAAGCATTCCAAGGACAAACGTGGACCGTCACGACAAAGTAGCTCTAGTTTCTCCGTTCGGGATGCTAGAACTAGTGAGGTTTCTGTAGAAGAAAGATCGACGAGTTCGAGGTTTTCAACTGCCTCACGCAGTAATTCTGTGAGAAGTGGAACTTCTTTAAAGAGCTCTTGGAGGGATCATCCATTAAGTCATCTAAATCTTTGAAAGACAAACGAGGTAAGAAAATAGGGTCAGAATTAGTCCCCTCCCATGGAAAAGGGAAACTTATGTCCGATAAATTATATACCAAGAAGATGATGATCAGCAATGGGTCACAAGTGGGACCGAGATGATAGAAAGGAACCCTGGGTCTGATCCAATGGCTTCTTTTCAAGTTCCTGGGCAGAACTTTCCTGGCTACGATTCTGCTCAGACAAGTGGATCTGACTCACTGGTGCCATTTGCTCCTATGTTTATTAACCCTGGTTCTAGCCAAAAGGGGAATGATAACTCGGGGCTTATTGCATTCTACCTACTGGACCGCCGATCCCTTTCTTAACAATGCTTCCATTCTATAATATCCCACGTGATTCAGGTAATTCTGATGCGTCGAGCAGCCATTTTGAGGGTGATGAAGCATCAGAGAATTATGAGTCTGAGGACCACAACCAACCCTGTAATTCTCTAAGAGCGACATCTGCCAATGAAACATCTGATGGAAAAAAAACTGACATTCTTAATAGCGACTTTGATAGTCATTATAAAAATTTACTACTCGGAAGATCGTGCCAGAATCCGCAGTACCCTTCTCCTTCACTTTATCAATCGCCGATGATGGTTCAGCCGATGTATCTGCAAGCCCGAGCTCCATATGATAACCCTGCTGCACTTTCAGGGAATAACACGTCTTCTCTCAGATTATGATGAATTATGGTCATCATTTGGTCCCATTGGCTCCCCTTCAATCAGTTTCTCCCAGGCCTTCCAATGTCTATCAGCCCTACTTGGATGATATGCCAAGACATCGAAGTGGAACAGGAACCTACTTGCCTAATCCTGTAAGAATTCTTTCTTGTACTGTGTACTATAATGCCATTAGATTTGCGGCTGTGCCTTTCTGTCATTTCAGTGCAAAAAAGTTTTATCAATTAAAGAAGTAAACAGTGCTTCTTCTAACGTCACCTCTAGTGTGTGCGTGTGAGTATTTTGGCTGTTGATTTAAAGCTAATCCACAGAAGGGGAAATGAACAGAGCCTCTTATCTCCCAAAGGCTTCACAATTTACTTTGTGCTTGGTCATGCAGATTCTTTTGGCGTAAAGAACCTCTTCGAGTCTTGTTCAGTTGTTTGTCAATCATCTAATCTGAAACTTGTATTATTTTTGTCAACCTTCTCCATTCAGAAGATTACCGTTAGGGGGCGGAACTCATCTGCAACAAGAAGGGGAGCTTATAATCATGAGAGGAACGATGTGTACGGCGACAGAGAAGGGAATTGGAATTCTAACCCTAAACCTCGCTCTGCTTTACGAGGTTACGGTCGAAGCCAATCTACTAGATCGAACTTCAGGGGTGATCGTTTGCCTCCTAATGATCGTTCGCCCCGTTCATGGAATGCTCACAGGCATGACTCTAGCTCTTCATACCCATCACAGAATGGTCAAATGGGCTCGAAGTTTAGCGAAGGCGGCCTCAAGATATAGCCTACAACATGTATCCTTCACCCTCATCAGAATCTGATGGAATTTCTAATGACCCTCCATTCCCCCTGCTATGTCGCTGTATTCATTTGATCATAATGCTGCTTCGACCTATGGTCGTCACGGTGAACAGCTTGAGTTTGTCTCTATGGGTCGTCGAGGATTTCCAGGTATGGACAATCAGTTACTACACATGAATGAGGTTGATCGTTCAAGGACATCCGAGGAAAGTAGAACTCATGCTAGTTCCCCTGATCGGCCAACTTCTCCCCATCGTCACAGGTAATTAATTACTGAAGGTTTTCTTAAAATGCTCTACATCATCTTCACAGCGTAACATTTTTTGTACCAGTTTTGACATGATTGGTTGGTAGACATACTCTTGAACTTGGGAAGCTACGTTCATTCGGGCGATGTAGGAGTTGACCACAAAATGATATGCTCAACACATTTGCCAGGAAAAGATGAAAAATTTCGTGCTGATAAGTTTCGTCGTATTTTACAGGAGGCGTTGATGCAATCTTAGTGTCTCAAACTGAAATGAAGAATCGTTTAGAAGATGACTCGACGGCTGCTAAACCACCATTTGTAATAGATATGAAGCCGCGACGTGATAGGGGCTTCGAAGAAGTTGTGTCGATTTTCATTATATGTTCAATGGCTGGCCAACTGTGGTCTGAAACCGTGGAAGGGAAAGGAATTGAAGATGAACACTGTAACCTTATTAGATTACAACATATTTATAATCCCATGTATTATTATTAGCTTTGTCTAAAGACTTGATCAGCATTTTGATGTTGTAACTGTATTGAAGGCAGTATCTAACTTTAGATGATGCAAGTTCGTTCTTGCATTTGCTTTATGGTAATTTAGATTGGTCTAAAGATTTTTAATTGTCTTATACGAATATGAATAGATAATGTCTTTTTGAAACAAGGGCGGGAAGTAATATAATTTAGGACACAACGGCTATATTCTACTCAGAAACAAGGGCGGGAAGTAATATTTTAGTACACAACGGCTATATTATACTCAGAAACAAGGGCGGGAATGTTTTCCATATCATCATAATCGAAACTTAAAATTGCCCCAAAATCAAATCGGTAACAAAGAACTTCCATGGCGAGGTCCAAACATCCTGCTCGCCGTCAATCCTCCGGCGGTTCACGTGTTAGACCTCAAGGTATTGATGTCGATTTTTTCTTATCCTTTATTTTGCTTTCTCGGTTTTCAACCCTAATTTTTTTTTGCTGTATCTTCGTTTGTGCTTGAAAATTTTAGCTGAAGAAACAGAAGCTGGCCCGTCAACAGCTTTTAGGGTAGGTAGAACCGTTTAACTCAATTTTTTCGGCTTCATGTTCAGTTAGTGTTTCTGTTTTGCTGGGATTTGGAAGATTTACGATGTGCGGTTTAATTTCTTATTTTCTAGAAGTCACTTGCCAAGAGAACTCCGACATGTGAGTTTGCTTTCTTTAGTTTGCTCCTACTTATCTATGGTGATGTTCTTAGTCTTTTATTATGGTGATGTTGATTATAGCTGTTGGTGAGTCTAGTAGTCATGTACATTTGTGTTTTGAATGTTATGTGTTCTTCAACTTGTTTTCAGCTGGGGGAGGTCAGAAAACTCGGAAACAAAGACGAAACAGGCCTGGGACAGTGGCTCTAAGGGAGATCCGTAAATATCAGAAATCTTGGAATCTTCTAATACCCGCTGCACCATTCATCAGAGTTGTATGTCTCTCTTCACAATATATTATTTGGAATGCAGCAGTTAGTTACTTGTAATATATCAAACTGCGACAAGACTTGAACAACTTCTTCGCCATCTATTTTCATGAAAAGTTCAATTGTTTCTACTTTACAGGTGAAAGAGATTAGTAACCAGTATGCTCCAAGCATTGGTCGTTGGCAAGCTGAAGCTCTAGTAGCCCTACAGGAGGTATTATATGTTATATAACTCTAACATAGAACCTTGCTTTCTTGTCATTGAGTTAGGCTAGGAGAGTTGATATATTAGCATCACTATCAGTTTCTTGCTTGTTATCATATTATCTATATATTCTGATTTGTCTATTTAGAGCTCCTAGTATCTAGGCTCCCTTTTTCTGCACCAAGTCGAGATATTTAAAGGTCAAGGTTGTGAATATGTTGACAATCCTTGAATCGAATTGTTGTATATGCTCCTCCCCGCACATCCTAATGTATTTTAAAACCAAGATACACAGTTCGCAGTCTTCGGTTATTTTAAAAAATTTAACCTTGATGGAATGCTTAATGATCTTTATAGGCTGCTGAAGACTACATAGTTCAGCTATTCGAAGAAGCCATCTTATGCGCCGTTCACGCAAACGAGTCACTCTGAGTAAGCTTCGCCCGCTCCATAGTAGCAGTCATCCTCGAGTTTTCATCAAAACATTCCATGTTTTTTTTTACGCTTTCTTTTTCCTATTTTTCTTTGGCTTTCCTCAGTGAAGAAGGATTTCGAGTTAGCTCGGCGAATCGGAGGCAAAGGGCAGCCTTGGTGAGCGAGAGAATCATTCCTTCAGCAAGATTGCTGTTTGCTTTCTTTTCTTAGAACAAAGGTATCATTTTGCTTCGAGCTTGTATCCGATTTATAGGAAGATTAAGCTATCAGAAAATGGTTGTACTTATCTGTATTTTGTTATGAGCCTGTTCCATGTTTTAACTTTTAACCCTGCAACTTAATTTATATTTCTTTTCTTTCTATTTAGGTTTGTCAGCATTTATTTCAAACATAATTCTCGAATATGTTCGTTCACGAATATGCTCAACATAAGGTCTGAGTCTGACCCATAAGCCCTATAATTTACAACCCATCTTGTTTGCATCCGCCCCGCATAGCACATATGTGGTTAGAGACGACCATGTATTATCACTATCACTGATGATGACGTGTGAAATGTGAATATTATACAAACTCGAAGTCATTATAATTCTAGGGGGGTTTTGTTTTGGGGTGATCTTCCAAAATCACCGTGATCCTCTCGTTTACCATTTTCACTGTGTTTGTTTAATCTAGGTGATGAGTCATCACCGGAATGTTGATCACCTACGTGATGAAAATGGGGTGATATATTTCAGATCACCCCAAAAAACCTAAGTGATCCAACATCACGTGATGGGGTGATCTATCTAACTTTTTAATGAACGAAAATACCCTCATATTTAACATTATTACTTTATATGCCATTATAAATATTTTAATTACATGATTAACATAATTAAATCTTAAAAATATTTCGGTTATTTAAATATTTAAATTTATATTTGAAAAAAGATAAACATAAATAATGCTTATAAATATGTAAATTTTAATATATTAATGATTATCACATAATATCACCTTATGAAAATTAAACACATTATTTAAATCATATGTATAGGGTCAAATATGACATTATACAACGTCACTTTACACATCACAGTGATTAAACAACGAATACTTTCATATCACGTTGATCTGCAAAACGAAATATCACCTTAAACAAACACACTGATGACATATCACCTTGATCCACATTCCGGTGATACTCACATCACCGTGATATGCGTATCACCGTAATGTTGGATCACATGAAACAAACACCACCTAGCGTGATAGTGATCACAAATAATCGACATGTTAAGGGCCCAACGTTATCCCAATTTTACCAATCAATATGAACCACAAAAATTATCATTATAACTATTATTATTTTTTTCATTTTATAACAAATGTCTAGCTTTATTCAGATTCTGTCGTGCCCTTTGTGTTCCGAAAACATATAATATATATCTATTGTTATAATTATTTTCTAGTAGGTTATTAATTGTTGATTAATGGGGATCGTTTGATTTCCTTTCCTATACCACAAAAAAGGAAAAAAGAAAAATCAATTATTACTGATGTTTAATGTACAGCCATCCGAAGCGTGACTGCATAGAGCTACTTGTACCACAGTCAATAAAATAAGATCCAACAAATTGTAGTTTATTCATCGTGTTGTATATCAGCTGAAGCATCAGTCAATCGTTATACCGAGCTCGCAAACGCCGTCACTTGTGATTTGTTGCGCGTTGATCGCCGACTTAGGGGTTCTTCCTGGTTTTACAACGATTTTCTTGATTCTTTTTCGATTGCTCGTTCGATTTTTTTTTCTCGAGATTTTGATTGATTATGGCGTCGGAGGATGTGAAGACGGGCGAATCGGCGGTTACGAAGATCGTTAATCTCGCGGAGGAAGCAAGCACGCTAAGGAAGAAATCAGGCCTACCAAGTATCAAGTCTACACTATTTGCAAATCGCTTGTCGCCGGTGGTGTTGCGGGTGGAGTGTGAGTTTCGTTCCCCCTTTTTCGTGTCTAGTAACATATCTATTTTATGGGCTTGTGCATGCAATAGCCAGTTCTGGTGATTATTTCTGAGGTCTTTTTTATTGCTATATGTTTTGCTTGATTCAGTCTTCAATGCGTAACGACTTTTTTCCCTCAGTTGGTCCTTTGTGCCGTATTTCATTCTGTTTATTTTATTTTTTCTGGATAATGTTTGATATAGTGCACGTTCAACTTGAGTATATAGTTCACAAAGGAATGATTTTGTT
Source organism: Craterostigma plantagineum (assembly GCA_027422505.1). Lineage (NCBI taxonomy): Eukaryota > Viridiplantae > Streptophyta > Magnoliopsida > Lamiales > Linderniaceae > Craterostigma > Craterostigma plantagineum. Next base: position 13,061,925 of record JAPQWV010000028.1, read on the forward strand.
ATTTAGTTATGATCGAATTCTTTGTCGTTATAAGCTTTTTAACTTTCCTTCAGTACGCTCGAATTGAGTATTTCTTGATGAACAAGCCAATCGTTAGCAGTTATATCAAGGAACTTCCCGTTTCGTCCAATTGTTTCATTTGTAGACACGTCAGTGTAGTTAAATGAAAAGGATATCGAAACTGTTGGCTGTTGGTGTGTATATAATGTTCTTGTCGTTACGGAGAAATGTAGGTGAAAGTTTATTTGGGAGACAAACATCATTGCTTCTTTGATTTCCAACATGTCAATGTTGCAATGAACGTTTTTGCTTCTATAAATTACGATGCGGTGAATTTGATAACTATATGGTATGCCTGATGGAGCATTGACGGAGGCAAAGAGGTTGCCTCCCAACTTCAGCCTGATCTATTACTGACCACTGCTTGCCAATTTCAGATCACGGACTGCTGTAGCTCCTCTAGAGCGGCTAAAGATTTTGCTCCAGGTTAGCTGTCTTTAAGCTTCGCACATATCTTTATCTTTTACTCCCTATCTTAGACTGGACTGGCTATTATGATACTCGTGACGTCTCAATATCAAACGGTGTTCTATTTTTTAGGTCCAAAATCCCCACAGTATAAAATATAATGGTACTATCCAAGGCTTGAAGTATATATGGAGAACAGAGGGCTTCAGGGGATTGTTCAAAGGCAATGGAACCAATTGTGCTCGAATTGTGCCAAATTCAGCGGTGAAGTTCTTTAGCTATGAGCAAGCATCTAGGTATGGTTGCGTTTGAATTTCAAACAAATAGCTTTGTTTATAACCTTTATCTGTTGGTGTAATTATATAGTTTGCTTCTAGTATATATTATGAAAAGGATATTGTATTTTTTTTATTGCATGAATTTAGCTTTGTTATCATTATGCTGTCGAGTTGACATTGGTACTCTATGTTTTCTCAGGGGTATTATATTTGTATCGGCAACAAAGTGGCAATGGTAAGTCTTTTGTTCTTTTTTAACTGCATGACAAACTTTTACTTCGCAAGCTGAGATCTCATGATTGCCAATCTTTGTGTCTAAACTTGAAATTATGGTCCAATCATGTTTCTCTATATTTTTGGATCTGATGTTAGTTACTTGAGAGGCATGATGAGAATCACTGTAATATATACTTGCATATACTTTTCCACCACAGAGGATGCTGAGCTAACTCCTTTATTACGTCTTGGAGCGGGAGCATGTGCTGGAATAATTGCCATGTCTGCTACATACCCGATGGACATGGTCCGAGGCAGACTTACCGTCCAGGTAATGTAGGGCCTGTTGAAAGTTTCTAACCTAGGTTATATGCATATGAATTGGTTCTTTCAGGTTATTCGATGCTAGTCAACTCCATAGAAATATTGCACGTGTACAAAAATATGTCATTGCCAACTAATTTTCATACATTTTTGTTATAGTATTTCGTGATTTGAGTTCTAACCGCAGCAGTACATCACAGACTCACACCATGTTCTTTTTTCATAATTACACTCATCTCCCCCTGCAGACGGATAAGTCACCTTACCAGTATAGGGGAATATTCCATGCTTTATCAACAGTCCTTAGAGAGGAAGGCTTCCGCGCCTTGTACAAGGGCTGGCTCCCCTCTGTCATCGGCGTTGTGAGTTCCCAAAATCGTGTTGTCCCTCAGAAATATTTAGCTGCATGTCGTCTATTACATCCATTTTTTTTCTGTATGTCCATTCACCTATGCAGGTTCCATACGTAGGCCTCAACTTTGCTGTGTACGAATCTCTCAAAGATCATCTAATCAAATCCAAACCCTTTGGTCTTGTTGAGGACAACGAGCTAGGCGTAGTAACAAGGCTTGGATGTGGGGCTGTAGCAGGAACATTAGGACAAACCGTAGCGTACCCACTCGACGTTATTCGTCGAAGAATGCAAATGGTTGGGTGGAGCCATGCATCTTCAGTTGTAGCCGGCGATGGAACAAGCAAATCCGCCCTCGAATATACAGGCATGATCGACGCTTTCAGGAAAACTGTGAGAAATGAGGGGTTCGGAGCACTGTACAAGGGTTTGGTCCCCAATTCAGTGAAGGTTAGTATCCCTCGCTAACCCCACATGACCTCTTCATCCATCATCCTCTGAAAATATTAGTGCTTGCATCATAATTCTCGTACTTTGTAATCAAGAAATTCCGCTTCATTACTAATGGATGATCTGAATTGTCTTTAGGTTGTCCCGTCGATAGCTATTGCTTTTGTGACCTACGAGCAAGTGAAGGAGCTTCAAATTACTGATTTCAGGAGCTAATTGAACTTTACTGTTAACAATCACAGGCTTCAAAATTTCTGCATCAGTAAAATGTTTCGTAGGAACATACAGATCACTTACTACATAACTGTCGCTTTTTGACGAGTGGAGCAGCAGTAATAGACAGCTCAAAGTTTTTCCCTACGGGTGAAGCCCTAATTTTTGCTGATCTCCGAACAAACAAATGAATCACTGCCTCGGCGTTGTTCTTTACGAGGTCATTATTATCCTCTGATCTTCAACCAACTCACCGTTGACAAGACTTCTTGATCCTCAACGAGATCCAAGTTTCTCTTCTTTGCTACTTGACGCTTAACATAACCAACATCCCTACTTCTATCCACATTAAAGATATACTCTTTCCCGCCAACAAGTCTTCACGTTAATCACCTGAAGACAGCGAGGCGTAGGACTAAATGCAAAACATTCCCATTATCACACCATAGTCCTCCACCAGGGAATTGCTCCGAGCTAGTTCTCTACCACACAGACCAACTTTTGATTCCGAGCAAATATCCCTTTGCAGGTTGAATCCTCAGTTTCACGGATTCAATCGTGTCTGATTTGAGAACTTGCATCGGACTCGTTGAACCAGACATAGCCAGATATACTAGGATAGAATCCTGGCCGCCCATCAGCGATTGAGAAGGCGAAAAGATCAATCCTTCGTCGCGAACTGAATTATCGAAACTAAACCAGAAGCCGACATTTTTCCTTATCGCCCCAAATATTTTCCCTCGGCTTAAGACGAAACCCAAATAACCTAATCAAACACCTGCACAGCAGCAGTTCACCAAATCAGCCTCTACCTCAGATCCACCATAAGGACATAATCTCACCACACAATGATATCAAATCCCCAAAACGCTCCCCCCAGAAAATGAAACGTCAGTTTGGCTTTCTCGATCAAAAAAAACAACGAAATGAACCCCAATACGTTCAACCTCGATTTGATTACCTCTGTGAAGAAAAAAAAGGGTAAAAAATCACGCCAAAACGCAAAATGCAGGTCGCCTAAGCAAAAAAATATCAAGAAATCAAAATAGATCTCTTACCGTAACGCGCAAGAAGGATCTACTCCTCGCCCATAATTGATAATCGAGGAAGGATTGAAAACGGGGGTAAGAGTGGATCGGGAGTGAAAAAAATCAAGGGCTTCGCAGGGTTGCAGCAAAACGGAGGAATGCAGAGACAATTTCGCTATTGGCTATTCTTATGTAGAGAGAGAAAACGTGGGAGGAATGGATGGTTGGAGAAGAAGAAAGCTCACGCGGTTTATGCTCGAATTTGACCGTTGAATTTCAACTTTAATGCAAAAGCGCTATTCCCAATTTAAAAGTCGCTTATTATTTCATTACAACGGACCAACGGTACCCAACAGTTCTATCACACTTTGTCAGCTCAGTTTGTCTTCAATAAAAATATATTGAATGCATTCCATCATTTCCATGTAATTAGACATTTAGCCAGGCCGGCTCATTATAAATATGGGTCTAAAGCAAATTTCCATGGGGCCTTTTTTATAAAAAATAATATATATACATTAACAAAAATTTTTAGGTGTCAATATCACTCAATCCCCCTCCTTTATCTGGGCTTGGGACATACAACTATAAATTTGAAATTTATAGAAGGCAGAGTTAAAAATTTTGAATAACTTTTTTAGTGAAAAACTTAAAAATAAACACATAAGCAATTATAAGAAATTTATTCTTCTAGCTTTTCTTGACGCAAATTCTTCTATAAAATTCTCATAGTCTATCTTTTCAGCCAACTCATTTCTATTGATAGACGTTTGCCCAATATTTTCTTGGTTGTTAGTCTTATTTTATATAACAGTAACAATTTTAGTAATTATCCTTTTGCGATTCAATTAAAGCTTCTAGTTTCTGTTTTTTTAATCTCTTCGAGTGACTAGATTCATATTTTCTTGTTGACATCACTTACTAACAACGAAATAATGCAACAAAGTTGATAAAAGTTTCACAAATGCAATAAACATAGCTTTACCAATAATAATAAATAAATATAAAAAAAATACAAAGATAAAACCTGAATTATTTTGTAGAGCTTGAGTTGTTGTTTGACTTCGAGATTCAATCAAGCTTTTAGATAAATAATGAGACCGTTGGATATTTAACAATGAGGGGGTGAGTTATTTATTAACAGGCACAAAAAGGTAAATAAAATACATGTACGACACGTGAGATAAAAGCGTGAGAAAATGAAAAGATAGCCGAAAGATGAAAGTCAGGAAGTTGAAAAGACAAAAAAGAATAGACAAAATGCAAGTTTAATTAAAGGAAAAATAATAGTTATATATTTGTAGTATTGGGCTTGCTCAAAACATTGGGCTTAATTATTTCTTTTGCACATTATAACACTACTATGGAGCCTCAAATATGTGGGGCCTAAAGCCCATGCTTTAGTAGCTTTACCCATAGCCGGCCTTGATTTAGTAGAATAAAAAGTTAGAAACCAAAGCATATCGTATCACTAGAACAATCAACGCTATGGTGGCTCTTCCTCTTCAATTTTTTCAATAACTAAAAATTTTTATCTTTAATAATGCATTTTGCCCCCAAGATATATTTTATTTTGTAGCAATGGTTTCCTTGAAGTTTTTTACCATCAATTAAATTGACAGAAGTATATATATCTCCACAAAAGGTCAATTCCATCTTTGAAATCGAAATTCCTCGCTTCACACTCACACACACCTTGAAAATATACCGTCTCGGACAAAAAGGAAAAAAGAAAACAAAGAAACAAGAATAATTGAGAGAAAAAAAGAAACGCAATAATCAATCAAACCCTTTTATTCCCCCCTTCTCCTCTAATTTGGCGATCGTGGACTCCCGTCTATGTTTTTTCAATCTGTTTTCTTCAAGCGTTAGGAGATAATCGAATAATCTTTATCCAAGTTGTACCTGATTTTTGCAGGCATTGCCAAAAATTGCGTTTAGGTTTTGCTTACGGATTGGTTTTGTTCGCTGTTTATCATCGAGGTTACATATTGAAGTCATTTCGCTGGGCGTGTCGGAAGTTGGTCGAGATACTTCTGATTGTATTTATACGTTTAAGCGGACGAAAGAATGTTAGGGCCTTTACTTTTTGTTTAGGATTTCTTCGGTTAAGTTTATGCTTTCGTGCCCGCATGGGATGGTTCTGAAGAAAGATTGAGTTTCCATTGGCACAAAGTTTTTCCAGGGACTTCTTAAATTTTGGCGGGGGTGTGGAAACCAATAGTTCTGTATGGGAGAAAATGGAACATGTGCCGAATTCTCGGGGCTTTTGCCAGGGGCTGGGCCTATAATGAGGTCCCTTGAGAGTGATCGCTGGTTGAAAGCTGAAGCGAGGACATCCGAACTGATTGGGTGTATTCAGCCTAATCCGTTGTCTGAAGAGCGTAGAAATGCTGTGGCAAATCATGTGCAGCGGCTGATAATGGATTGTTTTCCCTGCAAGGTAGGTTCGTATGGTGATTAAGAGCTTCGCTGAAGAAAGGTTACACTTCAGTGATGTCTACGTAGTCTGCGTAGAGTAGCTGTAGCAGAACAATTTGATAAAGATCCGAGATTTAGTTTGAATTTTGTGATATCTGCCTGTGATTTTAACCGTATGACCTGGCTAATGACTACATCCATGAAGCATATTGCCCTGTTTTCTCTATACTTTCTGTCTGCTGAAACGGAAAGATTGTAGCTTGGTCCTCCTGGTTGATCATGTGAAGCATTTTATATGGGGTGATATATAGGTTTGATTTCTTCTTTTGACATATTTTCTGCATATTTGACCCTATGCTTATCATCCCAGGTCTGTACATTTGGTTCTGTTCCCTTGAAGACATATCTACCTGATGGAGATATTGACTTGACTGCTTTTAGTCATGATCCGAACCTGAAAGATATTTGGGCTAATCAGGTCAGGGATATGCTCGAAAACGAGGAGAAGAATGAAAATGCTGAATTTCATGTGAAGGAAGTTCAATATATCCAGGCAGAGGTTTGCCATATCATATTCCCATGACAAAAGTCACACCCTGCCAAAATTGTGATGTTGTTATATGTTTGACGGACATATTATGTTGCAGGTGAAGATAATTAAGTGTCTTGTCGAAAACATCGTTGTCGACATATCTTTTAATCAAGTTGGTGGGTTATGTACCCTTTGCTTTCTTGATGAGGTGAGGTTTTGAGCCTTGGCTGACAAAATTCTCACAAGTTTCTACCATCTATGAAATAGGAGATCTGTCTGAAGAAATTTGTATGTTGTTGTAGGTTGATAATCTTATAAACCAGGATCACCTGTTTAAGCGCAGTATTATATTGATTAAAGCATGGTGCTACTACGAGAGCCGCATATTGGGTGCTCATCACGGACTTATATCTACTTACGCTCTCGAGACCCTAGTTCTTTACATCTTCCATGTATACAATAACTCTTTTCATGGACCTTTGGAGGTGACAATTTTTTACATTATCACGAACTTACATTTTCCTTTTGAATGGCTTCTGAACAATTTATTTGACTTATGAAGGTTCTTTATCGATTTCTGGAGTTCTTCAGCAATTTTGACTGGGACAACTTTTGTGTGAGCTTATGGGGTCCTGTGCCAATCAATATTTTGCCTAATGTTACTGGTAATGAGGTTTCCTTGATTTTCAAAATAAAAATTAATGCTTATATGTTATATCATGGTTTTCATCTTGATTGCGTGATTTCATTTTATTTGCAGCTAAACCTCCTCGAATGGACGGTGAAAAATTGCTACTCAGCGAGTCGTTTCTTGATGCTTGTAGTTCTGTATATGCTGTTTTTCCTGGTGGGCTAGAAAACAATGGACAACCATTTGTGTCCAAGAATTTTAATGTGATTGATCCTCTACGTGTGAACAACAACCTTGGACGAAGTGTTAGTAAAGGTAACACAATAAAATAATACCCTGTAGATTCTGTAAAGTTCATTTTCACATGAGGCTCTGTACTTGTATTTATACACTTGGTCTGTCTTCCAGGCTAATGTAATTTATTCTTTCCTTTTCGAATTCTCAGGTAATTTCTATCGGATCAGAAGTGCATTTGCCTTTGGAGCTAAAAGACTGAGTAGATTACTCGACTGCCCTGATGAGAAGGTGATTATTGAAGTTAACCGATTTTTCATGAACACGTGGAAGAGGCATGGTAGTGGTCACAGGCCTGATGCACCTGTTATTGATTCGTTGGGCACGAGATTATCAACTCCAGACGATCATCAAGAATATGAAAACTATAACAACAAGATTAGTAGGAAGGAAAATAATTCCGTTGGAATAGCGTCTAGGACAAGTGAGTTGCCTACACCCTCTCGTAGGCAAAGCATAAAAATGCAGTCGCATGTGGACAACCCAAGTACCGAGAAAGATTTTGTGGCTGATCAGTTGCTATATGACTCACATGGACGTTTCTTAGCTCGAACTAGATCTAGTCCTGAACTGACCGATGCTTATGGCGATGCATCATCACAGTCGAGGCCTCATAGAAGGCTTAATAACCTCGGATCTGAAAGCTCAGTAAGCCATAGTAGGCAATCATCAGCTGAAGATGGTCCATTTGTGAACCATGTTCTGCCCCAAAGAGGCCTTGACTCCGCTGCGTCGGACTCAAATACCAGTACCACTAGCAATCGCCAAAATTTGGGCATGGATCCCTCGAGTGAAATCTCTTTATCCACAGATGGAGCTCCGTTACAACACCATGAAGGACAAGAGATTGTGAATATGATGGCAGCAACTTCACTTCATGATTTCAATGGCTCGGATGTCCCTTTAAGCTTAAATTCAGCTCAGATACATTTCCAGTTATCACCATCTTTTCTTCATGCAATGGGATATGCTCAACAAAATATGCCAGGAGTTGCCCCCATAAATGCTCCTTTGGTTAATCCTTCTTTCCCCTACGGTTTGTTTTCACCGCAGTTGACTCATTTCTCAAGCATCGGTGTGAATTCGCAGAATGAAGATTTATACGACCGAGAATCTGATTGGCAGGGCCAAGATGCCTGCTCCTCTCCTTACGATTCAGAGAATGGTAGTTTTAATGCTTCGCCGTCAGGTGATAAACCTCCTCCATCTGTCCCTGGTTGGAAATACGTTGCTCAACATCGACAAAGTGGGTTGGTTAGTTCTGCTCAGCAGAAGCATTCCAAGGACAAACGTGGACCGTCACGACAAAGTAGCTCTAGTTTCTCCGTTCGGGATGCTAGAACTAGTGAGGTTTCTGTAGAAGAAAGATCGACGAGTTCGAGGTTTTCAACTGCCTCACGCAGTAATTCTGTGAGAAGTGGAACTTCTTTAAAGAGCTCTTGGGAGGGATCATCCATTAAGTCATCTAAATCTTTGAAAGACAAACGAGGTAAGAAAATAGGGTCAGAATTAGTCAACCCCTCCCATGGAAAAGGGAAACTTATGTCCGATAAATTATATAACCAAGAAGATGATGATCAGCAATGGGTCACAAGTGGGACCGAGATGATAGAAAGGAACCCTGGGTCTGATCCAATGGCTTCTTTTCAAGTTCCTGGGCAGAACTTTCCTGGCTACGATTCTGCTCAGACAAGTGGATCTGACTCACTGGTGCCATTTGCTCCTATGTTTATTAACCCTGGTTCTAGCCAAAAGGGGAATGATAACTCGGGGCTTATTGCATTCTACCCTACTGGACCGCCGATCCCTTTCTTAACAATGCTTCCATTCTATAATATCCCACGTGATTCAGGTAATTCTGATGCGTCGAGCAGCCATTTTGAGGGTGATGAAGCATCAGAGAATTATGAGTCTGAGGACCACAGCCAACCCTGTAATTCTCTAAGAGCGACATCTGCCAATGAAACATCTGATGGAAAAAAAACTGACATTCTTAATAGCGACTTCGATAGTCATTATAAAAATTTACTACTCGGAAGATCGTGCCAGAATCCGCAGTACCCTTCTCCTTCACTTTATCAATCGCCGATGATGGTTCAGCCGATGTATCTGCAAGCCCGAGCTCCATATGATAACCCTGCTGCACTTTCAGGGAATAACAACGTCGTCTCTCAGATTATGATGAATTATGGTCATCATTTGGTCCCATTGGCTCCCCTTCAATCAGTTTCTCCCAGGCCTTCCAATGTCTATCAGCCCTACTTGGATGATATGCCAAGACATCGAAGTGGAACAGGAACCTACTTGCCTAATCCTGTAAGAATTCTTTCTTGTACTGTGTACTATAATGCCATTAGATTTGCGGCTGTGCCTTTCTGTCATTTCAGTGCAAAAAAGTTTTATCAATTAAAGAAGTAAACAGTGCTTCTTCTAACGTCACCTCTAGTGTGTGCGTGTGAGTATTTTGGCTGTTGATTTAAAGCTAATCCACAGAAGGGGAAATGAACAGAGCCTCTTATCTCCCAAAGGCTTCACAATTTACTTTGTGCTTGGTCATGCAGATTCTTTTGGCGTAAAGAACCTCTTCGAGTCTTGTTCAGTTGTTTGTCAATCATCTAATCTGAAACTTGTATTATTTTTGTCAACCTTCTCCATTCAGAAGATTACCGTTAGGGGGCGGAACTCATCTGCAACAAGAAGGGGAGCTTATAATCACGAGAGGAACGATGTGTACGGCGACAGAGAAGGGAATTGGAATTCTAACCCTAAACCTCGCTCTGCTCTACGAGGTTACGGTCGAAGCCAATCTACTAGATCGAACTTCAGGGGTGATCGTTTGCCTCCTAATGATCGTTCGCCCCGTTCATGGAATGCTCACAGGCATGACTCTAGCTCTTCATACCCATCACAGAATGGTCAAATGGGCTCGAAGTTTAGCGAAGGCGGACCTCAAGATATAGCCTACAACATGTATCCTTCACCCTCATCAGAATCTGATGGAATTTCTAATGGACCCTCCATTCCCCCTGCTATGTCGCTGTATTCATTTGATCATAATGCTGCTTCGACCTATGGTCGTCACGGTGAACAGCTTGAGTTTGTCTCTATGGGTCGTCGAGGATTTCCAGGTATGGACAATCAGTTACTACACATGAATGAGGTTGATCGTTCAAGGACATCCGAGGAAAGTAGAACTCATGCTAGTTCCCCTGATCGGCCAGCTTCTCCCCATCGTCACAGGTAATTAATTACTGAAGGTTTTCTTAAAATGCTCTACATCATCTTCACAGCGTAACATTTTTTGTACCAGTTTTGACATGATTGGTTGGTAGACATACTCTTGAACTTGGGAAGCTACGTTCATTCGGGCGATGTAGGAGTTGACCACAAAAATGATATGCTCAACACATTTGCCAGGAAAAGATGAAAAATTTCGTGCTGATAAGTTTCGTCGTATTTTACAGGAGGCGTTGATGCAATCTTAGTGTCTCAAACTGAAATGAAGAATCATTTAGAAGATGACTCGACGGCTGCTAAACCACCATTTGTAATAGATATGAAGCCGCGACGTGATAGGGGCTTCGAAGAAGTTGTGTCGATTTTCATTATATGTTCAATGGCTGGCCAACTGTGGTCTGAAACCGTGGAAGGGAAAGGAATTGAAGATGAACACTGTAACCTTATTAGATTACAACATATTTATAATCCCATGTATTATTATTAGCTTTGTCTAAAGACTTGATCAGCATTTTGATGTTGTAACTGTATTGAAGGCAGTATCTAACTTTAGATGATGCAAGTTCGTTCTTGCATTTGCTTTATGGTAATTTAGATTGGTCTAAGATTTTTAATTGTCTTATACGAATATGAATAGATAATGTCTTTTTGAAACAAGGGCGGGAAGTAATATAATTTAGGACACAACGGCTATATTCTACTCAGAAACAAGGGCGGGAAGTAATATAATTTAGTACACAACAGCTATATTATACTCAGAAACAAGGGCGGGAATGTTTTCCATATCATCATAATCGAAACTTAAAATTGCCCCAAAATCAAAATCGGTAACAAAGAACTTCCATGGCGAGGTCCAAACATCCTGCTCGCCGTCAATCCTCCGGCGGTTCACGTGTTAGACCTCAAGGTATTGATGTCGATTTTTTCTTATCCTTTATTTTGCTTTCTCGGTTTTCAACCCTAATTTTCTTTTTGCTGTATCTTCGTTTGTGCTTGAAAATTTTAGCCGAAGAAACAGAAGCTGGCCCGTCAACAGCTTTTAGGGTAGGTAGAACCGTTTAACTCAATTTTTTCGGCTTCATGTTCAGTTAGTGTTTCTGTTTTGCTGGGATTTGGAAGATTTACGATGTGCGGTTTAATTTCTTATTTTCTAGAAGTCACTTGCCAAGAGAACTCCGACATGTGAGTTTGCTTTCTTTAGTTTGCTCCTACTTATCTATGGTGATGTTCTTAGTCTTTTATTATGGTGATGTTGATTATAGCTGTTGGTGAGTCTAGTAAGTCATGTACATTTGTGTTTTGAATGTTATGTGTTCTTCAACTTGTTTTCAGCTGGGGGAGGTCAGAAAACTCGGAAACAAAGACGAAACAGGCCTGGGACAGTGGCTCTAAGGGAGATCCGTAAATATCAGAAATCTTGGAATCTTCTAATACCCGCTGCGCCATTCATCAGAGTTGTATGTCTCTCTTCACAATATATTATTTGGAATGCAGCAGTTAGTTACTTGTAATATATCAAACTACGACAAGACTTGAACAACTTCTTCGCCATCTATTTTCATGAAAAGTTCAATTTGTTTCTACTTTACAGGTGAAAGAGATTAGTAACCAGTATGCTCCAAGCATTGGTCGTTGGCAAGCTGAAGCTCTAGTAGCCCTACAGGAGGTATTATATGTTATATAACTCTAACATAGAACCTTGCTTTCTTGTCATTGAGTTAGGCTAGGAGAGTTGATATATTAGCATCACTATCAGTTTCTTGCTTGTTATCATATTATCTATATATTTCTGATTTGTCTATTTAGAGCTCCTAGTATCTAGGCTCCCTTTTTCTGCACCAAGTCGAGATATTTAAAGGTCAAGGTTGTGAATATGTTGACAATCCTTGAATCGAATTGTTGTATATGCTCCTCCCCGCACATCCTAAAATGTATTTTAAAACCAAGATACACAGTTCGCAGTCTTCGGTTATTTTAAAAAATTTAACCTTGATGGAATGCTTAATGATCTTTATAGGCTGCTGAAGACTACATAGTTCAGCTATTCGAAGAAGCCATCTTATGCGCCGTTCACGCAAAACGAGTCACTCTGAGTAAGCTTCGCCCGCTCCATAGTAGCAGTCAATCCTCGAGTTTTCATCAAAACATTCCCATGTTTTTTTTACGCTTTCTTTTTCCTAATTTTTCTTTGGCTTTCCTCAGTGAAGAAGGATTTCGAGTTAGCTCGGCGAATCGGAGGCAAAGGGCAGCCTTGGTGAGCGAGAGAATCATTCCTTCAGCAAGATTGCTGTTTGCTTTCTTTTCTTAGAACAAAGGTATCATTTTGCTTCGAGCTTGTATCCGATTTATTTAGGAAGATTAAGCTATCAGAAAATGGTTGTACTTATCTGTATTTTGTTATGAGCCTGTTCCATGTTTTAACTTTTAACCCTGCAACTTAATTTAATATTTCTTTTCTTTCTATTTAGGTTTGTCAGCATTTATTTCAAAACATAATTCTCGAATATGTTCGTTCACGAATATGCTCAGACATAAGGTCTGAGTCTGACCCATAAGCCCATATAATTTACAACCCATCTTGGTTTTGCATCCGCCCCGCATAGCACATATGTGGTTAGAGACGACCATGTATTATCAACTATCACTGATGATGACGTGTGAAATGTGAACATATTATACAAACTCGAAGTCATTATAATTCTAGGGGTGTTTGTTTTGGGGTGATCTTCCAAAACATCACCGTGATCCTCTCGTTTACCATTTATCACTGTGTTTGTTTAATCTAGGTGATGAGTCATCACCGGAATGTTGGATCACCTACGTGATGAAAATGGGGTGATATATTTCAGATCACCCCAAAAAACCTAAGTGATCCAACATCACGGTGATGGGGTGATATATCTAACTTTTTAATGAACGAAAATACCCTCATATTTTAACATTATTACTTTATATGCCATTATAAATATTTTAATTACATGATTAACATAATTAAATCTTAAAAATATTTCGGTTATTTAAAAATATTTAAATTTATATTTTGAAAAAAGTATAAACATAAATAATGCTTATAAATATGTAAATTTTAATATATTAATGATTATCACATAAAATATCACCTTATGAAAATTAAACACATTATTTAAATCATATGTATAGGGTCAAATATGACATTTATACAACGTCACTTTACACATCACAGTGATTAAACAAACAGAATACTTTCATATCACGTTGATCTGCAAAACGAAATATCACCTTAAAACAAACACACTGATGACATATCACCTTGATCCACATTCCGGTGATACTCACATCACCGTGATATGCGTATCACCGTAATGTTGGATCACATGAAACAAACACCACCTAGCGTGATAGTGATCACAAATAATCGACATGTTAAGGGCCCAACGTTATCCCAATTTTACCAATCAATATGAACCACAAAAATTATCATTATAACTATTATTATTTTTTTCATTTTATAACAAATGTCTAGCTTTATTCAGATTCTGTCGTGCCCTTTGTGTTTCCGAAATGACATATAATATATATCTTATTGTTATAATTATTTTCTAGTAGGTTATTAATTGTTGATTAATGGGGATCGTTTGATTTCCTTTCCTATACCACAAAAAAGGAAAAAAGAAAAATCAATTATTACTGATGTTTAATGTACAGCCATCCGAAGCGTGACTGCATAGAGCTACTTGTACCACAGTCAATAAAATAAGATCCAACAAATTGTAGTTTATTCATCGTGTTGTATATCAGCTGAAGCATCAGTCAATCGTTATACCGAGCTCGCAAACGCCGTCACTTGTGATTTGTTGCGCGTTGATCGCCGACTTAGGGGTTCTTCCTGGTTTTACAACGATTTTCTTGATTCTTTTTCGATTGCTCGTTCGATTTTTTTTTCTCGAGGATTTTGATTGATTATGGCGTCGGAGGATGTGAAGACGGGCGAATCGGCGGTTACGAAGATCGTTAATCTCGCGGAGGAAGCAAAGCACGCTAAGGAAGAAATCAGGCCTACCAAGTATCAAGTCTACACTATTTGCAAATCGCTTGTCGCCGGTGGTGTTGCGGGTGGAGTGTGAGTTTCGTTCCCCCTTTTTCGTGTCTAGTAACATATCTATTTTTATGGGCTTGTGCATGCAATAGCCAAGTTCTGGTGATTATTTCTGAGGTCTTTTTTATTGCTATGTTTTGCTTGATTCAGTCTTCAATGCGTAACGACTTTTTTCCCTCAGTTGGTCCTTTGTGCCGTATTTCATTCTGTTTATTTTATTTTTCTCTGGATAATGTTTGATATAGTGCACGTTCAACTTGAGTATATAGTTCACAAAGGAATGATTTTGTTATTTAGTTATGATCGAATTCTTTGTCGTTATAAGCTTTTTAACTTTCCTTCAGTACGCTCGAATTGAGTATTTCTTGATGAACAAGCCAATCGTTAGCAGTTATATCAAGGAACTTCCCGTTTCGTCCAATTGTTTCATTTGTAGACACGTCAGTGTAGTTAAATGAAAAGGATATCGAAACTGTTGGCTGTTGGTGTGTATATAATGTTCTTGTCGTTACGGAGAAATGTAGGTGAAAGTTTATTTGGGAGACAAACATCATTGCTTCTTTGATTTCCAACATGTCAATGTTGCAATGAACTTTTTTGCTTCTATAAATTACGATGCGGTGAAATTTGATAACTATATGGTATGCCTGATGGAGCATTGACGGAGGCAAAGAGGTTGCCTCCCAACTTCAGCCTGATCTATTACTGACCACTGCTTGCCAATTTCAGATCACGGACTGCTGTAGCTCCTCTAGAGCGGCTAAAGATTTTGCTCCAGGTTAGCTGTCTTTAAGCTTCGCACATATCTTTATCTTTTACTCCCTATCTTAGACTGGACTGGCTATTATGATACTCGTGACGTCTCAATATCAAACGGTGTTCTATTTTTTAGGTCCAAAATCCCCACAGTATAAAATATAATGGTACTATCCAGGCTTGAAGTATATATGGAGAACAGAGGGCTTCAGGGGATTGTTCAAAGGCAATGGAACCAATTGTGCTCGAATTGTGCCAAATTCAGCGGTGAAGTTCTTTAGCTATGAGCAAGCATCTAGGTATGGTTGCGTTTGAATTTCAAACAAATAGCTTTGTTTATAACCTTTATCTGTTGGTGTAATTATATAGTTTGCTTCTAGTATATATTATGAAAAGGATATTGTATTTTTTTTATTGCATGAATTTAGCTTTGTTATCATTATGCTGTCGAGTTGACATTGGTACTCTATGTTTTCTCAGGGGTATATTATATTTGTATCGGCAACAAAGTGGCAATGGTAAGTCTTTTGTTCTTTTTTAACTGCATGACAAACTTTTACTTCGCAAGCTGAGATCTCATGATTGCCAGTCTTTGTGTCTAAACTTGAAATTATGGTCCAAATCATGTTTCTCTTATATTTTTTTGGATCTGATGTTAGTTACTTGAGAGGCATGATGAGAATCACTGTAATATATACTTGCATATACTTTTCCACCACAGAGGATGCTGAGCTAACTCCTTTATTACGTCTTGGAGCGGGAGCATGTGCTGGAATAATTGCCATGTCTGCTACATACCCGATGGACATGGTCCGAGGCAGACTTACCGTCCAGGTAATGTAGGGCCTGTTGAAAGTTTCTAACCTAGGTTATATGCATATGAATTGGTTCTTTCAGGTTATTCGATGCTAGTCAACTCCATAGAAATATTGCACGTGTACAAAAATATGTCATTGCCAACTAATTTTCATACATTTTTGTTATAGTATTTCGTGATTTGAGTTCTAACCGCAGCAGTACATCACGGACTCACCCATGTTCTTTTTTCATAATTACACTCATCTCCCCCTGCAGACGGATAAGTCACCTTACCAGTATAGGGGAATATTCCATGCTTTATCAACAGTCCTTAGAGAGGAAGGCTTCCGCGCCTTGTACAAGGGCTGGCTCCCCTCTGTCATCGGCGTTGTGAGTTCCCAAAATCGTGTTGTCCCTCAGAAATATTTAGCTGCATGTCGTCTATTACATCCATTTTTTTTCTGTATGTCCATTCACCTATGCAGGTTCCATACGTAGGCCTCAACTTTGCTGTGTACGAATCTCTCAAAGATCATCTAATCAAATCCAAACCCTTTGGTCTTGTTGAGGACAACGAGCTAGGCGTAGTAACAAGGCTTGGATGTGGGGCTGTAGCAGGAACATTAGGACAAACCGTAGCGTACCCACTCGACGTTATTCGTCGAAGAATGCAAATGGTTGGGTGGAGCCATGCATCTTCAGTTGTCGCCGGCGATGGAACAAGCAAATCCGCCCTCGAATATACAGGCATGATCGACGCATTCAGGAAAACCGTGAGAAATGAGGGGTTCGGAGCACTGTACAAGGGTTTGGTCCCCAATTCAGTGAAGGTTAGTATCCCTTCGCTAACCCCACAATGACCTCTTCATCCATCATCCTCTGAAAATATTAGTGCTTGCATCATAATTCTCGTACTTTGTAATCAAGAAAATTCCCCTTCATTACTAATGGATGATCTGAATTGTCTTTAGGTTGTCCCGTCGATAGCTATTGCTTTTGTGACCTACGAGCAAGTGAAGGAGCTGCTCGGCGTCGAGATTAGAATATCCGAGTGACGGTATATGCGTGAGCGTGACACTTATCTTTTCCCCGTTCCTTTTTATTTTCTGATTCGAGAAAGAAAACTAGGCATTCTAACTTATATCACTTAGCGTCGTATGTTGTATTTTGTTTGTTGCGTTTTAGCTCTGCTCGCTAGACAACGTTGTCCTAAATAAGCAAAAACATCCTTTTTTTTCAGCCGTATTAGAAATCGATGGATCCTTCCTAAAACCAATTGGTGATAGGAGGAGAAAGCCTCTTATATATATACTGGCTCGAAGAGCTTGAATTATCCGATGAGGGACAACACCCACTTTTTTATAATCTCAACAAGCCCGCCTCGGCATTCTGTTGTTTTATGCGATAATGTGGTGTTACTAAGTACAAGATTTTGTGTATTTATGATTGCCTTTGCCGATGATCATTGACCAATTTTGCAGTTAAAAAGTTAAACCAAAATTGATTGAGATTAGCTTTGGCATGTCCTCCTGCGGAAGGTCATGGCTGAAGCTATTCTCAGTGGAAAGATGTTCAATTATAGCTTTCGTTCGATCATAACTGCGATATGCTGATAGATCCCTTTCGTGTTGTGAATTTGACGGAATAATCAGCCCAATGTTGCATGTGCTGCTGAATATTAAGAGCAAAATCTTAGAAGAATATATTTTCTTGAAAAATAGTTGAGGGAAAACAAACAATAATAGTAGTGAAAAAAGGTGAGATTTTCAGGATAAATCCCAACCAATCATAACGCTGGAATCCGCCACGTGTCATTTTTCTTGAAAAACTGACACCAAACGTATCATGTGGACGACAGAGAGCAAACCCACGTCAAGAAAAACATCATACCATTTCTTAGATATTCTTCCAAAGCAGGAGAGATTGATTTCCACTTGGCATTGTTAGAAAAAAGGAAAAGCAAAAATGGCAGCCGTAGCTTCTTCCACTTCAATGGCCGTCTTGATGCACCGTATTCCCACCACCACAACCAAGCATGCCATTGTCTTCTCTCCATTGCCCAATCGTTCATCATCAATCTGCTCTGTTCAAGTCAAGCAACTCAAAGGTGCATTCTTTTTTCACCTTCTCTTTTAATTATTTATCGAGTTAACGCCAATAATGTACTTCGTTAAGCGTTTTCAGTCATCTTACATGAAACCCAACAAGCAAAATTTAGTCTTTTTTATGTTCTGAATCGGACGACTTCATGCGAACACACACACACACACACTTGTGCTTTCATAATTGCTTGCTGGGCTTTGTTGAAAAAACAGAGTCAAGAAGGTCATCATATCAGTTTGTGGTAAAGGCATCTTCATCAGAATCCGATCCCAATGAACTGATCACAGACCTAAAAGAAAAGGTAAATTCCAATATTCGAATAATCAAGACTCCTTTCCTTTTCCCCGAAAGGCAAAGAAAATATGCAATCCCTTGTAATATAATGCTCATACGATGCTGATGCCTAGTGGGATGCTGTCGAAAACAAGTCGACCGTACTTCTCTATGGAGGCGGCGCCGTTGTAGGCATTTGGTTGGCTTCAACCGTTGTTGGTGCAATCAACGCCATCCCAGTGGTAAGCATCTGAACAATTCCATGGTTGCAATCTACAATCCCAATTCATGACTAACTCTTTCCTTGCCTTTTCTTTTTTGCCTGAAATCAGCTCCCAAAGATCATGGAACTTGTCGGCCTTGGATACACAGGCTGGTTCGTCTACCGTTATCTTCTTTTCAAGGTTTGCATTTCGTTCTAACGACAATCTATTCTATATTCTACTTTGTTATCTTGCTAATACGTTGTTTCTTTTTCGCCTTCAGTCGAGTAGAAAAGAATTGGCAACAGACATTGAGGCGTTCAAGAAGAAGATCGCTGGCACTGAATAAACCCTCAAGAAAGAGGCAATGGCTATATTGTAACACATAACATATTAGCCATTTTTGCTTTTTCCCAATGTCAAGTTATATATCATATTACATTCTTTTCTATTGAAACAAGGATGCTATGCTCAAAAGAATCACAATGAAACAGAATCTGATTTATTACAGAGATGAGATTCATACATAATATCGCACACATACTTGGTAGCTAGCTTTGACACGCAACGAGTTCAAACGAAATAACGGAACACTCTACCTTGTATTAAAACAAGTCACTCGATATAGAAAGGTAATAACTGCAACAAAGGGCTTCTGCGGGAATTCTGTAACAGTCTAAAGCTTGTCGATGTCTTCGTCCTCGAATTCGATGTAAGCGTCGCCGGGACCATCATCCTCTTCATCCATTTCTCCAGCAATACCTTCGTTGAGCCTCGTGTTCTCTGGAAGCTCACCGTAAGCCTTCAAAAGCCTGGCTTCGTCGGGCATGTACTTAAGGATCACGTCAGCCTTATCATCCTAAAATCATTTGAATTCAAGATTAGTTATCCAACAATTAAGACATAATTTCAAAGAGACATGCTTAACATCCAAAATCGAAACAGTTAACAGAGTTATCAGAGAACACGCCAAGCACCTAGCTTTGCCTAGGTATTTCCTCCCTATTTCCCAATCAATTTGAGCTTAATCTGTATGGTTACGCTTTGATAAAGAGAAGTATGGTGCAGCTATCCATGGTTAACTGACACCGTTGCAAAAAATCGCAGATTTAAGAAGAAATGGGAAACACAAATCGAAGCAAGGGCTACCTGATAATCGCGCAGTCCAACGAGGATGATGTCGCCGGCGGCAATCCAAACCTTCTTGTGCATCTTTCCACGTATGTGGCAAAGACGCTTCACACCATCGATGCACGTGGCCTCGCACCTACCGTTGCCCAGCATACGCATAACCTGCGCATACTCTTGCCCGTCCTCCTTGAAAACCAGCTCTCTCTTCTCATCATCAGCCTCGTTCTTTCCCCTCTTTCGATTCTTACCTCCCTTACCCTTGTTCTTCGGCATATCGGAGACAGATGATGGCCGATAAAAAACCCTAGATCCGACGATCGAAGTTCCTTATCTCAAGAACGAACAACTATGAGCTCATAAATTTCTCCGATTCTGTTTTATTTGTAGACTTTTTCTATGTAGCGTAGCGTGAATGTTACGGATGCAATGTTGGGCCTTTGGGCTTTTGTCTTTAATGGGCCAATTGGGCCTATTATTATCTTGTAAGAATTTCAGAATGGGTATTTTACAAAAATACCCATCGTCTTCTTCACACTTAGTCCCAATTCCTAAATCGTATAGATCTGATTTACTGAATAACCATAGCGAACTCAAACAGAAAATCAGTTGGAGAAAAAAAATGTCGGCTTTCCTCCACCAAAGGCCACTCTATGCACCGTCAACCGACGAATCGGAGTCTCCACCGCGGCAAAATTACCAAAAGCCCCCGGCATTCATCCTATCACGCGGGGGCATTATCGTAACTCTCGTCGCCCTTCTCATAGTCCTCGGCGTGATTTTGCCCTACACCGACACGGCATCGTCCGTTTCGATCTTCTCTCGCCGGAGCTCGGATCCCAAGTGGCGCGTGTACACGCTCTCGGAGGCTGCCGCGCGAGTGGCGAGGAACAAGACGCTGATCGTATGTGCCGTGAGCGAGGCGTATCTGCCGTTTCTGAACAATTGGCTGATTAGCGTCGCGAGGCAGATGCACCACGATAAAGTGCTCGTTATTGCAGAGGACTACGCTACCTTGGACAAGGTGAACGCGAGGTGGCCGGGCCACGCTGTTTTGGTTCCTCCGGCGTTGGAAGCTTCTGCTGCGCACAAGTTCGGCTCGCAGGTAGATTTTTGATTTATAACTTGTATCTGTATATTGAACATGTTTCGATATTCTTTTGTTGGTAGCTTGCGTGTGATGCAGAGTTGGATGAGATGGAAAACTGTGTGCACACTGTGATCTGATGACTTTTCAAGTTTTTATTAAGTTAGACAATGATAAAATACCTGCGATAAGATCTCCCCATCTTCTTTCAACTTGATTAATGATTGATCAGACTTCTTATCAAAATATAAATTATATCTATCTATATATGATGATCTAAAGATTACATCTGAATATCAGTTAAGGAGTGATACATTCGATCTCTCGTTGAATCTGATTGGAGCCTAATGGATTTGATTTGTGTGCTTCCATTACGTCAGTTATCATCCTTTTCCAGTATTTGTTTCTTTGACTTACCCAGCCAGCTTCTTCTGTGTTGCAGGGATTCTTCAACTTCACTGCGCGACGGCCTAAGCACCTGCTGCAGATATTGGAGCTGGGCTACAACGTTATGTACAATGATGTCGACATGGTCTGGTTGAAAGATCCATTTCCATACTTGGAAGGAAAGCATGATATCTATTTCACGGACGACATGGCTTTTGTAAGTTTTAACTAATACAGTCTAAAATCCCAGCCATTGCAGAAAGTCACGAGTTCAGCACAAGCATGCCCTTCGTTTGGTCTAAAGGAATGGGCTGTTGTTATTCATTGATAGCCTGTAATGACATCTACTGCCTTCATGAAACTGACAGGTAAAGCCTTTGGATCATTCTCACTATCTTCCTCCTCCGGGCAAAAAGGGACGTACTTACATATGCAGCTGCATGATCTATTTACGCCCCACCAGTGGAGCAAAATTGGTCTTGAAGGAGTGGATCAAAGAACTCGAGGCACAACCTTGGTCCAAATCCAAGAAAAACAACGATCAGCCCGCCTTCAATTGGGCATTGAACAAAACCGCTGGACAGGTATCTATCCTTAAAACAATTCTTCACAAGCTCGGCTCTATTTATAAGTAGATGAGGTTACTTCTATCGTCAGTTGGTCTTCGACGAATCCCTCAAAGTTTAGTGCGAGTTTATATCCTCATTAATCCCTTATTTCAGGTCGACATGTATCTTCTCCCTCAAAAAGCATTTCCAACAGGAGGCTTGTACTTCAAGAACCAAACATGGGTGCAAGAAACAAAGGGAATGCATGTGATTATCCATAACAATTACATCACTGGCTTCGACAAGAAGATCAAACGATTTCGTGATTATAATCTCTGGTTGGCGGACGATCACGCCTCAGAGTCGCCCCTCGGCAGAGTATAGTCTGAGTCTTCTGCAGTACTACGTTAATCTCCAAATGGACAAATGCGTTTGAGTAGGTTTGCATGAAGTGATGTTAGCCCGACAGGCGCCATGTTCGGGCCAAAGCATCCAAATTTGAAGGCGTCGGAAAGTTCAGTTGCTCGGAAGGTGATTAGTTATTCCCAACAGTTTGGGTTAGGAACGCCCTGTACTCTGATGGTATATTATTTATTCATTTGATGAATATTTTCTTACCAAATACCTTCAACTTACAACTCTGGTCTAGTTGTCTTGTTTGTTTAAATGTGCCTTGAAGTAATCAATTTAGGCCCAAATGAACAGAGAGAGAGAGAGAGAGATACGATAATTCCAAGGCAAATTTCTCTTGACCACCTTGACCACACGGTCTGCTACTATTTCCTATCATACATATACGCACACGTTGACAAACTTATTACATCACATTTTCTTTCGCCATTGCAATGGAAGCAAATATCTCTATCAATGAATAGAAAGGTCAAAGAAATGCATGGCGAAATGAAGAAAAGAAAGCCTAAAGCGAAAGTCTTTAAAGCCTTAAAATACATCCGTTTATGGCATATAATTCATTCCCAGAAAGGGTTATTGAAGCTGCATAACTCAAACAATTCAGATATTAGATTCAGACATAAACTCAAGTGAAATAAACAGAAAGAAAAATAACAGAGATCCCATCACATCAGCCGTGAGTGTTCACCGCTTCCCAGAGCAGATTCTTAACGGGCGAAGTAAAATCGCGAGCCTCCAACGCCGCACTCCTCAGAGTCTTCAAAGTCCACTTGTTAGCCTCGGCGAACGACAAGCTTCGGTAAGGCAGATTGTGCTTCTTACACAGCTCTTGGACAAGGGGCGAAACGCCCCTCAATTGGCACCTCGGCAACCTAGGAAACAGGTGATGTTCTAACTGAAACTGAAGCCCGCCGAAGAACCAATCCATCTTAGACGAGCAAGATATGTCGATGGTCCCACTCGTCTGCTTCTCAAACCAATCGTTCCCTTTTGGGGCGCCGACGTAGACATTAGCAGCAAAATGGTTCAGACAGAACTGTATGTGCTGCACAGAGCAGACGCAGAATGCTGCTATTACAAAGAGTGCCCTTTCTTGCCAGTTGGGCAAGTAAGAAACGAGGAGAGGAAACCATGTCCAAAACACAAGGATTCCCAAGATGTTCAAAGCCCTGTCTGGGACTTTTCTGCTGGAGAACAGCAGCAAGAATGTCTGAAGGTAAAGGTTGATCCTTCCAAAGCACATCACTGGGTAGAAGGTGAAGTGCTGATAACTGACGAAGAACCTCGCCAGAGAATCGAATGTGAGCTTTCTTTTGTAGAACTGCGATGTTAGAGATTGGAAGAGCTTCGTCGAAACGGCGAAGACAGGCAAGTGTTGTAGATCTGGGTCGTAGTCCAAGCTATTACACGACACATGGTGGGCATTGTGCGTCCATTTCCACCATGCGATGCTTATCCCCGTGAGGCAGTTTCCGGCGAGAATCTGAGCGAATTTGTTGTACCCACGCGACGTCATTATGACGTAATGGCCGGAATCGTGTCCGAGATAAGCCACCTGCATCCAACACATCCCCAAAATCCCGCCAGCGAGCATGTGAACGAAGAAGCTCTTGGAGCAGAGGACGCCGTAGAAGCAGGCGGAGAGGAGCAGAGAGACGAAGCAGAGTGAGTAAGTGACGCCGTGGCCCTTCTTTTCGAACAGCCCAGCCTTCACGAACTGGGATACGAGGTTTCTGTAATCCCTCGAAACCTCGGAAACCTTGAAATCCTCGAGGTGGTAGCCCGTGAAGAAACCGTCGAGGTGCTTCCACGCCGATCCAGGGTGGAAGGCGATGAACGCGTCGGTGACGTCCTGACCGGCGAGATTCAGAAGCGGGATATCGCCGCCGGGATGGACTTTAGCCCATTCCGTAACGTCGTACACCTTCCCCTGTATCGAAATCCAAAGGTCGTCGGCTTTGCTGTGCTTTTTCAGCTCGTCGGAGGTTATGCACCGCTTGGGCTTCACGCCGTCGTCCGCCATTGTTACGGAGCTTGAAAGATTTGATTCGATTTCCAACCCCCTCTGCGAATTTGTGACGGGGTCGAACGCGCGAATGCAGAATCTGTAGTAGCCTCTCTCAATCGGAGAAAATGGGGGTGGGTGTTGATTGATTGATTTCTGTTCTTGGGCGGTGGCGCTTTCTTTTTCACGTGGAGATGAAATGAATGTTAATGCGAACAATGCGGTTAAGCTTTGTTTGGGCCTACACACAGCCATTCATTCACAGAATCCTTGTCCTTTTGTCTTAGATTAATGTGGGCCCATCAATTTTTTCGTTTGAGATGTTTCCTGAAATATTGCAAAATAGTCCTTCACTTTATTATATTTGTCAATTTGATCCTACTCTACTCTTCTCAGTTAAGGTCCTATTGTTAGAAGTGTCTTTGCAGTTTGCACAAAACTCAGAAGGATTTTATTACATTCGATATTGATCGACATAAAGCATAAGGGACTAAATAAAAACATATAACAGATGGGCAGTCTGTACTTTTAGCAGCGTAATAATAACAGGTGGTAGTTGGTCTCCTTCAATTATTTAAAGTGATTTGCTCAATTAAATGCAGAATCACCCTCCTACAAATCAAGATAAACTCTATCTACTTTGTTTTCTTTTATTAATTTTGGTTCCTCTGTTTGGGTTACTTTACTAAGATGGCGTTCTTTTTTATTTTCCTAGGTTTTATTTACACAAGGGTTAGCGGTGTTGGCAATTTTAGTGCAGTAATAATATAGACATAATTGATTTATTATAATATCATAGTTGTTGCATGAACCACTCATCTTTCTATTTTATTAACTACTTTCAAAGTAAGACAGGCTTTTATAGTAACTACTTTCAAATTAATTTGGTGTCAATCATAATTACAATTTTACCCATGATATAGGTAAATATTACAATTATATCCACAAATCAATTTATACATAATAAAAGTAATAAAATTAAACTTACAATTTAATTTAAAAATAGCTTATAATTTAAAATAATATATTTATTTATATTTAATATTGCACATGCTAGAATGTGCTTATGTACTGGTACGTCTTAAAGGTGCGATTTTTCTAACATGCCGACAAACGCTGAAAGAAACAAACAGAACAGATGAGTCTTGTCTTGATGTTGATAACTGGCAAAACCAAGTCATAATAACTACAACAGCTCCATTCTTCCATCTCAATTCTCAATCAATAAAAATGAATGAACATACGAAGGAAGGATATGGTATTAATTTCCTGCCCCTGTTTGATGGTTAATGTTCGAAAATGATAGAGAAATCTCGCAAAAAAGATACAAACCTTACCTTATACATGAATTGCTTTGCTTGTCTTCAAATATTTGTTCTGACCACTTACTTCAATCAAGCCAACGACTAATGCCATCTTCGCCCAACGCTGCGAGAATCTCTACTCGTACATCCAACATTGCCTGCAGTTTTTTTGTTAGATTAGAGCGAGGGCGAGGGAGGGAGGGAGGGAGAGAGAGAGAGAGAGAGAGAGAGAGAGAGAGAGAGAGAGACGTGGAAGAAGAAGAATTGAACTTACCAAAGGATTTCTGCAGTTTACAAGCCTGCACTCGTCTAACGAACCTTCGAAAGTCCAACTCTCCCAGACATCGAAGCTGTGGCTAGCAAAGACAAATTCCATCCTCCTATTTATCTGCATAAGTTGGAGGCCAATGTTTAGACACATAAAAAACAAATGCCTGTCGATCGCAAGCGAAACTGATACCTGTAACAGTTTTCCTCCAGCAGTTAAAGATCTCAAACCAATCGTGTCCTAAAAAAGACAGCAACAAAATTAATCAAAGCAATCAACACTTACTATTCAAATGTCAGATAATTGTGGAGACCAAACCAAAATTAACATCTGCAACACCACCTTGTTTCTGAAGACAACCAAGAACTGTGCAGAGGGATCTTTTTATGTCACATTTGACAACGTATCGAGGAACCATCCACCCCCTTGGACTCTTTCCCTCGAGACATGAAGTACAGGTCTGTCTCTAGCATGCAAAGCTATAATATAACCATCTTTCAGTAACTCCCCTGATTTCTTACTGAGTTCGATTTTCGATTTCAGGGTTAATTCAGCATTCGAATCAACTGGCGTCTTTCTAGCCCGCGAGTTTTCGGGGGAAGCACAGCGTGAACTAGAACTCAAAGCTTGATCTGAGCCACTCATAGTTGCGTCTTCTTCTCTATAAGAAGTGCTCTCCTTCTCCAAAGTCAACGCACCCTCTGCTTTAGAATGATGGGATTTCTGACGGCCATGCCTCTTCTTGGCTTTTTTACTTGATCTACTTCTCTTTGTTTCGGATTTAGATGGGGTGATTTGGGAAACAACAGAGCTTTGATTTTGAGACGAAGAAGTTTCATTTGACTGATTTGTATCTTTTTTCTTGGAGCTTTCGGCTATATTTTCGATAGATATGACACCAAGAGGACCTTTGAGTGAGGTTTCATTGACTTGAATGGGGCTTTTTTCATCCTCGAATCCAACGTCATTCTCTTCCTCTTCGTCCTCATCAGAGATGGCATTATTTGGGATGATGCTGTCAATGAAGAATTGTTGCAGAATGGAAATTGCTTTTTCCCTTATCTCCATCCACACTTCTTCACTGTAGTCTGCACTTCTAGGAAGTATTAGAACGTTGGGCATCTCCCTAATCTGCCATATGCAGGAGGACAGATACATGATTAAATTTCTCAAATATGGCGAAATTCCTTCTAACAAATGATTGGCAACATAAAATCAGACCATGTAAGCACAGTACAATTCCATTATAGAACAAACATGCGAAATTTCTAAACATTAGAACTTCACCAGAAAGTAACATATACTAGTAGATCGCCAGGAAACAAAAATGGCATCTTCTGCTTCTCTAATGAATTAATACCCTATAACTACATAACATCAAAATCATACCCAAGCCTCCATCCACTGTGGCCCTTCAGCACCATCTAATGCACATCCAGCGATTGTGCCGTCAATCAATAGTTGTTTCACAGCACAATCATCTAGAAGCTGGCTGCTTCCAGTATTTATAAGGAACGCGCCTGCATAAGCATAACTATTACTTCCTTAGAGGGATGTTTAGATTATACGAAATACTAATGGAAGCTGCAAATTCCGCATAAGTTACCAGGTTTTATGTGCTGCAAACAATCTGCGTTGATAATTTGAACCGTGTCATCAGTCAAAGCACAGTGCAGCGATATGAGGTCGCTTGCAGCTAGCAAGTCGTTAAGGGTATCCATTCTTCGAGCTTCAGCTGGGAATCTCCGGGAACTCACTCTACCATTTCCCTAAGTACATGTGCAGCGAAACAAAACTTACGCATAAGTACTTAAAGACACCGAGGAGAAAAGCAATCCAAGAAACACTTTCAAACATATATACTTACTTTCTCAAATTGCAATAACAAATTCTAGGAAGAAGATTGTGGATGGGCGGACGCTCTTTCATGTAAAAGAAACTGTAAAACTCCTAGACAAGTTCCCAGAACAGAGTAGCCCAAATTCAGGCAACATAAGAATCTCCAACCAATCCACACACTAAAAGACCATAGCAAACAACAATTATCACGACATTCCCTACAATACTTACCTCAGTCACATCAAAATACAGCACACTCATATGAAACGCCAAGCTCCGACTAGCCAAGGCAGCGGCCGACGTCGACCTTCCGACAATCCCCATCACCAAACCCCTGCACCGCCTCATCCCTCTACACAGCGGCTGCACCGATCCGAGCCAGCCCGACGCCGAGAGCACTTGCCGCGAAAGCAAATGGGTCCTCCTCAGAAGTCCCAAAACGAGAGCCATCACAGTGTCGGCGACCTCCTCGGCCCTCGACACGTCCACGTGTACGAGGTTCTTCAATCCCAGCTCGGCGGCGAGGGCCGTGTCTGTCGCCTTGTCGGAAGATCCTAGGCATAGGACGAGCTGGTCGGGTCTGAGCCGGCGCTGAGCTGCGCTTGGGAGGAACCCGATGGAGTGGATGAGGACGGCGGAGGCTGCGGAGATCTTGGAGGATGATAGCTGGGTCAAGGGGATGTGCTCGACTTGGGCGACGGCGGAGAGGCATTGTTGTTCGAAGACCGTGTCTTCGATGCAGTTCAGAGTCACGACGAGGGGGAGGTGACGTGGCATCGGTTGTGAAGATGTGAAGATCTGAGAGAGAGAGAGAGCTCACGACTCACGGTCACGAGTCACGGAGCTACTAAAATGAAGTATTTCAATTGATGGTAACATTATATTTTCATTCTCGTGATATAATTCAAAATTTAGAATTTAATGGGATTGAAATTGAGAAATGGGATAACTAATTTTAATCTGAGGGTCGATATTTCGAGAAATATCAGAGTTTGCAATGAAATTTCAATGGTTATGAACCAAAGGTGTAATTTCATAACGAGGTTATCGTTATACATCAAGAAAACACTTCCGTAAAGATTCAGACAACTTACTGCCATGAATTGTTGTACGGTGAAACGAAATGCAGTACAATCGAAGTTGAAGATGGAGTGATAATCTGAAATGAAGGATGCCTTCTTACACATAACTGTGTAACTGGAGAAACTGCTCATATGACTCAAAAACGAAATATATAGATTCTCAGTCCATTCAACAAATCCAAGTAAAGCAAGAACTAGCAAATAGGTCACGATCTTAATCAGATTTCTTATCGGCCTCATCGATGGCGGCTAGTCTTTCGACCAATGGAGGATGTGAATAGTGATAAGCTGAATACCATGGGTCTGTGTTCATAGATGAAAGGTTCTCTTCCTGCACAAAAAAATCGAGCTTTCTTTGATACAAAGATTTACGAAGGATAACATATATGCTTTGAGTTGAGGAACTTATTCAACGGAATCAGAAATAAAATGTATGATTATGCGAACCTGCAATTTGATAAGACCAGCGCGGAGAGGCTTAGCATAGCCATGCTTCTTTGCAAAAGCATCGGCCTTTGAATGAAATGCAAATATCATGTCAGCCTTTAATTTTGTACATTTCGTAAGTTTTCGTGGAGGTTAACATGTGACGGAAACTTACCTGGAACTCAAAAGCCCTGCTTACGAGATTAAGTAGGAAGTTTACGACATGCTGCACAGGTATCACTGTGTGCTGCAATTAACAGAACATAGTTGAGATTTCGTATAGGAAGGGACAATTTCACAACCTAACGTGCAACAAAGTACCGTGTACTTAGTCCAACGTCATACCTGAAATAGCATAAGTCCAATGAGCACGGGTTGTGTATCAAATCCAAAACTTTCGAACAGGTCTTTTGAGTTTCTAACAAGGGTGTACCCTCCAAACTGCATCAGTGACAAAATCTGCATTTTCGACGAACAGTTCTTATCATTTCAAATTTCTTGAGTAATACGTTGGAAGCTCCAAGTAATTAATAAATCAGATATTCAAATCATCACAGCAAAAAGTATAGCGCCAATGCGACTTACCTGAACAGCAATGAAGGAATACATTGTATGGTTAAGCTTCCAGTGACCCAGTTCATGAGCAATAACAGCGACGACTTCTTCCTCATGTTTGCACTGAATAGGAAAAAAACAGTAAATTCACCAAGGACACAGAATTGAGATAAAGAGGTGCACAACAATCAAAATTTTGAGTCAGAGCTCCACCTGCTGTAAGAGTGTGTCATAGAGGACAATTCTCTTGTTATTGAAAAATCCATACATGTATGCCTGAAAATAGCAACATAAAAATAGTTCAGGTGTATATATAGATAAGAGATGAGGAATGCAGTGTCTGAAAAGGCCACGGATAGCATTCAGTGACCCAAAGAGAGTTATGGAAAGAACGAGTAATTTAGAAAACAAAGACTCACATTGCTGTGACTCGATCTTGTGGATCCATCAACTACGAACAACTTCTTTAGAGGAAATTTGAGAGAGGATGCGAGATTTTCAATTTTGGTCCTAAGCTCTCCATCTGGCAACTGCATATTAGAAAATTTAACTACCAGCACCATCTGTTCGAAATATCTGAGACCACAAATATTACTTCGGAAACTTGCTTCTCCACTACTTACAGGAGTAAACTTGTTGAAAAGTGGAGCAATAAGGACGGGATAAAGAGTCATCATCACAAGTGCCACAGCAAGCATAAAGACCCAAAGATATATTGCCAAGTAAGGGCCACCTTTCTGCATTCAGGCAGCGGTTATGTTTGTTAATCACTTTTTTAAGTCATGTAACTTTCGGTTTGATGGTAGAGAGCAAAAAAGTGGGGATGTGAAATCCAAGCTTTCATTAAAACGGATGATAGACTCGGATCATGAATGAAAAGCTAGTCATTTCATAAAGATTATCAGGCAATTGATGCAATCGTAATACCTGCACAATGATGATAATAGCAGCTACAATAGGTGGACCGATGACAACGGATAAGGCCATTCCTTTGATCATGTCTCTAAAAAATAACCATACTGTTTGCTGTAAAAAATGGAAATGACAGAAAGATGAACAGATTAAGGTAACCCCTTGAAAAGAAACTGGAAAAAAAGATGAAGAAAAGAGATGCCCCTAGACCACGAAACCACACGAACAGAGCTTATTTTATTACTACCTTGTTGAAACCATGCCGAGCCTCAATGATGAAAGTTGAGTACAACGAGAATGGTAGATCAGTTATCTGCGTGGGTTTTCAAAATATAAGTCAGAAGGATGGGAACAAGCCAGGCTGAAATGGCAGTGGAGGCAAAAACATCCTAGGTAAGTGAAACTGCTAGAATAGATAAATAGAAATCCCTGGAAATAAGTTTTTCCATTATTCTAAACAAAAAAGAAATTGAGCACCTGTGACCAAAACATAACACCGGCCAAAAATACAAGAGTATGGTATATTTCATTTCCTGCATCGAGGCCAGCATAGACCAAAAACTCTCCAGACATCTGCCATTAAATGATCAAAAGTAAGCACTTAGCCACAGCATGATTTAAAATATCAGGGTATAGTAAATTTGATTACCTTCCAGAACCAGGGTAATATCCTCAAGTACAGAATTGCACAGTCCATAACTATGGTAACCAATTCGTGCACAAAGTGGAAATTGCTGAAAGAGATATATCAATTAGAAAGGCTACAATGAACTATGAGGCAAGAGGTACTGCCCTCGAATAATAACTGTAAGAGCTAGGATCAAAAGATAAACAAGTGGCTGCCTAAAACCTTTTATCAAGACTATATGCACGGGATTTTTCAAACTTCTCTTGGCTGATCACTCCTACCAATGGCTTTGGAAGAGTTGGTAGCTTTAGAGCAGTGTGTTGCCGCAAATCAAGATAGCTCTCGAAAATATACACCAGAACCATAACACCTGAACAATTTGACACGTGACATAAATATCATACGCAAGAAATAAGACGATTTACGTCAACGTTTCCTTCGTTCTAAGCTACATTAAGCTCGTAAACCCTAACCTTCTTCATTCACAATCACACACAAAGAAGCAACTAAAAAACTGAAACGATCAGAACAATAAACCTACATCAATTTATAGTCGTTACGAACATTCACAAGCTCGGTCAGCTCGCGGAAAAAGCAGACCGACACAACACAAAATTAAACAAGTATCAGCTCTTCTTCAGCTGATTCAATCCAAAAAAACACAATATCATGCAGAAAAACGAAGCTAGCCCATACCGATAACAGCTTCCAGGTACGGGAACGCCATGGCCGAGTAGTCGCAGAAAGCGAAAAAGGGTTTTGCGGGAAGATTAAGAATGCGAGCTTAGTTGTAGAAGTGATTTATTTTACTTTCAAGATCTAGCAATTTCTATTTTCGATTAAAAATTGGTTTTGTAGAAGAAAACAATGAGCAAGGTGTCGTGGTGTAGTTGGTTATCACGTCAGTCTAACACACTGAAGGTCTCCGGTTCGAGTCCGGGCGACGCCATTGATTTTTTTTTTTTTTTAATTATTTTTTTACAGTTTAATATGTTTTGATTGTTTTTTGGAGACTTATTCTTGTAACGTACATACAATACAATGTTTGGTTGTTATGTGTTAAAATCTTAAGCTTCTCATCAGTTCCATCCCAGGCGCTCTTTGCTTACCTTACAGACAGCATATCACATAATGCAATATGATCCATCAATGGTCATCTAAATATCGACTAGCCATTATTTAAAAAAAAACCCATCGAGTTCCCTCTCTGAATCCATCTTTCATTGCGTTATCGTCCCCCAAACCCATCGTCGTACTAAAATAAATATTTTCTATTTCTTTTCTTCTTTTTTCATTCGAGAATCCTCTCGCCGGTGGCAAAGAAGTTCCAAACTAGCGTCCCAACGACGTATAACGCAACCGCGACTTTGAACACGTCGTCCCAAGAACCTGTAAAACGATTTTTATCGATCAAATTTCAAAAGAAAACGATGAAGGATGTGCCTTAAAGCTGTGATTTTACGAATGTACCCTTCTGCAGTATGTATCCAGTCGCAGCAGTACCAAAGACGCCCGCGGCTACGCCGGCCGTATTAGACAGTCCAAGAAGCACTCCCTGTAATAAGAAGTCCGTAATTTATGAAAAAACGTTTTCTTTTTGGGAAAAAAAAAACAAATTTGGGTAAGGACTCACAGCGTAGCGAGGGCCGATATCTTGGTGATTCGAATATAGGCCCGACTGTGAGAATGCATCAGAGCCCTGAAGAGGAGCAATTACGTTAAATACTGCTGTAATAATAATCATATTAAGAAAGAGGGTAATTTTAAAGAGTCGGGAATTTTTTTTTAATCCTCGAACCTGACTACAAGCCATGCACAGCACGGCCATGGCAGGAGTCTTCACGTGGCTGAGCAGAGATAGGAACAAAGCGGGGCCCAAGAATCCAATAGACTGCATTATCTGCGAAAAAAGAAAAAAAAAAGACGGTTTTAGTTCAGACATTGGTCTTCCTTTATTCGATCTTAGAATGAGTAATAGATAAAGTAATGCTTGCCTTACGAACGGAAGTGATGGAAAGGCCTTTGCTCACGAGGGTATCAGCGATCCATCCTCCTATGTTGGCGAACACAGCCATGGTGAGCCACGGAAGTACGCAAAGTAGGCCAGATTCTGTCAAGTTGAACTTCAAGACCTATACGAAAATTTATCAAGAAAAAAAAGTTAGCTTTACGCTCTTCGACAAAAAAATCCACGTTTCTTTTTTCCGACAAAAAATTGGGGCGTACTTGGTTGTAGTAAGTAGGCATCCATGTCAAGAGGATGAAGGTTCCCCAATTATGGCAGAAGTGGGAGACGATGAGGGCCCACACGGGGGCTTTCGAAAGGATCTTCTTCCATGGGATTTCAGACACGGGCTGTTCTTTCCTTACGCTACCCCCCAAGATTACTTCTTTTTCTTCCAAACTGAGACTTGGGTCTTGTTCAGGCAAACTGTGCGCCTGTAAATTTGTTTATTAATAGAAAAATTCAGACAAGAATCTGATTATAGAAAAAAAAAAAAAAGGGACTCACTTTGCTCCACCATAGGGCGAACCATATGCTCCCAAGTGACCCGAAAGAATAGAAAACTGAGGGCCAACCAAATTTATGGATCAACACTGGAGAAAAGGCCAGCCCAGTAACTGAGCCAAGGTACATGCCACTGTAAACTAGGGCTAACGATCTGCTTCTCTCAGAGACGGGAATCCATTTGGATAAGAGATTGTTCATCGCAGGCATGGCAACGCCCTAGTTTATGTAATAATCGCAGAGATATGAGTTCAACTTTCACGCTCATGAGCATATTGCAGAGAGGTGTATTAGAAGCTAACCTCTCCGATGCCCATAAAGGCCCGCATGACGAGTAAGAATGGGAGTCCAATTCTTGCAGCAAAAGGCGTAAGAACAGTTGCGATGGACCACCATACAACGCCGAAGCCAAGAACTATCTTTCCGCCGATTTTATCAGCCCATATGCCTCCAACGATCTGCTCAAGGCGAAAATGTAAGAAAGATGCTTGCTGAAGGATATCGTTAAAACCAGGCCATCACAGTAATTTGATCGTATGGATGAGAGATTCAGATATAGTATGGCTAATTCACACATTGTTTGAAAAGAAGATAAATCTTTCGAAAGTTTCTGAGATCTTAAGCTGTATAAACCTGTGTAAGCAGATATCCCCAGAAGAAAGAAGACTGAATTAGGCCCACAGTAGCACTATTCCAATTGAATTCCTTCGACATTGGAAGTATGGCTATGCTCATATTCACCTACAATAAAGCGCGATACCAAATGAGAAGTGCCTTAAGAACGAATAATCAAACATAAAGCAACAAAGGCTCACGTCAAGCAGTACTGAAACATTCGAAGTAAAGGGCTGACAAACTCACTCGGTCCATGTTGCACAGCAAGAATGCAGCAAAACAGAGAAGAACCATCACCCAACGCTTTGGGAACTGCTTCCATAACGGTTTTGCTTGCCCCTCGACTCCTTTAAGTAAAACAGCTTCACCATTCTCAGATGATACAAAGCCATCCAAGTTAATATCGGTTATGTCTTGTTCCTCCGATTTGAAGTCTGCTCTTGTCCTCATAACCGTCGTATACTTCGATGGCATCTTCTGGCCAACCATGACTCCAAGCTTGTTCAACTTACCAGCGAGGATCCAACTAGCATCAGAGTTAGCCGACGAAAGGCAGCGTTTGTATGCTCCTTTTGCTTCTCCCCATGTAGTTATAGCCTTGAATTTCTTGCCCAGCTGGGCATTTGAATAATTCGATCCATGCCCATCTCTGATTAATCGATTAAAAGATGACTGATACAATCGGCTGCAGAGCATCTTCCTCTTCATACACTGTACGGCCTCAATGCTCGGACGCCCACTTCTTCGAAGGTCTTTATTTGCTTCTCCATGATGTACTATGCCTGCAAATTGAAGATCTCATATCACTCTACACCGTAAAGCCAAGAACTTTCTCATATTACTCAATAAATTGAAAATCTGCCCACCACTAACTCAACAGTCAACAGATTACCTGAACCAGTAAAAGTTCCGAAATTTCTGTGGGAAATAATGGCACCTACGGCCATTGCATGTACGGCAATGAAGTTCAGCTGAAGCGCCAAAAAAAAAAAAAAAAAAACTTGTCTTTGACTATCTGTTCACTTCTCGCTAGAGATGGAGAGGAAAATGCTACGCGCGCTACTATTTCTACGCGCAATAATCAACGAAAGTCAAGAATATTCTCACTGAGAAGTGTTTCTAATTGTTCCTCAGCTGCAGTGGATAATATCTTGGAGTGGAACACATGTCCACAAGAAATTTTCTTCATGGAAAAAATAAAAAAGCTACCAGGGAGATTGTAAGAGAAGGGCTGAGAGAGTGACACGTGGCATTCATCTTCTTTAGAGCTCGAGTTACTATATTACCCCTCGATGTTGAGAAAACGGGTATAGGGGAACAAGGGTATTTGTGAAAAACATCATAACTGGGATTCAGACTGTTGGTGAAAACGTGGACGCCAGTGACATTTTGTACGTTGAGTGGATTTCAGCCGTTGTTCTTCCCTGCTCCTACGTGGCACGACGCCCACCATGTTAGTGTTACGCAATTATAAATGTACTCTTAAATGGGCTCCTTCGTGGCCCATTTTCTTGGCCCACTATAACTGAAGTCGTAGTTAGAATAGAATTAAAGATGATGTCTAGCAATTCTTGTGTAAGAGAATGGCGACAACAAAAACACTTGGTAGTTTTTTTTTATTTTTCCAAACGATCGCGTAATATATTCCATAAAAAAGTATGTACAAGCAGCTTAATAGCCAATGGGGCCCAACTATTAGTAAACATCACAGTGGGCAGACAACGATGAGGAACAGTTATCCTCATAACACAAGACAAAAGAGGTGGCTCAAAACAAAACTTCGCATACTCGTAACAAAATGGGATAAGACAAAAGGAAGCGCCTCCAAAATTGAGTAACCAACAAGGTGCGCTCGACTCCAGGTTTGGAACGTCGAAGACAAAAGAAATCCATCCGAGCTCCTTGATCTTGCACTGGTAAATTACCCTACTAAGTCAAGGACGAAAACAAGAAAAGCACAGCCAAACAAATCACAACACCATCGAGTATTCCTTCCATTCGTCACAAGCCAAATCAATGACAACTTTCTCTTCTCGCCATTCCTTCTTGAAGACCCACAGATTTCTTGTTTTCCACAACATCCAAAGCACATAAACAGAGAGCTGAACTCTACGAATATAAACTTCAGATTTAGGCCCAGAACAAGTGAATCCCCACCAGTCTTGGAAAGAGCCCGTTGTTGATTGAGAGTGGTTCCACGAGATTGGCGCCACCTTCCAAGTCCTTGCTGCTTTGGGACAATTGAAGAACAAGTGCTGCATAGTTTCTTCTTCCTCTCCACAAATATGGCAAATAGGGTCAATATCCACACCTTTCCTCTCCACTTGGTAGTTTATGGTCTTCAATATGAACTTAAGAAGTCAAAATATGACTTCTTGATTTGTATTGCATTGGCAACATGAGGTACACTTGTAATATGAAAATATTATATAGTTTAACATTGTTAATAAAACTCGATTCTACTATTATTGCTTATATTTTGAAGTGATTAAATTTTGGAGATGTATTAAATGTGGTGCATGCGATATAACGAACAAAATATAAATTCAGTTGGCTGAACAAATATTTAAGTAAATACATGTATAAAAAAAAATCAAGATCTGAGTAAACAGTTTATAAAGCAAGATTACATTTCGGCAATTTCCTTTAAAATATTTGGAGTTTTGATTTATGAAAACGTAACTAAAAAAGAGTCAAACTAACGCCGAAGGAATGCGAAGACTCATTCTTGTCTAAAATCGTTCTTGGATAGAAAAAGATCTCTCTCTCTCTCCCCTCTCTCTCTCTCTCTCTAAAGTCTCTCTGTTTTCTATTTCTTGAAAAAGAACAACGCATACAAATACATACACGAGAAAACCCACGTAGCCTGATTATTAAAGCTCTGATTTCTGACCAACCCCGATCGAAATTGAAGGCTCTGTGTTCACCTCTCCAATCACGACGTTCTAATTTTATTTGCCCTAATTGAACACTACAATTCGTTTTGATTTACTGAAAAACCCTAGACTTTTCTATTTGCGGGTTTTAGTCATTCAAGTCCTAAACCCAGCAATCTCAACTGGTGGCTGATTGGTACGGGCTTGATTTAAGGGTTTTGCGTGTTCTTTTGCGAGGTATGGGTTTAATTTTTTGTTACTATTTGTTTTTTTTCGTTATTGGGTGGTATCAATTTGTTTGTTGGGTGATTTAACATCCCTTTCTTCCTTTTAATGTGAAGAAGTTGGTTACGAGTTCTTTTTAGTAATTTGCTTGGTTATATTGAAGTTGATCCAGTAATGGAAATATCAGGGTTCTGTGCACTCTTTATGTCCTTAATTTTTTTGGAAATCTATGAATCTTAACAATGCAGAGGCATCTGTGCTGTTTCCGGGATTGTTTTTGGGGAATTTAGATGATTAGTTTGTTGTAAGGGTTAATCTTTGCTTTTTCCTTTGCCTGTTAAGATTTGGGAATGCAGCTTCATGGATTGTGTTTGTGATACTTTTATGGATTCTGATCGAATTTTTTGTCTCTTTTCAGTTAAGTTCTTTTATTTTCTCTCCTCAATTAATTAGGAACTACTTCAGACGCAGTTAGTAATAGTTACATATGTGGAAGAAAATTTACATTTGGTGTTATATTGGA
Organism: Craterostigma plantagineum; assembly: GCA_027422505.1. NCBI lineage: Eukaryota > Viridiplantae > Streptophyta > Magnoliopsida > Lamiales > Linderniaceae > Craterostigma > Craterostigma plantagineum. Next base: position 13,099,905 of record JAPQWV010000028.1, read on the forward strand.
CCAGCATTTCGTTACCGATGTTGGATAAGAATATTACGATCATTAAAAATATTGTATTGTATGTTTTTTATGTTTCCAGCTAACTTAACGAGAAACTGTTTTCGATCTTTATTGCTCTTTTTTTCATTTTACACTTGGTGTGGTTCTGCTACTCTCAATGCAGCTGCACCTTTGACTTTTGGATTGTAAATAATTAAACTACTCTCAACTGTCCTAATTCTCAGAAAAGACATTTACGTTAGATTGTACTCAGTTTGGAGTCGATGAAAATGAATCAGTGAAACTTACCTTATTGGAATTATCAAAAACCACCTTTTGGGGCATTTCATAACTAGATAAGCTGGCTTCCGTGTCGTCGAATATGCTTTGCTTGGTGGTAATATTTTTCTGCTGAATTTATTTAATTTTTTTTATGTCAGTTTACTCGACCAACTGGTTGCATATTGGCTTGTAAACGTTTATATGGAAGCTTAATGCTGATGGCAGCATGCAGATGATTTTTGAAAGAGATGCAAAGATTTCATATTGGAAGCTGCAATACTGCAGTCAATAACAGTGCAGTTGGTGGGTTACAACCAAGGGACTATTCTCGTTCGGAATCACCTGCAAGATCTCCTAATTATCCCATTAATTCGAGGTATAAGTTAACACATGTTAGTCATTGCAGATATTTTCATGTGGAAGTAGCTATATGGATCTACACAATGTTTTATTTCAATCGAATTTCTAATTATGTTCTACGCGATATCAAAGAAGCGAGACATTCTGAATTCCATAAAATGTTTGTTTATCTTCTGTTCTGGCAACTCTTGCTTTTTAGTGCTGTTCCTTTGTTTCAGCTGTAGTTTCATAAGTAGAGGTTTTTCCTAACATGTCTTGGCAAAAAACGGCTGAAACTATTGAAAATCTACGGTTCTTGAAATGGTTCTTTAGTGGTGTGATGTTTTAGTTTTATGGTTTTGACAGTCATTCACCATCAACATGTAACCCCACGGTTGGCTTAGTTATTGTTTGCAAAACTGTCAATGCTATTGTGGAATTTTAATGTGTCAGATGTCATCTTTTGTCGTCTTTCCATGATAAGGAGAACCACTATGGCTGGTACTTGAAGTTTCTATCTTGCTTCTCTCTTAATTGTTCGTTGCAAATTTGATTAGAGAGTTTTTTTACGCAAGTGTTGTATTGTTGTTTTCTCAGACGATCATCGCCACCCACACCGTACAGATTAAGGTGTGATAAGGAACATTTGAATTCCCGGTAATCTCTACGTAACCTGCATCTTTCCTGTATAGAATTTTCTTGGCAATAAAGAATCTTGTGAAAAGATGCTTGTCATCCACGTACAATGATGCTTTTCTTCTTGTGAGATGTGATTGTTGCCATGTTTACTGATTCTGTTAAGTGACTGCAGACTTGGGCCACCTGATTTCCACCCACAGAATTCGAATTGCGTCGAGGAGACGCTCACACGAGAATTTGTGCAGCTTGGTTACAGAGAGACTGTTGAAGGACTCGAGGTTTATTTGTGAGGTTTATTCCTATGGTAACTGAGTATTGTATTACTAATATTTAGACTCATATTGTAAACAGGAATCTAGAGAGACCTCACTATCGCAGGCTCAGAATTTTACGAAACCTGTTATTTTCAAGTGCAAAGAGGTGGGCTGCAAACTTGAATCCATGAATGATACTTACTCTTTTGCTACCCATGATTGTCTTATCTGGAGGTTTTTATACATCACAATATTATTGTTCATTTATCTTACAGGCAATCAGAAAATGTCATAGAGCCATCAATGAATCTCGAGCCCAAAAAAGAAAGGTGTTCAGTTACTTACTTCCAGTTACTTCTATTGCCAATACCTACAATGCAGGAAGCGAAACCCTTTAACTAAGAACATATTTGCACATGTTGCACCATAAAAGATTAACTTTTTTTTCTTTGAAATTACAAGATTAACCTCCTCAGCTTATCTCTTATGCAGGTCGGCCAGGTCTATGGAGTGCCCCTTTCCGGTACCCTCTTGACCAAGTCTAGTGTATTTCCTGAGCAAAGACCATGTGGGGAGGACTTCAAAAAGAAATGGATTGAGGTTTACTACCCTTTTACATTTCTGTTTAATCATGTGGAAATGTTGGATGGATCAAAATTTATTCGTCATATTCTATTAGAACATATTTTCCCTATTTGTGACCTATGTAAGAGGAGTGATTGTATTGTGGACTGTTTATTTGCCAGATTATGTCTAGTAGAATGAAGTGAATAATTAGGCTACATTCGGGTTGTTGGAGTGGCTGCGTTATTACTTAGACACAATAGATTATTCTGATTGTCATATTGTGAAAAATCACAGTCCAACATAAATTTTTCATCTAATTCCCAAGATGGCTGATTGAACAATCTCAAGATATGGGTGTTATCCAATTTGATTCTATTTGATCTATGAATAATTGTAAATCTGTGTGTTACTTCTTATTTCTAAAAAGTTAAGCTGTGCCAACTTTCAGGGTTTATCTCAGCCGCATAAAAGATTGCGTTCTTTGGCAGACCATGTTCCTCATGGTTATCGGAGAAAATCTCTCCTGGAAGTTTTAATTCGAAATAATGTTCCATTGTCGAGAGCGACATGGTTCATCAAAGTGACCTATCTTAATCAGGTATAGGTCCAGGTCTAATAGAAGTAGAAAGTTACGCGGTTCTTCTTTTAGATGTCTTGATATCTACATACTATGAAGAATTAATAATTTATAAAGTAACATTGCAGGTTCGGGCTGCCTCAAATTCATTATCTGGCTTTCATGAAAGGACACCATTGTCTCGTTCAGAACAATGGACTCAAGACATCATTGAGTACTTGCATTACCTCTTGGATGAATTTTGTATGAGAAACACTTCTCATTCTTCTTTGCATATGCGAGATAGGTCATCTCAAGTGGCTTATACTGGTTCACCGCATCAAAAGGGAGATTCAAATTCATCTCTCATGGTAGCCAACGGGCCTTCACTTTACACGAAATGGTGGTACGTGGTGAGGATTATCCACTGGCACCATGCAGAAGGACTTGTCATTCCTTCTCTCATTATTGAGTGGGTTCTTAATCAGCTTCAGGTACAGATGTTTCACTCCTAATTGTGTCATGTATGGAGAAAATTGATTTATATGTTAATGATATATTGAAATATGTCATCATGTCTATATATCGAGTTCTAAAACTTGAACCATATCTTTAGGAAAAACAATTGCACGGTGTTCTTCAGCTGCTGTTGCCCATCATATACAGCTTCATAGAAGCTGTTGTTCTGTCTCAGACCTATGTACGCTCGCTTGTTGGAGTATCTGTTCGGTATATTCGAGAACCTTCTCCTGGTGGTTCTGATCTCGTTGACAATTCGAGGCATGCATATATGACTTCAGCTGTTGTTGAGATGCTTCGATATCTAGTACTAGCTGTTCCAGATACTGTCGTTGCATTGGATTGTTTCCCTTTACCGACTTGCGTGGTGAACCCTGTGGTAAATGATGGAAGCTTCTTATCAAAAATCCTTGATGATGCTAGGAAGGTGAAGGGAGGTGGCCAAATCGAAGTCAGTGCCAGTGGTGTCTTTCCGAAAATACGCCATGATGTTCCTGCTGACTCATTCCGTACTGTTGTCTCATCAATAAGGAAGCGTGCTGAGATTCTGTCAAAGGCAGCTAGAGGCAGTCCTGGTCACAACATAGCTAAAGCATTGCGAGTTCTGGACCAGGCTGTCATGTCTGGAGATATTGGATCTGCGTACAAGATGCTCTTTGAAAATGTTTTGGATGGAGCTTGTGGTGATCGGTGGATTGCAGAAGTGAGCCCGTCTTTGTATGCATCCCTAAAGCGTATTCGTAAGGTGAAATCACATTTGATTTGCTCCATCTTTTGCATTTGCGAATGGGCAACATGTGAATATAGAGATTTTCGTACTGTACCACCTCATGGCGTGAAGTTCACCGGTAGAAAAGACTTATCTCAGATATTCATCGCAGTGCGGCTGCTCAAGTTGAAGATGAGTAGCAACAAGAAATTTCGCTCTTCGAAGAGGAAAATTGATGATATTTCAGATATATACGAGAGTCCTGGCCCTTTGCATGAAGTCATAGTATGCTGGGTTGATCAGCATGAAGTGCATAATGGAGAAGGTTTCAAACGGTTGCAGCTTTTAATTAGAGAATTGATTCAAGCTGGAATTTTTAGTCCTCAAGCGTATGTCAGACAGTTGATTGTAAGTGGCACAATGGATGGTAATGTGCCCGCAGTCGATGCTGAGCACCGTATGAGACATTACAAACTCTTAAAGCAGCTTCCTGCGCACTACATTCATGATGCTTTGGCACAATCTCAGAATTCTCTATCACTAACACTTGAGGAAGCAATGAATGTTTACTCCACTGAACGGCAAATGGTACTCCGTGGGTTGCAACGATCAGGACAAAGAACACCTAATCCTGATGCAAACACTTCGTCTAAGAAACGGAAGCATCATCATGGTTCAGAAACTCCATCTTCTGTTGATAAGGTGTTCCCGGAAATTGCTTCCACAACCAGTGGCACGGATATTAAACTTGATGGAATGAAGGCTTCAATCTCTGCACTATTGAAACTACCCAGTTCTTCACCAGTTATATTCAGTGGTGGGTTGGAGGAATCACAGTGGACTGTCAATGGAACTGGTGGAGCTAACAATATAATAGATAATGAAGAAGCAGCTGGATGTGAAGAGTGCAGAAGAACAAAGCGACAAAAACTAAACGATGAACACAGCTCATTCGTGCAGCCATATCTAACAGACGAGGAAGAAAGATGGTGGGGAAGAAAAGGGCCGAAATATATGGAATCTTCAGTAGCGGAACCGCCGGCAAAGCCCTCCAAGCAAGCACCAAGAGGTAGGACAAAACCTGTTCGCAAAACTCAGAGTCTCGCTCACTTAGCTGCTGCTGCACGAATTGAAGGTAGTCAGGGAGCATCAACCAGCCATGTATGTGAGAACAATAATGGGTGTCCTCATCAAAGAATGGGCTTGTCAGTAGATGGGACCATGAAACAGCTGCCTGGGGATATTCTATTAATTGGAAAACTACTGAAGCAGATGTGCTTTGTAGAGAAGAGAACTGTCACTGTGTGGCTGATATCTGCTGTTAAAAAACTTGTTGAAGAGGCTGAAAACTTTGCCTCTAAGGTTGGCCAATATGGTAACTTAGCACCATCTGTTGATGATAAAACCTCTAGCAGATGGAGACTTGGTGAGGAAGAACTGTCCGCAATATTGTATATAATGGATACCTGTGATGACTTGCCATCAGCGGCAAGGTTTCTTTTGTGGTTGTTACCTAAAGTTCCTAGTGCTCCTGGTTCCGTCATGAACAACCGTAATGTTGTGATGCTTCCTAGAAAAACAGAGAACCATGCCTGTGATATAGGGGAGGCATTTCTTTTGTCATCTGTCCGCAGGTATCCTCTTGCTTGCTCTTTGTCTCAAGTTTTGTTGGGTTTTTGTCCTCATTACTCTCCTCTTTCACTGGGTGGTTTTGAACTAATCTACTTACGGACCATTAAGGGAACATTTGCTGGGAGCGCATAGTCAGTAAATGTGTTACTTCTGAATTCTGTTTAAATATGAGTGGTGATATTGTATTTGGCTTGCTCGCTGAGGCTCTGTGGTTTATTCGTTTTTTTTTTCCGGCTCCATGTTTTTCCTGGTAGAAAGAATATCTCATTATTTAACTACTTAGCTGATATATATAGGAAAAAAATATCTAAATATTTTGTGTATCATCTCTTACTGTACAACATGCAATATTAAATCTCCAATATCGTTCTTGGGATTGGGCTTGATCTGTTCTTTTTTTCTTCTCTTTTTTTCATTCTTAGATTTGTATCCTTTTCGTACATGGTACAGGTACGAGAACATAATTGCTGCTATCGATCTTCTTCCGGAGACCCTATCTGCTGCAATATCTTGTGCTGCCCCGATCTTGGCATCCAATGGCAGGCTTTCTGGTTCACTTTCCTTAGGCTACGCTCGTCATCTTTTGAGTAAGTACACTGGCGTTGACAGCATACGCAAATGGCAAAATACCTTCAAATCAACTGCCGATAAAAGGCTCATCTCGGAACTTGAGTCTGGCAAATCTTTGGAAGGTGATTTCCATTCCCTTGGTGTCGCGAATGGAGTGGTCGATCCTGATGACTACATCCGTCAAAAGATAAGAAGTGTTCGACCGAGAATTGGTTTAAACATGAAAGAAATAGTGCATAGACAGATTGATGAACTATTCCAATATTTTACCAGCAAAGATCGAATGTCCTCGGGCCTAGAGCCTAATAAGAACGCTAGCTTGGAAAAGTGGGACGATTGCTACCGTATAGCCCACAAGATATTTGTGGGATTGATGGACTGCATGAGACAAACGGGCGGTGCTGCTCAGGAAGGTGATCCCTCTCTGGTTTCTTCTGCTATTGCTGCAGTTATGAACAGTGTTGGAATAGTTGTTGCTAGATTTCCCGACTTAACGACGAGCACTAATCACTCTAATTCCCTGCAACCTACTGGATCACTATATTTTGCTCGAAGAATCATAAGTGTTCACATTGCTTGCCTGTCAATGTTGAAGGAGGCTCTTGGTGAACGCCAAAGCAGTGTCTTTGATGTTGCTCTGGCTACAGAAGCTACTTCTGCTCTTTTGCAAGCTTGTGCGCCCGTAAAGGCTTCTCGCAGTCAGTTTCAGATGTCGCCTGAATCCTCTGATTTTAATGCTGGTTTGCCCAATGAACCTTCAAGTAAACCTTTCAATGGAAGAGCTGTAAAAACATCTGCTGCTGTTTCTGCGGTTATAGTCGGGGCAATTATCCAAGGAGTTGCTAGCCTAGAGAGAATGGTTCACCTCTTCCGACTGAAGGAAAGTCTTGATCTAATCCAGTTTATAAGGAATCTTACTAATATGAACGGTAATGCGCGCTCCGTGGGGGTATTGAAGGCGGACAATTTGATCGAAGTTTCTGTTAACTGGTTCAGGGTTCTCGTGGGTAACTGCAGAACAGTGTATGATGGATTGATTGTGGAGCTTTTAGGTGAGGCCTCCATCGTGGCTCTATCGAGAATGCAGAGAATGCTATCTTTGAGCTTGGTCTTTCCACCAGCCTATTCGATTTTCGCTTTTGTCATTTGGAGGCCAATTCTTGATGCCACCATTGGGGTGCGTGAAGATTTGCAACCGTTGTATCAATCATTGGCTGTTTCGGTAGATGATGCCCTTAGGCACCATCCCTTTCGTGAGATATGTTTGAGAGACACCCAGGGCTTATATGATCTCATAGCTGCTGATACCCTTGATGCTGAATTTGTTACCTTGCTAGACAGTAATGGTTCCAACATTAATTTAAAAGCTCTCCCTTTGGTTTCCCTTCGTTCCAGGCTTTTCTTTGATGGCCTGATTACTTGTAAAATGCCTGAAATCATGTCAGAAATGGATGGCAAGAATTGGCTTTCAAGCTCGAGCGAGTTGAAAAGACAGTGCGGAGAGAACGTGAAAAAGCTTATGGGGAAGTTAGTGCACATACTTGATACCCTACAACCTGCTAGGTTCCATTGGCAGTGGGTTGAATTGAGGCTCCTGCTGAATGAGCAAGCAGTGAACGAAAAGATGGACAACGAAGGATCCTTGGTCGAGGCTGTACGTTCTCTCTCGCCCAGTAACGACAAGACGACTGCTTCTGATAATGAGGGCAATTTTATTCAGATTATTCTTACCAGGATATTGGTCAGGCCTGATGCTGCTCCCTTGTTTTCGGAAGTTGTACATCTCCTGGGGAAATCACTTGAAGATTCAATGTTGTCTCAGGCGAAATGGTTGCTGGGTGGAGTCGAAGTCCTCTATGGGAAGAAATCAATCAGGCAAAAGGTCTTAAATATTGCTGCCGAGCTGAAAGGCCTGAGTTTGAGGACACCATATTGGAAACCATGGGGATGGTGTCATTCAGATATTAACTCATCTGCTAGAGTAGACAAAACAAAATCTGAGACAAGTGCTGCACTTGAAGAAGGAGAATTCATCGATGAAGGGACCTATTTTAGCCGATCTGGGAAAGCAGTTGGTGTCCTGGACATGGAAGGCTTCATAGTCAGTCAGCAGCACGTGACTGAGAGGGCTCTCGTTGAACTAATCCTTCCTTCTGTTGCTCAAGGTTCTGATAACTTCCGACGTACTTTTGCCAGTGAAATGATCAAACAACTAGGTAACATAGAGCAGCAGATTAATGCCATTACGAGTGGTGTTGGTAAGCCAACAGTAAATTCCATGCCTGCTATGGGAAGTCCCGCTGGTAAAAATAGTAACCGTAAGAGCGGGAAAGGTAATAGTCCCGGGCTATCCAGACAATCATTGTCTGGGTCGAGCGAAACGGTTCCACCTTCTCCTGTGGCTTTACGAGCTTCAATGTCTTTGCGATTGCAGTTCCTTCTCAGGCTACTGCCTATCATTTGTGCAGACAGGTAGTTTATCGTACTAGATTTTGAATTTCCTAAACTGATGAAACCTTTTAGCAAAGTATGTGAATGCACTGTCTGTCTTCCGGATTATTTAGTTCCTAGTGGAATCATTTTAACGTTTGCAGTTAATGCACGTGTGTTGTTTGAGCCCTTCAGAATGAAAATTTACTTGATCTTATCAGGGAACCTCAAGGTCCAAAAAATTTGCGAAACAATCTCGCTTCAGTGATTCTACGTCTCCTGGGCAGTCGTGTCGTGTATGAAGATTCCTGCCATTTTGCGAATCCCGCGTTGATTTCATCGAAGAGAGACATGCAGTCTTTTATGGAGAGCTCTGTTGCTGCTCTTCTATATGGAGAAAGCCTCTTTGATTGTCTATTGTTAGTACTTCACTTGTTGTTGAGCTGTCACAAGTCAAGCTGGCTCAAACCAACGTCTGAATCCAATCCATCTGACCACAGCAAAGACTATGCTTCTTTTGACCGTGAAGCTGCAGAAAATCTCCAGGTTCGTCTTGTCATTAGTATTTCCTTTTGTGGATCATATTAGAAATAGATGAGTTGAGTTCATTATGATCTTTAAAGCAAATGTTGCACTTGACGTCTAGTCTCATCCCTCTACTGCAGAACGACTTGGATGGCATGGAATTGCCCGATGCAATCAGATTGCGCATTCAAAGTGCTATGCCTATCCTTTTTCCATCTGCCCGCCACACAATCTCTTGCCAACTCCCAACAGTATCGCCCACCGCGCTCGCCTCCCTTCAACCAATCAACCAAGTGACCACATTAAACCCTAGCAATTCAAACCCGTCTCAGAAGAACTCGCCCATACCTAATCGCACCCCAACAAACCTGAAAAACAGGGTGCAGCCCTTAAAACCAGCGAACGAAATGGAGATTGATCAGTGGACCCTTTTAGAAGACGGTGTTGGTTCAACCCACCAGCCTTCTTCAAACTTGACCGCGGTTAACAATGTCGATAGTTCTAATTTAAAGGCAGCTTTCTGGCTTAAGGGAGCTGTTAGAGTGAGGAGGACAGATCTCACTTATATCGGGGCTATTGATGAGGACAGTTGATCTGAATCCAACCAAATCGAAAACGTTTCGATTTCTGAAAGTTGTTTGTTAAGATATCTTACAAAGAAAGCCATTTTGTTTCGTTGGTTCGTTTGCCTTTGCGGGTGCTTTAAGGCTGATTCTCCGTGTTAGGCTAATGGGGTTCGATCGATTCTTGATTATTTTTTGGGCCCTGCTTTGTTAGCTAACCCTTAAGATAGTTTCTCCATTCAGGGATTGTGCCATTCTTGATTGTATAATTTCAAGTTGCTGTATATAGGGATGGATGCTTTCTTTTGTTTACTTTCTGAGCTGAGCTTTGAATGTGTATCAGAACAGGATTGTAGCTTGTATTCATATGCTCGCCAATAGCTTGTTTAAAGGATTATCGTATTTATGAATATTTGCCCTTTTTAATCCGTGTTTGCTTATTAGATTTAGCATGAGTTATTGACATCTTCCTTATTTATTTAGCAGAAGTAAGACACGCTCCATGCATGTATGAGCATTTTGGTGATTGGTATGGTACTTCAACAAAATAGCAAATACTGAAATGTTTCACGTAATTCGTGCCCTTATTTACAAGTAATCGATGAAAACCAATATCAAAACTAACCACCTCACAGATTTATTATTACTAGTATGTCCTATTTATCAAGCATGGGTGTTGAATTAAATGTAAGAAGAGGTCGAGTCGAAAATAGAGACCCAACCCATGACTTGTGGGTCCCAGGACAATTTCTCGCTCGTGTCAAATTCAACACCGTCTTACACGCATGCGAGTCGCACGTACCAGGGATAAGCCTCCGACGGAACACGCGTGCCAACTCAACCCCACGCGCTTCGCTCGTGCGAGAACCCGCGGCTGAATTTTCTCTTTCCTTCGCCGTCGGCGGCCGATCTGTCGCTGCCGGTTTGTTTTCTGATTGGTTGGGACATACGTTTTTGTCTTTTTTTTGGGGGGGATTTCTTCCGGACTGAGCCGTTGAGCTGCTTGTGATTCCGTCTCTCTGTTGTTTTTCTGCCTTTATTTCTGTTGTAGTTGCAGCTGAGATATTGTGATGATAGAGCTGTGGTAGAGCAGCTCAATCAGTGAGTAGTAATTAGGGTCTCAACTTTCGGACATGATTTGCAAAATGGTGTTTTTGTTGCCTACCTACCTATGTGAGTGCATAAGCCGCAAGGAGGTTGTTGTATTGGTAACAACATGAGAAAGTGCAACTTTTAGATAATCAACGGCGAAATTGGGATTTCCTTTGTCCATAGAGCAACGTGTATCTTCATGTTTTTTAAATTTGGCACGTCATTTTACCCAGACACGTATTGGTTTTTCCTTTCTCTATAATTCACTTTAATTCCATTTGTGGTGGATATGTTTACGATGTCCATTTCTATGGTTTCTCTGATCGTGGAACCACTATTCACTTTCTGCAGGATGAACGCGGAACTGCATAGTGATCAATATATGACGTGTAGAGCTTATGCATTTCATAGTTCAAGATAAATTGGGAAACTAGAATACGCTACCAGGAGCTATGCAGAGGTTTGGAACTGCAGAAGAAGAAGAAGATGATGAAATGGGTATGGATGTGAAGGATGAAGATGACGACGACGATGAGGATGATGAAGAGAGGAACATGGTGACAACTACGTCCACTGGTGTTGATGCGGGTATTTTGACGACTAGCGGTAGTAATAGGTTTTTGCACCACCATCAATACCATGATCAGCCGACTCCACTACAAGGAGGAGGTGGTCGGAGGTGTAGGCCTCAAGAAGAGAAAGAGAGAACAAAGTTACGCGAGAGACAGCGGAGAGCAATCACTGCTAAGATTTTGGCGGGTCTTCGAAGGCATGGAAACTATAATCTGAGAGTTAGAGCTGACATTAATGACGTAATTACTGCTTTGGCAAGGGAGGCAGGTTGGGTCGTTCTTCCAGATGGAACCACATTCCCTTCCAAAATGCAGGTACACAGTATTGGTCTTATTGATACTGGTTTTTGTTTTTGACTTGGATAGACCTGTCCTTTTTTTTAGAAAACTTCATTTTATTAATATGCAAAGATCTAGTCATAAATACATGTGTGGCGAACAATGTTTGCTTCCGCAGAGCACAAGACCTGCTGTGAGTTCATCAACTGCAGCGATGACATCATCTCCGTCACATATGCCAGCACAGCATACTTCTCCTACTTCATTAAGGGGCATCTCTCCAGGATATCAGAGTGCAATAGATTACAGTGTATCTCAGATGAAAGGTGCTTTTGTAGCTTCATCTCCTTATGATGCATCTGCTGGTGCCAGATCACAGACGTCATCTATGGTTGGGGATGGAGAACTTCAAAATGATCGTCTTCTTGGAGGGTCCATTGATTCAGTTGACCGGCAGGTAATATTTCCTAAACTGAGACTATGTTGCTTCTATTTTCTCATATTGCAGTAATATATTGCATATTTAAATGCTGCATGACACCAAAATGTGACTCATGCTTAAATTAGAATGGCATGTTGGTTAGATTACGCAGTCACTGTCTGAGGCTCATTCTGTTGGTGTTGTGGGTTTCAATAATCAATTTTTAGGTTGTCGGCGTGCCTACTACAACACAGGAGCGGGAATTTGCTGGGACACCTTATGTTCCTGTATATGTAATGCTGCCAGTGAGTCCTTTGACTTTTAATTCTGATTATACATTTGTCTTTTCAGTCATGTGACATAGTTATCTATGCTAGTATTATGTGTATCTGTTGATTGTAGTCCATAATATTTGTTTATCATTATTTTTTCCAGTGTTTTCCAATTTCATATGTTCGCATGTTTTTCATTGAAAAAATGTTGCTATTTCTTGATTTCCATGGCCAATGCTTGACTCGTCCAATAGCGCATTGTATTATTTGTTCCTTTACCTTATTACATCAAAAAGAATGCCAGCACGGTAATGCGTTCAACCACTATATTTCCAGTTGGGTGCTGTTGATGTGAAGTGTGAGCTTATTGATCCAGATGGTCTGGTGAAGCAACTGAAAATCTTGAAATCAAGTAACATAGATGGTGTTACTGTCAATTGCTGGTGGGGTGCAGTTGAAGCTCATGCTCCCATGGAGTATAATTGGACTGGTTATAAGAAGTTATTTCAAATTGTAAGGGACCTCAAAATGAAGCTGCAGGTGATTCTCATTTAATATTTCCTCATTATATATGTTGCTGTGAAGCTTCTATTTTGGTCTGTATACTTGCAAGCAACATCATGCTATTCCCCAACCTATGACAGTTTATCCATCCAAGGAAAATATCAAATACCTCGACTCCAATTGAACAGATGCATTCTTATCCACTGCCCTATAAATAACTAAATGAATTTATTTAACGTAAAATGATGTTATTTTAGAACATTTTGCATGCTGACACTGACTTTTGAGTCTTTTACTCGTTGAAGAGTTGATAGATATTTGAAAAGGTAAACTATTGCATGGTGACATGAAACATATATATGGTTAATTTAGAGAGCGAAATACTACGTTGAATGATTTTTCCTCGTTGCTGCAACCTTCTTTAGGATTTTTTCTAAGCAACTGGTAAACGGTTATGGTGAACAGGTTGTCATGTCCTTCCATGCATGTGGTGGTAATGTTGGGGATGATGTTTGCATTCCTCTGCCTCACTGGGTTGCTGAAATTGGTCGAGGGAATCCTGACATATTCTTCACTGATAAGACTGGAAGGAGGGTCCCAGAATGTCTGTCTTGGGGAGTTGACAAGGAAAGAATTCTAAGAGGCAGAAATGCTGTAGAGGTAATTTAAATAGATTTGTGAAAGATTGTGGTAATAGTTCATCGGTTATATTTATTATAAATAGGATTCAGACTACTGTTCCCCTATATTTTATTCTCATTAACTGTAGAATTTGGAAACTGGTGTAGGTGTACTTTGATTACATGAGAAGCTTTCGCGTTGAATTTGATGAGTATTTTGAGGGGGGTATCATATCTATGATTGTAGTTGGACTTGGACCGTGTGGGGAGTTGAGATATCCTTCCAATCCCGTGAAGCATGGTTGGAGATATCCTGGTATTGGCGAATTTCAGGTACTTGTAAGAGTTGAGATTCACTGCAAGTGCTGCATCGTGGTTCCTGTACTCTTCCTTTTTTTTTTCAAGCATTGGCCTATTCATGTTTTACTTCTTTTTTTCAGTGCTACGATCAGTATTTGTTGAAAAGCCTGCTTAAGGCGGCTGAAGCAAGAGGACATCGTTTGTGGGCACGTGGACCTGACAACACCGGTTCATACAATTCGAGGCCACACGAGACGGGATTTTTCTGTGATGGTGGAGATTATGACAGCTTCTATGGGAGGTTCTTTCTTTCGTGGTACTCTCAGGTTTTAGTTGACCATGCTGATACAGTGCTTTCTCTGGCCAAATTAACGTTTGAAGGAACATGCATCGCTGCAAAGGTAAGACAATTTGATGCTTCAAACTTATGAGCTCTACATGACCAATCTTAGAAGAAAGAAAATGGATCCGTCTGCTAGTTCCATGCTTTCGCGTTGTCGCCGATGCGTAATCAGTGTGACTTACATTGAGTTTGTGACTTCATTAAAAATGAACTTCTTTTTTCTTGTTATTCTGTTCAGTTACCGGGGATGCATTGGTGGTATAAAACGGCTAGTCATGCCGCTGAATTAACTGCTGGATTCTATAATTCTTCAAATCGCAATGGCTATGATTCTATCATGCAAATGTTGAAGAGGCATGAAGCTGCTGTATATTTCGCATACTCTGGAATTCACTTGATCAACCACCAAGTGGAGTGTCTGGCTGACCCCGAAGGATGGGCTTGGCAAGTAAGCTTTTTACATAATTTGTGGTTGTCATTGTAAGTATCGCAATGGCATGAGTCGTATTCGTTTTTGTCTGGTCCATCAGAACAGAAACCCACATCAATCTATTTAGTCGAGTTAATATATTTGTTTTGTACGACGTAGGATGACATTTTCTGGATTTCATTTCAGCACATCCTCTTGCTTTCAATGATGCGTTTTCTCAATATCCTAATAATCACTATCAGGTTCTAAATGCTGCTTGGGACACTAGTGTACAAGTGGCTAGCGAAAACTCATTTGTATGTCAAGACAGAGAAGGGTATAACCACCTATTGGAAAAATCAAAGCCCATTGGCGATCCAAATGGGAGAAGCCTTACCACTTTTACGTATCAGAGGCTGAGCCCCCATCTCTCAGAAGGGCAACACCTCGTCGAGTTCGATAGATTTGTCAAGAGAATGCACGGTAAGAATATCGTCTTCCAAGCACGTTCTTGTTGAGCCCTCGTACATTCTTTTTTCGCCTGTGCTAATGATCGTTTAAACTTGTCTGAAACACTGAATTGAGAGTAATGCGTTGTGGTGGTATAACAAGTCGTTCTTCTTTACATGTGATTTTGACAGGAGAAGCTGTGATCGAGTATCATACCTAATCCCTCGGCGGGTTCGAAGCAAAGAACCGAAACTGACTTAAGCTGTCTAATATAAATTGAGTAACACTATTTGTAAAAAATCACTTGGCTGGCGTAGGCTAACTAACATATTCAGCTGATGAACGTCGCATTCGTTGGCTCCGATGAGCCGACTTTGCTTATGGCGGTATAAATGTGCTCTCTGTATGGCAAAGATTATCTGGACAATTGTGTATAAATAGGTTATTATGTCATTTTTACTTTTATTTCAAAGTACACCTCTTTTGTTCTTGATGTATGTACCTGGGACCAAGACTTGTGGAAATGTGCGCTAGTCATAGATGTGTCAATCCTCAGTTTCTGTTATATTATATATAATAAGGGTTTATGATTCATGCCTCCTCTAAGTTTTAAAATGCATGCCCCGTCAGTATAAAATTTAGTTAAGGACCCAATTTCTGCAATACCACTTCATTGTTCTGTAGTACCATTTCATTTGTTCTGCAGTACCACTTCATTGTTCTGCCGTAAAAAAATGTTGTGGTACTGCAGAACAATGAAATGGTACTGTAGAAATCGGGTTCTTAAAACTAATTCTTAAACTGACAATGCCTGAAATCAATTTTAAAACAGTAACGTTGCCTGAAACTAAAATTGCCCATATAATAAACCTTACTGATTTTTCATGTGTTGTGCAAATTACGGTTTAAATACAACTTGCTCTCAATGCTGCGTTTGCTTTAATAGCAAAGCCCAGAAAATGGGCTGTAATATTATTAGTAATATATTATGTCTCGTTTGCTTTTATTATTGAAGCCCGAGAAAAGATAAACAGCCCGCACTATATTAACGAGCTCCTTTATTATTTATCCAATACCAACACCTAATATTATTTCAACCTGTATTTTCAGATAAATTAGCCCGATACATATTAGCGGGCTTACTCCATTATATTAGCCCATCTAAAAAGCAAACGCAGCCCAAGTAATAATACTTAAACTCGGATTGGGTCGTAATTGGGCTAGGGGGCGGGTCGGGTGGGCGCGGGCAATCTAATTTCTAGGGTCATTTCAGTCATTAGACCATCTATATATATATATATACTTATATACGAGAAACCCTAGTTTACTATCGACCACAGCTCGGGCACCGCAGAGGTAAAATTTCTCCGCCGCCTCTTCCTCTAAGAAGCTAGGACTCTTTTTGATATGAGATTCTGTTTAGTCTAAGCTAGAACTTTTCGATGAATATATCTGTGGTATTCTTGTTTGTTGGATTTCGATTGGTGAGCCATGTTTGGGGCATTGGTGTACGTCGTGTTGGTATAATTTATAAACGGATCTGAGATCGTTTTTGCTACTATTTTTTATCATGAGTAAAAAAAATCACAGATGATAGCCTGAACAGCCTTTGTACTGATGCTAGTTGTGGACCCTAGTGTTCTGCTCAAGCAACATTTGAAGAGATGATGCTCGTTCGACTTGGGATGGAAGAGGCGGTGCTTGATGTGATTTAGTCTGCGACTTTTAGGGCCAAGGCAGTGTCTGAAAATTCAGTTTTTTGCGTCAGAAACATGTAGTTGAAGTGTTTTTTAAGCTGTAGATTTAACCAGCTAGGATTCCTTACCTTTTGAGTCGAACTCGTGCCCGATCTCCGTATTGCTGTTGTTCGAAATCTCTGTATTGCTGTGCTGTTGTTCGAAAAATGCTGATAGTTTCACTTGCCATCCATGATGTTCTCTTGGCTGATAAACACACTCTGTTACGCTCTGCTTCAGGCAATGGCACCATCGCAGCCGAAGTCAGGGCTCTTTGTGGGATTGAACAAAGGCCATATAACTACCAAGAAAGAGTTGGCACCCCGTCCGTCTGATAGGAAAGGGGTAAGTATATATTCTCAGAAAATGTGCCCGACTTTCTTCTGTAGCTAAATTTTCCACCCCATCCGGCGGTTAGTCACCCGAGTTAACATTCTCATCATCTTCATTTAGAAAACCAGCAAAAGGGTGCACTTTGTCAGAAGCCTCATTAGGGAGGTTGCTGGCTTTGCTCCTTATGAGAAAAGAATCACCGAGCTTCTCAAGGTTGGAAAGGACAAGCGCGCACTGAAGGTCGCCAAGAGAAAGTTGGGCACCCACAAGAGAGCTAAGAAGAAGCGTGAAGAGATGGCTTCTGCATTGAGGAAGATGAGGTGAGCTTTGAACTTAAGATCCAAATGTCGGTCTGTATTTATTATTAATGTTAACCTCTGTCGCTGCATTGGTGACTCAGGGCTGCTGGAGGTGGGGAAAAGAAGAAGTAAAGCGTATGCCTCAGTTGAATCAAGATGTTATTTTTGTATTTCGACAGAGATGTTTTGTTTTGGAAGATTGAAATATTACTGCTTATTTCCTCTTAAGTTTTTATCTTAAGTGGTGCCATGCCAGCTTAGTCTGCTGAAGTTTCGTTTGTTGAATTGTTGACCTTATTGCAACATTTCCTGCCAGTAATTATTAACGAACTACCATATGGGGGATTTCGGTCACTTGCATAATTTAATTTTCTCAAGTGCATTATCTTTCAAAATGCGATAGGTATGACGTGGAGTACGAAAATGCCTTTTCAATTTCCGAATGAATTGATAATTCCTATTGAATCCTAACGTCAATAATGGGTCCATAGCTCAGTGGTAGAGCAATTGACTGCAGATCAATAGGTCACCGGTTCGAACCCGGTTGGGCCCTTTAATTAAATAAATTTATTTTGTTTTTCCTAATAACTACGCTATGATAGATAGTCTTAAATTTTTGCCCAACCAATTTCGTCCTTTCAAAATTTAGAGGTCTAATTAATACACATCATTTGTAGCTTCTGGAGACGTATTTAACTCCCAAATGCCTACCTTACGCTGAATCAATGGTGACCAACTACATTTCTTCCCTCTTTCTATTTTCTAGCCGTTCATATATATTTAGTATTGAAAACCAATGACCATGCAATAATTTAGCTTCTAATTTTAGGACTGCATCCTTGTTATATAAATCGTTTTTTTTTTCTCTTTCTCCTTGCATGAGAAAAAAAAAGCTGTGTTTGATTGATTGATCCTCCTCGTGGTTCTTTAATCTTAGCTAAGCTATTGGAGAGGTGATTGAATAACTCTATATATATATCATTCGTATACCAACAATTGAGCTTAGAACAAACACATATATATAGAGATGGCAACCATATCTCCGACGGAAGTAGCAACAGCCCCAAAGGTGGAAGAGTCGCCAATCTCCGACGCCAAAGCGGTGGTTGTCAATTCAACTCCGAACCCACCTCAAGAAAACGAGCCCGATAATAAAGCTCTTGCAAGTAATATTGATCAATTAAAAACTTCCATCTATTATTAATATATCATTATCTGCTATGAATCCATGGATGATGATGATTTCACATGTTAAAAATGTTTACATTACAGTCGTCGCAATTGATGCTTCTGCTGCAAAGGATAACTCCAACGGGGCAACCGATCGGGGTTAGTTCTTTGTGCATAATCACATTGCGTTATTATTACATCTAAGTACATTCACAAGGTTATGATTTTCGATGAATATCATTGAGCAGATGCTGCTCTAGCAAAGCTAGGACAAGAGAAGACGTTATCTTTCATCAAAGCATGGCTCGAAAGCCGAAAGGCTAAGGTTGAGAACAAGTAAGCAAGCACTTCGGAGGTTTTTCGAGTAAATGATAGAGTAGAGCCCATAAAAGACGTTTCCTAGAATTCTGATTTTAATTCGTTCTTTTTCGAATGAATGATAGAGCCCAGAAAAGACATTCGAAGGTTACTTCATGGGAAAACAGCAAGAAGGCGTCTATCGAAGCACAAATAAAGAAAATGGAGGTAATTTAGTTACAACGTTAGTCCATTACTTACTTACTTACTAGTGGTATTCATTTCTGAATCCGATTTTGTATGCAGGAACAACTGGAGAAGAAGAAAGCAGAGTACGCAGAGAAAATGAAGAACAAAGCTGTATTAGTACACAAGCAAGCAGAAGAGAAGAGAGCTATGGTTGAAGCCAAAAAGGGAGAGGAAATGCTCAAAGCCGAGGAGAAGGCTGAAACTTACCGTACAGCAGGGCAGGTTCCTAAGAAGGGCTTTGCTTGTTTCGGTGCATAGTGAAATGTCAGTGTTCTATCGACTTAAGTTCAACATCAAGAAATACAGCATAAGCTCTGTTTATCTACTATTAGGGTAGCCAAGAATCAAATGTCTAGCAAGTCACATTTTAGAGTGATCAAACATTGTTAAGATATAAATCGAGTCAAAGAGCATTCGACTCTATATCAAACATTGGCCAGCAAATAACTTATCAATTAAATCTTTTGTTTAAAAGAGCAAAGAGATATCATCATACAGTTCCAAAGGTGTAACAAAACACCAAAACCATTTTAACACAAACAGTGCTTCATTTTCTCACCCTCTATAATCTGAATTTAGTTGTATTGATGCATGAGTATGATTTGCACATTGAAACGAGACAACATTGAAACCATGGAGGTTGCTAGGTCAGGAAGAGTCTGGTGCATTGGTCGACCGTTTCATCAGGGCTTGTCACTAATCACATGGATAAAGCAGAAGTTATGGTTAGGTTAATCACACGGATCAAGTAAACGATCAATGTAATTGAAACCATATTGGTTAGAAGAAACCATGAACAGACCTGTGTGGCCTTGGGTTCTAATTGATTCAAAGATTTCATAGTCGTTTCCACCCTGTTAGAGAAAACAATGATATGTTTCAGTTCAAATCGATAACCAAAAGGATATCTACACAACTCACTAGAGTGAAATCCAAGATACCTTGTAAGTCTTGTCTCCAAAGAAGTGAATTTCATCGAATTCTTCCAAGTATTTTAAGCAGTATGTCTTATCCCAGCCTTGAGGAAAAACCTGACACACAAGCATTTCAGGAGAAATAAATATGCACAGACAACTTGAAACACACAATTATCTCATTAATGTCCACAAGTTTGCTGTTGCTCACATCAAAGCTTATTTGTCCACCAATGGAGAAGGTTAGGTTAAAGTGCGCAAACTTCTCTTTCAGCAGGGCCACCATTTTAGGGCGGATGTTGTGGATCTGTTGCAACCCATAACAACTCATTTTTTTATGAACAATGAAGCCATATTTCGATCTTCCTGATCTTAATGTTTTTTAAATATACCTTGTCATACTTCTCAAACTCGTCTCTCTCTTCTTGGCTGCAATTTCTGCCTATTGGAGACACGTTAAGCATCCCACTTCGGAACTCAATGAACGTGCCCCTGTAGGTAAGAGAATGGAAAGATGTAAGAAGACAGCAACAAATAAAGAACTAATATTTGAGCTTTGGTGTTTGCACCTTTTAATAGGGATGTCCAAGTCAGCAATGTAGTGTAGAGTGAAGTTGATGAATTCCTGCAACATTTACAGCATGAAAAGCAAGTCCCTCTAGTTTCTAACTGTCATAACCAAACTTCTGAACTTGGCATTTCGTCAGGCTGATTGAAGATGCAAGGACATAATTCCCATGTAATCCTGAATCTTATCCCAAAATTCATAAGAGCAAATGCTAACCTTAAGCTTTTCTTCTCCAAGGAACGTCTTCAAGCTCTACATAGGGAGATAAAGACGACAATATAAAAAATACAAAATAAGCACACCACCATGATAAGAGAAGAAATACCTGTGTTCCAATCAACTCTCCAGCCTTGTAAGCCACAAGGCCATTCTCAGCAAATACGTAATCATAATCATTAATAACTGCAAAAACAATGATCACACAATATATTCAGAAAGTTAAAGCTGTTGATCATTCGGAGTTTCAAGGCTAAGAAGAAAACAAACTTCACCTGATTTACCGAGCTGTTCTGATATCTTAACCAGGTCCGAACCTCCAATGACACCAACAGTAATAACCTGATATAGATAAAAATAAACATTATTATAAAAACTCTAGAGTTTGTATGATCAACTGTGATGAAAGTGAAAATGGTACAACTTTTTAAGTACCTTCCTAAGCTCCCGCATGAATTCCAACATCTTGATTGTGGCCACCTGTGACAGTGAACAGAAAGTACTGAATAAATCGAATTCATCTTTTCTTGTCCATCGACAAATTTATCCAGAAGCAAGGTAAAAGCTCAGCATTATGCCACATCATCACGACGGAGCTATAATTCATGGGACAAAGACGATAACGTCACGTGCAGGCAATGTGTTTCCCCTAACGACTCACTTCATCGATCAATCAAGATAGTTAATTTCAACATTTAAAGACGATTCCAATCAACTCAATATAGCGATACCAAAGCTGGCTTCAATGTAACGGGAACATCCAATCAATAAATTGCCGATCAAATCCAAGCGCAATAGGAAAAACAGTCTAGAAAATAAAAAGAGAAAAATTAAGAACCTTCCTCGGAGCTGTGAGCGTTCCATCAACATCAAAAAGAGCAATCAAACCGGGTCTCCTCACAGCCATTGCAATTAAGCTCCTTATAAACTGCAACGCGTCTTTGAACGTTAGATGTAAAAGAGCTGAAAATGCACTCCAAACTACAGCTAAATCGAAACGATTGACAATGGACGACCTTTTGCTGGATCGAGAATAAGCTGTAATCTTGCAGATCTCAGTTGATATGAAAGAAGTGACAAAATCAGATCCAAGTATGCGGTGAGCGGCAATCAATACACACACACACACACACATATATATATATATATATATCGTCTCATTGTACGTACGGTATGCTGTGAATGTATGTAAGCGATTTAATTCACTAAAATAAATTATTTGACGACGTTTCTAATCATCGGGAATATAGCGTTTTCTTTATTTTTATTATATTTTTTTTATGAGGGGGTATAAACATATTCTTTTTCTTCGAAATTACGATCATTCGAAGATGCTTGTATATAATTTTCTCGTATACCCAAACTACTATAGTTATAAGCATATATTCTTTTTGAAAAATAACCATATTTCCGACAGAGAGAGCTTCTACAAATCTCAAGTGTTAGAGAACACACAAAAACCTCGGCAGCTCAAAGCCTACAAAAACTAACTAGCCATCTCATTTGAGTAAGGTAGTCTAGAGAAACGACTTAATCCGTACAATACCATTCAACAAAACTGTTAATTACGCTCGAAGGCCGTTTCAATTTCAATCATATCTATAACTTACTCCTTCGCCACTTATAACCTCACCGATGAGATAAGCGCCATTACCAACGTCCTCGAGTAATCTACGAGCGGACTCTTCTTTCATTACAATCACCATCCCAATCCCCATGTTAAAGGTACGCATCATCTCAGCATCGTCGATTCTTCCAGCCTTTTAAGTCCAGACACATTTGTCGATTACGTATTTGGCGCTATTGATATTGCTTGGGGAGAAAGAGGATAAATTTTGAGGTATTACATTACCTCTTGGATCCACTTGAAAATGGGAGGCACGGCCCACGAGTCTTTGCGAATAAGGGCTCCCAAGCCCTTTGGAAAGACTCGGGGAATATTGTCGGTGAAACCGCCGCCAGTTATGTGGGCGATCCCTTTTACTCCGCCTTTGCTGATGATGTCAAGAACCTGAATAGTTGAATCTGTAAGTTCATGAGATGTTTGGTGAGAAAAAAAATTATACTTTCATGATTGGAAAGGCCATGAATGTTTCACCTGCTTAACATAAATAACTGTAGGAGCCATCAGTGCTTCGCCCAGCGTAACAGATGAACCGGGAAGATTATCCTTTAGAGATAAATTACTGTGCTCGATAACCCTGGGCATGAGACGAGGTGGTTAAACTTAAAACTGTAATGAATCTAGCAAGCTAAAAGATTATCTCGTCTTGTTAGGAAATTATGCTACCTTCTAACGAGGGAGAAGCCATTTGAATGAACCCCACTAGAAGGTAGACCAATGAGAGCATCCCCGGCCTCGATGTTCTTTCCATCAATGACTGCGTTCTTTTCCACAATGCCCACAGCAAAGCCACTCAGATCGTATTCACCTTCTGCATAGAAGCCAGGCATCTCTGCTGTCTGAAAGAGACATTTGGTAAAGTCAGATTCAAGAAAAGAAAGATAAAGCGTGCATTTGCACTCAGGTGTAGTCCTCGCTGCACATATTTAACATGTAGATACAAATCCAAATACGCTTCACTGAACAAAAGAGATAATACCTCTCCCCCAAGAAGAGTGCAGTCAGACTGTTGGCAACCATCCACTATGCCTCTGATGACCTGCAGCAATATATAGTGGATCTTCATTTCTATAACTAAAGGCCGAACAATGATAGCTTTCTGGTACAGAAAAGAACTAATATACTTTTTCAAGCGAAGAAAAAACGTGCCTTTTCTGCAAGATCAACATCCAAACGACTTGTGGCGAAGTAATCGAGAAAGAACAAAGGCTTCGCCCCAGACGTGACTATGTCATTAACACTCATAGCAACCTAACAAAAAGATACTTACACAAACTCAAGCACCGCGATGCAATAATTAAAAAAGAACGTGATGAAACACTAGTTTTTACAAACCAAATCAATGCCAATCGTCTCATGAATTCCAGTCTCGAAAGCCAGCTTCAGTTTGGTCCCCACTCCGTCCGTACCAGCCACCAAATAGGAGTCTCCTGGGAAATATGTTGTCATCAGTTCAGTTGTGACGTTTAACTAATTGGACATATTAACACGCAAAGTTCGAAGCTTTTTATAGCTGCAAGCCAGGCAGGGAAAGGGACTAAAATTCATACCCAAAGGAAAGAGCCCACCGAAGCCTCCAATACCAGGAGCCATCTTGGCTATTCTCCGGACAAGTTCCGAGCCAGTATCAATGTCCACGCCCGTATCCTTATACGTAAGTCCCTTATCAACCTTGTCTCCACCCGCCGACGTCGAAAATGAAGCACCCTTTCTCTTGATTCCCTTAATGCCTTTGACGTTCTTCTTGCCGCCGTCGTACGAAAATTGATAACACGACCTGCTCGAAACTCCTGCAAGCTCAACCTTAGGCAGCTTACGACCGCAAAGGTTCGAAATGCAGTAAGATACTTCAGCACTCGCTCTAATCGACGCGTTCATCGTACCTCCTTCGCTGGGAATTCAATTAACAGCGAGTTAGGGCTTAGTGGTGGCCAAAAAAAAACAAAATTCAGCTGGCACTGTTGCTGCGAGACACAAGTGATTGAGCTTTGGACTGAGATCATGAAGTTTCGTAAAGCACTCACCCGAATAGAAAACTCCAAAGGCTTGAATCAACACGATAATGGCGAGGAAGATGGCTGCGTTGCGAGATAAACTGTGATTGAGCTTTGCTTTCAATTTGGGGCTGTTTGGCTAGGGTTCGTTGTGCGAGTGCGACGACTGTGAGCTGAGAGAAGTGAGGTGAGGGATGAGAGAATATACCCTATAATTGGGCTGGGCCGTTTACGTTACATGATTTAATATACTGAATAATGCTTCAATGATTGGCTGAGAGCTTGGGTAATATTAATTTTAACATATTTAATATATTTTTAATAATAAATATAAAATTCGGTAATTCGGTACGGTATATCGAACCAGTATATCTGTACCGAATTTTTTTTTATAAAAACCGAATACTGAATCGGTTTGTACCGAATTTTCGGTCGGTTCGGCCAGTTTACCGAATTGCGAACACCCCTAGTCATGAACCCTACATCGGCGCTCTTTTTTATTAAAATAAAAATAGATTCTTTATTCTAAAAAGTGCTGATAAAATTGGGTTTTCCGGACATAATAAAAGCGACGTCGCTCGCGGTGTAAAACGAAAATAACGATAGTCGAAATGAAACCTGATTAATTTTTTAATCGATTCTTGTAATCTTAACTGTCTTAAAAAAAGTGGTAATTTAATAATGTTGCTAATATTTACGCATGAATGCATCACATGTTTATGTGTTGTGTGTGTGTGTGTGTGTTTATCACTCAAAAGGATTGAATGAAATGAACCGTATAGGAGCAATTCAAAGGCACACAAAACAACACCACCCATAATTGTTTCACTTTCCAAGACACAATAGGAACGAAAACTAGTCATTATTTTTTTATGCTTTTACACCGTTTCTTTCACGCGCCGCCGAGTCAGCTTGCCTTCGCCTTGTGTGGCGATGGAAGAAGCTTCACAGCAAAACCAAAACAGTCAGCACCACCCACAGAAAAAAAAAAGCACTATTTTTACTACACCGATATGAATAAATATATCTTAACAATCACCTGATAGCAAGAGATGAGCGAGGTAACGAAGCCAAAGGCACCGGTGAGCCGAGGAGTCACCTTCTTGGGCGCAAGCTGAAGAAGACCTACAGCAACAACTACGTCCATGGCTGCTTTCACCAGCGCTAATGACCTCTCATTCGACTGCTCAACCTTGCTTTTGTACGCCTCGTTCTTCACTCAAAGAAGAGAAAACAAAACGTACAAAGATCGATGAGCTTTTGAGGGTAGTTAGTAGTAGCTTGCTTGCTTGCTTATTATTACTCACTTTGTATTTATCGGTGCTCTTCAACTCCTTGGCTAACTTACTCATCGAAGATGAAAGCCTTGCGAGTTCTCCGATCTATGACAGCAACAAGTGATCATAGGATACATGAAAAAAGAAATGGAGAAAAGTTAAAACGGGTGTGTACCTACCTCGACTAAGGTGGCGCAGGCCGATGAACCCATCCAACAGAAGAGAGATATCCTTCCGATGAGCTCAGCACGTTCTTTGTTCTAACCGAGTAGAGATGGATAACCTTATTGCAGTCAATAGGTTTTAGGAAAAAAATAATTGCTTGGAGATAAGAAAGAACTGTTCACCTTGTATATGCCTGACCTACCCAGCCAAACGATTTGGTCCAGGAACAAGAAAGTCGACAAGAGGGCGTTCTTCGACTGAAGAGAAAAATCGAAATTACATACATTACATACATCATATTAACTCAAAAGCCAAGTGTGTGGATGATGTCTGAATAACAATACCTTTCCCAGTAATGTGATGGCAAGTGGGGTTCCTGGGGCATTTGGGCTAATCAGAGCATGGAGATCGTTGATGAACTGTTTGAAGAGATTAAGAGATCGA
This sequence comes from Craterostigma plantagineum, assembly GCA_027422505.1. Classification (NCBI taxonomy): domain Eukaryota; kingdom Viridiplantae; phylum Streptophyta; class Magnoliopsida; order Lamiales; family Linderniaceae; genus Craterostigma; species Craterostigma plantagineum. The sequence goes on from JAPQWV010000028.1 coordinate 13,126,017, forward strand.
ACCATACGATGAAAACGATGATGTGGGAAAGAAAGGAAAAAAAAAAAAAAAACTCTTGACCTTGAACAGACGGAAAACTTTGCGAGCCAAGCTCGTAGATTTCTCGACGTTTTGAGCCACGCCGGGCTCGCCGTTGCTCAAGAACCTTGAGCCGTACTGTATTGTCCTGCATATCTTGTCTCTTGCCTCAGCTTTGTTCAGATACAAAACTGCTAGGCCAAGCTCTGCTCTGGCCAAATCCAACGTACTCATCTCCTAACAAGACAACCTTAATGAAGAACCGAAGATTAACCTTAAAATTATCAGACCCATATCTCAACCAAGCGAACTCACGGAAAACCCTGTTAACTGAATTGCTAGAAACTGGACGAGAATATGGTGGAACAGAGGATATATCACAGTAACAGCCAGCCAAAAAAAGATTCGATTTTTTTTTTTTCTTGAAAAGATACATATTTAAGCATGAGGTTGGAGATGGTCACCTGGGTTCTTGCTTGTTCTTGAAAGTCGCAGCTAATAATCAGAAATGTTTTATCTCTGTTCTTTCTTTTACATATAACTGAACGGTGGCGGGGAAGATAATGAAAAGGCGTGTTTGTTTGGTTGGTTGGTCCTCTTATTTTTATTTTCTGCAATTTTATGAAGAGGATTTTGCTTTGTTTTCACGTAGTTTTGTCTTTTTACATGCAGTTGTTTACCAGATAAGCTTCAAACATCAGCCACACGAAGATTTAACAACGACCATTTGATCCAACGGCTGACAATTCACCGAAGATCGAAGGTTTCATTACCAACTGTTAAATATGTCTTGCAATTTTACACAGATGAGTGAGCGCTCATCTTATTACAAAGAACTAAGATGAAAGAAAGGTGGTGCAACTTTTAGGACATAAGATACACAACACACTTTACTTCATACTAAAGAAGCTCCTAAACGTACTCCTCTGCAGCACCTCAAGCAGCTTATTCGCCCCAGCAACTTCCATGTCACTCAACTTCTTCAGATACCCAATCGCCCCATAAGAAACCATCATCTTCTTGCACTTGTTGCTCGAACTAAGCATCAAAAGACAAGGAACAGCGTACTTATTGCCCGTATTATGAGGGTTCGAATCAAGCAATGCCACCAAGTTAGGCACGCTCTTATCGATCTTCTTCACCTCTCTTAAGTTCTGAGGAACGCCGCTCATCAAACTCAGTACTGCTCGAACAGCAGATTCCCTTACACCATTGTCCTTCGCCTCTAATTCGTTCACAAGAATAGGAATGATCCCAAGTTCGCCCCGCCAATCCCTTCATTTCGTTCGAATCGCAGATTGTGCAGATTGCTTCTGTCGCTCTTTGCCTCGACTTCAGAGAACCCTTTTGGATAACTCTCGCCAGTATAGGAATGAGATTGTTCGAAGTTATTACATCTGAGGGAACTTGCTTGACTATGTTTCTCAATGCCCCGACTGCAGATTCTTGAGGACGAATGGAGTCTACGTAAGCTGCTAATGCAGTTACTCCTCCCTGCAATATAACTAATTTCTTGAGCGAATCGTTGTCTGAAGTCAAGTTCTGCAAGCATTCTGACGCGGACTCCTTGGATCCCATTAAAATCCCATGTCTGAGAAGAGAGATTATCGCTCGAACGGTCCCTTCTTCTTCTTCGAAGCCACGTCTTAATTCGGGCACAGCAGAGATGTTCTTCAAGGTACAAGCAGAAGCAGACTGTGTAATAGAATCATGGGCTTGGCATACTTCGACTAGCCTCTTTATCCCATCAAGCTTGACTATGGCTTTAGAAGCATCTACTGATTTGGACAGCCTCTGTAAGGAAATAACAGCTTTTTCTTTGCATAAGGCACTACCACACTCAACTAGTCTAAGGATAGGAGGAACGACGCCTTCTTCCACTAGAAAGTTCTGGAAGTTTCCAGACTCTGCAAGGGTGGAGATTACGATTATGGCCTTCTCTTGGATTCGAGGAGAAGTGGCAGTTAGCAATCGAACTAAAGCTGCAATATTGCTCCTCTCGATAGTGCCAAGAACGTTCTTTTCGTCTTCCTCCATTAGTCCAACGAGCTTCTCAAGAGCCCTGTGCTTGGCCTCTAAGTGGCCTATTTGAAGCCTAGCCAGCAATTCTCTTACACTAACACGAATCTGATCGTCTGATGATGCATTAGAAACAGTCGATGGTAAAGAAGTTACGTCGCCCAGCACGCCCGTTCGAATCAATAGGCGACAGTCGCGGAGATTTAGGTCTAACTTTCCTATGAGGGCATCGATTTCGTTCTGCATTCTGAGCTTTCCCTCGTACTTGTCGTTAAGACACGAATCTGCTACATCGATGGATTCTTGCAGGGTCTTGGAGACTGATTGAAGCTGCTCTTTGCAGAGAGCGTTCTTGGCGAAGAAAGGGTGGGTTGATAAGTCTGATAATCTTGATGGGATTTGGGATAGCCTCGAAGTTATTGCCTTCCACTTGTTTGGGAAGACTTTAACATCCTTTGCTCTTTCGAGTGCTTTTGGGACGAGCCCTTTTGCGAAAGTTAGCCATTCTTCGGTAGTAACGATGTTTTCGGAGCTTTCGATCATGATTCGAATCGCTAGAGCTGAAATAAAGAAGAGAAAAGGCGAAAGAACAGAAGAAAATCAAGATCTTTCGCTTAGAGTATTATTACTCAGAGAGGAAACAAGCAAGTTTATTACAGGGAAGGACGAAAACAGACAGTTCATTGCCAAACTTCGTACAAAAACACACGCACATGCACACACTTGTGAACTGCAATGATGATTGATGAAAGAAGGTACCTTTAGCTTTCAATCTGGGGTAATGAAATATGTTCTTGGATCATTAAAGAATTTTGCAGTGGATGTGTGTATATACACAATCATAGGTAAGGAAAAGACTTTGCTTTGAAGAGAAGGTAGAGAGACAGAGTCTCCATCTCCACTTGCAGACATGAAAAGAAGTCTAACTATAAAGTAAAATCAAATGATGGAACAATCAAAAACCTTGAGATTAAAAATCGATCATCTCGTTTGCCTATCAAACAAGTCACCCAACAGTTGAAAAGGATCATAGAAGAGCAATGAGGCATGACAAAATATCATATTAGCTGTAATAAAAGAAGCTGCCTTGAGCTTTTGTCAAGAAACAAAAGGCAATCTCTTTTTTTTTTTTACGGCCGCTGTACGGCCAAGAAATTCGAGCCCAGAAACTAAGTTTGATATGCATACCTACCTCTTTGCACGGCTTCAAGAAACAGTATCAAACAAACAATGTGTGATGCTCTTGGATTGCAATTATTACGATGTTTTGCTTTCAATAAAGTAATGTATGATGTGGGGTGAGGAGAGGCGAAGAAAATCAAGAAAGGCCTAGAAAAAAGTTAGCTTTCTCTCTTACAGTGAACATGTGAGTAACAAATTGTACGTCGTATGTATGCGCTTTTCAGACAGTAGTATTTGGACACGATGAGCAGAGCAGCTTCAAAATGCCAAGAGATTTAAAACAGAAGACTTTGTCTACAGTGGTCTTAAATTAAATAAATAAAACAAAAAAAAAAGAAAGGAAAGCTGTCACGCACTTGCTATATATCTCTGGTCTACTCTACAGTCCACTATTACAATATCCATTTGCATCCAATATAGTAACTCAATAATCTCCAATAATTCATTTTAACAGCAACACCATTACTTCATTTAAAAAGAGAAACAAAAAAAAATGAAAAAAAACCCACGTGGCTAACAAACACGAGACAGTAATTCGGACCGTTGAAGTTTGAATTGAATCTTGTCGCTCGAGATATATGTTAGTTCTACTGTGTACATTTCAAAATTCTGCAGATTCTTCTGACATCATGAGATCACCAAGGATCTTTATCATTAGAGTAGAGTACTATATAAATTTCGACTGCGATAGTTCCAAATATCATATATATCTCAAGTCAGCTAAAATTTTCAAAATCTAACACAGAGAATAACAAAATAAAAAACACGGAAATCGATTAGAAAACAAATACAAAATAAAATCAACCCGACCAATATGGATTATACACAACCACGGCACTCCTCACGCTATTACCACCAGCCGCCCGCCACGTCAGCGATCCCGAAAGGACGAGCCTATCGGGCCCGACGGGCTTGGCCCTCACAACAACCTCGAAGCTACGCCTCTCCATGGCCCGAGAAAACGCTAAAGTCTTAGGCTTCACTACTATCTCAACGCCCGAAGGAGCCCTAACGCTGACATTATACGCCGAGGCGGGCGGACCCACGTTGGTGACCGTGCGACGAAATACGCCCACCGTGGGCCCTCGGTCGCTCTTTAACGACAGCTGTATGGTCGGATAGTTTATCGCATCTTCGCCCGAAGGAGCGAGTAGTAGCTTCGAGCAGTTTACTGTGGCCCCCCCGCGAGTAGTATGGCGATGGAGGATTCGGCGTAGCCTTCGTTGCATAAGAATTGTACGTATGAGGTGTCGTCTGCGTCGTAGATTAGTCCCGGGCTGATTGCTTTGGTAGGGTTGAGCTGTCCCGAGCCGTACGCGAATTCCTTGTGCGCGGATTTCATCGGTTTCGCTGCACGAAAAAAAAAAAAAAAAGAAGAGAAATTAAAAAGCCTCGGGTCGTTTTTTATGACGTGGACGTTGGAATCTCGGGATGCATGCAATTTGAACGGAGATTTCGACAGAGTCGCAAAACTTTTGGACACATTATAAATTTAAATTATGATATACTCCCTTCAACCTTAACCTCTTAGGTGAAATAGTCGTTTAAACGTGGTGTATAGAGCTCAGACTTGGATGTCATCGGTACAAATCCTCACGACCACCCATTAAATAAAAATTAACCATCAAAGGCCAGTAAGAAAGAAATCAGCCTGAACGTAATTGGGCGTGTTGGAAATAATATAAATTGAAAAATAATAATACACTCCCTCCAAGCTTACGCTTTTAGGTAAAGTGGTCATTCAGCCAAAAGAGGTAACGTCAAGGCATTATTTTCTGCCGAAAAAAAAATGAATATAAGACTATATAGTAATTACCAGTAGTCATTATGGCGGATTTTATAGCAGCTGGCGACCAACTGGGGTGAAACGATTTCACATAGGCCGCAATCCCAGCCACGTGGGGACACGCCATTGACGTGCCAGACATCATCGTGAATTTCGAGTATTGAGTATCGCCTTTTAGTCCCGTTAGTGACTTCAAAGGGGTGTACGATGCTAGAATATCGATCCCAGGAGCTGTAATATCGGGCTGTTTCGTTCAAGTTTGTTCAACAGTTAGTGACAAGATTCGGTAAGAATGAGAACCGTGGTTTATTTCTAGTACCTTGAGAACGTGTCGGGATCCAGGATTTGGTCCCCTCGAAGAAAACGACGCGACGAATGGGGCCGGGATTTTGAATTCTTCGGACTTGTATATCAAGCCAGACGGCGATCTGCAGGTAAGTTAGAGATTACATGAAATTTTACGACTCGAAAAAAATTAAAATTAGATGAGCGTCTCACTTCGTCGAACGAATATAGTCGTTGATTTTCTTCCCGTACGTGTCGTTGACCATAGTCGCGGGAGCCATGAAGATTTGCGCAGCGTCGAGAGACTGATCGCTCTCTATTACGGTTCCTATGCCTCCGAGGCCCTTAACGACCGAGTCGACGCCCCACGAACCTAGTTTGCAGTAGACGAGCTTTCCCTTCACTTTCTCGGGATCCATCGAGTTCTCCAGACAAAACCTTTTTTTTTACCAACGAAAAAGGTCATCTCAAGTACTACGAATTCGAGCATCGACAGAGGATGGAGGATTCTATTACCGCGATTCATCTTTAGTATCTGCGTTCTTGGCCACGTCGATCCCGCTAGCGAGAGGATACGACTTCTTCGATGGATCGAACGCACTAATCCCAACTCCCTAAAACCACAAAATTTTCACAGGTTTAGGACTCGTTTGGCACACGCAAAGTCGCAAACCGGTTAGGAAAGATAATAAGGAGACGTGCGAAGGTACAACAATCCACACGCAGAGGAAAACTGTTCAGTGCGCTAATTTAGTTCTCCGTTGTGCCTTTCACAAACAATTTCTGCATACCAAAGGCCCAATTGCACAGGAGATTAAGGGCGCGTTTGGTATGCTGAATTTGATGCGAAAAAAGAAAAGGAAAACTGTAACTGTACGCATCGAACCATTTTACGTTACGCTTTCGTGTACCGTACTGTAGCACTCTTCATTTTCTTTTCCGCATCAAATTCCGCATACCAAACGAACCCTAAGAGAACGAAAAAAGACTCACCGAAAAAACCTCTCCACTCCCAAGCACGACCTTGCTCCTAAACTGTCGGTCAATCCCGCTAGCCCCGACGGTCAAAATCCAAGGCGCGTGGTTCGCAACGGTCCCAATCCCCGGCCCGTCGTTCCCCGCCGAGGCCACGGTCAAAATCCCCCTCCTCATCGCATGGAACGAGCCCACGGCTATCGAGTCGACCGTGTAGTTCCCCATAAGCCCGCCGATCGATATGGATATTAAGTCCACGCCGTCGTTTATCGCAGCTTCGAAGCCCGCGAGTATGTCCATGTCAGCACAGCCCGTGCTGGCCCAGCAAACCTTGTACGCCGCGACTCGGGCCGACGGCACTGCGCCTCGGGCCGTCCCGTTCCCAGCCCAAAGAGGCTCGCGTTGGGCACGAGGCTCCCCGCGAGGGTCGAGGACGTGTGGGTCCCGTGCCCGTTAGTGTCGACCGGGGATAGTACGTCGTATGGGTCGTGGAGCTTGTCGAGCTTGAAGTATTTCGCGCCGATGAGTTTGCTTTTTTTTTTTTTGGGCGGAAAAAGGAGCAAACGTTAGATACCCTTTTCGAGGTTGTAGTAATTTTTTTCTCGAGCGAGAAAAAAAAAATGAAAAAAATTGAATCCTTACTTGTTGCACCCTGTGAAATTGGCGGAATGGCTGCAGTTGCCTCTCCATTTTTTGGGCGGAAGGCCGAGGCTGTGGTCTTTGAAGCTCTCTGACTTCGGAGTTATTCCTGACGAAAGGATAAGAGGATTTTCGTGCAATAAATGATGGTACTTAATATGCTTTAAATTAATTTTTTTTACCAGTATCGAGCAGACCGACGATAATGTTGCTCTCGACTTTCAGGTTCCTTTTCGAGCTCGGCGAGAGTCCGATGAATTCCCATGATTTCGTGGTGTGAAGTTTGTGGTAGCGGTTCTTGAAGACGAACAGCACTTCGTCCATGTCTGAAAATTCTTTTACGGGTTAGGATCGAGAAATTTCGTGTAAGAACATTCGACAGATATGTATTCGATATGTTACGACTTGATAATGTTTCGGCTTCATCTTCAGAAAGTTTTGCTGCGAAAGCATTGAAGATCTTGGTGTAGCTGTAGACAAGGGAATCTGAAGCATCTTCTTCACTGCATGAAAAAATACAGGATTATTCGCATCATTTTCGTGCCTCAGAGTTTTATTATATCGAAAATGTCGAAAGCAACCTTTGCTTTATGGACGCAAGGACGTCAAGATGGGTCTCAAGCATTGATCTCACGTTTGCTCGGTGGTGGTCTTTCAGAAAAGCTATGTAAAAGTCCTGAAAGAATATAAGATGTAATCAGAACAAATGAAATAAATATAGCTGCAGGGCAATGGAAGTGATATTGAGTTCCTTACCTTATCTGCTATAACAGCTGCAAAGGCGAGGAGAAGTACGAGACACTGCAAGAGATGCTTATTATCATTGATTCTCCTCGACATTTTTTGGTTGGATTATGGGACCAGTGAGATAATTTTTGCATGATTTCAACCATACAAATCACACTTAAATAGAAAGAAACTTGAAGGTATTGCAGAGGAGAAGCAACAAGCTATTTCCATTGATAGTAAGACTTCTTATCAGCATGCTTTAGCTTCACTCTTCAGTCATTTAGTGAAGGCTCATTGACAATATCTTAGAAGAAAGATCTACAAGGCAGATTACTAGGGATAGTACATTCTCGAGAAAACGACATCGAAAGCATGCAAGTCTCTCAGCACGTGTTAAAACAAGAATTCTTACATAAGCTTTTCGAAACCTCATTTAGAAAGTTCGTTCAAACTCGATCAACAATCGTACCAATCTGGTACTAGATACACGCCACTTATCAGGAGATCAATCAAGTTATAGCTGTCTATGTCTGGTTAAGTTCTAGCTAGGACTTACAGAGAAGCTGAAAATTCTTAGTCCACAAGCATTTCCTCTTACTTGGAGTTGAATGCAAGACATCTTCCATTGATAACAAGCTCTGAAAGTGACTGACTTCCTTACCAGTGTTGATAAACAAGATACCTCCATTTGTGGAACAGAAAAAAAAAATCGATTGATGTAAACATTCTCTAGGATATATGTGAGTTGTGACTCAGATTACATAGGATGAGAGTCAAAGGCCTTATCTCACCAGAACAATTGCTCTATGTGGTGTCAAGCCAACTTCAGCCATTGATATTCAGCAGATGATTGACGTAATAACTTGTGCTGTTTGATTGGGAATTTTTGTCTCTGCCCAAGTGAGGTAGATACATACCTATGCTTCAAGAGACACAATTATAGGATACACTACAATGAAACAAGGAGCTGTAAGAAAGAACTTGATAACTTTGTCAACCAACTTGAAATTGCATTTCACTTTCAAAGCATCTTTTTGTCGTACAATCAAGGAAGTGTATGCCTTGTACAATTATTAGGGTTCAAACGACTTTTCACACGACTAGACTCTTCAGAAACTTGACTAAGCAAAGGCTTGTTCTTGAAAAAAGCCTCAAAGTTCCCACACACAAGTTCAAACAAATCATTGAACGATTCCCCGGTGAACACAGCAGCATGAGGCGACAGAACCACATTGTCAAGCTCGTAAAACTCCTTGGCAACATGTGGTTCGTTTTCATACACATCAAGCCCAGCTCCTGCAATTTCATTGTTCTCCAAACAGAGTATCAGTTCCTTTTCATCTATTACAGCTCCACGAGCTATGTTCACGATAACTCCTTTTCTTCCCAGTGCTAGAAGGACGTCCCTGTTGATCATATGACGTGTCTGCTCGTTTAAGGCACAAGAGATTACAAGAACATCTGAAGCAGAAGCCAGTTCGATGATGTTAGGATAAGATGTGTATGGAACTGATTGTTTCTCAGTTTTGGTGTGGTACGATACTTGACAGCCAAATGATTCGAGCCTTTTTGCAATCTTTACGCCGATGCTTCCAAGCCCGACGATCCCAATCCGCTTGCCTCCTAACTAAGATAATACATCATTATCAAGACAAGACCCAAATGATCTTCAAGCATATTAATTCTTTGAAACTTACTGTTTCTAGCTTTCTGGGCTATGAAACAGATCAATCAAACCCATTTGTAAATCGAAAAATCCTCAACTCTATCTTGGGAATTTCTAACAATTGTTGACTCGCAGCGTTAACATATACAAGTAGACCTCCTTCAACTGGAAAACACATGTACTGCGCACCTTACGCCCAAGAGGATAGGGTTCACCAAGCTTCGACCACTCCCCACTCTTGACAAATCCATTCCCACCTCGTATTCTCCTCAACAAATCGATCAACATCCCCACGGCTAGATCCGCCACGTCGCTGGAGAAAATCCCCGGAGTATTCGCCACCGCCACGCCTCGGCGCCGACACTCGTCGAGGTCGATGTGGTTGAGGCCGGCGCTGGTGGTGACCACCATCCTGAGCGATGGGAGAGCTCCGATAACGGCGGAGGTGAACGGAAGCACGCCGGAGATGAGTGCGGCCTGTACGTTTCGGGCCTCAGCCGTGAGGAACTGCGTCAGAGGGATTTGGGATTCCCACGGCTTGATGAGCTTGAATCTAGACGAGAACTCGGCCACGTGGGTTCTGAACACGGCTGGTGGGCCCAGTACGAGGAGCTCGCGCGTGGGTTCCATCGAACTACGTCGGCCGTCTCAATGTGCTGTGGTACTGACTACTGACTTACTGTGCGTGGAGTGGGGACGACGAAGGTTGACCGAAAGTCAACGAGCGAGCAAGGTAATATTCGTTTTCCTTTTTCCTTTTCCTTCGCAAATAACTAATTTATAACCACAAAAAAAGAAAAAAGAAAAAGGCTCATCTATCTCAGTCTCATTGGATTGGAACAGAGAACAACCCCTTCATCTACTGGCTGATGTAACAATGTGTGCTGTTTGATTGATGATTGTTTTGCATTGCACAAGAATCAGATACATATATGCTTCAAGAAACAGTTACTGTAATTATACGATGAAGCTTTTCTGAGCAGTAAAGCAAGTGTTCAAACACACTTCTGAAGCTCTTCCGAAACTTGAGTAAGCAAAGGGCGATTCTCGAAAAAAGCTTCGAAATTCCCGCAAGCAAGTTCGCAAAGATCGTCGAACGATTCATCAGTGTACACAGCAGCATGAGGCGAAAGAACAACATTGTCGAGCTCATAAAACTCTTTAGGAACATTTGGTTCGTTTTTGTACACATCAAGCCCAGCACCTGCAATTTCTTTGTTCTGCAAACAGAGTATCAGTTCCTTTTCATCTATTACAGCTCCGCGGGCAACATTCAAGACAACTCCTTCACTTCCCAGTGCTAGAAGGACGTCTCTGTTGATCAAATGATGTGTCTGCTCGTTTAAGGCGCATGAGATTACAAGAACATCTGAAGCAGAAGCGAGTTCGACGATGTTAGAATAAGATGTGTATGGAACTGACTGTTTCTCTGTTTTCGAGTAGTATGATACTGAACAGCCAAATGCTTCGAGTCTTTTCGCAATTTTCACGCCGACGCTTCCAAGTCCTACGATCCCAATTCTCTTTCCTCCCAACTGAAAATGATACGCAATTATCAGTATATGGTCTTTAAGCAGACATCAGTTCTTCAGAAATTATCGGTTCTAGCATTCTGGGGTTTCAAAATAGATCACCCAGACAGCAAAGAAGAAGATTCCATCAGATCTTCTCTAAGACAGCAACTTGGAATGTTAGAGCAATTGATGAAGAAACAAAACAGCACATGTGATATTAATCTTGGATTAAATACATAAATCTAATGTACTTCCTACCTTACGTCCAAGAGGAAAGGGTCCCCCAAGCTTCGACCACTCCCCACACTTGACATAACGATTCCCAGCACTGATTTTCCTCAGCACGTCGATCAGCAACCCCACGGCGAGGTCAGCCACGTCGACGGAGAATATGCCGGGAGTATTCGCCACCGCCACGCCTTGCCGGCGGCAGGCGTCGAGGTCGATGTGGTTGACGCCTGTGCTGGTGGTGACCACCATCCTGAGAGACGGGAGAGCTCCGATCACATCGGAGGTGAGCGGACGCACGCCGGAGACGAGCGCCGCCTGCACCTTCTGGGCCTGATCGGAGAGGAACTGGGTCAGAGGGACTTGGGATTCCCACGGCTTGAGGATCTTGAATCTGGCCGAGAACTTGGCCTCGTGCGTTCTGAACACCGCCGGCGGGCCCAGTACGAGGAGCTCGCGCGTGGGATCCATCGCCGCCTACGTCGGCCGTCGATGAGCTTTGGTCAGTGAGCTTGCGTGGAGTGGGTGGGACAAAAGGGTTACAGAAGGAATTAGAGAAATGTGAAGATTCCTTTTCGTTTTTGTAAATTAATAGATTTTCGAGTAGCTTTCGTTTGAGCACCACTGCTGCGATTAGAATTGTTCTTTTACATAATATACACAAGTTTCTAACCATGGATTATTACAGAGTTTGCAGCAGTTTCTCTTCCTTTTCCTTCCACTTGATGTTCATCACTCACATGTCTGATCTGTGAAACGCAAGAACGCTAAGCCCCCCATCGATATGAAGATTGATCATAGTCCTATACTTCACTTCCTTCGCCTCATCACTCAGTTTGAACACAAAGAACCTCAGAAGAACAGCCGAGAATATCTTCATCTGTCTGTAAGCAAACTCCTTTCCCAAGCATATTCTTGGGCCAGCCTGCCATAATCAATCATTCAAACATCTCTTACATGTATGTACATTACGCAAACGATAAGACCGAGTATGAGTCTACTAGCCTGAAAAGCTGTGAACTTGAAAGGACTTTCAGGTCGAAAGCAATCGTTCTCATCGAGCCATCTTTCAGGCTTATAACTCTCAGCATCATCACCCCATATGAACTTCATCCTCCCCATAGCATATGGTTGGTAACCCACGAAATTGCCCTTCTTCACACTGAATCCATCGGGCATCAAATCATCGGATAAGCACAGCTTACCATCCTACGTAAATCGATAAGATAACACAGTACTTTCAATGTTCAGACAATTACTTGGCTGAATGGTCTTAATCTTACTTACCACTGGAACTGCAGGGTATAGTCTGAGTGTTTCTGTAAGAGAAGCATGGAGGTAATGCATTTTTTCTAGAGCTTCTTCGGTCAAGCTAGCCACAAAGTTTGAAATATCGTTGGGCTCATTCGACCCCATCACATATTTCACTTCTTGGGCCAATTTTTCCTGTACATTGGAGTGTTTGCAGATCATGTAAACAAACCATGAAAGGGTAGCCGCAGTTGTGTCCTTTCCTGCTATTATAAAGTTCAGTATGATGTCTCTTAAGTACTTCTGATTCGTCTGCGTTACTTGTAGGAATCGAGACAAGATATCGTCTTTCTTGAACTCAATCTGTGACAGAAGAGGGATGTTTTTTAGTACCACACTTGAGTTAAACAACTGCTGAAAAGAAACTGAGAAAAACTCACAGAAGGATCGTTTTCTTGGACGTGCTTTAGCTGGTCAATCTTTTTAGCGATAAGCTTGTACACAAACTCGTCGATGATTTTGATATTCTTCTTCAGTTTCGCTTCAGAAGCGAGCCCTAAAGCCCTTTTTATTTTCCAGAAAACGTCGACGTACCTCCACAGAGTCATCGCGCTAGCATCATCGAAGGCATTGCTGAACACAGAACCTTCTTCGTTCGAACCGCACATAGTGTCTAGCTCGACTCCAAAAGCTACTCTGAAGATGGAATCTAATGTAGCTTTCATGAACAGATCCTGAAAATGATGTAATAACAAATCACACTTTAACTGTCAAAAGCCCGTAAAAAACATTTCTTAGTAGTCGTAAGAGAAACAGAACAAAACTCAGACTTACTTGGATATCAATCGGTTCGTTGGATTCTGCAGCTTGAGACACGATATCAGAGAGCTTCACCACATTTTTCTTGAATACCAAAGTACTAAAGTCCCTTAATACCCTTGTCGAGAATTCGTAACTAGACGTCTTTCTCTGCTCCCGCCACTTGTCTCCATCGACCGCGAAGATCCCATCTCCTAATAGATCCTTTAGAATCGTATAGTTGTACCAACCCTGCAAAAAGATCATTCTTTTATCAGCAATAAAAGATATTGGGATCTTTTCCTTCAAACTAAGACAATCTAAGCTCTATTCCTCAAGTGTTATGAGGGCCCATGAACATATGAAGCTGAGACAACCTTAGTAGACTAGGACTAGAATAGACATGACAATTAACAAATCACATGTGGATGATGACCTTTCTATGCAAGAACACGAGCAATAAGGCTTCTGAAGCATCAAATCAAGTAAATTTCTTCATTCAACAAAATGGGCACTGTGCTACATAGTAAGACACTAAGATCAACTAAAGAAACTTGTGCACCATTTACTTTATTACTACCGAATGAGAATAAAAAAAAAAAAACTTTACCTTGCCGTAGTTGTCGAAGTTGGTCTTTAGCATATACTCAACATTAGCAGGATCTGAAGTGTACACCTCACTCCGGAAAGGGCCCAATAATCTGTAAGTCTTGTGCTTTCTTGAAAGATCAGTCATGTAGTCATGCAATCTGTTGAAGTTCATGACCTGTTCGAAAACCGTACCAGCGACGGGATGGTACTTCTTCTTCTTCCTTCCGAGGAGTCTCTTGGTGAATAAATGGATGACAACTCCGAGCAAGAACGTGATGATAATCAACGCTGCTAACCCCATTGAAACTTTCAGACAGAGAAGCGATGATGCAATCAATACAAGTCGAAGAGGGTAGATAGATGGAGCCTTTGTTTAGAGATGAGTTTTGGAAGGATGGTGATATTTATCATTTGTATAGTACGCACTTGCAACATTTAATAATATAAACCTTCTAAGTTTCGACTGTTATGGGATTGGCTTTATCTGAAAGTCTTGTCATTCATATTCGTCATCGATCTATCGACCGAGAGAGACGGCAAACGTTGCGAAGGTCATAAATGCTACATTTATTTTCCAAAGCAAGAGAAGACAAAAAAAGACGAGGAAAAACAATAAGCCCGTCTAGCTCAGTCGGTAGAGCGCAAGGCTCTTAACCTTGTGGTCCTGGGTTCGAGCCCCAGGGTGGGCGATTATTTTAATTTTAATTTTTATTTTCTTTAGTTTGTCCAATTTTTATATTTTCGATACACAAGAAATAAATATTTTGATTGCTTGGCTCAATTTATATACTGGATTACGATTGTGGATAGGGGCGAACGTGCAATAACAGTAGTAAGGGGGACTTGAGTGCAACGTTAAGTTTGGCTGCCTTTTTTTTAAATATCTGTTATCGGGTTACATTGAACAAAGAGCTGCTACCATAATCACTAGTACCAAAACTCTCATCTTCTTCATTCAAGTCGATGCTTCTCTGTGTGAACTCCATTAATGTGTGTAGTATTAATTCAGGTGTCCCCGCGTTGAAGTTTGCTTCACATTGCAAAACCCAGATGGAAATAGATCAAATTCATGCAAATTTAATCACCACTGGACATGTAAGGAGACCTTCATTGACCTCAAACATTATCATGAATTTGGCTTTTTCCGAACACAGGCCATGCAAGGATTTTGCAAGGAAGTTGTTTCTCGAATACGATTTCAGAGATACTTTCCTGTGGAATGCGATGATCAGGTCTCTTTTACGTGATGATGAATATGAATCAGCTCTGCAAGTATTTGTGTTAATGCTCGTGAGAGGAGTTTTAGTCGACGGATATTCTTTCTCCTTTGCATTTAAAGCGTGTTCGAGGCTTGGTTCTCGTAGTATGGGTGTGCAGATTCACGGGTTATTGCTTAAACTTGGATTTGCGCTTGATTTGTTTCTGCAAAATTGTTTGATATGTATGTATCTGAAGAGTGGGAATGTCGAACCAGGGAGGAAATTATTTGATAGAATGCTAGTAAAAGATAGCTTTTCGTACAATTTGATGATAGATGGGTATATAAAGTGTGGAATGGTGAATTTGGCTCGAGAACTGTTCGACGCAATGCCAGTGAAAACAAAGAATGTAGTTTCTTGGAACACTATGATCAGTGGCTATATCAACTCCCAGCACGGCTTCCTATGTGCTAAAGAACTATTCGATAGAATGCCCGAGAGAGACTTGGTTTCTTGGAACCTTATGATCGATTGTTGTGCAAAGAATGGGAAGATGAAATTAGCACGTGCTTTTTTCGATGAGATGCCAGAAAGCGACGTAGTGAGCTGGGCTACTATGGTTTGTGGATATGCCAAAGTAGGCAAAGTGGAAGCTGCAAGGCGATTCTTCGATGCCATGCCTCAAAGAGATGTCATCTCATGCAATGCAATGATGGCTGGGTACGTTGCCAATGGACTTTACTCCGAGGCATTGAAAGTCTTCCACGACATGTTAGGTAAGAACAACTTCAATTTGACACCAGATAACGTGACGCTGCTCACAGCTCTATCAGCTTCTGCACAGCTTGGCTGCATCGAGGAAGGCGTTTCAATACATCATTACATCAAAAAACATGGATTTGCAACAAATGGAAAACTTGGGGTCGCTTTGATTAATATGTACGCCAAGTGCGGGAACATAGATCAAGCAACTAATGTCTTTGATGATGTCCAAGAGAAGAGCATCGATCATTGGAATGCAATGATCGGAGGCTTCGCCATTCACGGCCTAGGCAACGTTGCCTTTCAACTGTTCATGAAAATGGAAAGACTCTCTTTAGTGCCCGATGATATCACATTCATAGCAGTTTTACATGCCTGTGGACATTCTGGGATGGTAAAAGAAGGCCTCCTCTGCTTTGAAATCATGAGAAGGGTTCACCATATCGAGCCTAAGCTCCAACATTATGGATGTGTGGTTGACATTCTGAGCAGGGCAGGCTATATTGAAGAAGCCTCGAATTTCGTTAGGGAAATGCCCATCGAGCCCAACGGTGTTGTTTGGAGGACTCTTCTCGGAGCATGTACTAATTACGAGGATTTGAATCTAGGAGAGCCTATTGCCAAGCATTTGATTGGTATCGATTCTCGTGATTCGAGTTCTTACGTTCTCTTATCTAACATGTATGCTCAGTACGGGCAATGGGACCATGTTAGAAGGGTGAGAACGACGATGAAGGAAAAGGACATCAACAAAATCCCAGGTCGAAGTTGGATTGAACTTGATGGTACCTTACATGAGTTCTTCGTCGGGAATGCGACGCTTTATGAAGGAAAAGAATCTTATTTGAGGCCTGAGCTCGCGAAGATAAATTTCTGTGATCCTTGTATCATCGACTCGGTACTTCCGTAAATTCGTATATACAGATTCTAATTTTGTATGTTCTGGGCTCTTACATGATCCGTTACACCAAATCGTTGAATTATTGAAATGTTACTGCACAGAACTGTATGGAACTGACATAATTTTCAGCACAGTAGATTGAGCTTTGCAAATTTAGATCAAAGAAGATCAAGAACCAGAGAATCTCTTGATGGACACTTTCAGGTTATGCAACTTATTATTAACCAAGAAAATCTCTTATGACCATTTAAGGAAACCAACGAAGTTCAATATCCAATCAAACCGAAACAAACTCATTATCGTACAACGGTAACCGATTCGTTTAACTGATTGATCCACTGTTTTATTCGAACATGATTAGGACAATAAAAGATCATCAATCGGGGTAAAAATTGCCCGATAAACCTTATTTCAACGACAATTAAAGTCCCCTGGGAAAGCAGAGAAACCACAGAAGTGCCCAAGAACTCACGGCAATGTTAAGAATGAAAAAAAAAGAGAAACGACGCAAATTCAGTCACCAAAGCACAAATCAAGAAAACGTTTTTATCAATGTGGACTCGCCTTCCCATTACCATAATAACCGAGGTACCACTGCACGAACTTCTTCAGCCCCGTCTGCAAATCGGTCGTAGGCTTATATCCAAGTTCTTTCCCAGCCAAGCTTATATTCGCGTGAGTAAACTGCACATCGCCATTTCTCGGAAGTTTCCTAACCAATCTCTTCGCCTTCAATTTGAGCAATCTTTCCAAAATCTTGACAAGATCAGAAA
This sequence comes from Craterostigma plantagineum, assembly GCA_027422505.1. Taxonomy (NCBI): domain Eukaryota; kingdom Viridiplantae; phylum Streptophyta; class Magnoliopsida; order Lamiales; family Linderniaceae; genus Craterostigma; species Craterostigma plantagineum. The sequence continues at coordinate 13,143,333 of JAPQWV010000028.1, forward strand.
CTGGGACGGGCGATGTATTGCCCAAATTATACACACGTAATTGAGCTTGTCCCTTCTTTTTGCCTCCACTGCCAGTACTCTTCTCAGCAGTATCCAAGGCAGCCAAACATCCCTTAACGATATCATCGATGAAGGTAAAATCTCTAGCCACCGTCCCGTGATTAGGCGCCTCAAAGATTGGGATAGACTTTCCCTTCAACATATCCTTAGTAAAGAAGAAATATGCCATGTCAGGCCTACCCCAAGGTCCATAAACTGTAAAGAATCTCAGCCCAGTAATCGAAAGACCATAGATATGATTATAAGCGTGGGCAATCTCCTCACCTGCCTTCTTCGTCGCAGCGTATAAACTCGCGGGCTGATCAGTTCTGTCCTTCTCAGAAAAGGGTACTTTCGTATTCAATCCATACACCGAACTGCTCGATGCCCAAACGATAGAGGGTTGAGGATTCACATCTTTGCAAACCTCGAGGAGATTAACGAAGCCAGCGACGTTGCTATGAATGTAAGAGCTAGGATTCACCATGGCGTATCTAACACCTGCTTGAGCTGCTAAGTGCATGACATGAGTAAAATGTACCATATCAAAGAGCCTCCTCAACAAAACTGCATCGATTATATCACCCTCAACGATGAAAACACCACTGCGTTCTAAAAGCGCCTGCCTTGCCCTTTTAAGGGATGGATCGTAGTAGTCGTTGAAATTGTCAAGTCCCAAAACGCCGTCGCCTCGCTGCTTAAGGGCAGCTGAGACGTGCGCGCCGACAAAACCGGCGGCGCCGGTGACGAGGACGGACATCCCATTTCTTGACCTGATTTTGACGGAGGCTCGAACCCTTTTCTCAAACTCAGGGCCTTTCAGGCTCGAGCTTGCTTTAAGAGATCGACGGTAAAAATCCGCTGCGACGTGGGTTGTGCTCGAAGTTGATCGATAGAAGAAGACGAAGATCAAACCAAGAAACACGCATGACCAAAGCGTCAGCTTGGCTAGAGATGAATGCGCCGCCCTTGGCCTGGAAATCTTGTACGGAGTTTTATCCTTGAACTTTCCAGGGGTTGGTGGGGCGCTATCAATGTGCTTCATCTGTAAAGCAAAAACCCAGAAATCTTGAGAAGAAAGATTCGACAAAGTGCCCACTTGAAGGAGGAAAAAAAAGTAGTCTTTGGTTCTTGATTTTGTTGGTCGTCGTTGCTATTGGTGGTGCAAGTGTAGTTCTCCTTTTCTGTTCTTTCCCTCTTTTGTCTGCCTCTTTTACTGCATATTGAAATGCGTGCTTTGGGATTTTGATGCTTGAATGAACGAGGATCAGTGATTGGAGAGAGAGAGAGAGGAGGGAGATGAAGGATCTTTGAAAATGTATATATCAATGGAAATTGGAAGGTGAAAATGAGTCAAAAAGAAAAACTATGGCTCATTGATGAGTTCAATAATCAATTAATATACATGATTTATTTCATTGAATTATGATCCCTATGGGATATGAACATTGTTAAAAAGCTAAGCGTGATTAAGAATTTTCCCTACACTAGCATTCATTTTCTCAAGCACATGGAACAATAATTACGAAAGGTATTTTTTTGTACAAGTAAAATCACTATTCATTGTATAAATATAAAATTAATAAAATTAATAGTCACAAAAAATTGGAATGGAAACAAGCGTTATAGAAAAGGTGCACCACCGCTTTACTTTTCATACTATCGAGTAAGGCGTGTGATTTTGGTCTGAATAATCCCTTTTCACTGTTGCTCTAGATCTCAAATCAAGGGTCGATTTTCACCGGAGACATCGCCGATCAGGTAATGATTTCGTAATGTCATCTTACAGTTTACGCTATGTGATTTCGATTATCCATTTAGGCTATGTATGTCCTCGTTTACATCATTTCTAGGGTTTTTCTTAAGTTTAGCTGGCAGCTGCTTTTTGTGCGAGGACAAGCAGTAGGGTTTTGGTTTTATACCTGGTGGTGTTGGCTACGGCGTAGAGATGGAGTTATGGTGTTAGGTTATGGGCTAGTCAATGTGATCTAGGAAATTTTGAAAGTTCTAATTTTTTTTTTTATTTTACTTTTCTGAGGAATAGAGTAACTTTGATATCTGGAGCTGAGGGTGTAGAGATTTGTCCCTTGGAAGTGAGAAATAATGGTTCTTATATATTTTGTCTCTGATGTAAGTTCTTCAAATTTCCTTTCTTTAAGTCAGCGTTCGTTCCGTAGCCTCTGTATTATATCCGGTTTGTGTATGACAACTTATTTGTAGACTGTTAATGACATTTGATTAAGAGGTTTTGTCTAGATTTTGCGTTCCACGTGTCACTGTTAGATAGTCGTTATGCTTGCTTGGCAGTGTGATTTTGTTAAGAAATAGATGATTTGCTTTTACAGCCAGATACCGTTAGAATGCACTTTCTTGCTGTCAAATGGTGGTAGTTTTGGCATTTATTTAGTAGGCTAGAATGTTCGTTGATCGTAAGATTCTTATGTCCGCACCGCACCCATATTCGACTAACGTTACGTAGGGCATTGTTTCTTTGCAGTTATTTGCTTTCTGCTTTTCCTTGGCGCGGAAGTTACTTTGTGGATATTCTTAGATCTAAAAGTAGATATGCAACATAGTAGTGCTAAAGATACTCAGCTCCGTGACAGCAACCAAAAGGTTCATCCTCAACCAATGGACGAAGCTGGAAATCAGAATCCCGAAGCTATGGAAGCCCTAGTGTCCAGAATATTTGCAAACATATCTTCGCTGAAGACTGCTTACATTCAACTTCAGGCCGCTCATACTCCTTATGATCCTGACAAGATCCAAGCTGCTGATAAACTCGTAATATCAGAGCTAAAGAATTTGTCTGAACTGAAGCATTTCTACAGAGAGCACAATCCTAGACCTGTTTGTGGATCTCCACAAGACTCTCGATTAGCTGCGGAGATTCAAGAACAGCAGAGCCTATTGAAGACCTATGAGGTCATGGTGAAGAAGTTCCAATCTGAAATTCAGAACAAAGATGGAGAAATTATTCAGTTAGAGCAGCTGATCCAAGAGGCAAATCAAAAGCGTGTGAAGCTCGAGAAAAATTTGAAGCTTAGGGGATTGTCATCAAAGGAATCTGAAGCCAGTGGTAGCGAAAAGGGGGGTTTAACATTGGATTTATCTCCCGATCTTTTTAAATCAGCAGTTGAAGACTCTTACAGGGCAATTCACGATTTCTCCAAGCCTCTGATTAACATGATGAAAGCAGCTGGCTGGGACCTCGACGCAGCGGCGGATTCCATTGAGCCAAACATCGTCTACGCAAAGAGGGCCCACAAGAAATACGCATTTGAGTCTCATATTTGTCAGCGAATGTTCATTGGCTTCCAAGATGAGAACTTCTCCCTGAAATCAGAAAAATCGCCAGAGTCAAAAGAGAGTATTTTCCAGCAATATCTTGCTTTGAGGGAAATGGATCCACTAGATGCTGTGTGTCAGAGTTCAGATTCAATGTTTGGAAGCTTCTGCCAGAGCAAATACTTGTTAGTCGTTCATCAGAAGATGGAAACATCGTTCTTCGGCAACTTGGATCAGCGTAATTATATAGCAGGCGGTGGACACCCAAGAACGGCGTTTTACCAGGCTTTTTTAAAATTAGCCAAGTCCATATGGCTTCTTCATAGGTTGGCCCATTCGTTCGATCCCTCCGTTAAGGTTTTTCAGGTGAATCGCGACGCCGAATTTTCAGAAGTATACATGGAAAGTGTTGTCAAGAACTTCACGATGGAAGATGGCCATGAAAAACCAAAAGTCGGTCTAATGGTCATGCCTGGTTTTTGGATTGGTGGCAGTGTGATTCAGTCCCAAGTCTACCTTACTGGTATCAAAGTTAACGAGTGATGTTCGTATTGTTCATTTCATCTCATCTACTGTGCGTGTGCTATCTCAATCTATACTACTCTATCCATGGCTCATTTCATATCCATTCCATATGAATGTTTTGAAAGTCATGGTTTCTTTTAAGATCCTTCAAACTCCTAATGTGTAATACAGTGGGGACTTAATTATATTACATTTTACAAGCAACAGACTGGCTTCTACTTCATTATTGCAACCTCAGTATCTTTCTTGGTATTTCTCAGACTTTTGTTTGTATCGATTGACTTGCTGAGGTGCATTATTACGCGTGGACCTTTAAATCTGCTCGTATATCTTATCTACTCCCTTCGTATTATTTATTACCACGTAGATTAAATATGCAAAAATAAAAATGGATTATAACTTTCAAGAACTGGTCAATAATGGGAGGCTAAACTAGGTTTGACCCAAGGCTTCAAGACTTTGGTCTCTTGAGTCTTGTTACATTAAAGAACGTGGCTTTATAGAGATCATAGTCGTATGCGTTATACTGTCCTAATCTTAGACTACATAATATCCTTCAGAAGTCAAAAGAAAGACATATCTGCCAAATATAAAAAAGGGGGTTCTTGAATTCAGAAAAAGAATATGGATTATTCAGAAACCAATATATAATAACAGCAGCTAGAGAGAAACATTAGAACAACTAATGTCAAGCAAAGAAGGGGTTGGGTTTAAAGCAATTACATAATGGCCACAGCCACAGACCAATATAGGCATATTAGACCATTTAAATAAGTGAAACATCCTTAATTATCCTGAAGAACCTTTGAACAATACGGCAACTGAGAAAACCATACACTGATCATCGCATTGATACCTGATGATCATGCTCTCTTCAGAAGATACCCAAGAAGAATACCGATCAGGCCAATGATGAAAACGTAGATAAATGGAACACCTCCGCGGCTCTTTTTACTCTGGCGCCTTAAAAATTCCTGCAAGAAGTAATAAGTTGAAGCAATGTATCAAAGTTCATCACCTGAGAGGCTTATCTACATGGGTGAGGAACTTCGATGAGATTATCTTATTAGTTTGGTATAACAAGACTAGAAGATCTTTAGCATCTGAGAGATATTTTAATCAAGGGAAAGTGGCATAAGCTATGGCAAAATCGATGTGGACAGATGCGACCTCGAAAAGGTAACCTGAGATCAGAAAACAGACAAAAAAATTTACCAGTTCTTGCTGAAGCTTGTTAGTTTGCTGGATAGCACGGTGTTTCTCCTCAGTCAGCTTGGAGACTAGGGCATTAACCTACAATATTACCCATGCATTTATAAATCAAACATTGTAAACACCAGGAGGTTACGACAATCCAACATGACGGAGCACTATAAAATTAAGTACAAGGAGGGATGAAAATAAATCCAAACAGAGAGCAGCTCCAACCCCTTCCAATGGAAAAAAAACAATGCTTCAACAGTCCAATCATAAGCAATTCAAGATACCATAAACCAGGAAAAGAGAAAAGAAAAGGAAATTCATGTGATAGTTTGCTGTCATGCAGATAAAGCCTAGAAACATGAAAAAAAAAAAAGAAACATGAAGAGCGCCATAAAGAACATAGACACTCAACTAGAATAACCTCAAAAAATTAAATTAAAAAACCACAATATATAAAACCTCTGGATGGTTTTCTTGTGATTCACCATATGCTTTTGACAACTGCAACACAAAAGAAAGAATATGGAAGATGGCCCTTTCGTGTCACAACTCACAATGTCAAGAAATACATGTAATGATGAGTAAATTTTTAAAATACAAACACTCACGCTAAATTCGGATTGATTCAAAGCTCCATTTTTTGAAACCGATGCCCTGGGCGAGGAACCTTCTTCTGACCCTGCTCGTACTGGAGGCTGAACATAGGCAACTCTCAACTTGCATTCATCAATACGGCTACCCGATTCTTTACTAAACTAATGAAAACACAATAGGCAAATAATCCAAAAGACTCATCAAATACTGATAACGTCAAATAATCATCAGTTCAATCAATACTCGAAAAGAAAAATCAGGAATAAAAAAATTGCAACCATTTCCGGAGTCACATCTTTAGCTGTTGTTCCAGGGTTCACGACCACACTTTGCAGTAGAAATTTGTCCTTGCATTGCATGTCCACAGGAGCTTCCTTTTGTGCCTGCATCGTAACTAAATGGAGAAGAAAAAGAATAACTAAAGAATCTCTCTTGACCTTTCAAGACTTGGAAAACCTAATCTCGCTAAAAAATTTCAAAAAATAGTTTGAATATATTTGATCGAAAGGTGCACCTTCAACGTCACAATTGGAGTGGGGCGTGACAACTCCTGTGTTCGGTCGCACACAGTACTTCTTCGGATTTGTTGTCTTCACCTAACAAATTGAAAACGGAAAGGGAAAACGTGTGATCAACCTACCAAAAAATTGTTTCTTTCCAGGATTTTTCACTCTCTAAAGCAGCAAAAGATTATCCTACTATCGCAAAAGGAAGGCAAAGGGTAACGTAGAAATCCATCCAACCATATAAAAAATCAACAATTTACCTTAAACGCAACATAATCATCCGATTTGTTCGTTATGTGGATGAACGACGAAATCTGCTTCTTCAATTCGACTGTCCGTAAAAAAAAAAAACAGAGAAACAATTATGCATATTAATTCATCACGAAATACCATGATTAGAACAAAAATCACAAGCAAAGATCTAAAGAGAAGCTCAAAATTTCCTCAAGCCTCCCGCAAACGACGCGCCATACACCACAAACTTTAATTACCAACGAAGACAACCATAGAAAACCGCCCAACATACATGCGAATTGAAGTTCGAGAGGCTCGACATGAAGAAGCTCCCCGCTGCTCATCTTTCCTTTCGATCTCTAACCCGATTGCTCAGTTGAACAACAATCGCTTTTACAGATCTGAGCTCACCAATTGCCAAAATTTCTGTTGGATTTTTGGCATAGAGAAAGATGGGAGCTAAAATAAGGAAAGTTCGGTTTCTAATTAAAGTATTCCTTGTTGTGTATAACGCTAATGATTGACCAGCGATTTCCATTTTTTCTTTTTCCTTTTTCTTTTTCTTTCTCCCACCTTCTAGTTAATTATTATTACATACATATATAATTATATTAAGGACTTTGCCTTTGAGAGTAAAGATCATTATTTGGTTTTTCACCTCTTTGTTCGCTTTATGCTTTTGCTTTCACGTTCTACATTGCATCTCTTCGACAGCTCATCTTATTCTAAAACGACAATAAGAGCAAAGGATATATAATAGTATTGCAATAATAATCCGTTGCATGAACTACATAAATCATACTTGAATTACAAGGAAACATATATAAAAATGTATAATAATATTTCATGATTTTCTAATAAATTAAACAAACTCCTATCCTACCCTATCCATAATCGAATCATAGGATTTGTACTTGCAAGGACTGAATCACTTCAAAATCAGGCAAGTTGAGCGGCGGCAATGAGAAATGGCTAAGAGTTGAGCTTCCCCTTCGCATCTCTTGCATGCTCAGCAGCGCCGCCACGGTGTTACGGAATATTCCTTCGCCGGGAACCACCGTCTCCGAGCGTAGAGCTCCGGCGGATTCAGACGGCGGCGGCGGCAGCACCGTGTCTATGGTGGTTCCGCACTCTCTGACGAGCTTCGATATCACTAGATCGGTCTTGAAGAAGGGCTGCTCCATGACTCTCTGTATGAAGGGCAGGCGAAGAACGCCGCCCGTCCTCTTGTCGTATTTCTTCAGTATTTTCGCCACTCCTTTTTCATTTCATGAAATCAATTTTTTTTCTTCTGTTAATTTCTTGGTCGAAATTCGTATTGGAAATGTGGGGGGGGGGGGGGAAATCGAAGTAACTGAGGAGACCTGTGTAGTTGATGATGCTGTAGTTCATTAGGAGGACCATTTCGCCGTGGAAGTCGACCATTTCTTTTCTGATTTTGCTCATCTCTTCTCTGTACTGAAATTCCGATGGATTTGTTCCATTTGATCCCCATTTGTTGATCACTTCTTCTATTCTCTGTTGCAGTTCCTACGCAAGGGAAACAATCATTTGCTTCATGATATATAACCACAAACACACACACACACACAGAAACGTGTATGTGTGTGTCGAGGGAATTTCATTATGTTATTGCATCTACTACCTTGTGCTTGATGATGAAGTCTTCTTCTTGTTCCATGAAGAAAGCATTGAACTTGTCAATCTCATCGTTCAACAAGCACACAAACTCAGCCTCAGCTCTATTATTATGATTATTACCAAACTCAATCAAAGATCTATTCGAAGAAATCAGCTTCACAAGCTTCTTCAATTCTTTGTAGGACAAGAATTCGTGTCTCCATTCAGGCAAGCTCTGCTCTATCTGCTGCTTCAATCTCTTGCCGAATTTCATGTGGGCTTGCAGAAAAAGAAATAAAAAATCAAATCTTTTCTCCAGTTACAGAAGATTAAACTAGGGATTTTGTGTTTTTTTTTTTCCATTCATGGGCCATACACGAACTAGGGTTGGTAATATATATCCGCGTAGCAGAGGCAGAGGTAGAATATTTAGATGGCATATGCTTGGAGTGACCAAGTACGTGATGAAATGATTATAAAAATGCACTTTGAAGCAAAAGAGAGTTCCAAAGGATATTCGGTTTTTAAGCATAGTATAGTCTCATTTTTTGACTTGCGGGGCTTTTAATGGCAGTCTTGAGGTGAGGTAGTTACTATTCTCCTTTTCAAACATCATGCTAGAATTCAACAATTGTAAGACAAGATTTATATAAATAAATTAAAATAAAGCAACTGTTGAGTAGAAATATATATCTTTAATGGTATGCATTTTTCATCTCTTTAATATTACGCATTATATGATGGCCGGTCTCAAATGGCATCTACCTTGAGTAACTTGCAATAATACGAGTAAAATTATGGGGAATAGGATAATTCCAAGGAATCTCCTTAGAATGTACCATCGAGTAGTTGAAAGTTGCACCAACGTATCCTATATATACATTTAAATGTAGTTTTCTTGTGGTGTTGACACGTGTCATGTCAATTAATTTTTTTAATTAATTATTTCTTAAAACGTGGATAAAACCACCCCACACCCCACTTTCTAAAAAAACTAATCACCCATGTTTTATCAAAAACCGATTCTTTAATTAGTTAATTAGAAATGATTAATTAATTTGTATAATCGACTTCAAATAGTTATAGATAACTATGACCCGTGAAATGCACGGGCAAAAAACTAGTTAAAGTAACATGGGAAAGATATTCTCGAAAAGCTGGGAATGTGCGAATATGTCACGGCCACGTCTTTATGTACGATAGGGATGCTCCCTACTTAAATTAATATACTTTGGACATAATTATTTTAGGCAGTACAAATTATATATCTTTCTCCATAAACATATCGAAACTACAAGTCAAAACGAACCTCCAAAGGACCACAGGCGGAGTTTAACTAATGGAAAATTTTAAAAAAAAAATCTGATAATAGTCAGCGGAGCATGAGAATTCACAAAACACTAACCATTTAATGTTCAGCCGAAATCATCGTATTAGTTCGTCTGATTTGAGAATGTGAGAATTCCAGCAACGCCTGAAGACAATAACAGAATTTCCATAAAAAAGAGCTTCATACACACATCTTAGTCCCGTCGTTATATTTTGAAAGCATCATGAGTGCTATGGAAAATTAATAGCATGGTTGCTGCCTAAGAATACGATAAAATCGTACCAGAAAGTGAGAGTGCATCTACTGTCTGGGAAAAGCCATTCAAACTGAGATTGTTTAATTGCTCCTTCGAATAGGCGATGCTACATCATGTTTCTTTTGAACTTTGGCCATATTTCAATAAAATCATTCTTCCTCTTCTGTGTCCAAATAGGAAAATCTTTTCGAGCTGTTTGCTTTCCTCTGAGGAGGCAGCCAACATCCTACAGAATTTAATTAACAGAAAGAATAATGCATTGAATTCTTTCAATACGGTTGAACAGATAAGTTGTTAAGTTTAATGTGTTGAAACAATGACTTGAAGCCCTGGCCTGAATAGATGGGAAATACGTAGTCTACATAGTTGGATTATCACCTGTAGAAGCTCAAATTGACGAGCTCCTTCGTTGTTGATAAGGGGAAGCTGGAATATCTGGTTGTTGATGTCAGGCAACCGAAATACCTTCGTTGCAATATGGCCGATCATATCAGGACCCTAACCAATGACTGATGCTGGGAATTATTTTCGAAAGCAGTTTACTGGTTGGTTTGACACCTGCATCATCGTTTTCAATTAGGCATAATGCCTCGTGCTGAAGTATTGCATGAGCATCTGCGAATGCCTGCAAGAAGAAGTAACCAATGACCGTTCTTCTTTAAATACTCTCACCAGCCACGGTAAAGACTCAAAAAGTTGAAAACTGGAATTGTTCTGACAGTTGAAGAGCTAAAAGTCCTCTAACAAAAGTGAGAAAGAAGCTGGCTAGATATATCAAGAATGCTATTCAGACCTTTATGCATTGATGTACACGGAAACAATTTCGCCCGACATTGTTTGTTGAAATGAGAGGATCATCAATGCAGAGTGGATCAATACTGAAAAAATAAATGTTGAGTCAGATTATGAAGAGCAACAAGGAACTCGTATAGCGAAACAGAGGGGAAACACGCAAGTTACCTGCAACCGCGTTCCCTTTTTAAGTAGACTCCAGTTCCCTGCACCGAGATGCGCATTTGACGTGGGTCAAACACATTTCTGATGCAAAGAAAGTTCAGTTTAAACACAAACATACAGTTAGACATTATAAGAACTGAAAAAAGTGAATACATAGACAATCGTAATTCAAACTGATAAATCAGAAGTAATTTTAATGACACGCTTACCCAAAGAAATAGAGAAAATCCATCAAGAGGCTTCCATAGTTCTAAAACAATGAAGTTAATGAATGTTAGACTGATTCAAACTTCAAATTATCCCCAATAAACTCAGACATGTTAAAATTTACAATCCGCCCAGTCGATATGACTAATAAAATTGATTGACCAAGGACAACCAACTCCTTTTTTTTCTAGTCAAGAATATAAGAAGTCAAAAAGATTCAGTTTGGAGATGATGAATGGAGATGAAAGCGGGAGATAAAAAGAAATCCTAAAACGCAACGGCTTTCTAGGATGAGCATTGTTAAATTGAATGATTTAACATCAATGCATTCAGAAACAAATGAATAACGATAAGATATGCTGTGGTTGAAGAAAGTAAAAGAAGCATAAATATCAGCTTTTATGTCATCGATGATGCACCTGATTGATAGGCCGCGCATGATGATGCTCATGCTGCAGCAAACGTGTGATCAATAGTATCTGAAAATGGAACATATGTATTTTAGATATTAAAGGCAGAGGATAATACTTTATGTTACTATGTTCAATAAGCCCCGAATAACCCTGAAGTAGCTGCTCTCAGCACTTACTAGGCAATATGAACTTAATCCACCTGAATAAGACTGGTCCAAACTACGATCAGCCAAGAACTGTTTAAGAACCAGTGCCAGAGGTGTTACAGCAGGAAACCGCTCAGTGAGATCTTTAACCTAAATATAGAAATTCAGCATTAGACTGGAAATATTGTCAAAAATATTCCAATCATCAGACATGCAAAATAACAATTCACAATAGAATCTGTAAATGGAAATAAAACATGCCAGTCCAGTGGTCTGAAGACCAGTGTGTGTATGTGACTTGAAACTAATGTCAAGACGAACTGATTTGAACCCAGTGTTGTTATTCATTATTGTACTCCACTTTGGCGAAGCGGCCCCCTCCGAACCAGATCCATCGGTCTGAATGGAGTTGCCTTCTTCACAGACAGCTTGATCTACTTCTTCCTTTGGCGCAGATGAGGAAATGAGATCATGAGGAACCTCCACCACGAGCATGATAATTGGTATCTGAAAACAGTGCAAGAAACTGAGAACCAGAAAATGTTGATAATGAATAGAATGAATTGAGGAATTTGTCGATTGCATTACAGCCGTATTTTCGACAATCTTGAGGGAATCACTTTTGACCCATTCCTGATTTGTAAGGTATCTGGCAGCATGCTGCAGGGAAAACGGCAGTGGGCTTAACGACATTAAATGAGCAACAAAATTCCATATTTGCAAGGGTAATGCATTCCAAAAATATGCCATGAGATATTTAACTCCACTAGGCAATCACTCTTTCAATATTAATCCCATCTCCTTGACAACTAAGACCACATACATTCAACAACAATAGGATATTTTACACTCTACAACTGCATACCTGAAGGCACGTTTCCTTAATGCCATTCCGTCCCTCTAAAATTCCCGCTTCTTTTATTGGTTCCTGACAAATAGCTCTATTTTAGTATTGCCTGCTCAAATTTGTATTAATGTAAAGCGAAAATTGCTAAGATCACGTCTCACCAAATTCCTCACAGGGGGGAGACAAACCACAAGATCCACATCACTAGATGGCAGAGACAAACCAGTTGCATTAGAACCAAATACATTTGTTCTAGATCGAGGCCACAGGACCTGAAGAGACCTTGCAACTCGTTTAACAGCCCAGCTGATGTAGGGCTTGCGAATCAAATTCTCAGCAGCAACCTAAGTATTGCACATAAAAATGCATCACAGTTGTGAAAAAAGACACAATTTCATGTATATTGCCAGCAAACTGAAGCTTCTTGATTATTGGCAGTGATAATACTACTTATTCAGCAACATATACCTGCTTGCAGAATGAAACAATTTCATCATGCAAAATATCATGACGCAGTGAGACAGATGCCTTGCTCGTAGAGAAGTTCTGTGATTCAGGCGGTTGCAGAGGAAATGTAACATCGGGCTGGAAAAAACAATTACCAGCCAGGAATTCACGTAATCGATACAATAGTCTATCAAAATCAGAAATAAGGGCATACTGCATAAGTTACATACATGTTCTTGATCACGAGTTAAGTGTGAAATCACAGTGAGACGATCCTGAATCAAAGATCCAGCTAAAGGTTGCGTTAGTTGACGTGCCGAAAGGCTTTTATTCATCCAAGAAGCCCAAACTGCTTCGCTCCCTTCCACTGGCATGCAGGCGTCATCAAAATTACCTTCGTCATGGAACCAACCTTTAACTCCCCAATGTCTTGGGCTAGAGCTACCAGATCGAACAGTAGGAAAACCTCTGTGTTTTCTGGAATCACCAACAGGAGAAGGTGGAGGTGGGTTAGGAGCACGGGGAACACAAAGTACAACAGGCGAAGGTGGCCTCTTAATCCTAGGATGTTCCCTTCGGTTAGGAGGGACACAAGGACTTTTACGGTCATAACCACGCTTAAAATCCGATCTGGACCTTTCCCTCGACAAATTTGGGATGATTATTGGCCTCAAAACAGGGTACGGCAGTGAATCCACACTCTTCACTTCTATATCAATAGACATATCTGAAATAGATCCAGAGGCACTCTCCTCCACCCCAATATCAGTCACCGCAGAGGATTGCAATATCTTGCTGTTGATATCACCACCAGGCAACACATACCCGAGAGCCCCAGATGCCAAAGGATCAAACGGGGAACAGAAAGAAGCAGCAGATGGAGAATTCAAACCATTCGTACTATAAGAAGAGGAGAAGGCAACCATCTCATCAACAGTCCTAGACATATCAGCCTCACGCCAAGCCCAAGAGCTATCATCCGAACATAGAGAAGGGGGACGGGACAAACTTGTCCCTGGATGATCAGATGGATTCCAATACATCAAACCACCTCCAAAGTATTGACTATAATCCATTCCGCTGATTGCATGGGCTTCTAACTTTTCTTCAGATATCCATTGATTACCGTGCTCGTCTGCTAAATCTTGAAGGTTTGTAATATCAGGCAGGTCCACCAGTTCACAAGAGAGGGCTTGCTCGTCTTCCGACGTCGCAGCAGACTGTAAACTTTGATCCATGATGCTTTGCTGAAATGAAGACTGTCGCACTGCAATGAACTCAGATCCGTAACTGCAAGTCATTGACGGAACCCGCCTGCTACAACGTACGGCAGGTGGCCAATCTAAACTCATTTGAAAAGGTCTAGATAATGTTCCTTTATATGCATTGTCGATAGATGAATTTCTTGCATGCAGAGGATGTAAAAAGGAACGATGGAAATAATTTTGGAGGTTGTGACCAACATCAAGGTGTAATCTATCAGTAGCAGCAGGAAGATGGGCATTTGCAGGGTGAGCAGGGGTTATGTTAGGCCATTCATAAGAATTATATGATTGGGAACTAATATCCCCAACTCTGAGTACATCCCCATCGCCTTGATCTCTGACCAGAGTAGGCCTGGCCTTAGGTTCACCATCATTTATCTGTTTCACGTGACTCTTACTAGTACCATGGGTATTAGTTTCAGCAGGATACTGGTCACCAAATTCAGCAGCGTTAGCATTTGGATTGCTACAAAGATTTGGATTTGCATCATTATTTGATTCAGTCTCAAAAGATGGCTTTACAGAGGTTGACTCAGATGTTGAGGGACTTTCTGGAATAATAGTAATAGGGCCTGAGGAAACAGCAGCATGTCCTGATTGAGAACTAGCAACCTCAGATATACAGGAATTAGAAATTTTGTGCTTCTTTCTTTCTTTCCTACTCTTTCTGGAACCATTCCGCGATTTTCCGCTGGTCACTCCATTATTGGTTTCCTGTTGATGTTAACCAGTTAGAAACTACATATATCAGTTATCCTTCGTAAGAAAGAAAACTAGCACAACCACGGAAGGCATACGCCCTTGTGCAAGGTCTCCTTTTGAAGCCAAGTCAACTAACCGACTAGATTGTCCCATATCTTGCTTGTTACTAATCACGTTTCCATCTTCGACCTGAAATATTATGGAACTAAGTTAAGATCACGGCACAAACTCGAGCTTCTAGAACACGACAACTGCGGAGATGGTCCAACAAGTATACCTTGATAATTTCAACTGGTTTATAATCATCTGGGGGCCTTGGGATGGGCTTTGGCTTTTTGTTTTGCTTCTTTCCCTTCTTCTTATGGTTATTGGCAACATGTTTCTCATTTACCTTCTTTTCTGAAGAAGTCAAGTTTCTTTCTCCTAGTAACTCAAGTTTTGTGCAATCCAGCGAAACAACCATGATTAACTCTCGCAATTTTCGCAGTATAATATCAGAAATACTATTTACAGAATCCAAAGAGCTGAAAAATAGTTTCTCTTTGTCATATCCACCCTGCTGAGCGTCTACCATCATACTACAGATAACTTGAAGTATATACAAACTATTGAACATACATTGTAAAGGCTCTGTAGGATCATGCTTCACATCTGCACTTCTTTCCATTTCTGAGCATGTCCTATTAAACATTCTGCCGCTCTGACCACCAAATGAAGTGTTCGCATGCCTCAAACTATTTTTCTCTTGAATTTTGTAGCGCTGAAATTCGTCATCCAAGATTTGATAGTTCTCGTCTAACATATTAAGCGTCTGACATTCAAAAATTGCAAAAACACATCAGACCCAACTCCTAGGCAGAGACGTGAACCCAAGATCGGATGGGATGATCAATAAATAATAAAAGAATTTCACAATAATGCCTAACTATGTTCGCAAGTAAAGCATGGCCATGAAGAATAAGGACATCCCACAGAAATCAGACATTCAGACTTTCAGACTCAAAAACAAACATACCAGAACACGTGCCGCCTTCCCCAAAAGAACACAGAAGATCTTCTCCTTCATCGAGCCTTCCAACTTTTCCCACCAATCCATGCACCCTTTCTTCCTCCAAAACACGTTTCCTGCCAATCCCACACCACTCAACTTCTCTTTCAAATTCACGCCTCTCTTCTTCCCACTACCACCACCACAACTAAGCCATGCCAATCTCAACGCAACCTCCACCCTGTTAACAATAAATTCTTCTAGGCTGTAATAACCCTTCGCCTTCAACCATACCATTTCCACCCACTGACCAAACAACTCAGTCTCATCTCCACTCCTCAAAAAATCGCTACTCGTCATTTCATCCATAATCCTAACAAAACTAGCTACGTCCTCAACCAAACCCTCACACATGCACACGGCATCAAAGCTCAGATTTTTACTACAAGCTGACTTAACAGTCCTCTCTACAGCAGAACCACTGCTTCTTCTAAGACCTCCACTTTTCTTCGACTTAAAAGTATCACCTCCTGTAAAGCTTGAAATGCTACAGTCATCTTTCCGAACCCGATTGTTTCTCAAATTTATATTTTTCCTTTCCATCAAATCTCCACGGCCAAATTTAGCAACCCCAGTGTCATCACCTTTTCTGATTCCACAATTTCCCGACTTCCCGGCACAATCACCTTCACTCGAGCTGAAAATTTGCACCGAATCACGTATCACGCGATGAACACTGTTCTCAAGCGAACGTTTCAGCAAACCCTCGGACTTACGAAAGCACAAAGTCGGTAGGGCAGAACCGTCGTCTTGAGGCAAATCGGGCAACAATATAAACCGTCCAGGACCGCCCGATCGCAACCTCTGATTCATCTGCAACAAAATCGAAACGAAGTCCGAATCGACGGTGGTTAAATGCGCGCGTCGTTGCCCCACAGATAGGGACTCGAACCAGCGGATGATTGAGGCTCGGTTGTTGTTAAAATTCCTGTTGGGGCTTCGCGTCTGTGAGCTGTAAAGGGAGATGTGCGAGGTCAACGAGTCAACGAGCTGTTGCTTGGAATCCATCGGCGCGGCGGCGTAATAAAAATTTTCAGGTATGGGCGCGTCTTCGTAGTTCTTGGTGGTGACGTGCTATTCTATTCTCATCTCCTCGTCAAGGCAGAGGTCAAAGATAAAATTGATTGCTATTCTAAACACTTTCCAACATTTTTTCTTCAACATTTCTCCCTAATACAAAAAATATTAATTTATTGTAAAAAATAACAAATAAGTATCATTTATGTAATGATGGGCCGATTGCCCAGGCCCAAAAGACGTCATTGCCAAAGGGAAAACAAGCCCGTTTTCTTCCCCCACCAATATAAATAAAAAATCTTCGAACATTCCCGTTTTTCGCACAGCTACACAGCCCAAAAGTCTGAATGGGCATGGGTGTTCACTGTTCAGTTCATGTCAACTAATTGCTTCTCACAAAATTTATAGACGAACACAATGGACAAAGCTAAGTAACACATAAGAAACAGCCAAATGAAATATAACTATATATATAAGATCTTGGAGATCATGCAATCCATATTTACAGAGATGTTGCAACTGATTGATAAATACAAGAGAAAAACCTACGGATCTCCAAATTATTTGAGGTTGGAATGAAGCAAAAATGGTATTCAACTGCAAAAGAAAACGCGGGAAAGATGGGTACGTCCTTTCGAACTGCTAAAGATTGTACCTCCCAAATGCCATTATAAGATTTGGAATGCCATAATCATCAGATCGTCGATTGAATCTAACCCTGTGTGGACGGACATAAAACGAGTCAGCCTGGCGCTTGGACGATACTATAACCAAACTTAATCATAAACAATATACTTTATCATTTCCCCACCTTTATGAGAGGCTCGGACACCTTGTAAGAGTCGGCGCTTATCCCCACTAGCCATGTCCCAGGAAACACATACTGCAGAATGACAAAGGGAAGCAATCAGAACAATGAATCATAAATACCCAAAATCACAAAGATTGAATCTTTTTTCCTTACATCAGTGTATTTCTGCACGTTCTTTGCTCTCTTCTTTGGCCTCCTGCTCGGCTTTGACCCCGTCATCACGAAAATATCCTCCTCAATCTCATCTTTCGAAAGCGCCAAATCAATGGTTAACTTCTTCTTTACCTTCATCTCTCCCCCACCACCTTCAGTCTCTACAGACTTGTGGTTCAGATTTCGCAAAGGCGATCGAGCTACTTTGTTACTGTGATTAGTCTGCTGGTGATCACTGATAGCACTCTTTGCAGTTGTACTTTTTACTCCATGGACATTCAGAGATTTGTGCAGTGGCTTCCGTGGCCTCAAATTCCATGTCTTCGTCTCTTCATCAAGATCATTAACATTGCTGTTGGTGCCACCGGCACTATCATCATCTTTTCTATTAGAGCCATCATCTTCTTCATCATTATGTTTTGCTTTGACTTGCTTTTTATCATCATTCTCCCCCTTCCCACTGGTCTTGAGAGGCAGTTTGATTAAGAGTTTCGAATTTCTAGCCACTGCCTCATCTGCATCCATTGCTACGTTACATTTTTCCTCAAAATCCAACGTTAAACCACCATTCTTTCCACCATCAGTAGACGAACTCCTTGGTTTTGTAACCATCCCACTTGCACCGTCTGTTTCCACGGTCTCCTTTAATCTTGTATCGGACAAACGAAAACCACTCTTTGCTCCATCAATTGTCAAGCTCCTCGATTTCTTGCCCCCTGTCATTCCTGACAAGCCATGTCCCTGAAGTTTGCCCATAGTTTCCAGATTCATCCCTGATTTTTTGGGAATATGATCCTTTACACCGTGAACAGTCGAACTCCTCGATCTTTTACCCCCTTCCACATCAGCCCCAGCAGTTCCCTTTACAAAGGAATTCACCGATGGATTCTTCAAATTTTTAACCTGAATTCCATCCTCTGCACCATCAACAGTCGAATACCTCGATCTCTTAACCCCTGAAACCTCAGATCCTCTAAGAACCCCCTCGCCAGCACCATCAGCCATCGAATTCTTCAATTGACCCCTTTGGTACTCGATCTCAGCACCATTAGACGACCTACCAAGGGGATCCTCCATCTCATGAAGAGGACGCGCCGCCGTCGTAGCGTCCCGCAACGGCGAGTGACGGATAGGAGACCTAGGTGCGTTGGCCCTCCGCGAAGGCGATTTGACCGACCGTCGACGCTGGTGGTGGTGCGGCGACGTTGACTGACCGCCCTCCTTACTGTTATCCTCGCCGTCACCGCCGCCGCTGCTACTCCATTTGAGATGCGATAGATTGAAGTTGTGCAGCGGCTGAGACTTCGTCGGCTCCGTCGAATTCATCGGAAATCCGCCGTTTCGTCGGAAAGCGTTGTACCTATACTGAATCACACAAAAGCTAGAACGACGATCAACAAGCTACCTACACCCAACGCGGCGTGATCGATTCGTCACCACGTAACTTTGCTGGATTCTAGACACATAGTTGTAAAGCGTATGAGCTCGATCAGGGTTTTGGAAGTGTACTGTACGAAAGAGAGAATGAAAACGGATGCGATTCTGTGAAATGAAGAAAAGCTTCAGCTTTTAATACTGCGGTGGCTATATGTGGAATGGGAAGAAAAAAGGACGCGTGATTAAAATAGATCTCCACTCCATCTGCTTTACGTTTTGTACCTAATCGAACTATACGAAACGTACAGTACAAGGACTCAATCGAAATGGAGAAAACTCCCAAAAGAATAAATGGAAATCAATTCAATCAATAGGACTTAATTGAAGCCAGAGAAAGGTACAAGGACCCAAACGAACTAATTAAGAACATGCAGGGACCAAAAGTGAACCAATGTTAGCCCTTCGTCTCAGCATGACAAAGATGAGTATAACAACATAAGATTGAGGGGTTCTTGAAAGTTGAAACTATGTTCAGGACAAAGCCGAAGCAAACAGAGGAAAGTAATAATGCGAATATTTAAGATAAGGCGTTTTTTCGAGAATCTTTACGACGGAAACAGACGTTCTTCGAAAGCAGTATAACAAACTAAGAGCGCTAAAGCGATCTCCAATTATATACAGATAAATCCATCGAGAAACTCTAACAATGTCGGTCCTAAATGTGAGCCCGCCATAAGTTACGTCCTCCAAAATAACAACTTGGTTGGCTCCGGCGAAAGATCGCCGGAAAATAACGCATTTGAAATCGTTGGCTGCAATGATCTTCAGAAGTTTAGATCATAAAAGGAAGAAAAAAATGGCGATTTCATTAAAGAGCAATGTTGTTGGTTTATGCGAAGATTCTGAGGAGGAAATTTCCCGAAAGTCGAAAACGCCATTCAACGCCATCATGGCTGGAAAATCGAATTGGCGTCATTATCCGTCGATTGAGTGAGACGCTTCGATTTCAAGTCGGGCTTACGTATGCATTCGAAGTTAGCCTATCCTGCACATCTTTATAGCATGGTTACCATTCCCACTTGAGAGTGAATCTTATTACATGATAAGGTTGTCTTTCTTCTATTCTGCGAATATTGAACAAGTCTTTTCAAAGCTTGCATTACTACGAGTCTTGATTTGCATGTCATTAATTATTGTGAGAACCACGCTTAATTAGCGTATGTTCTTGAATTGTTTGACTTGGATTCGTTGCACAGGTGGAATTGTTCGAAAGTATTTCAATGTACGTTGAAAAAAAATGGGCTTTTTGGTTTTAATACAGTAAGTCTTAAAATTTTACCTGGGGCTACAAAATATCGTCTCCACCCAATATTATATATATATATATATATATTGGCCTTGTGTGTTTATATATATATATATATATATATTGGCCTTGTGTGTGTTTCTTTGTGTTATGTGTCAAGAAATCGTCTTAAGAGGTAAAAAGTTCACAGCTTTATAATCGCCCATCCATAGTTTTCGTGAATCTGGGCTCAATGCTGAGGTCGTCAAGCCTTGAGATCTTCCTTATATAGCTACGGATCCACGAATAAAAAGGGATTGCAATCAAGGCCTTGTAAACGAAGGGTATAAGCTTTCAGCTTCAAGTAAAACATAGTCTCGTCTAATTCGTACGCATTTCTGATTGGGGATTTGAGAATTTTATCCGAGGAACGAGTTTTTCGAATTGTCTGAATTCAGCTCTGCACACATATAGATAGAACTCTGATTGGTTTAATTACGGTGGATGCAGTTCTTAGGGCAGGTTTGAAGCTGAAAGAACTCTATTTTCGTTGATTTCTGTGAAGCTTTAAGGGTTTCCACAATTGGGTTTGAGATTTGAAATCCTTTTGAGGTGTCTGCTGATCATAACAGCTGTTTGCCGATGGTAAAGGGTGCTGTTTATCTGTCTATGAATGAACTGTCCATTTAATTTGATTATTGATTACTGTTAAGCTTCTGCAAAAGAAGAAAGAGATTTATATAAGTGATTTCTGGGGCGAAGTAGCATTTGTTAGAAACCAAGTATGAGCAGGCGAGTGAGAAGGAGGGTTACGAAGAAAGGCAAAGAAAAGGTCGATTGGCCCGAAATCGACGAAAGCTGTGCTGTCAATGAAAAAGACACGCTTGATTGGACAAAGTTGCCCGACGACACAATACTTCAAATCTTTAAATGTCTGAACTACCGTGATCGAGCTAGTCTATCATCTGCCTGCAAGGCATGGTGGGCCCTTGCTCGATCACCATGTCTATGGCAGGCATTGGATCTTAGGTCCCACAAATTCGATTTAACCAATGCTTCATCGCTTGCCTCACGCTGTAGTAATCTTCAGAAGCTTCGGTTTAGGGGTACAGAATCTGCTGATGCTGTAATAAGCCTTCGTGCCATTAACTTAAGAGAGATTATCGGCGATTGCTGCAGAAGAATGACAGATTCCACACTGTGCATTATTGCTGCTCGCCATGAAGCTTTACAATCCCTTCAGATTGGGCCCGACTTCTGCGAAAGAATAAGCAGCGATGCGATAAAAGCAGTTGCAATCTGCTGCCCGAATCTGCAGAAGCTTCGACTCTCTGGCATTAATGAGGTGGATGCCTTCGCAATCAATGCTTTGGCGAAGCATTGCCATAATTTAACAGATACTGGATTTATCGACTGTGCTGAGGTGGATGAGTCTGCGCTTGGAAATGTTACATCGCTTCGCTTTCTTTCTATCGCGGGCACAACAGATACTAAATGGACTTTGGCTTTACAGCATTGGCCTAATCTTCCACACCTTGTCGGTATAGATGTTTCTAGAACAGATGTGAGCAATGGTACGCTTTTGAGATTATTCTCTTCCTTGCGTAATGTGAAGGTCTTATGTGCATTGAATTGCCAAGGAATCGAAGCAGATGGCTCATATACATCGAAATTCAACCATAAAGGGAAAGTTCTCCTCAGCGATTTCACCAACATACTTCGATTAACAGCTACCTTATTCGTCGACACGCCAGAGAATGAATGGAACGTATTCTTACACTGGAGGGGCTCTAAAGCGAAGGATAAGAAATTAGATGAGATGTTCGACTGGCTCGAATGGACCCTTTCTAGTTCGCTTTTACGTATTTCTGAAAGCAATGCGCCTGGCTTGGATTCCTTCTGGCTAAACCAAGGCACGAGCTTGCTGCTCAGCTTCATGCAAAGCACTAATGAGGAAGTTCAAGAGAGGGCAGCAACTGCCCTCGCAACCTTTGTAGTAATAGACGATGAAAATGCAAGTATAGACACGGGGCGTGCCCAAGCAGTCATGCGAGAAGGTGGCATACGGCTTCTTTTGAATCTTGCTAGATCGTGGCGTGAAGGGCTTCAGTCAGAAGCTGCAAAGGTAAAGATAGCTTCTTTTTGCTGAATTTTTCAGGCGTGATGACACACAGATCGATGAACCCACTCTGATACTATGTCAAATGCAATGGTTCCATCCTAAAACCAGTGGATATTCAGTGGAGTAGCATGTTTTACTTATGTGTTGAGTCTTGTTCATATCTTTTTTTTTCAAGGTAGAGTAAATTCTCAGATAGTAGCTCATTTTGTTTCGTTTTTAGGCTATCGCAAACTTGTCGGTGAATGGTAATGTGGCGAAAGCTGTGGCCGACGAAGGAGGTATAGAGATTCTCACAAATCTGGCCAAGTCTGTGAACAAATTGGTCGTCGAAGAAGCTGCAGGCGGGCTATGGAACCTCTCGGTTGGCGAAGAGCATAAGGTTTTTATTTCCTCTTTTTTTTTTCTGTCGTTTGTTCAACTATTTCTTTACTTCATCTTATTAAATAAAATTCTTTTCAATAATAGGGTGCCATTGCCGAATCTGGTGGAGTCAAAGCTCTAGTTGACCTTATCTTTAAATGGTCAGGGTGTCCCGACGGCGATG
The DNA here is from genome assembly GCA_027422505.1 of Craterostigma plantagineum. Lineage (NCBI taxonomy): Eukaryota > Viridiplantae > Streptophyta > Magnoliopsida > Lamiales > Linderniaceae > Craterostigma > Craterostigma plantagineum. Next base: position 13,166,269 of record JAPQWV010000028.1, read on the forward strand.
GTGTGTTGGTATGTTCAGTAGGCATTTCGATTATAATTTACGGAAAAAAAAATCTTTGTTTTTTTTTTTTTTCCGAAGGAGTTGAAATACCTTCTTCTTTTTGGTTGGCTTATTTTTTCAGGAACGTGCCGCTGGTGCTCTTGCAAATTTGGCGGCGGACGACAAATGTAGCACAGAGATTGCTTCCGCGTGGGGCATTCAAGCCTTAGTGATGCTTGCTAAGACTTGCAAGGTTGAAGGGGTTCAAGAACAAGTGAGTAGTATAGTTTACGAGGATGCAAATATGATTATCGTGGTACTTGGGGAAAAAAAACCATTCTCAGTTTTTCTATGCTGCGATACATCGTCATGCAAGAAAGTTTTAAATGCCTTTTAACAACTTATCTATGATTCATTCTTTAATACAGAACTATTGACCGACCTCTGAAACGGGAAATATTTCTGTTGTCCGATTATTTCACATTGATTGTAATTCAGGCGGCTCGGGCATTAGCTAATTTGGCTGCTCATGGAGATAATAATGGTAACAATGCTGCCGTTGGACATGAAGTAGGAGCTGTTGAAGCTCTTGTGCAGCTTACTCGCTCTCCGAACGATGGCGTCAGGTGTTTATTTATGCTGTCTAAATTCGAAGCTTACTTCTGTTCTGTTGGATATATGCTATGTATATTGTCGATAACGGTTAATTATTTATCGCGATTCTCTATTTATTTTCTCTGAAACTTTATTTTCTTATGAATCCTCTTTTCCCAACTTTATAGGCAAGAAGCTGCCGGGGCGCTGTGGAATTTGTCGTTTGACGATAGAAATCGAGAGGCAATTTCTGCAGCGAATGGAGTCGAGGCATTGGTCTGCATTACTTTGCTTTCTCTATACGCTTCGCAGATCATTTGCGCAAATACTTCTCATATCTTTCCTGGGGAAGGGAAAATCTCATAAATGTTGTCTTAGATTTATTTTCATACGTAACTTTTCTTTTTCATAGGTTGCACTAGCAAAAACCTGCTCGAACTCATCTCACGGCCTTCAGGAGAGAGCTGCAGGTGCTCTGTGGGGATTATCCGTGTCAGAATCAAATAGGTATAAGTTCCTCTCAGTTCATGATATGTTTCTTCCTTCTCTTAGATTTGATATTTTAGGCCGTTTCTATTCCTTACATCGGCAAACATCGTAACAGTACTATGTTGTAATTATCCATTATATTTGACTTCCACGTCTACAGCGTCGCAATTGGCCGAGAAGGAGGCGTGGCGCCCTTAATAGCCTTAGCTCGATCAGACGCCGAGGTGTGCTTATTTTCATAACTTCCTTATCTGTTATCATCATCATCACCACTTCATCTATCCATTAACTTGTTTATACTCGACTTTACTTTTACCCAAATAAAGCTTTTAACGGTACTCTCTCTTTCTCATCACCTTTCCATACTCGTGAAATGCCAGGACGTGCATGAAACTGCTGCGGGCGCTCTTTGGAACCTCGCATTTAATCCCGGGAATGCGCTGCGTATTGTGGAGGAAAACGGTGTCCCTGCGCTTGGCCACCTTTGCGCTTCGTCTGTATCGAAAATGGCACGATTCATGTCCGCCTTGGCCCTCTCCTACATGTTCGATGGAAGGTGATAATAGATTATTCCGCGATATTTGAAAGTTTGGGGGTGATTTAACGTTTTTGCAATCTTTTTTTTCCCTTTACTTTACAGAATGGACGAAGTTGCCCTTATAGGGACCTCGGGAGAGGGCAGTTCGAAGAGCGTAAACTTCGACAGCGCTCGAAGAATGGCTCTGCAGCACATAGAAGGATTCGTCATGACTTTTTCTGATCCTCAAGCCTTCTCGTCTGCTTCTGCTTCTTCGGCTCCTACCGCCTTGGTGCAAGTCGCAGAATCTGCTCGTATTCAAGAAGCTGGTCATCTCCGATGCAGGTCTCTCTCTCTCTCTCTCTCTCTCTCTCTCTCTCATATGTAATACTGTCTCTTTTTCTACGCAGTGGAGCTGAGATTGGCAGATTCATAACCATGCTTCGTAACCAATCTCCTATACTAAAGTCTTGCGCTGCATTTGCCCTCCTTCAGGTATATCTGATCCTTCTTTTTCGTCATCGAGCTTCGCAAATGCATAATTACTTTTTTAAAAAAATCGATTCTTTTTCGTAGTTTACGATCCCTGGCGGACGACACTCCACCCACCACGCTGGCCTTCTACAGACCGCAGGGGCTTCGCGCGTACTTCGAGTAGCAGCTGCATCTGCCTCGGCCCCACTCGAGGCGAAGATATTTTCCCGAGTCGTTCTTAGAAACTTGGAGCAGCACCAAACAGAAACTCAGCTCTGAAATTTTCCAAAAAAAAAAAAAGAGGCCATCCTTGGTGGGTTTTTTGTGATATTTCCTTCAGCTACATTTTTTTTGCCATAATTTGTTCGATCACGGACATGAATATAGGATTCTTGCATTCGGTTTGCGACTTTTTACCAATTTCATGGAAAGAAAGACGAAAGATCGCTTTTTTCTACTTATAAGTTGATGAGAAAAAAAATTATGAGGCGACTTTGCTGAGGAACATTTTCCTGGAGGTCTTGACTGAAATTAGGGCTACGATGGTCGGCGTGGGGACGAAGATGACGTTGGGGACGTTCTTGATGAGCTTTATCTGAGGGGCGGCCCTTTTCGCCGCCCCATGGCCATTGGCGGCGTTACGATGCCTGTTATAAGGGTGGAGTCGTCGAGCTTAGGGTCCCTTTCTTCTTCATGAATTCGAGGAAGATTTTCTTTTTTGCCCCGAATCTTTGCCTGCTGATCTCCATTGGTTGAAACACGCCAGCGATTTATAGCATTCCACAGTGAGATACAGATAGAGGGAGAGAGACTTCGACTTCTTGGGGAGACGGAGCATGATAGTGTTTTCCCGGCAACGCTGCGTTCACGATGCTGAAATGAAATCGCAGGGAGTTCAAATTTAGTTTATTCTTGGAGAAAACTCTTCATAAGTGGACTCATCATGCTTTATAATATCAAGAATTGCTAAGTGAAATGCTTGGAATGTCTTGATATCTTTCCATGAACACCCTGTGTACTTGTAGGGGTTCCCATCACCAAACCCAGCAACTGGGACGTGGGCAGACCTGACATTTTTTTTTTCACGAATGAACTCATATATATACAGAATATTCAGAAAAAAAATCATATCTTTGGAACAAAAACTGCTTCTAACCTCTTCCCATGAAGCTCATGAGAAGGCCCATTATTAGCAAATGTTGGTTGTTGTGTTGTTCGTCTCACATACAGAAAGAGGATGGGAATGGATTGTAAATTCGGAATTGTTGATAGATTAGTTTCAAGCAAGGAATGTTCCCATGGATATATGTCTATAAGTATATTCCTGGCTTCACTTTGACTTCAGCCTAATCGAATTGAAACAGAGCATTTTTAGCTATAAAATAGCCAAAGCAGGCGAGTCGTCTCCGTACGAAAGATTTACAATGCGTCCGAAAACAAAATAAGTCGCGAACAAATGAAAGAACTGTCCAAAATAAATAACAAAATGATCATTTAGTTTGTCATCAATGCCATTAGTAACTCGACTTCCTACGATGATGATTCTTTCTCAGGTCAGTGAACTCTACGGTAATCCGCCGCCGCATCTCCTCAACCGATTGGATGCCGTCTCCTTCATAACGAAATGAGATCAGCGTCATAACAAAAATGAAAAAAAAAATGTTTTTTTGTTGAGCATAAATCCAAAAATGGGCGTTGGTACCTCTTTGATCTGACGCGATCTTCGTCATAGTCCATCATTCCCATGGGTTCAAAAAGGATCTCTTCGTTCCCTCGGAACTCACTTTCAGCCTGCTTACAGTTTGCAACTTCTGCCATAACGTAAGTAAAACAACATCTACCCACACATCCCACAAACACAAACACAACAGTTTCTTCGCTCAACAGAGAGGGAAGAGAAAAAAAGCTTGCAAAGATGATGATTCAATCTGTAAATTCTCTATCTATATTGCAACTTGTTTTTTAGTTACCAAAACACAATGGGCTGTTTTACATATTATTTATTACATCAGACATGATAGTACAAAAAGATATCACAGAATTGATATGGTTAACTGACCTTCAAAGATAATGTTCTCTTTGTCTCTTCCATCTTACCGTCTACTTCGATTTTGTGATTATTGTGCATCTCATTCATAGTATCTGCCCACTTGATTTTCTCTTGAATAGAGACAAGAAGGTTGTCTGATGTGGATAGCCTGCGAAATTATATAAACACCACTTGAAGTTGACTATACATGCTAAGATTTTTGCCAGAAAACTATTGTGTAATGAAAGAACAAATAACCAGCCCAAAAGTGAAATAAAGGAAATATTTCATAAAGTTACCAATTAGATAGCAAATCAATCATACTACCCAGTTGGCCAGGTCTCAGATCCCTCCCAGCGGCAAATTGTACCTATAATTTACCTTCAACTATCATGAGCTATCAAGTTACCAGTGAGAATCAATAAATTACAGAAACAATATGAAAGTAAGACCTCAAAACATCTGCGCAATTGATCAAGCTTTCCTTTCACTATCCCCTGTCCACAGGCACCATAAAAAAGCAGATTAATCAAATTGCATTTCATCAAGAATAGATTGTCTTGAATCAGTCCACTAAGAAAATGTAGCAACCAAATAAACTCATCGAACCAAACAATATTCATTTGCAAAATCCAGGAATAAAATGACTGTGGAGAGGAGTAACTCAGACATTAATAAAAAATGTTTATCGTAGATTGATCTAATCTAATTAGTGGGTATGTTGTGCTCAACTTGGGCTAGTTGATACAAAAGAAGACCTTACCACATACATGCAGTCATTGATGAGGAAATCTTCGAGTTCACGGACACTTGCAACATCCAACTCCTTCATCAACTCATCGTATGGTAATACCTAGTGAAAGACAATGGCATGTTGATTGAAACAACATTATTTCCCAACAACTCATAGAAACCATATGACTTACTAAATGCTTTATATGAGTTTGAACAATCCGTCTTAGGTCAACGGTTTAATATAGAACATCACTGGCTGTATGAAAAATCCATCACAATCATGCATGAACACCCTCAATTTCCAATCGCACAATTTTCGAATCAGATGGAGAAAGCCCTCACACAATAAGCATAAGAAAACAAGCATAGCTTAAACAAATAACAAAAACCTACCTTCTCAGTTTCCGCGAGAGAAAGCACTGTCAACTGCTTCAACTTGAGAACTTGGTCGGGAGACAATGATGGAAGACTATTAACATTATCTGCACGGATCACACAAATCCATTGATCAATGTTCAATATTAAATACATTGTCAAACACAAAACAACGCTTTTGCTGGAAACAATCACTGCTCACTCTTATATTCATTCCATGTCCCATGCGCGAAAATGCGAAGCAAAACGAGCAAGTTTCCATATTCACTTCCCTCAAGCTGCACACGTAACCATAAATAAAAAAATATAATTACGTAAAGAAGGAAAATAACAATGATAGATTTTATAAACTGTTTGGCGCCTCATCAGAAACGTTTTAAATGTTTGGTATCGTTTCCCAAATTAACCAAAAAAAATATAATTTACTCATCTGCCCAGCCACCACTCTTTTTTCCCCTAAACACGAACCCAAAGAATCTTTTTAGTTTTTTGTATTCTGTCTAAAATACACACCAGAAAGACACGCCGTCCCGAAGCATACAACAACTCGACGCAGTACCATCATCGTTCCAGCAAGAATAATGGAGTAATGTTTAACAACCTCAAACAAGACCATATTAGATAGACAATAGCATAGCATCTATTGATTGCTTAAAAAGACCTTTTTTGTACCATCCAATCACCCAAAACACCCATATCAATCAGCATTCACAAAATCAACGAATTGTACTTCATCCCGACAAAAAGTTAAAAAACAACTCATGCTAAATCAGGAAAAAAAAAATAAAAACACACCTCAAGGACGTTGGGTACAGACAAAATCTCGGAGAAAGCAAAAAGAGACGGGTGTGAAGTGGCCTCATCAATAACGCTCGTCAGTCCTTGGCCTTTGAGATTCGAAGCCTGCTTCACAAAATAGTCAATACAATCTGCTTGTTTCTGCTCTACCTCCATTTTCTTATTTCAACCCAAGCACAATGAAATCGAAATCCCAGAGCCAGCTGAAAATTCAAGATCGTTTTTTTAGGGCTTTAGAAAGGTTATCAACTTTTACAAGATTCGGAATATCGTCTCAGGCCAGGTGGTGATTGCGTCCGACGATTGTATTGAATTTATAAGGTTATATGCATAGATACCCCTTGAATTATTGAATATTTACAAAATAACCCCCTTTATTTTTGTCTTGATATAATTAGACCCGACAAGAAAAGAAAATTAGGAAATATAGAAAATAACTAAAAAAAGGCCCCTGCTCCATCTATAAATATGCCCCCAAACCCAGATTAGGTCTTCATTTGCTTCGACGCTCCTGAAGGAGACGACGCTCATCGCAGAGAGTAATCTCATGAAGTGTATAACAAGCGGTTCCAAATAACAAATTGATCAAGACAAAAATCATTAAGAACACTCTAATTTTAATCTGTAAATCCTGGTTTTATCCATCTAATCCGTAGCAATGGACCTTCGATTCCCCTATTCACCAGCCGAAGCGTCCAAAGTTCGCGTGGTTCAGTTCGGAATAATCAGCCCTGATGAGATTGTAATGTTTTCGTTCTGTAATTTCGTAGCGGTAATGCAGCAACGTGGAGGAGTTTAATTCCGTGATTGTTGTTGTTTTTTTTTTATTTGCAGAGGCAAATGTCTGTGGTGCATATTGAGCACAGCGAGACTATGGAGAGGGGAAAGCCTAAGATTGGCGGTTTGAGCGATCCTCGTCTTGGTACGATCGACAGGAAGATGAAATGTGAGACATGCATGGCAAATATGGCTGAATGTCCCGGTCACTTTGGACATCTTGAGTTGGCAAAGCCTATGTTTCACATTGGTTTTATGAAGACCGTACTGAGCATATTGCGTTGTGTTTGCTTCAATTGCTCGAAAGTATTGGCTGATGAGGTACTATTTCGTGTCCTGGTGGTGAATTAGGAAATCATGCGGTGATAGGGATTGGTTGGAGTTGAACTGTGAATTCCTGCAAAATGGTTGATCAAAGTTCACCACCATGCTTTGATCATATTATTGTGGCCATGAAAGAATGATTTAATACATTTGAAGATGTAAAATTGGTGTGAGGATTACGTATGTGGTTTGTCAACTTCCGTTATGTAATGTTAGGTATCTTGGAAAATGGATAGTCTTTGATACGAGCATGTATGTTAACTGCTATCCCTGTTTTCCCTCATGAAAGTTTCCTTTATCGTGAACAATCTTTTGAATGACAGCCTGTTTGAGTAAAAAGACTATTTCTCCCTCCCGATTAATAAGTCCTTCATTTTTGTGCCTGGCAGGACGATCAAAAAATCAAGCAGGCCTTGAGGATAAGGAATCCCAAAAATAGGCTGAAAAAAATTTTAGATGCATGCAAAAATAAAAAAAAATGTGAGGGAGGTGATGAAATTGACATGCAACCCCAAGATTCTGACGAAACCGTGAAAACCAAGGGTGGATGTGGGGCCCAGCAGCCCACCATTTCTATTGATGGCATGAAGATGATTGCTGAATACAAGATTCAGAAGAAGAAAAATGATGAAGCAGAACAGATGCCTGAACCAGTTGAGAGAAAGCAAATTCTTTCTGCTGAGAAGGTAATATCTCCATCTTCCTGCAATTATTTTATGGATGTGATAAAGAGTGGTAGCAAGGCATGATCCAGAAATGCTGTCATCTTTAAATTGCTTTCTTTTCAGGTTCTTACCATCCTGAAAAGAATGACTGACGAAGACTGTCAGCTTCTGGGCCTGAATCCTAAATATGCTCGTCCTGACTGGATGATTCTTCAAGTTCTTCCAATCCCACCTCCTCCTGTTAGACCCTCTGTAATGATGGATACTTCTGCCAGGAGTGAGGCACGTTCCTCCACTTTAGCTTGCCTATATCTAAATATTTGCGGGATTATGATGTTGCTTAAATTCCAGTGTTGTTCCCATTTTTTCAATAAAACTACGTGTTGGTTTGATCTTTTCTTGATACGGAAATTGAGTTTGCTGCTGCTGGAAACTTCCCTAGAATTTACGAGACATTCCGATCCTTGAATCTCTTGATGCAGGATGATCTAACTCATCAGCTGGCAATGATCATAAGACATAATGACAACTTGAAGAAGCAAGAGCGGAATGGGGCTCCTGCTCACATCATTTCTGAGTTCGCACAGTTGCTGCAGTTTCATATAGCTACATACTTCGATAATGAATTGCCTGGACAGCCAAGGGTACATTGTTATTTCTAATGTGGAAATATTGGGTACAATTTCCTAACCAGTGAAGTTTTGTATATTTTAGGCTACGCAAAGATCTGGTAGACCAATTAAGTCAATATGCAGCAGGCTTAAGGCAAAAGAAGGTCGTATCAGAGGTAACTTGATGGGTAAGAGGGTAGATTTTTCGGCTCGGACAGTGATTACACCTGATCCTACCATTAATATTGATGAACTTGGGGTGCCATGGAGTATTGCCCTCAATCTCACATACCCAGAGACTGTAACTCCGTACAACATCGAAAGGTTTTACCTGGTTCTGATGACTTATTCCCTTTCTTTGCTAATCGTTGGCTTTTGGCTTGCTCATATCAATTTTTGACTTAAAAACAGGTTGAAGGAACTTGTGGAATATGGTCCTCATCCTCCTCCTGGTAAAACAGGTGCAAAGTATATAATTAGGGACGATGGTCAAAGGCTTGACCTTCGGTACTTGAAGAAGAGCAGTGATATGCATTTAGAACTTGGTTATAAGGTGGAATACTATGGCATGATTGAAATTGTTTAAGAGGATAGAGTTTTATCTTGTGCATAAACTTTTCATTTATGGTACAGGTTGAGCGACACTTGAACGATGGAGATTTCGTTTTATTCAATAGGCAGCCGAGTCTCCACAAGATGTCTATAATGGGGCACAGAATCAAGATTATGCCTTACTCGACTTTCCGCTTGAATTTGTCCGTCACCTCACCCTACAATGCTGATTTCGATGGGGATGAAATGAATATGCATGTTCCACAGTCCTTTGAAACTAGAGCAGAAGTGCTGGAACTTATGATGGTTCCAAAGTGTATTGTGTCACCTCAATCTAATCGACCTGTAATGGGGATAGTCCAAGATACACTTTTAGGATGCCGTAAAATTACTAAAAGGGACACATTTATTGAGAAGGTGGCATTCCCTCTCTGCTGTCAATATTATTTCTCAGGGAAGTGTTACTTTACGGATGTTGATTTATTTGTTGAATGCAGGATGTTTTTATGAACATTCTTATGTGGTGGGAGGATTTTGATGGAAAAGTACCTGCTCCAGCTATTTTGAAACCCAAACCTCTTTGGACCGGAAAACAAGTATTTAATTTGATAATCCCGAGGCAGATTAATCTTTTGCGATATTCAGCATGGCACTCCGAAACTGAGAAAGGGTACTTAACACCTGGGGATACTCAAGTACGAATTGAGAAGGGGGAGTTACTTTCTGGTACTCTATGCAAGAAGACACTTGGAACTTCCACTGGAAGTCTCATACATGTCATTTGGTATTATGTTTGATCTCTTGCTTGCGAATTATATAGCTTTTACTTTGGTTGAGATCTCTGATCATTAAAATATTATAGCTAAGGAATCTGTGTTTTTCAATGATTCTAATAGAGTAAAATATGGTGGGGATATTTTACATATTGAGTAATGAAATAATGATGTGTTTCTATGATAAATGATCTCGTGTGGGGAACAGTTTTTCTTTTTTCCGTCTATCGGTATGACCTTTACCAATTTTTGCCATTTTTTGAATTTGTTGAACTTCTGCTTTTGCCCTTCTGGATTCTTTGGTGGTGTTTTTTTGCCTTAGATAGAATTATCTAGGGCATAGTAATAACGTGCTTACTTATCAGCAATTTGCAAGGGGAGAATTTTAATTAAATTGACTCGTCAATCGTCATAAACTCGCATCCTACTTTGTTTATCGTATTTATAAGATTTATTCCGAGTTGCTCTTTTGTCGTTGCCATAATTCATAGGTTGTTTCTATCATCCAACTGGTTTTTCAGGGAAGAGGTAGGCCCAGATGCTGCTCGCAAGTTTTTGGGACATACACAGTGGCTTGTGAATTATTGGCTTTTGCAAAATGGATTTAGCATGGGAATTGGTGATACAATTGCTGATGCTTCAACGATGGAGAAAATCAATGAAACTATTTCGAATGCGAAAAATCAGGTGAAAACTCTTATTAAGGAAGCTCAAGACAAGAAGTTGGACGCTGAACCTGGTCGAACTATGATGGAGTCTTTTGAGAATAGAGTGAACCAGGTTTGTATGAAATTCCATATGCTTGTGCATTTAGTTTGCCTTCCGTGGTCGGATATTACCTGTACCCTTTGCCATCTTTGTAGGTGTTAAATAAGGCACGAGATGATGCTGGAAGCAGTGCTCAGAAGAGCTTGTCGGAAAGTAACAATCTCAAGGCCATGGTTACTGCAGGTTCCAAGGGAAGTTTCATCAACATATCTCAGATGACTGCGTGTGTGGGACAGCAGAATGTTGAAGGAAAACGAATTCCTTTTGGATTTATTGAGCGTACTCTACCACACTTTACAAAAGATGATTTTGGTCCAGAGAGTCGTGGCTTTGTGGAGAACTCGTACCTTCGGGGATTAACTCCTCAGGAGTTCTTCTTCCATGCAATGGGTGGTAGGGAAGGTCTTATAGATACTGCTGTGAAAACTTCCGAGACGGGATACATTCAGAGGAGATTGGTGAAGGCTATGGAGGATATCATGGTGAAATATGATGGAACTGTTAGAAATTCTTTGGGGGATGTGATTCAGTTCCTGTATGGGGAAGACGGTATGGATTCAGTTTGGATTGAATCACAACCTCTTGAATCATTAAAGCTGAAGAAAAGAGATTTTGATGAAATGTACCGATATGAGATTGATACTCCAAAGTGGAATCCAACTTTTATGTTACCCGAAGCTGTAGAAGATTTGAAAACAATCAGAGAAATTCGGAGTGTTTTTGATGCAGAAGTTCAGAAGCTTGAAGCCGACAGATTTCAGCTCGGTACTGAGATTGCGACTACAGGGGATAACTCGTGGCCTCTGCCAGTTAACATTAAGAGGCTGGTCCTAAATGCTCAGAAGACCTTTAAAGTTGATTTCAGGAGACCTTCTGATATGCACCCAATGGAAATTGTGGAAGCTGTTGATAAGTTGCAGGAAAGGCTTAAAGTGGTTGTCGGTGATGATTATTTGAGCATGGAAGCTCAGAAAAATGCAACCCTTTTCTTTAACATTTTACTTCGCAGTGTCCTGGCCAGCAAGAGAGTTTTGAAGGAATACAGACTCACACGTGAAGCTTTTGAATGGGTTGTTGGCGAGATTGAATCTCGTTTTCTGCAGTCGCTTGTGGCTCCTGGTGAAATGATTGGGTGTGTTGCTGCACAGTCTATCGGTGAGCCAGCAACTCAGATGACACTCAACACTTTTCACTATGCTGGTGTCAGTGCCAAGAATGTTACTTTGGGTGTGCCCAGGTTGAGGGAAATTATTAACGTTGCTAAGAAAATAAAAACGCCGTCTCTATCCGTATATTTGAAGCCCGAGGTTGGTAAGACTAAGGAGAAGGCAAAAAGTGTCCAGTGTGCTCTTGAATATACAACATTAAGGAGTGTGACCCAAGCTACTGAGGTATGGTATGATCCCTATCCGATGAGCACTATCATTGATGAAGACGTTGAATTCGTCAAGTCCTATTATGAGATGCCAGATGAAGAGATTGACCCTGACAAGATCTCTCCATGGCTGCTTCGCATTGAACTAAACAGAGAAATGATGGTGGATAAGAAGCTAAGCATGGCCGATATTGCAGAGAAGATCAATCTTGAATTTGACGATGACCTGACCTGCATATTCAATGACGACAATGCTGAAAAACTGATCCTTCGTATCCGTATCATGAATGATGAAGCGCCCAAGGGTGAACTGAACGATGAGTCTGCTGAGGATGACGTTTTCCTCAAGAAGATCGAGGGTAACATGCTTACAGAAATGGCCCTTCGAGGGATACCTGACATCCATAAAGTCTTTATAAAGAACAGTAAAGTCAACAAGTTTGACGAAAATGAGGGGTTCAAGGCAGAGAACGAATGGATGCTGGACACAGAAGGTGTTAATCTCTTGGCTGTCATCTGTCATGAAGATGTCGATGCACTCAGAACGACTAGCAATCACCTGATTGAAGTCATCGAAGTTCTTGGAATCGAGGCTGTCAGGAAAGCGTTGCTCGATGAGCTGCGTGTCGTCATATCCTTCGATGGTTCTTACGTGAACTATCGCCACCTGGCAATCCTTTGCGACACCATGACCTACCGAGGACACTTAATGGCCATTACTCGCCATGGTATTAATCGAAACGACACTGGGCCCATGATGAGATGCTCGTTCGAGGAAACCGTTGACATTCTTCTAGATGCTGCCGTTTATTCAGAAGCAGATTACCTTAGGGGAGTTACGGAAAATATCATGTTGGGTCAGCTCGCACCTATTGGCACTGGCGACTGTTCCCTCTATCTCAACGAAGAGATGTTAAAGCAAGCCATTGAAATCCCTCTTCCTGGTTACATGGAAGGTGGTGGTGGGCTGGACTTTGGCATGACTCCAGCACGTTCGACTCCATATCATGAGGGCATGATGTCGCCGAGTTATCTGCTGAGCCCGAGCCTTCGGTTATCTCCCGTATCAGATGCTCAGTTCTCACCTTATGTCGGTGGGATGGCGTTCTCTCCCACAACATCGCCTGTGTACTGCCCGTCATCACCTCGGTACAGCCCACTGTCGCCGGCTTATACCCCAACTTCTCCTGGTTATAGCCCTACTTCCCCAACTTACATTCCTAGTTACCCTGGGTATAGCCCGACAAGTCCTACCTATTCTCCGACGAGCCCATCTTATTCCCCAACTTCGCCAAGCTACAGCCCTACATCTCCTAGCTATAGCCCCACATCACCGAGCTACAGTCCCACATCACCGAGTTACAGCCCCACATCACCAAGTTATAGCCCAACATCCCCGGCTTACACCCCAACCTCCCCAGCTTACAGCCCGAGTTCTCCGGCGTACAGCCCGACTTCACCTTCCTACAGCCCGACTTCACCTTCCTACAGCCCGACTTCTCCTTCCTACAGCCCGACATCGCCTTCGTACAGCCCGACTTCGCCTTCGTACAGCCCAACATCTCCCTCGTATAGCCCCACGTCACCTGCTTATAGCCCAACGTCGCCGGGCTACAGCCCCACCTCGCCAAGTTGCAGTCCCACCTCTCCCAGTTACAGTCCTACGTCCCCAAGTTATAATCCATCTGCAAGGTACAGTCCATCTCTTGCGTACTCTCCTACAAGCCCGATGATTACGCCTTCAAGTCCGTACAGTCCCTCGTCTCCGAGTTACACGTGAGATTCTTTAAACCCCTTCTTTAGTAGCGATTCAGCTGCTTTTATTTTTTAATGGTTATATGTTCCTTTAGTTGGCAATAAAGTAACTGCATTCAATGCAGCGATATGATGTATTCCCGCAAGCTTCTTTGGTTTACTTGGTCATTGTCACTAGATATTGCCATAATTCTGGGAATACTGATCGGTGAAAACATCTTTCTATTCCATGCCACACGAGTTATAAACTGAAAATTGTTGTATGATGTGTCGTTTGCAGCCCAACGTCACCTTCACATTCTCCAACATCTCCATCATATTCACCGTCTAGCCCAGGTTATAGCCCAAGCAGGTAAGTCTTCCATGTCAATACTTCGATCATAGCCCTTGTAATCCCTTACAAAAGACGTTTTCTTTTTGTTATTGAAATCTGGAACTATTTCCAATGACGTCTTTTTTTTTGTATAGTAAGCTGTTTTTATGGTGTTGACATCTTTTCTGAATACATAAACCTAATTTTTCAGCCCGTCAGCCCCAAATCCAGACTACAGTCCCAGCTCTCCTCCGTATAGGTGAGTTTTATTATTCATCTTATCGATCAAATCAACGCTTGGAGCTCCCCTGAAATCGTTCTTATGTTTTGTTTTGTTATATAGCCCTAGTACTGGGGGAGGATATTCTCCTAGTGCACCAGGGTACTCTCCATCGTCGCCGACCACCCAACCTAACGATGAGCACCAAAAATGAAGACTGAAGCTATTAGAAGTCATCTCAGTTTCTTTTTTCCCCCTCAGATCTTGCCGTTGCTACTATTCTAGTGTTGCTCTTCCCCCTTGTAGCATGTTTTGTTCGAGTGGGGATTCATTGATGATTAGATGTTGACGATCGACCTTTTTTTCTTATGAAAATTTATATGATTACATACTTGCTGGAATCGTTGATCTTTACAAGTTCTGTCATAATATGACCGATGCTTTCGTAATGTAAAATCATTTCAGGAATTAGGGTTCGACAAAACCATGCCTCCTCTCCATTCACTTTGAGCATCCACAACAATAGGCTCGAGCACAGCTACATGCCCGACGCATACGTATGAATAATCGCCGTACATCTCATGTTCAGACGATCCCGGGCTGAACAGATAAACCTCGTCGAATCCGCGCATTTCCCTACTCACGATCACCGAGTTCCTCCTTCCTCGATCCATTACAGTCAACCTCCTCGGCCCATTCGTGTAAATCCTGCTAATCTTTTCCTTCAAGTGCTTGTAGTCATCATCCTCTTCTCCTACTTCTACCACTTCGCTCTCTACATTCACATCCTCACCACCACTGTTTCCCCTCGAGAATATATTCCCCAACGACAAGAAATTCCCGCGATTTTTTCTTTCGTTTCTCTTCACAAAATCTGGCGGGACGATGCTGAATTTCTCGGCAAGTGGCTTCGCGGCGAAGAAATCGGTTCCTTCTAAGCCCAGCGCATAGCTGGCGTCGGGCGTGCTGACCGTAAGATGGCAAAGCACGGAACCTCTCAGGCTTATGGACTTATCCTCGCTCGTGTTAGAAACGATGACTTCCGAGGTTAGTGTGTCGGGCCCGAGGGTTATGACTTGCTTGAGTTCAACGCCTTTTCCTTCGCTGCTGATCAGCTCGACTCGAATGGATTCCTTGGGATCTCCGGCGACTCGATTGAGAGCCCACGAATTATTGCTCGGAGAGGACCAAGAATCAGCTTCTAAACCCAATGAGAAAGATAACCCTCCTTGAACCACAGCACGATTATCGTTCCCTTTGGACACGCGGGTGTGTAATAACTCCATGGTTCCTCCGTGCCACATCTCGGGCTTGAACGAAGTGACTAAGCCGCTCGGGAGTATGAACTTGGCCGTAGTTTTATTGTCGACTAGCGCCATTTTCACTACGGTGTTTCCATCTCCAATGTCCGTAAAGGTCACACCTTTCTCAGCGAAATCATTACTTTTCAAGTAATCGTTGCTAGTATGGGGATAAAGAGGGGATGTGGTTGATGAGACGAAAGTAGATAAGAGTGAATGATCATCTCTTCTGTTGCTGCTCGTCGGAGAGAGGTTCGAAGATGGCCGATTGAAGATGGTGGGCTTCGATGAACTGCGATGGAAGATGGAGTTTGAGGTTGGCAATGGCAAGAGAGTGTTGTTGGTCAGAGATATCATCATCGTTTTTCGTTTATGACAGAGGATAACGTTAGTTTCATCTATCTTAAGATATTTATTGGGTAAAGAAAAGAGTTTTTAAATGGCCCAAAGGCCCAAGTCTCCACGCGCCTACGGCTCGCGTGAGGGCCCCACCGACCACCGCTCCGCCGCCTCCTATTTTTCATCGCCTATAGATATAACAACCCCCCACTCGCCCCCAATTCTTCAGCACCGCCGCTTTTTTCTTTACCCTAAGCACCCGAAAAATGTCAGACGAAGCTTCCCCCGCCGCCACCACCACCACCACGCCGGACGACAGCCAACTCCCTCCGACATCCGCCGACGCGCCGGCTCAGCCCTCCTCCTTCAATTCCGAGGCCAAAATCCGCAGAATTCCTCCTCCTTGCTGGTCGCCGGACGAGATCGACGCGCTCATCAAGGCGTACAGGGACAAGTGGTTCTCCCTCCGCCGCGGGAACTTGAAGGCGAACCATTGGCAGGAAGTCGCCGACGAGATCGCGGCCAAGTGCTTCCCCGTCGCAGCGCCGAAGACCTCCGTGCAGTGCCGCCACAAGATGGAGAAGCTGAGGAAGAGGTACCGCGGAGAGGTCCAGCGCGCCGTCGCCAGGCACGGCAACCTTGGACGGTACAGCTCGCCGTGGGTCCACTTCCCTCTATTGCACGAGATGGAAAGTGGGTCCAAAATCAACCAAAGCAGTAACAATCCTCCGCCGCCATCTTCTTCTTCAGACGACGAACACGATGGAGATGCGTATAACAACAGCAAAAGAAGCAGCATGAAGAGGATCAACGATCTCTACAATTCAAGCTTGAATCGAGCAAATAACGATGGAATACCCACTGGGATTCCGTTACGGATCCCGGGTCGGGTCATTCCGGGTCGACCCAGCCCTTACCCTAACCCTAATTTCACGGCGAACAACCGTCAATTTGGGAATTTCGGGCATACGAATAATGGGGTGGGTCCCAGTACGGCTTTCAGAAATGGGTTCTCGGCGAAGAAGGTAGACAATACAAATGGTGAGGTGCTGAAAAAGAGGAAGGCTAATACTAATGTTGGTGGTAGTATGAGCACCGTTGTTGCTGAGGCAATACAAGCTTTTGGAGAAGGGTTTATGAGGGCCGAAAAGGCGAAGATGGATATGTTTCGGCACGTCGAGGAGATGAGAATGGAGATGGAGCTGAAGCGAACGGTGATGGTGCTCGAATCCCAGCAAAGGATCGTCGAGGAGTTTGTAAATGTCGTCGCCAAAAGGAAGAAAACCAATAGTTAGGCCTTCGTCGTGATGAGATTGTTGCCCCCATATGTTGAATTATGTTACTTCGTTTGTTAGGTTTTAGTGTTATTGAGGATGATTTATTGTTTTCTTGTGTGGTTAAATGAAAAGGTTCACTAATTTCATATTAGAACAGTCGATCCATTACATGTCAGCACAGCAGAGTAGGTGAAACTGACGGTAACAGAGTGCAATGTAAGAGATACAAACGAACTAAAGAGTGTTCATCTATCAAGCTTCAGTAGATTGAAAGAACTGCTCAACCTCTGCAGTGACACCTCGAGCATCCTCAATTTCTGCACCTTCCTTTTCACCTGATTCCTCGAGCTCAGCCTGAGGGAGTAAGTAGTAGAATGTCAGAAGCACCTTCAGGAAAATGTACAAAAGTATGTAGATGTAGACGCATGTCGCTTGAAACTCAGAAGTAGACAACTATTAAGAATAAAGATTATGGCCATCCTTCTTCCAGAAATGTAGAGAGTCCATGCTTTAATTCTTTCTCGAACAAATGTTTGGTGGCAAGTGGCAACCAAACACTTGACAAAGAAGCACATCAGAAGCACACTCTTCTCAGTATCATGAAAGTAGCCAACATGGAAAAGCATCATAACCTTTCAAACACTCGGGTATACAGAGAGTTTCAGCGTTTAACATTTCAGACCAATTGCAGAACCTTATACTAAACAAACCCCGGAAAGTGGGGTTGTTCAGCAAGCAATTGCACTGCAACTGCCAAACAAGTGACAGAAACTTCATCCTCTAGCATATCGAGTTGTTAAATATCAAACCCCTTATTGCTGAACAAAATTCCACAGATACAAAAAAGGCTTAGTGACTGAGATGCATACCAGTGTTCCTTTAAGGTCCGCTAAAGCGGCCTCTAAGCGCTTGTTGCAATCAGGAATCATCATCCTTGATTCAGCGAGCACATTTTCCTGAACATCATACAAACGTTAACAGATCAAAAAGGTCAATAAAAACTAAAACTTGATACTAATACTAGAGGAGGTAGGGATTCGAAAATTGCTCCATGATCCACTAAACATAGACGATTACAGTAACATGAAGGGCAAGGAAAATGCTACGAATAGCAAACAGCATCATCGAATTAGACCGTTGCTTACCTGCTGCTTGAGATCGTACGGATCGGCTCCATCGGCCTTCATCTGTGCAGTCTTAGCAGCTTCTCTCTCGACCTCTTTCTCGTACGAGTGAAGCTCCTTCACTATCCTCTTACACGTCGATGTCTTTATCTTCAAGTTCCTCAATGTCGCCATTTTTTATTCGAATCAAAGCTTGGATCTGAAGATCAGCTCAGCTAGGGCTTACCGTGTGTAATCAGGGAAAGCTGAGCGAATTCTATATAAGAGTAATTAGAGTAAATAAATCGTGTAATATTAAAAACTCGCTTTATTGGCTTAATTACACAGCCTAATTAGCCTTAAACCATGATTGATAGGAATAATCTAACGAACTCCTATTTCCTGCTATTAATTTTCAAATTTATCGATATTATATCCCCTTTGCTGATTTATTACGGTGACGATTGTTTTTAATTTATTAGTTTAAACAACGATTAACAGCGTAATCATTAATTTGCTGGCGAATTGATAAACTTAAGATAGGTTAGGGACAAAGTTGATTAACAAGTCGGGGAGTAGTTATAGTTTTAACAGATCCCTTGAAAAGGAGAAAACCCTGTTTTTCCTCTAGGCGTCCACGTATAGATTGATCGATTGATTGATTGAAGATTGCGTAAGCGAAGATGCATAGAGATTTTGGTTCATCGAAGGGCACGGTGGATCGGAGGAGGATAATTGATGCGATGGAAAAGCCCTTGGATAGATCCTCACCGTCCACTTCGAGGAACATGGTTGCTCCGTCGACATCAGTAGCTAAGTACGCCGGCGATGGAGATAATCGCGCATCCTCGGCTCTCAACACCAGCAAAAACGAGGGCTTCGACGGTATGCACGTCTGATGCGGATTTTGTTTATCTATTAGCGCATCCTCGGTACAGATGTAGTTGTTCATCTGACTACTATCCGATATGGATCTCATTAGATGGTAAAGAGTTAATGTTAAAAAGCGTGTGCTATTTTGCAGAGGAGTTTGAGACAGATAGTGAAGAATCTGAGTTAAGTGGCTCCGATGTGGACGACGATACCGCCTGGATTTCGTGGTTTTGCAGTTTGAGAGGAAATGAGTTCTTCTGTGAAGTGGATGATGATTATATCCAAGATGACTTTAATCTGTGTGAATTGAGCAGTCAAGTTCCGTACTATGACTACGCTCTCGACTTGATTCTGGACATTGAGTCCTCTCATGGTATGCAGTTTTTCCTAATTTGCCTGCCTGAAATGATCATACGCTCGGTTAATGTTTGTAGAGATTTTCTCATATTTGATCGACATAATCATTACTTGTATTCACGCCAATAAGAACGTACAGTTTTCGATCTTCATGCTAAATGATTTAGCTTTCAATTTCTGTTGAAATGTTTAGTTTTCATATCCATAAAAAACATGAACTTGACTACATTGATCTTTCAGCATACGTTAACTTTTCGGCACTTGGCTGAACTGTCTCTGGTTGTGACGACATATATGTAGGTGATACGTTTACCGAAGAACAGAATGAATTGGTCGAATCAGCTGCTGAAATGCTTTATGGGCTCATTCACGTTCGATATATTTTGACAACTAAGGGAATGGCCGCGATGGTAAGACTGTTAATAGGTCAATACGTTACTACAGCTCTCCTATATTTTTAACCAAATTTCCTACCTTTTTTGAGAACATGAAATAGTTGGAAAAGTACAAAAACTACGACTTTGGGAGATGTCCAAGACCTTATTGCTCGGGACAACCCTGCCTTCCCGTGGGACAATCAGATATCCCCCGTTCGAGCACGGTTAAGATATATTGTCCCAAGTGTGAAGACATTTACTATCCCCAATCGAAATATCAAGGTCGTATCCTCAAAATGCATCCCTTATATTTTTCAGTTTGAGTTGTTATCCGATTATGTCTCTCTGCGTGCGCTTAGTAAATCCACGAGGGTTCGATCTTTCTTGACACCAATATAGATATCGATGGAGCTTATTTCGGGACAACCTTTCCTCATCTACTGTTGATGACTAACGGGCACCTCAAACCACGGAAGCCTACTCAGACTTACGTCCCTAAAGTTTTCGGCTTCAAGATCAACAAGGGTCCGCCATGAGCGTAAGAAACTTAATTGATTGGTCTCTCTAATGGTTTGATGCTGGCTTCGGTTAGAAGCTAAGCTTTGCATAGCCATTGTTTTATGATGAGATTGTTTCAATGATTGGGTTCTTTAGCTTTATCTTAATACACGGATTTAATGCGTGTACTTGCTTGCATTTATAT
Organism: Craterostigma plantagineum; assembly: GCA_027422505.1. Classification (NCBI taxonomy): domain Eukaryota; kingdom Viridiplantae; phylum Streptophyta; class Magnoliopsida; order Lamiales; family Linderniaceae; genus Craterostigma; species Craterostigma plantagineum. The sequence continues at coordinate 13,186,722 of JAPQWV010000028.1, forward strand.
GTTTCCTATTGAAAAATTACGAGTTTATTTCGAAGCGTGATGAGGAGAACTTGAATAACTAAATAGGGTTTGTAATAATTAAGGGGCAAATTCCTTATCAATTCCAGTTTTAAACTTCCTGTTCAGTACCGAAAATTTTTTCCTACTGCGAAAAATTGTGTGTTTAATATCCAAACAGTTAACCGACGAATTACCCTTTTTCATCGTACATGTTTGCGAGGTGGCTTTATCCAAATGTTAGCGATCTCAAGATAAAAATGCAAGCTTTGACAATTCCCTAAACTTTGCTCAAACTACCAATATTTCAAGAAAATGATAAAAATATAATCTCTACCCATTTCTCAAAACCTTAGGTAGAAAAAGCTGCCTTTTTTTCTATCCAGTGCAATTAGCGAAGCTGGGACTTGGGAGGTCAAATACGTAGATGTTAAGAGCGATTACTTCTCCACCGTCAGAGTAATTGAGTCGGTAATAATCCACAATATCGAAACGATAGAGAAGAAAAGCACAGCGATTACAGACATAATGGTGATGGCAGCGAGGGCCCAATTATACGCCACGTGTACATGCAACGGTGCCCCGGCTCCAGAGGCTAAAAACCCATCTCCTCCACCACCACCGCCGCCGCCGTCGCCACTGCTTCTCTCGGCGTCGAAGCCCTCTTGGGTCGTCAAATCCGAGGTTTCTAGTTCTTGACAACTCCCAAAGTTACTGTCTTTATTATTGGGGATTTTATCTCTTTATCGTCTTGCAATACACCTGAACTGTGTTTTGAGGACCGGCCAATTCCTAATTTAACACGAAAGACATGATAAAAATGATGAATTATTACCTCACATGCAGTCTAATGTTCGGCGAGAAATGATAAGAAAGCCCGACCCGCCTTGTGTTGTCTGTAGAGGAAGTGGCAGAGTTCACTGCCACCATTGCAATGGAAAAGGTATGCTTGCTAAGATTAGAAGAAGCATCAATGTTTTCTTTCTCGGTTATTCGATCAACAATGTTGTCTTATTATGCCCCATAATCCATCAGGTAGAACAAACCACAGTGAATCAGCGATGCTTCCAAGTGGGGAATGGCCAAAATGGTAGTAAATAAATAGTTGCTATAAATAACAGAACAGTGATTGTTGACTTGATACGAGTGTTGATTTACAACAGGTGTAGGAGCTGTGGTGGAAGTGGTCTTGAGCACTGCAGCAGATGTCTTGGAACAGGGGAGTATAGGTACATCATGGGATTTCAGTTCATGGAAAGACACTCTGAGGAGGAGCATAATCGCCAGGCATTCCGAGTTCGAAACGGGAGGAATCAGCGCTCTTTCACGGATCTGTTGCTCAACACGGACCAGCCTGATTCAAACATCAGCAGTAATAACACATAGTTCTTCAACCGATACATGATCCTAGTGTTGCAGGCTAGTTTCGACATTCTCATACCTCATGTACATCGCTTCAGAGTTTGGGATTTACTGTTGAGATTGCTATCTCAAGACCATGGATTACTACATACTATTGAGGTCCAAGATTTTCTTTCTTCTTGGATCCAAACGAGGCACCACAGTTTAACTCTAACTAGGTTTTGATCATAACTCTCCATATACTGCTTGTAATAGAGAAATAAAAGCTTCGCAGAAAGTAAATTATACATATGTAAGTTCGATGAAAAAATAACCCCAGAAGGAAAACACTAGTAATACTGGACCAGGAAGATCAATCTATTCAAGCCCAAGAATGTACTGAATTTCGAAACCCAAAAGGCCGAATTCTGAAAATCAGAATTGATTCATATCGTCATTTGGATGGGTTCTATTGTGCTTTTCCCTTTCTATGTTTTCTTTCCAAAATTCTAAAATGTCGTGATGTCTATGCGCAGCTCCATAAATTAAGAGGGAGAAAGTTCCTCTCTTTCTTCCCAACATCTTGAGCTTTTGAGCTGAAGTTCTTCGCTATATGTGAGTGATGTTATGGCTGCTGTTTTCAGAAAATCTCATCAGGTAAAATCCATCTTATGCAAAGCCCTGAAAAACCAAATCCCAGCGTCGTACTTTAAACCCTTGCAAAACCCTCGAGCTCCATGCCTTCAAAACCCTCCCTTTTCGACCAAGTCGTCGAATTTCCCAGAATACGAAATGCCCTCGGTGACTTGGGGTGTAATCCAAGGTCGAAAAGAAAGGCTTGTCTCAAGGGTCATAGTCTGCGATTACTTGAAATCAATAGGCATCATCCCCGACGAGCTAGTGGAACTCGAATTGCCCTCTACCGTCGAAGTCATGCGTGAAAGGGTTGAGTTTCTGCAGAAATTGGGCCTCACTATCGACGATATCAATCAGTACCCATTAATGCTAGGCTGTAGCTTGCGAAAAAATGTTATCCCAGTTTTGGGTTACTTGGAAAAGATAGGAATTCCAAGGCCAAAGATGGGCGAATTTGTGAAAAATTATCCCCAATGCCTCCACGCTAGTGTAGTGGTCGAGCTTGTGCCTGTCGTTAGGTTCTTACGAGGGCTCGACGTTGAGAAACAAGATATCGGGTATGTGCTGATGAAGTACCCCGAGCTTTTCGGGTATAAGCTCGAGGGGACAATGAGTACTTCAGTTGCCTACTTGGTCAGCATTGGTGTTAAGCCTAGGGACATTGGTCCAATGGTGACTCAGTACCCTTATTTATTAGGTATGAGAGTTGGGACGATGATAAAGCCATTGATTGATTACTTGGTCTCCTTAGGGATGCCTAAGATAATTATAGCTCGAATGCTTGAGAAACGAGCGTATATTCTCGGGTATGATCTCGAAGAGACTGTTAAGCCAAACGTAGAGTGCTTGTTAAGCTTTGGCATTAGAAAGGAATCTCTTCCTTCTGTGATCGCTCAATACCCTCAGATTCTTGGACTGCCATTGAAGGCTAAGCTATCTTCTCAGCAGTACTTCTTCAACCTAAAGCTGAAGATCGACCCCGATGGATTCGCCCGTGTTATCGAGAGGATGCCTCAGATCGTTAGCCTTAACCAAAACGTGATTATGAAGCCAGTCAATTTCCTTCTCGGGCGTGGGATTCAGGCGAGCGACGTGGCGAAGATGGTGGTGAAGTGTCCTCAGTTAGTAGCTTTACAGGTGGGGCTTATGAAGAACAGTTACTACTATTTCAAGAGCGAATTGGGTCGACCTTTGCAGGAACTCGTCGATTTCCCAGAATACTTTACGTATAGTTTGGAATCGAGGATCAAGCCCAGGTATCAGCAGTTGCAGAGTAAGAGGATCAAATGTTCTTTGGCGTGGTTCTTGAATTGCAGCGATCGTAGGTTCGAACAGAGGGTGAGAGGCGATTGCATCGATGCTGAGAGCGCTGGCCCGATGTTCTACATGGGTGGAAAGATGGAGCTTCCTGGTAATGATATTGTGTCCGAGGAAGAAGATGAGAGTGATAATGAAGTGCTTTATAGGCGCACGCTGTCTCTGTAATGGCATTTGTTTGCTAAAGTTGTAGTGTATTCATTGACAGACGTTATAAAGTTACAATTTTTGGGTAGAAATTTGTTCCAATAAATTTACATCACAGAATGCAAGCAATTGAAAGATTTCATTAACAGATGAGAGGTGGTGAATTATTTGTATGAGAATTTGGGAGGTTTAAGTCTAAATCCCAGATAATTACAGATTACTGCGTTCTTTGCAGAGGATATCGTGAGAACTAAATGAATGGCTTAATTATTTTTTGGTCCGTAACTTACGGAGTATGGCATTGTAGGGACCGCTAATTTAGGGTGATACATTATAGAGACAATAAGTTTTAAAATCGTGCAATTTATAGACATTATACTTAGGCTTGTCAATGGGGCGGGGATTCCCCGTCCCCGCGGGGATCCGCCCCGAACGGGCCGGGGAATCCCCGAATTTTAACCCCCGCGGGCCGGGGATGGGGAATTTTTTGTCCCCGTAGGCGGGGACGGGGCGGGGACGGGGATCATAGCCCCGCCCCGCGGGGATCCCCGCCCCGTTCCCCGCTACTAATATTATTTAAATAAAATATTTTATATCTTAAAGTAATATCTAAATAATATTTTTTATACAAGTTTATATTATTATAGTTTAAAAAAATATTTTTTTACCCATTTATTATTATTATAATATAAATAATATTTAATATATAATATACATAATATATTTAATTTATATTATAATAAAAATATAATCTTTTTTAAAAAATTAGTGGGGACGGGGAATCCCCGCGGGGACGGGGATGGGGATGATTTTTTCCCCGTTTAGTTAGCGGGACGGGGACGGGGATTCCCCGTCGACGCGGGGACGGGGATGGGGACCTAATCCCCGCCCCCGCCCCGCCCCGTTGACATCCCTAATTATACTTGATTTTTTTCCAAAATACATCACGTGCCACGCACATGACCGATTTTTTATACCGAAAAGCTGACGTGGCGCCGACCGTGCTCGTTTTTGCTAAGTTTTGGGCGGACCGATGACATGCTCGCTTTACAGAAATGTCACGTCATTAAAATAATCCGACTTGACACAATATCATAAATTAATTTTAAATAAACAAAAAATCTCTGTAAAACGGGCATGTCATTGGTCCGGCACCACGTCGGACCTTCGTATAAAATTCGGTCACGTGCGTGGGACGTGATGTACTTTCGGGAAAAATCAGGTATAAAAATCGATTACGTGTGTGGGAGGTGATGTATTTTGGGAAGAAATCAGGTATAATGTCTATAAATTGCACGATTTTAAAACTCGTTGTCCCAATAATGCCACGTCCTAAATTAACGGTCCGTATAACGACGCACACCTAAGTTATGCGAATAGAGAAATAATTAAGCCTAAATGAATTGGTTGGGCGCAATTAGTCTCTTGCAAAAGAGAGAGACTTTTAGGTCAAAGTCAGTCATTACCATTCATACCACTCGCTGAGCTGAAAATCCACTGAAGCGATCACAGGGAAATATTTCGCCAGTCCCTGTTTCATTTCTTCTTTATTCGAAAGAGAGGAAAATCTCGAAATAGCGATCAATATCCGAAGTAGCGATCATGGCGTTTGGTGAAAAAGACTGGTTCGCATGCTGTGGGAGCACCAAATTTGCGCAAGAGATGGTCTCCGCTGGACCGTTTTCCTCTTACGAACAAGCCCTTGCAGCTGCTAAAGATATATGGTTCAATAGGGTAATTCCTCGTTAATCCTAGTTTCTGGGAGATAAATGGATGATTTCTGCTATTACATATTTGGGGTTTCATTGAAACTTCAGTTTTTGTTTCCCCTTACACTTGATTTTTGTTGGCGCTTTCTGGGTCGGAAATGTCGTTTGAGAAGAAGAAATGATCTTCTCTGTTTTGGGAAAGATGAAAAGACTGCCTTTATGTGTATTGTTTTTTCTAGGTGGATGTAAACGGATGGCTTGAAGCTTTTGCTGCGCATCCTCAGATCGGTCAAAGGCCCTCGGAATCCCACAAAAGTCCAACATTTGCCCAGTAATGAATTTATGCCCACTAAACTGTTGCTTTGACAGTTAGCTGTAGTAGTATTTCGATGATCGAATTTTTCCGGGAGTACAAAAGAAAACGTACTTTATTCTGATGTTATGAGATAATTCTGTGTACCGTTGTGTTATCAGCACAAATGGAGGGCTTTAAGTGAAGGAGAACCGTGAGGGATTAATCACTATCCATTTTAAGTACTTGTTTCTTCTTTTGTTAGATTTAAACGAATCAGTAAAATTTGAAGTGATTAAAAATTTCTCGTCGCAGGTGGAGCAAGGGAGAGCAGTCTACTGCTTTGGCTACTGCTAACAACTCCACATTGGAGGTATTTCTGAGTTAACGAACACAGTTTGTGATTATTGCTTTGTCGATTTGGATTCTTGAGTAGAAATATCTTAATTCTCAATCATAAGCGTAATCAAACAATGCAAAGAGTGGATTGAAGGTTTAGTTTGCCCTTTGTTGCAGGAGCTCGACGAATGGAACGCTCTCTACAAGAAGAAGTTTGGATTTGTGTTTCTGATCTTTGCCTCTGGAAGAAGCACACCCGAGATACTGCAAGAGATGAAGGTAACTTTACGAATATCATATCAATTTTCTTTTTCTCTCAAAAGAAATCCATGATGAATAAATACCTTAATCTGTTAGCATTTCCCTTTGGCAGAAAAGATATCATAACCGTCCAATTGTTGAGTTTGAGCTCGCAGCCCAAGAACAGATGAAGATAACCGAACTACGCCTCTCTAAGCTTTACTCAGCTAGTAATACCATTCCCAGTTCCTCTCCCAACATCGTTACACATACTTCAGACATGGGAACAAAAGCAGGAGGTAATAATCTCACATTGCCTTTTATAAATGCCTTGATAACAATAGTAGTTAGCGTAGCTAATCTTTCCTACAAAGTCATAGACTCAACTCTTTCTGTTACAACGTAGAAGATCGTGTGAGCATCATCGGAGGACACCTGGCGACTTCAAAGCCACTTACGTCAAGAACGAGGCCACCAATCACAACTCACGTCCTCGACATAGCTCGTGGCCATCCAGCTTATGGGATCGAAGTTCTCTTACAAGCTTGGGACGATAAGCTGTCGGGCCCCACGTTTGGCTTGCCCGATGCAAACGGATGGACTACCCTCGGATCTTCAATTACTGATAAAGATGGAAGGAGCGGTCAGCTAATGGGAACAATCGACGCCCTAAATCCCGGGTTTTATAAGATCAGCTTCAACACGGGAAAGTACAATAAAGATGGGTTCTTTCCGCACGTCTCCATCGTGTTCGAGGTTAGAGATTCGCAGAAGTACGAACACTTTCATGTCCCTTTGTTGCTTTCTCCGTTTTCTTTCTCTACCTACCGTGGAAGCTAAGTATATCTATCTGTGTAATAAGTTGCATGATATGTTCAATCATGACAATTACATTTCCTACGTATTTGGTGGTCCCATAATGGTATGAATCGAACATGTTGGTCTGTCTATATGTAAAAGACTCGTGGATGTTTATCTACATGACGTTACAAGCGTTGGGATTTTCGTCGCTGAAAAGCTGAGGTGTGTAGACGTAGTGTATGAAATATCGACCTTCGCCGCCGCCATCTTTTGTCTGAACTTCGACCTTTTCGACCTGCTTGAACTCTGCGAAAAGCTTTTCGCCGGGCTTTGCCTGGGCTTTGACGGGTGCTTCCTTAGCCTTCTCTTCCTTCTTTTCTTGTTTCTTCTCCGTTACGACCTCTGCGTATTTGTGTACCTTTTCTCGCATGTATTTTACGAGGCTTTCTTGTTCGATCGCTCCTTCGACTGTTATAGTCTGAGCTTTCATGTCTGTTTTTACATTGTGTATGCCTAGCCAATACGTCATATATTGCTGTATTATCAAGAAATGATTTTTATACAATATATAATGTGTGATTAGTAAGAATTATATAGTCATACCTCTGTGCATCATCAATCTCTTGCGAACCTCGCGTTCGCATTGTCCACAGTGCAAGTATGCTTTGATGGTAATGGTTCTTATAACTTCCTTCAAGAGAAGGAAAAAATCAAATGAAATTATGTTTTTATTTGTATAAATTCTGGAAATTATAATTCTACCTTTTTGATCAGTTCTTCCTTGGACTTGGTCTCGGACAAGAGCTGAACCTTCTTCGTACTCCATTTCTCTAATCTTGAATGTACCTTCTTTGCATCAATGGCACCTTTCACTGTGATCTCGCCCTTGTTTGAGTTTACGTCAACGCTTCGAACCCCTTATAAAAAATTTATTCGATTATTTTGTCGATTTATATTATATATACGGTGGGTATATATGAGGAACTTAAACGGAAATGTAATAAAAGACCACCTGGGATACTCAATATGGGCGTCTGAATGTCATGAGCACATTTGGGACAGTGAAGGTAAGCTTTGTAAACTGCTGTGATCACTTCGGCTTTCTTCTCTTCTTTAGCCATATGGTATTACGAAAAAAGACAGAGAACTAATTGAGATGTTGTAAAAGTAATATGTAAATAAAATTTCTACAATGTGGTTATGGATGTTTAGAAACTTGTAGATATATATTAACCTAATACCGTACTTGGCCTTCTTTCATCTTTTTTCACAAAGCAAATGGTGGTTTGGTGCGATTTTCGTCGAGGTAGTTCGCCCGTTTTACATGGAATTTTGGGCAATCGAAAGTATTATATATACTTTTTAAATTTGAGATAAATTCGTTGAGAATAAGCGAAATATTAACTTGTAGCATTATACTTCCCTTGTGACGAAAATGTGATGAAGTATAGTTTAGAGTTAAGATCATGATATGATCGAACAATATAGTTTGGCTCTTTTCATAACACGCACGAGCTCACACACACACACACACATATACATATATATATATATATATAGAGAGAGAGAGAGAGAGAGAGAGAGAGCTATTAGCAACGAAGAATGACCCTAGGGTTTCTTCCTTAGGTTTAACATTTGCGAACATAAGCATACGCAATACAAATAAAGTGATCTGTATCCCTCGTGTAGTTTTTAAAGTTGTGCTTATAGTTGATTGCAACCAAAATCTAAAGTCACTAATCTTATATATCTTATTAATAATAAATAATTATATTATTAAACTGTGACTTCTTAAACAATAATTTATTATAACTTTGATAACTCATCCTGACCTAACAAAGGTTAGGGGTGGCAAAATTCCCACGGTGAACCATCCCCGTCGGGACCCGAGGCTATCGGGACGGGGAATCCCCGGTCAAAATGGGGATGGGGAGTTGACGGTGATTCCCCGTCGGGGAAAGAGTGGGGATGGGATGGAGATGGTAATCATGTTTCCCACCCATCCCCGTCCCCGAACCCGGCCCCGTTTGAGTCAAATGGTGATTCACCATTCCCCGAATAGATTTATTAATAAATAATATGAAAACTAATTTGAATCAAGAATTTTCATAGATCATCCTTTTATATTCAAGATCGTAAGAATAAAAAAAATCCAACTCTCAATATTTCTTCACAATACACGCATATTTCAATCACATATTTATATCAATTTTTAATACTCCAATATTATATTTTACATATTAATTTGTTTATATTACTTATTTTATTTTTTGTTGCAATGAGTTACATGAAGATGGGGAACCCGAATCTCCCACGGGAAATCCGATCCCCGAACGGTGATTACCGATCCCCGATCCAATTCATTCTAAACGGTGAATTAGCGGGGATGGTATTAGGAACAGGAATTTGGTACGGGGACGGTATGTCCATTACCAGCCCCGAACCCGCCCATTGCCACCCCTAACAAAGGTTGAGGCTGGAAAGAGAGAATCTATTGCGGCTAACATGTTAGAAGATTAGAATAGCTTATAATATAGAGTGCAACTTGGTGCGATTATATATAATATGAACTTTACATTATCTTCATCAGAAATCATTAATTTCATACAATTTGATATTATGTGCAATTTCGTCGGCCAAAGAAACGAACATACAAAACCTAAAATTTGACAAAAGTAAAATGCTCATAGCCACTGAACAAGTTGCAAAATAAAAAAAAAATGGTCATGATCATCATACAAAGTTGTCTCAAAGTTCTCAAACCTGAAAATAAAAAGAAAAACAATATGGGTCTTGCACTCAAAGAGAGAGATTTCACTAACCGACGAAATGAAATACAAAACAACAAAAAACGATCAAGACATTATTACACACTAAGGGATAAGACGAAGCGACGAGTTCAATTAACCTGACCTTATTTAATCACTCCCACTAATACTGCTGCAATCTTGCTCCGCCGCCGCCGGAGTTACTACCAGCCCATGCACCGCCGCCGTCCAAACCCATCTGAGTATTACCTCCGCCATTACCCATGTTCACAGGCATATTCAGAAAAGGCGGCGGCAGACCCAAAGAGCTGGGATCCCCAAACCCACCGCCGGAAACTGCCGTCCCCGGCGCCATGCCCAATCCCTCCTCCTCAGCCTCCTCCAACGGCAGCCTCTCATAGGCGACATTAGTGAACGAAGCAGCTATAATAATCACCGGCGCCGCCGCTATCAGCGCGCCCACAACATTCCCACCGACCACCTGCCCCTGACCACCGGCGAGGTATATCGTCAGGCTGGTGGCTCCAGGCGGCGCCGGAGGAGGGAGAAAAGATCCCGACAGAGAGAGTATCTCGAACCTCCCCTGAAGAGTCACGACGCTCGTCGCCGCCTGCGGCTGGCGGAGGGTGACGTTGTTGACCGTCCCCGTGCCGCTCAGAACGCAGATCCCACGCTGCCGTTTCCTCGCATAGGTCGCCACCGCCTCGAAAACGTCGCAGCCGGCGGCGATCTCGAGTATGTGGGCCCTGAGAGTGTTGGCGCTCTCCCTCGTAATTATCACCGGCGGCTTTGGCTTGTTCTTGGAGCCCGGCGGGCGGCCCCTGGGCCTCCGGCCCGACGACCCACCCGAGTCGCTGACGGGGTTGTTTGATGGGTCGAGCATGTGAGGGCTGTCGTCGCCGGCGGCGTTCTCATCGGAGTAAGGGTGGTTTGACTCGTCTTGGGCGGAGTGGTCGACTATGGGAGCTTGGAGGTGTAAGCTTGGTCTCTGAAGCTGATGAGAGACGAAGTGCGACGCCGATCCTAACTCCAAACCAGCCATTAATAATATCCTTTTCTTCGCTTAATTAAAACGATTGATTAGCTATTGAGCTGCGATGGAAAATAATGATAAAATACAGAACAGTACGAATTAAATATGGATTGGGAGCATATATTTTTATGTGAAATGAGTAAAGAACTCAAACCCTCGAACGAATAGAAAAAAGAAGCTACAAATGAAAGGCTGAGATAGATGAGGAACAAATTACACACAGAGAAGAGAGAGACATATTGAGAGAGAGAGAGTTTTTAAAGTAAACTAATGGTGTGGTGAGGGCATATATATATTTTGAAATAATATTGTGTGTGTTTGTGTGTGTGTTTATTGGCCTGCTTTTGATTAAATGAAGTGATTGGGAGAAAGCGACGACAGGCGGGCTTTCTTTATAGAATATAAAATAAGTTTGCTCATATGTGCAAGAAATAATAAAAGATGTAATATGATGATTAATGATGCATTGCACACTTAAGTCCCTTGTAAGTAGTGAAAAGGGTTTTCTATCCTTCCCTAACCACAATAATATTAAATTATATCTTTAGATTTTTTGAGAATAACCCTAAATCTTATATATGACATCCAAACTTTATGAATTGAAGCCTTGTAAATTATATATTTTTTATTCTATATATGGGATATTATATATGTTCAAGTACTCTTTATAACGTGCATCACAATATTAAACGTTACATAATCTATAAAATCGAATAAAAACTCTCGTTTCGTTATATATATATATATATATGTATAACTATATATAATTTAATTATAGACGCGAAAGTGAGAGTTACAAATATAACTAATATTAACATTTACATAAAGGAGTATGTTTATCACATAACATGGAATTCGTAAAGGTGACATTGATAATTTATATTTGATAAAGTGACATAGTATTTGTTTATTTTTCTTAATTTATTGAATTTATATATAAAAGATGGGATTTATTAATTTTAATCAATCTTCTGAAATTAAAGTCAACTGAGACAATCACATCTAATTTTCCCATCTCATCTGTTGCTTTTCATGCCGGAGCTACCTAATTAAAATCACATCATTCATACATAAATTTTTCGGGTATCTATACATAAATACCTATTTGAATAAAAACTTACAGATCAGTACCTATGTTAGAAATTTTTACAGATAGGTACCCGATTTAATTTGTACCAGTCTCTTCAGTCATGCCGTACCTTCCTCTATGTGTATTGCGTACCATAACACGTTGATATATGGTACCTAAATGTGTTTGTACGGCGTACCTAATGTGTAAATAGTGCGTACCTAAATGTGCTAATACGGCGTACCATTTTCTAAACCTAGTACGTACCACAATACATTGATATATGATAGCCAAATGTGTTGTATGGCGTACCTGCAGCGGATCGGGTACCTATCTGTAAAAAATTTATTCTGTTAGGTACCTACAGATAAAAAATGCTGACAATGTACTAAATTACAATTTTTTTTTTTACATAGGGGTATTTATGTGTAAAGACCCCTAAATTTTTTGTATATATATATTAGAAAGAGTTAGATAATTAAAATAAAATTAAGTAAGGCCACTTACTTGAGTTGGTCAAAGTCAAATCATCAAAAATTGCAATTTGCAGAGCGACGAAATAACCGGCTACTTAATTGGGCCCATGCCACGTGCATGTGGCCCACCACAAGCAATTCTATCTTTATTATTACAGTAAATTTAACTATATCGAAGTAAAATTACGTTCTATTGTTTATCACGTCAATGATTGAGGACAACCAGAATTTAATCAAGCTTATAAATATATATTACATAAAATGACAATATTGTCCTCACTAACACCAGCCTTTTACTCCCGCAAATTCCGGGCACCGCAATCTATGTTGTTGCCCAATCGTAAAGTTTCTTTTGTTTCCTTCTTTTTTCATTATTTGTTGAATGTTAATTTAATAATGGAAAAGTTTCATTGAAGTTGTGGTTAGGGTTTATCGAGAATCTTGTTACAATATAAGTAGAAGCTAAGGATTCATCCGTAACTATATAAACAAAAGAAGCAAAGAATACAAAGCATGCATACTACGAATAGTTAAAGAATATATAGTACTTACTTTATCCGTATAACATGCTTCAATACTTTATTTATGAGTTTTAGTTCAAGACAATAACAAATGATGATGAATCTGTTCTTCTAATTAGTTTTATTGAATGTTCATCTATGAAGTGTTGACAAATTTAATACTAGTTGGTTGACAAACTATAACAATACTACATATTTTCTTCGGATTATTTTCCTAGTAACTATTCAAGTCAAATAATATATTTCACAAGTTAGGAGGCACAGAACAGCTCATTATAATCGTCGTTTTTCATTCTTACTATAAAATACTAATCGTCGACATTTTCTCAAGCAAGTGCTGTAATGGGATTCCCTTAATGACTTGTGGTTAATCTGTCGTGTTGTGCCCCACTCGTTAATAATTAAATTATTGTAATAAAATATTAATAAACAGCCTTTCTTGATAAACCCGACGAGCGAGGGGTTATGTCACTACGCACCAATCAGAATACGTCTACGGACTCAAATAAAGCTATTAACTCCTCCTTAATCCCAATTCTTAAGTCCGCGGGCCCCGCCATTATTCTTACCGAAACATTACTTAAATCTCTAACATCTAACGAGTAATGGTAATCAAGTGCATTAATCCAAACTTAGTATTGTGTTATAATTGGGCTGGGCTTATAATAATAACCCAAGCCCATTTATGGCTCATTTAACTTGGAAAATTTGCAGAAATTATTAGTAATAAAACATCAACCTCAGACTTGGCGTCTGTTATACTTCAAATTTCACTTCACTTCTATTCTAAGCTCTCCTCAACCACCCAAAAAGAAAGAAAAGATCATCAAAACTCTCTCCAAAAATCTCTCTCTGTCTCTCTCCATCTCTCTCTCTACAGAGAGATTGCATCGTCGATCTCTTACATACATGGACTCAGCAGCAGAGAATCATAATCCCTTCAAACCTTACTACAACGAAAAAGACTGTTCGTTAGGCATATGCACAAAGTACTGCTCTCAGTTCTGCTACGTAGCCTTCCCTCCGCCGCCGAGAGACGGAGAGCCCTCCTCCGCCTTAATCGTCGCCGCCATCGCCGTTCTCTCCAGCGCCTTGTTGCTCGTCAGCTACTACCTAATCGTCTCCAAGTACTGCAAAAGCAACGTCCCACCGACGAGCAGTAACATTAATTTCGAGCAGGGACAAGAAATGGCGAACAGCAGGCAGCAGCCCCAGCGGGCCGCCGCCGCCGCCGCCGATACGCCGCCGCAGCGTGCTGGGCTGGACGAAGCCCTTGTCAAGGCGATCGAAGTCCGTGAGTACCGAAGGGGAGATGGGCTCGTCGAGGGCACGGATAATTGCGCGGTTTGTTTGAATGAGTTCGAAGAGAATGAGCCTTTGAGGCTTCTGCCCAAGTGCAGCCACGCCTTTCACCTGCCTTGCATCGATGCTTGGCTTACGTCTCACTCGAATTGCCCTCTCTGCCGCGCCGGCGTGGTGGTATTAGCCGTCGACGGCGATGGCCATATGAATGTCGAAGCTTAAAAGATGGGCTTCTTTAAATAGGTACATTGAGAATGTAGTTCATCGAAGGGATTGATTCATTGATGAGGCAGGGCGATGGAAACGACTGTTTCTTGAACTGGGAAGTTTACGTTTGCTTGCTGAGAATGTGTAAGAAAAGAAATCATACATACTTTATATTCTTTTTTAATGTTATATGGTGCAGTAATATTATCATTACATTAGTCTCAATCACATGTGGAATCGGCAGGAGAAGCATCGTAATCACACAATTTTCTAGACGAACATATTCTACTATGCATAGCAATTAATAAATGGAATCTTTGTTCTCTTCTCTATTAAAAGTAACAAAGGTAGGACGAGGGACAATAGATTTCGGCTTCTTTAGGTTCCTTTTGAGCCTTAAAAACTAATTTGGGCCAACGTCGATGGGCCTAACTCAATAACATTATGGGCCTCGCCGAACTAAGGAGGGTATAATTCCCAAAATGCCCCCAACTCTTACAGCAGTTTTTCGAAATTACCGCGGACATCATCGATTCTTCTTCTTCGGCTCAATCCCCAATACGTCTTTCTCCATCGGACTTTCTTCTCGACCTTCTTACTGTGACCTGCCGCCGCCGCCGCCGCCGTAACGATGACGGAATTTATCGACCTTGAGCAGCAGGATGCGGTCCGAATGCCGTGGAACGTTCTGCCTGGTGCCAAACCCGACGCCGCGCAGTCTCTCATTCCGATCTCGCTTATATATACTCCTCTCAAACCGCTGCCGTCCTCGACGCCTCTCTTGCCTTACGCTCCGTTGCGGTGCAGGAACTGTCGATCGGTGATCAATCCGTTCTCGATCGTCGATTTCTCGTCGGTCGACAGCAAGGTCTGGATCTGCACGTTCTGCTTGCAGCGGAACCTTTTTCCGCTGCATTATCAGGGTATATCGGAACAGAATTTTCCGGCGGAGTTGTTTCCGCAGTACACGACGATTGAGTACGAGATGACGAGTGTGGAGGCAGGGAAGAGTAATAGCGCGAGCGTGCTTTTATTTGTGGTGGATGTTTGTGTGATCGAGGAGGAGTTAGGATTTTTGAAATCTGCGTTGATGCAGGTGAGTTAGGCCCTGTTAAGTGTTAAAGAGCTGCGCATACATAGTGTTTCTTCTTTTTATTTGGTGATTGATATTTTTTTGTATGTGGGTTTTGTGCGTGGTGTGAGTAACAACGTTGAACACTGTCCAGTGGAAGTCAAGTGGGTGAGTGAGTCTGCTCTAGCGTGTTTGATTTGATTGTTAATGGAGTCGAAATAAATTCAAGACTTGAATAAAATGGACGGAGATAGAAATAAATGGTCTTTATGATACCCTTCTCATTGCTTTCTGAGGCAGCCTAGTGAGTTACTATCCCATTTTGATGTCCATATTGTTCCATTCTGAGCCCAAGTTTAATTAAAGGCAGTGTTCCCTTGGCTGATTTGTGAAAGTGGACATTTAGACCACTCACAAACTGGCATGCGTAACTTAATATGGACTGATTGTTTGCCTATTTTATTTTTCCTTCAGTTGATGATTTTTGGGGGTTTTTTCCGACCCTAATGTTTGTCTTATGGGCTCTATGTGTCACTTGAAACGCAGGTGTTGGGAATTATGCCTGAGAATTGTTTGGTTGGGTTAATTACTTTTGGTACGTACGTGCATGTTCACGAGCTTGGATTTGCACAGATGCCCAAAGTTCACGTGTTTAAGGGGACAAAGGAGTTGACAAAGGATCAGTTGTTGGAGCAAATGGGCTTCTTTTCTAAAAGACCAAGACCAGCAATGGGTGTCATTGCAGGTGCAAAAGATGGGCTGTCTCAGGAGAGCATTGCACGGTTCTTGGTGCCAGCATCTGATTGCGCATTCGTTCTTGATTCGGTATGTTCAAGTTTTGATGTTCTAAAATACGCCCACGATAAAAAAAAATCTGTATTACATGACCAATAGCTTCATTATATCGTGAGCATAGCACTTTAACTTTGAAATTTGGTTGTTCCCTGCTGGACTTGTTTACAAGATTTTAGAGGAGCTCCAGAGAGATCCTTGGCCCGTGCCATCAGATCAACGGGCTACTAGATGTACTGGTACAGCTTTGAGTGTGGCTGCTCATTTGTTAGGGCTATGTGTTCCTGGTTCTGGGGCCAGAATAATGACCTTCTTAGGTGGACCCTCCACTGAAGGTCCTGGAGCGGTAAGTTGATGTGCCAGCTCAGTTAAGGCCTTACTGACATTTCAGTTAAAAACACCGGCTATTATAACTGACTGGCGAAGCAACACACTTATATGTTTGCAGATTGTTTCGAAAAATCTATCTGAACCTATAAGGTCTCACAAGGATCTGGACAAAGATTCTGTCCCCCAATACCACAAAGCAGTTAAATTTTATGAATCGCTTTCCAAACAGCTCATTAATCAAGGACATGTACTGGATGTATTTGCTTGTGCACTTGATCAGGTATATATATTTTTTTATTTAAGTATTGGAAATCAACATATTCAAAGATCGTTAAGCCCTTGTTAAACATTTAAGCTACTTTCCGTTTCTCAATGTTAATGTCTCATGTCCGTCATGGGCTATTCCGCATCGAAATGTGTTTTCAAACGATTTTCTGACATTTGTTAGGTCGGAGTTGCTGAACTTAAAGTAGCAGTTGAAAGAACTGGAGGGCTAGTCGTTCTTGCTGAAAGTTTTGGTCATTCTGTCTTTAAAGACTCTTTGAGACGCGTTTTCCAATCTGGTGATAATGGCCTGGGACTGTCATCAAAGTAATATTTGATTGTATATTCTTGATGATTCTCATAATTTCATTTCTAAACAAGCGATTATTACAATGCACATTCAAGTTTGTTTGACATAAATCCCCAGAATATTATGACTTAAAATTTTGGCATATTGCCTGCGGATGCTTTTGGGCTGATATAGATCAACTCATGATTAATGAGCTAAATAATTGGAATAACTCCTAATTCAGTCTTGTTTCTTCTTTTCCACAGTGGAATATTTGAGATAAACTGCTCGAAGGATTTAAAGGTTCAGGGAGTAATAGGCCCCTGTGCATCATTGGATAAGGTAGGACATTGGTTCTTTCAAAATGTTTATCTATTTTCTATGTTCTAGTTCTCACGTCTTCTAGCTTTGTGCAGAAAGGTCCTTTATGCTCTGAAACTATTATTGGCCAAGGAAATACTACTGCTTGGAAGTTGTGTGGCCTTGACAACACCACTTCCTTGTGTTTGCTGTTTGATGTCGTCAAGAAAGAGAGTCCAGATGTTATTGCTCTATCTGCAAACAACCAGTTCTATTTCCAATTTGTGACTTAGTAACTACTGAACCTAACTACAATCAGATTGTTTGATAGCTGTTTGGCCTTTCTACTGGAGCTTTTTGAATTTTGTTAAATTAATTTCTCCAGTTATCAGCATGGGAATGGACAAATGAGACTACGCGCTACTACTATTTCCAGAAGATGGGTTGCTGGGCCCGGAATTAAAGAGGTCAGCAATCTTACCTTTTAGTGGGATTTCATGACTACCTTTTGGTGCTCCTGTTTTGTCATTAGAGAACATGGATAATTCACCTCTTGGATATTCTTCTGCAGGATTTGATATCTGGGTTTGACCAAGAAGCAGCTGCTGTGGTGATGACACGCTTGGTTTCTTTCAAAATGGAAACTGAGGTGATAGTGATGCTCATGTCTTTTAGAGTTGGCATAATTGAAATTAAGTTAACAACACTTGGAGGTGGTAATACTAATGATTTTCTTTAGTTTTATTCTACAACGCCAACATGTGATTACATTCTGCTTGTTTTGTCTTTTCGACAACACTGGGATTCCATCAATCACAATTACTTGGATGGTTATGTTTTGCATTTAGAGAACAAGATCAGCTAACTTCCATGCTGATTACTTATATAAGTATAAACTAATAATGTGCCGATTGCTCTAGTTTTATTTCTTGCATCACAACTTATGATTAGAGTTTCCTGTTTGAGTTTATGATATTATTTGTTGTTCTCTCACGCGCTTGTATTTGCTAATGGAGATCAATTCTTTCAGACTGAATTTGACCCAATTCGGTGGCTGGATAAGTCGTTAATACATATATGTTCTCGTTTTGGGGAGTACCAGAAGGACAGCCCAACTTCTTTCAGTTTATCACCTAGACTTTCAATATTTCCACAGTTCATGTTCAATTTACGGCGTTCGCAATTTATCCAGGTATATATTGTCTTTCCTGCCTCAGTAAGATTAAGTTATATTTCCATGATGAGCTACACTAGGCCCCCAATAGGTTTTAGATAATGACTCTGTTATAACTCGAGAACCAAAGGATCTTCCACTTTCCTCTATATTTTATGTGAATATGTCCTTTTTATAAGCAGCTATGAACACCCTATTATATGCACTTGAGTGCTTTTTGTACGTATTCCCACATTCTACAGGTCTTCAACAACAGTCCAGATGAGACAGCATACTTCAGGATGATTCTGAATAGAGAAAATGTCGCTAATTCCGTTGTGATGATTCAGCCTTCGCTTATTTCCTACTCTTTCCATTCTGGTCCTGAACCCGCTCTTCTTGACGTTGCATCAATTGCAGCTGATAAGATTCTTCTCTTGGATTCATACTTCACCGTTGTTGTATTCCATGGATCAACCATTGCTCAATGGCGAAAATCTGGATACCACGAACTCCCCGAACACAAGGTAATTGATTCTGTTGGTTAATGGTGACTGATTTCTAAAACCAAAAGTAACCTTCATATTGTGAATTACAAGTTGAAGAGGGAAGATTATCATGCTCTCATTTCTTTTCTTCTTCCTTTTAAATTGTAGGCCTTTGCTCACTTGCTACAAGCTCCTCTCGACGATGCCAATCTCATTATAACGGAGAGGTTTCCAGCGCCTCGTCTTGTAGTTTGCGATCAATATGGCTCTCAGGTGTACATCTCATCCATCACGCAACCCTTTCTTCTCTAATTCAACATTTTTTTCGGTTCTTTTTCTTATTTTGTGCAAATATTTTATCAGTAGATTCATACTGTTTGACGCATTATTACAGGCCCGTTTCTTGCTAGCGAAGTTGAATCCTTCGGCTACATACAATTCAGATGCCGTTGTTCAACCTGGAGGTGATATAATCTTCACTGATGACGTCAGCTTTGAGGTCTTCTTAGATCACCTTCGCCGATTGGTCGTTCAGTAGACTATTATACCCTCCATATAACGCCAGAGGTTGGTTAGGTCATTGAAGATGCGTTTTTATTTTTTGTAACATTTTTGTATGGATTTGATTGTACAGTGACTGAAAGAAGCGAGTGGTTTTATGTTCTTAAACATTAATTTTTTTTTTTCTCGGCAAAATTCGTGCAAGATATTTCTACTTCGAAAATGTAAGAGTAAGCCATGGTCTGTTTTGGTCAATAACATAATAACTGAATTACTACACTACACTGCTGATACTCCTTCCTATATGTTTAATCTTTGGTATGTGTGTGTCTCCTAATTCCTCAATGAGTCCTCAAGAAAATGATGCCTCCCAACTCTGCGATGAGTAACAGATATTAATTAGCATATCAGATCAGTTGTACTTTTCCGTTGACGTGCAAGTTTTTTCAGTGTACTGTTGTACGTAAGCCCACTTGAAGAAAAGACATAACTTGACTAAGCGAAACTTGCTTCTGACACTTGGTGTCAGAAACTGCAACTTACCATATTTAATTACTTACTTTCTTGCCATTCTGCAATCGACACAAAGGACACACACAGACTGATTTCTGATGTCGCATGTGATTTTGTATTCTAACTCAAAAGCAGATTAAGCAGTGAACATTTTGATTACCACAAGTTCTTATTACCAAGTAACCGAAGCCGTTGTAATGAATTCAACACACATTATGATCGTAGATAGTAAAGGCCTTGAAAACTCAAGATATATATACTTACTTACCTAATAGCTGCAATTATTACTTGGTGGGATTGCAGCAGCATACTGTGTGTCAACAACTTCAATGAGCTTGTTAGCTACTGCGCTTGCATACACAATCGAACCTTCACAAATCTGTTAAATCAAGAAAATTCATTCTTTAGGCAATTTTACTTGTTCATGGATAATCTTATAGATGGATGGATAGATAACCTTGGAGTTGAATAAGTAGCTGTAATAATCTCCAATGAGCCCACCAGCAACATGGTGGAGATCAAGCTGAAGATCATCGAGGACTTTGGACACGAATAGCAGGCAATTGATCTTCTTCTGCTGAACTAACTTCACGGTGACTTCGTCGTCGATGATCCTAACATCGACCTCAGTGTTCTTGGACTTCCTATGGAGCCACGAGCTTCTCAGCGTCGAAGACCCATTGTTGAATGGAGCCTCCATTTCGCCCGTAGACTTCGAAGCATTCCCTAATTCGACGCCTTCGTTCTCTGCTTTAGGCCTTTTGAGCCTTACTCTGATGCACCTCTTCTGCTCCGCAAGAACCGTTAGCTCGTTCACCGTCCTCTTTAGCTCGTTGATGTAGTCTATGGCGTGTGCAACGATCGAAGCTCTATCGTTCTGTCGAAAAAAAAGGAATCGTTTTAAGGTCTAGAAAGATGTTCTCTTTAATGTAGAGATTGCTATTATTACCTTCGTGGAATTGGGACACAGTGTCTTCAATGCCTCGTACTTGTCGTTCAAAAGAACCCTTCTGTGCCTCTCAGTGGTGTAATGCTGAGCAACCTTACCATCTCTCTTCTTACCAATGCTGTCCAGTTCGCCAGCAGTGAACTCAAAAACTCCATTGTCGAACTGCCCAGCGTTGCCATTCTGATAATCCACGTGCTCTCTTTCGGCAATCCCACCACCAAACAACGATGAAACTCCTCCATTAACGTTATTCGAGCCACCTCCGAGGTTCCCATAGCTCCCGTAAGGCAGAGAATGGAAGAGCTCCCTCAAGAATGGAGGCTGTGGCTGAAGGTTGAAAGGGAGTAAAGGATCATAAACAATGCTGCTCGAGGAACCATCCATTGAAGGATTGTTAAGCTCGCCTAATAGCCCAAGAGAGGCCAAGAAACTAGGCGATTTCTGGGCAGTGTTTGCGAAGGAAACTGAGGGCGGCGGTGGGTTAATAGGCAGCAAAGAAGAAGACGAACACCTCGGCATTGGAAGCATGTTGAGCAGATCGTGGGTTGCACCGTTATTATTGCTGGCTGGTGGGAAACCATTGTTGTTGTTGCTGCTACTAAAAGTTACCATTTCCTGCAAGAAATTTGGATCGTAGGTAGCGTAATCTTGGATTATTTCATGGTTGCTGTTACCATCGTTTGAATGATGATCGACCATGTTGTTGTAGCACTGTTCCATCTCTTGTTGATTGAGATGATGGTTTTGAACATCTAAATCGATCCACGCAGCTCCCATATCTTGATGATTTGCTGCAAGGTTCTGATCAGAGTAGTTAGCGCCATGTTCTTCCATGGCGAAACAGTGATCGTTTGGCGGCAAGTTGTTGTTGTGGTTATTAATATTGTTGGTCTGAGAAGAGTTATCATCCTCAGCTTGAACTATTCCTTCATGCAAAGAAGCACTGTCCGGGATATCGAAACCATCACCGTTTTCTCCGACAAACATCTTGTCTGCAATAAGGGAAACAAAGAAACGATAGATCCATATATAAGCATGAATGAAGACAAGTTTGATCATCAGAAACAAAGGTACTATGATACAGACAAAACCCAAGAACTATCAACCATATTTACCTCTTTCTTGGTGCGTTTTTTTTATCTATAAAGATTTGAACTTTATGCTCGGATAAAGAAACTATGCATGCTAAACAGTTGGGACGATCATTTTGATGTAAGCTGAGGATGATCGAATGGTTTCTTTTAGTAGTAAAAGGCGAAAGGGCAATGGTGGAAAGTGAAGATTTTGGGTGGCTTTTAGGGTTAGAAGATTAGGAAATGGTTTGTTGGTTATAATGGACTGAAGGCTGTCTTCTATGTGATTTGTGCATATGTATATATATAGTTTGTTAACAGACGCAAAAAGCTTTAATTTTTCTTTTTCTTTTTCTTCTCTTTATTACCACTGTTTCTCTGTGTGTAGTAGTGAAGGGGAAGAGGGAAAGTTTGTTGCTGGTAAGAATCTTACAGTGTGGGACCCACCACGATCCTTCTTCTGAGTGGTGATTTTCTATGACCAATTATTCTCCAGTGCTTTCGTTCTTTTTTGTTTCACAATTTTTCGTTCTTCTTTTTCTGTTCTATTTTTTAAGGTCTCATGTTGCATGTAATTTAAAATTGTGTTACGAAAATATATAATTGGTAACTTTGTTAAAGATATTGAAATTGATAACGATTGAGAGTTTCTTCAATGAATTGTCTTTCGCTTATTTGTATATGTTCCTTCGATCAATATACAAAATAAATAAATCACATTACATAACTGTTTTCCTTTTAGGTGGGGCCCATCTCAACTAGTTATTCCCTCCACGCAATTCGGGCACCTCAACTACCAAAAACTACAACAAACCATAATTTATTATTCGAAAATCACACTGATTTTAATAACACTATATAACAATCCTCCTTAAATTATTAAGAAAACCGAAGTTTGGGAAACAGAAAAATCAGCTCATGCAAAGCTTATCCCGCAAATATTTTTCTGTTTTCCTATTTTATTTGAGCGAATTAGCAGTGGCTTATATCTTTTGGAATGTATTTATATAATGATTTCTTTCCATATAGTTCTTGAAATATAACATATAGAACCGTTCAATCATTGAATTGGATTGGATAGTAAAATGTAAAAGGTAGCTCACGCATTTGCTGCGATGGAGCGTTTTAGCCGAGAAAATAGGATGATGGCTTTTACTCCTTAATTACCTTAAATAGCCATAAATATATAAATTATAAATCAACACATAGCCAGGCCAAGCATCAATTTGCTTTAATTCCCCACACACATATATAATAACAAGCAGTGACAGATCTCAGTCAGCTCAAGGTTATAAGGATATAATAAGTTCACATTTGATTCATAAGAGGACCATGCATACTATAAAGTTAAATCTTGATGTTACGTATTGGTTAATTCTTGAGATGCTTGTTTAACTTAAATTATGGATTCACCTTCCCAACAAGAAAGAGATTTATTTATTCTATGAGACCAAATACTCGCATTACTGTTGAGACAAACATAAACTCCTAGCAACGATATTTAAGAATATGTATAGGTACCTTTCAATCTGCACAAATCTCTGTAACAATATGAGAGTTATCAGTTCTTTACGCAATTCCTATTTCCTAAGCACGTTATTTTTTCCTACAAAACATTGAGATATCTATATAAGAATATTCTAAGTTTCAGTACCTATATGTTGGCTATACATATAGAAAAAAATAAGAATAAAATTCAAATGTTGCAGTTCTTGAACATAATCCAATGGATGATTAAAACCCAAACTTGATAGTAAGTAAGGTCAGGTCAGTGAATAACTTACTGGAAAAATGTAAAAGCTATCAATAGGACATAAGTAAGAGCTCCGTAGGAAGCATCAAAAAGCAGTTTAAAAGCACATAAGTAAGAGCTCCGTAGGAAGCATCTAAATGTGTTAGTTCTCAGCTGTTGTACCTTTTTCAGACAAGGCTAACATCTCCGAACAGCTCAAGTCGCGCCTCACATCTTCCTCAAGAGAAGAAACAACCTTTGATCGATTCTAAACTCTTGCATCTTTAAGGGCATGCCTTTCAGCTTCAGCTGAAGTCCCCCGAATGAGATATATATATCCCTGTTACGTGTGAAACGAAACTTTTACACATCAAAATGTAATAGAATCGGAGTTGGTCGTTCTGAATCTGACGAATGGGACAAAACAGATGTCTACGTACACTTTGACGTCATTGTTTTTTCTATTTTCATTTCCTTCGGACATCTTATAGAGAAGCCCGTGCATTACGTACTCAAATTTGTCTGCAAGAGATTGCTGCTTGTTCTGCAGCAAGAGTGCTGTAATAAATTACTCAGGCCAAGCTTAATATATTATGCACATGCTGTTATGCCAAGAAGTTGTCTTTAGTAAGCTAGCCCGTTCGCCATGCGAATTGCCTATGCGTGTGACACAAAACAAATATTCGGCCAATGAATCATATCATTAATTCCATCCACAAGCACTGGACATTGAAATTAAGCATACACGTCACAAAAGATCTAACAATCTCTTTTGACATGTAAAAAAATATGGTTGTGAAAAGCAAGATGACCAAATTAGAATCCTAATATCATTATCCATCAATAGCAGTTTCCCTATTATTCAAACAAATAGCATCATACCGATTACCCAACTTAAATTTCGCATAATTTTACAGGAGTGTGAAGTGGAACTGCACCTCGGTAGAGTTGCCAGAAACAGCAGAACTATCCATGCTTAGCGTATCAGATATCACCATCCTGTATTTCTCACCAGGAAGCATAGGATATAGCTGAGAATGCACATCTAATTCTAAACTATAGTCACCGTCTTCACTGCTCGCTCTAACTCTAGAAACTGTAAATAAGAAGCGAAAAACCACTCAGTCACGCGTCCTATGTTAATGCACACCTCATCAGCTGGAATTTATCCACGAAACCCTTAAAAACAGAAATACGAAAGAAAAACAGGACAATCACCTCAAAACTAAAACGATTACCTTTGTCATATACTACTTGTGCATCGATGCTGGTGACATTGATGATTTCGTCAAAGTAAAACCGAGCCATAACTGCATACCAGTAAAACACCATATATCCATGTCAGAAGAAAATCATCGATAAGCAACAACACAAAAATTGGTGCAAGAGAACAACACTTCGGCAAGGATTCTACCGTCGCTTTCCCCAGTGTAGTGGAGAGACAAGGAGGGTTCTATGATTTATAGCTTCCTATATCCAAGCATGGAGCTGCGGCCTGATAAATATATGGGCCGAACATAAAAAATATTGGGCCTACAAATTGGACTCTCACAAATAATCGGCCCAATTAGATAAAAAAAATTTCCTTTGCCTCTAAAACATATACTCTTCCATAAGCATCGTCAGACCCTCCAACACATCGTACATATCTTCCACGAGGACGTGACACGTGTCATTGCTCGAAAAGCAAGATATGACGCCGTTTACGTCAATCCAGCTACAGCCAACTTCCTTCCTCAATCTCTTCTCCCTGAGCTGCGCCCTAACCCTCGCGGCGTCCTTCCACATCCCACGCGCCGACAGCACATTAGATCGGAGCACGGCCACGGCGCCGTCACGACGATTGCAAGCCAAAATCTTTTCCGCAATCGAATCGCTAAGCTCGTAACTCCGATGAATACTGCAGGCGCTGAGCAGCGTTTCCCAGGCGTACGACGGAACAAGATCCGCCGTAAATTTACCGGCCAGCTCGAAAGCCTCCGCAATCAACCCCGACCTAGCCAGCAAGTCGACCATAGAGCCGACGTGCTCCGCCCTCGGCGTCAGATTCCACCTCTCCATGGAATGAAAACACTCCCCGCCTAGCCTAACCGAGCCAGAATGAGCGCACGCGGCCAATAGCCCTAAGAAGGTGACGTGGTCGGGCTTGAATCCGCCGCCGACCATGCGGCGGAACAGACAAAGTGCTTCCTCAGCAGAGCGGTGGTGGGCTTTCGCCAGAATCATGGAATTCCACGCTATGGTATCCCATTTTGGCATTGTTTCAAACACCATCGATGCATCGTGGAAGAAGCCGCACTTAGAGTACATGGATACGAGCGAGCTAGCCACAGTGCTGTCGTTTCCATGGCCGGTCTTGGCAATGAAGGAATGGACTGAACTTCCCCAGGCATGCAATGCGAGGGCCCCACAGGTCGAAGCCACGCTAGTTAGGGTTCCCTGGTCGGGCTTGAATCCATAGGATAACATGTTTGTGTACAGTGATAGTGCTTCTTCGTCGCTTTGAAAACCTGAGATTAAAGTGTTCCATGAGGTTTCGTCCTTTCGGGGCATATTCTTGAAAAAAGCACGAGCTTTGGTTATATCACCGTGCAGCACATATGCTCGTAGCATTAAGTTCCACGAAACTGTGTTCCTCTTTTCCATTCGTGTGAAAAAGTCGTATGAATCTTTTACGGTGCTGTAATGGGTGTAGCCGCTGAGCATGGAATTCCATGCGATTACATCTTTGTGCGGCATTCGATCGAACAATTCACGGGCAAGATTGATTCTTGAGTTGTCTACGTAGCCTTTGACCATCACAGTCCAAGCGACTACGTCCTTCTTGGGCATGTCGTCGAATAATCTCCTAGCCTTGTCCAAATCCCCGAATCTCAGAAAACAATTGATAATAGAAGTCCAAGATGCCTCGTCGCGCCTTGTCATCCTCGTAAACACATCCCACGACTTTTCGGCGAGTCCCATTTCTCCATACTTGGCAATCATGGTGTTGCAGAGCAAGAGTTTATCGCCCGAAGCTTCGATGAACAGTCCCTCGGCTTCATCCACGTTGCTATATCTAAAGTACCCTTCGATCATCGTAGCCCATGTGACGTCGTTCTTCTCAGGCATTTCATCGAACACTTCTCGAGCTTCCTCGAGCCTTCCAAAGCTCACATATCCCGAAATCATAGCATTCCAACTTGCTATGTTCTTGTTTTCAATGGAGTCGAACAATGCTCTGGCCTCGTCCAACCTTCCGTTCTTTGCGTACCCAGTCAGCATTGCGGTCCAAGAAACGATGTTCTTACATGGCATCGAATCGAATACCTCCCGAGCCTCGCGAATCATACCGTTTCTAACATACCCAGAAATCATACAGTTCCATGTGACGGCATTTTTCTGGGGCATTTCGACGAACAGTTTGGTCGCGCTTTCCGCGTCACCTACTTTGAAATACCTGGTGATGTCTGTATTACATCGGAACATAGAGTTGGTAGCTTCACGTTGAAGACGGCGCGCAGCAGTGTAGACGACTGGCCTTGTTTCAAGTGCTACAAACATGTGCTCCGAAGAAAATCCGGCGAATCAGTGACGCAAACGAATTTGTAGAAAGAGGGTGCAATTAGCTGATGCGTCAACGGGTACTGCTTGGATCGATGGATAGAACCACTCTTCTTTGTTATTAATGCTTTAACAATCGCAGAGCTTGAGCGCTGCCCCAGTCAATTGGCTTGAATGATACTGGCTTGTGAATCTCTTCCATTGCTGAGTTCGTCCTCACCTCAAGGAGATGCTCTCAAGTGTTTGCTTTAAATGTTTCTTCGCAGGAAGCAGATCCGACCCGGCTCCGTTTCCTTATTCAAATATTTGATACTATATCTATATCAGATACAAAATGAAATGCTTAACTTATAAATAAAATATTGTGTAGTTCGGAATCATTGGACTGCTTAATGGATATTTTTGTAAAACTTGCATTGAAAAATAAATAAAATTAATTTTGCCAAAAGATAAACATTTTTTTTTGGTGAATCTATAGAAAAATACACAATTGGATAAATTTTTTACACATAGGTACCCCATACAGAAAATTTTATAGATAGGTACCGATTTAATTTTTACCAATTTCTTTAGTCATGTCGAACCTTCTTGTGTGTATTGCGTACCATAACATGTTGATATAGAGTAACTAAATATAGCATACGTCGTACCTACGGCATACCTGCGTGTTACATAGGGCGTACATAAATATAGCATACGTCGTACCATTTTCTGTTATATAGGGTACCCAAATGTGTTGTTATAGGGTACCCAAATGTGTTGTATTGTGTACTTTCGGGGATCGGGTACCTATGTGCAAAAAATTTATTCTGTTAGGTATCTACATATAAAAAATCCTGACATGGTACTAAATTGCAAGTTTTTATCAAATAGTTATTAGACCCTTTATTTTTTCAAAAACGTTCGAAAATCAAAAAGAAAAAAAGGAAACCGCTGTGCTTATCCAACGGTCAATAACCGCCAGTTGACCCTCAAACTCAAACATATACGACGATTCCAAAGCAAAAGTAATTTTTTTCCCTCTCACTTATCAAACTCCTTCAGCAAACCAGCGCCTGCAGACAACACACCCGCCCATCTCCACCGCGACGCTTGGTCCACCACCGCCAGGCGTCGCGCCACCGCCACCGCTACTCAGCCACCCGCCGCCGTCAATGGACACTACTACTACTAATACTGCTTACGACAGTAATAATCTCGACGAAACTGACATGTTATTACAGGCTTTGGACGAAATCGACCCATCGTACTTCTCCCTAGACGACGACGACTTCGACGCTTTATTACCTCCGCTGAACAACAAACAGTACGAAGAAGAACCCCACTGTAATAATCCTCCGCCTATCAACAGCAATCAAGGCGACGGCGATTTAGGAGATTACGGAGACCCTTTAACCGATCCTTACATATGGGCCTTGTGCAATGGATCAGAAGATAATAACTACAACAACAATATTGGTCCATTACAGACGTCATTCGTGGGAGAAAGCAGTGGAATCGCAGGTGGAAATGATCACTACGAAAGCGAATATTGGACGTACTTAATGCCACAATCTTCACGGCAAAACTGCAGTTTCTGTCATAAACTACGACAGATAGCGCATACTAACGGTGTTTTTTTTTCGTATACTAGTTCGAATTGCGCTGATTGTATATGTCGTTTTTTTTTTCCCGTTTTCCTACTTAATATTTTTCTCGCAGTTTCGGCGAGCAGATTGAAGCGCTTAGAGGTTCACGGAATCCTCGGCGTAATTACGCACGTGGTGGTCGACAGATACGACTTCGACATCGGCTTCGAAATCCAGGAATCTAAGATGTTCGAGTAAGGACGACGACGACTATAATTGAATCAACCGCGCGATGATAAACCTACTTGTGTTTTTTTTTTTTTTTGCGCTTTTTTAGTTTTCACGGCGAGAATGCGCATTTTGTGAAGGGATTTCTCCTCAAGTACCTCAAGGCGTGCGGAGAAGAAGGGTACGCTAATATGGCGCACGACGATCCCTTGGCCGCCTTTTACGAAGCCATGAGCGTCGGACTCGGCGGGCCCCACAATTCTTCGGACGATTATCGACAATTCCCGCGAGAAAATAACGACCCTCGAGATTGTCCGATTGCGTCCCCCCGTAAGGAAACAAACGCCGCCGGGAGCAGCGTTGGCGTATCGAAGAGAACTTCCCTTTCAGTTCAGGTCATATATACATATATATATATATATATATATTCTGAATTACGAAAATGTAATATATTATACCTATATATATTATATATATTCATATAAGGATCAATGGATATATTGCAGAGGGAAAGAACGAAGAGGTTGAAGATGGAAGATTTGATAGAGTATTTCGATATAAGAATGGAGCAAGCTGCGAAGAAGCTGAACGTGTGCCCTACTGTGGTTAAGAAGCTGTGCAGAAGGAATGGAGTTGACAGATGGCCTTTTCGTAAGGTGAAATGAGTGGATTATTAATTGATAAAAAATGTGTTGTTTGATATGTTTTTCTATTATTTTTTACATTTTCGGTTATTTATTATATAATACAGGTGAGGAGTCTGAAGAAGAACATAGCTAAGAAAATGGAGCTGTTGAGTTCGAGTGGGGAAGATGGAAAGAAACGGCTTCAAGCAGAGATACAGATGATGGAGCAAGAACTTGCTCAGATTTATGAAAGTATGTTGGGAAAAAATAAATAAATTAACTGATTATATATAGGTAGTGTTTGTTGTATTGTAATAGCTTTTCTTTGTTTAATTTAAAGTTGCAAATACATACATACATTACATCCATAAATTGACACTCGACATCGACAGTATTGAAATAAAATGTTGGCCGCGCCGCGTTGTAATTTTATTCTATCCCATAATCAAAGAAGAAAGAAAGAAAAGAAAGGAAATGAATATAATGGGTTGCTCAAATGCTAATTCTAATTTTCTCATAAACAATAAATTAATGACGACAATAATAATAGTAGCTAGTACGCTATAATAGTAGCTAGTACGCTTCCGCACGCTCTATGCATGTGCTTAGAATATAATTATATTTATGTTACTTTTAATTTTGAGATTAATTATTTATAATGTTTAATATATGAAAAATAATTTTTAACTATTTAAACAATAATGTGTAGGGATATATGTATAATAAATAGAAAATATAAAAGCAATATAAAAATTATTAAAGTAATTAATACTAAATTGCAAATAAATGACGGAACAATTTTACAGCCAACTCTCACCCTTTATAAAATAGAATAGATAAATAAAATAAAGAAAAGAAAAAGGGGATTTTAGAGAAAAGTAACTAATGGCAATTTCAAGTTAGGAATCAGACCCTCAATTACGTTTGCTTTTGTGATCCAGTTCCTAAAATTTAGTTTTAGCTCCCCAATTAGTAAATTACAATAACGCCCATTTAGATTACATAATCTCTCAATTAATAAAATCAATTTTATCTCATGTGATCTATATAATAAAAATAAATAAATATATCTATATTATTCTTTTTTTCATGCCGATCAAAATGACATCCATATCTTATATTTTTCGGAGTCAATAAGAATTATTATTATTTTTTCAAAATTTCTGCAACATGAGACAAAGAATACACAAATTTGGGTATTAAATACTTAAATTGAGACTAAAGTACCTAAATTTAAACAAGAAATACCGATATTTACCGAAAAAGTACAAGTTTTAAGCCACAGAAACAAATGGGTATTAAAATTGAATCAAATACTTAAATTCTATGCTAAAATACCTTAATTGAGACCAAAGTACCTAAACTTATGTTTAAAATAGTAGCATTTATGCGGAAAATAATTTGCATTGCACCGGATAATGTAATAAGAACATTGTCACCACCAAAACCATAAAAGAAGTTCCTTTGCGACTTCACCTTCGTATAAAATCAAATACTTAAATTCATCAACAAAATACCTAAATCAAGACTAAAAGTACCTAACGTAAGGCCACAAATACTGATCTGTATGCATAAAATACTTGTGTATATGGTCTAGTTTTCTAAGTCTAAAATGATGGTTTTTAATCAACATCTTACGAATTAAGGACATTACTCATCATAAATAACATAAAATGAGTTTTCTAGCAACTTTACATTCATTCGAGGTCGAATACTCGAATTCAGCAATAAAATACCTAAATCGAGACTAAAAGTACCTAATTTAAGGCCACAAATACTGATCTGTATGCATAAAATACTTGGTATATGGTCGAGTTATCTAAGTCTAAAATGACGGTTTTTAATCAACATCTTACATATTAAGGACACTACTCATCATAAAAACATAAAACGAGTTTTCTAGCAACATCACATTCATTCACGGTCAAATACTCGAATTCAGCAATGAAATACCTAAATCGAGACTAAAAGTACCTAATTTAAGGCGACAAATACTGATCTGTATGCATAAAATACTTGGTATATGGTGGTCGAGTTATCTAAGTCTAAAATGATGGTTTTTAATCAACATCTTACATATTAAGGACATTTAATCAACATCTTACATATTAAGGACACTACTCATCATAAAAAAAAATATAAAATGAGTTTTCTAGCAACATCACATTCATTCACGGTCAAATACTCGAATTCAGCAATGAAATACCTAAATCAAGACTAAGAGTACCTAATTTAAGGCGACAAATACTGATCTGTATGCATAAAATACTTGGTATATGGTCGAGTTATCTAAGTTTAAAATGATGGGTTCTAATCAACATCTTACATATTAAGGACACTACTCATCATAAAAAATATAAAACGAGTTTTCTAGCAACATCACATTCATTCACGGTCAAATACTCGAATTCAACAATGAAATACCTAAATCGAGACTGGAAGTACCTTATTTAAGGCCATAAATACTGATCTGTATGCGTAAAATACTTGTGTAAATGGTAGAATTCTCTAATTTTAAAATGATAGTTTTTAATCAACATCTTACAATATTAAGGATTACTCATCATAAACAACATTAAATGAGTTTTCTAGCAACTCCACAATCATTCACGGTCAAGTACTCGAATTAAGGATTACTCATTCATAAACAACACAAAATGAGTTTTCTAGCAACTTCACAATCATTCACGGTCAAATACTCAAATTCAGCAATAAAATACCTAAATCGAGACTAAAAGTACCTAATTTAATGCCACAAATACTGATCTTTATGCATAAAATACTTGTGTATATGGTCGAGTTATCTAAGCCTAAAATGATGGTTCTTAATCAACACCTTACATATTAAGGATACTACTCATCATAAACAACATAAATGACTTTTCTAGCAACATCACATTCATTCACGGTCAAATACTCGAATTCAGTAGTAAAATACCTAAATCGAGATAAGAAGTACCTAATTTAAGACCAAAAATACTGATATTTATGCATAAAATACTTGTGTATATGGTCGAGTTATCTAAGTCTAAAATAATGGTTTTTAATCAACATCTTACAAATTAAGGACATTACTCGTCATAAACAACATAAAATGAGTTTTCTAGCAACTTCACATTCATTCACGGTCAAATACTCGCATTAAGCAATAAAATACCTAAATCGAGACTAGAAGTACCTAATTTAAGGCCAAAAATACTGACCTGTATGCATAAAATACTTGTGTATATGGTCGAGTTATCTAAGCCTAAAATGATGGTTCTTAATCAACACCTTACATATTAATGACACTACTCATCATAAACAACATAAAATGAGTTTTCTAGCAATATCACATTCATTCATGGTCAAATGAAGAGTTGTGGGAAAGCTTATTTTTGTGATTATGATGATTACAATGATACATCTTTTTACGGAAACCAATCATTTTAGCCTTAGATGTATCGCCCAATTGACAGGTATTTCGTTGATAGATATCAGTATTTTGGCAGCCAAATTAGGTATTTTCGTCACGATTTAGGTATTTCTCCGTCACAATCAAGTATCCTACTTAGTTAAATTGAAGAGTTGTGGGAAATCTTCTTTTTGTGATCATAGATAAATGCTACTTTAAAAAGAAGTTGGTTTCGGTGATCATACGACAAAACCACGAATAAACGTCACTTTTGGATAACTTCACACTAACCCAACATAGGATGAGGATCCACAACAAATATGAGATTACAATTTGATTAACTTTGGTAGAAGAGCAGCACCATGCATGAGAATTGATAGTATCAAAATCGCATAAACACGACTAAATATCGTATGATGTATAATGAAAAGTGACCTTTTATGTTGGTGATTATCAATGTCATTCCTATGTATGATTATAATGAAAAGTGACCTTTTAGTGTTAAATATCTCGCTTTATTTTGGAGTTATTTTCCTCATAGATATCAGTATTTATTCGCAAAGTTTAAGTATTTTCCTGTCAATTTAGGTATTTAGCACCTGAATTCAAGTACTTAAGACAGTTTGAAAGTGAAGTTGGAGTAAACTCATTTGTTTACATTGGTGATGATCAATTTCATTACAATGTATGATGGAGGACGAAAAACATTCATTTTCGTCTTTGATAAATAGCTCCATTTCACATGTATTTTCCTCATATATATCAGTATTATGTTTTAAAACTAAAGTATTTTACACTCAATGTAAGTATTTTGCCTCCGAAATCAAGTATTTCATATACTTTGAAAGTGAAGTTTGGGCAAGCTCTTTTTTATGTTGGTGATTATCAATGTCATTCCTAAGTATGAATGCATAATGAAAAATGACCTTTTAGTGCTAAATATCTCGCTTTATTTTGGAGGTATTTTCTTCATAGATATCAGTATTTATTCGCAAGAATTATGTACTTTCCTCATACATATCAGTATTGCTTCCCAAAAGTTAAGTATTTTTCTCTCAGTTTAGGTATTGGACCCCTGAATTCAAGTATTTAAGAGAGTTAAAAAATTGAAGTTGGCGTAAACTCATTTGTTTACATTGGTAATGATCATGTATGATGGAGGATGAAAAACAATCATTTTCATCATTGAGGTATCTTTTTTTGTACAGATGAAAGGCGTTCTTGGCTTGGCTTCTTCAACTCATTGCGCATGTCATCAACTTTTAGCTCTTCGGCTTCCATGAGGGGGCATTAGTGGTTCATCCATGACCAACAACGAAGATGAAGAAGCAAAATCACCAGCAAGACATGTTTCTTTACTAAGGAATTTTGTCGAAACCCTGCTGAGCATTCTTCAAGGCCCGGCTCATTCATTGAGGCGTTTTGTCAAACGTCTTCAGGGCAATTCGTCGCGACCTTGTTTCTTTAATGAAGCTGACTCAATGCGCGCGACTTCCAACTCCAGTTGTCCGGCTACCATGTGTCGTGGTGTTCCAAGACCACAGAAGATGACAACGGAGCAGAATCATGGTACAACTTGATGGAATAATGGCATCGAAAGCTTCAATTCTTCATCTTTCATGTGTTATCCCAAATCGATGAGCTTTTGGGGCTGTGGTTGTGATCGGAGAGAAAAAATGGTGAAGAACCTTTCCAAGATTGAAGAAGCCATAACTCCCCCACCTGTCCATCATGACGCTCTTCTCTTTTCCACAGCTTTTTGAGATATATTAAGTAATGGTAAAAAGGTCATTTACCAAATGGGGAGTTAAAAGAAAGTTTTTGCCTAATGGCAGAAGCTATTCATAAATAGAAATTGGTGGGGACTGATTCCTAAGTTCAAACTTGAACTAGGTATTTAACTCTAAAAATCCCAAAGAAAAACGTCCCAATTATTTAACTTCGCCAGTCAACTTTAGTGGGGGTGCTCAAGAGTCTTACAGTAGCAGCAGCGATGAGTCTTTGAAACTTGGAAGGAAGGGGAAAAGATTGCTAGTAATTACATGTTATAAACATGAATATGGAGGTAGAAGTCGAGGCAAGGGCGAAGCCACTGAGCTACAAAGTGAAGGCCATGTCGAGAGAATCAACGCAGCAGAAAGCAGCTCACTTGCTTGACACTGACCTTCGAAATCACTGGTCCACAGGGACCAACACTAAAGAATGGATCCTCCTTGAGTTAGATGTATGGACTTGTGAATTTCGAATAAAGTTGTTTTGTTGATTGACCTTTTTTCCTTGATTGGTGTTGGGAATTGATTGCGTATGCTATGAGATTATTTTATGGGTTTTTTGTTTCCAGTGTGTAGATTGAGTTGTAGTCGATTGGGTTCTGGTGAGTGGTTTTTCCTCTTTTCTTGTAAAAAAAATTAGTTTGCATTGGGCATAGATTGGCGGAATTGGTTGAGGTGAGTAGGCCATATTTGTGTTGCTTTAATATGGAGTGGGAATGGTTGCTTTCATCTTTGGTGCCAATGGAGTGTAGACTTTGATCTTGATTATTTTTATGAAATACAGGGTTCCAACTAAAAAATTCCTCACACGTGCGATTGTGTTTGATTCTATCTACATTTATTGCAGGAACCTTGTCTTCTTTCTCACATAAGGATATATAACAAATCCGTGCTTGAATGGGAAATTTCAGCTGGTCTACGCTACAAGGTTGGTTGAACACGAGATTCTTTTACGTACAGTTGCTGTTATGGCATTGATTTGTTCTACACATCGATTCTGCGATGAATTACCTTTTTTTGTCATCCTTTTTGTCCCCATTGATATGCTTTACTAGCCAGAAACATTTGCTAAAGTTCGTCCCCGCTGTGAGGCACCTCGACGTGAAATGATGTACCCAATGAACTATACACCCTGCCGATACGTGCGGATATCTTGCATGCGTGGGAGTCCAATAGCTTTGTTTTTTGTTCAGGTAAACATTTTATTAATCCCTCATTGGTTCGAGTCGTAGCTTTATCTTCCGTTCGTGTTTTCACCTGCATGTTTGTACTTCCTCTCCCATAATCATCTTTCTAGTTTTAGATCGATTTTTCGCTTTCAGCTTGTTCTAGTTTTGATTCCTTTTTTATGTGCTCCTCACCTGTACATCACAATTTCAAGTGCGATAATCTCAATAGGAACAGCTGCTAACTATATGTCACTAGAATTTTCCTTTTCCATGTTTCTCTGTGGCAGCTCATTGGGATTTCAGTTCCAGGTTTGGAGCCTGAGTTTCAACCTGTCGCTAATTATTTGCTACCTCACATAATATCACACAAGCAAGATGCTGCCGACATGCATCTTCAGGTGAGATAACTTTATGTTAGCAAGTGCTTACGCCTTTATTGTACTTACCGAAAATGGTCATTATCTGTTCGAGCTACTTTTGTTATTTGCTTCTGACCACTAGTTTGTAGTTGCTTCAAGATGTGACTAGGCGATTGTCCAGGTTTCTTCCGCACATTGAGGTGTGCATTTGATATCCGTTGACCCTCTGTAAAATAGTTCATTTTCCAATGCTTCAACTTATTGAAAATTTGATCGTGGATGTGAATTCAAATTATGTAGGCTGATCTTAACAACTTTGTGGAAGCTGCAGAACCCACTTTGCATTTTCTGGCCTTGCTTGCTGGTCCGTGTTATCCCATCCTTTACCTTGTTAGTGAAAGGTAGTTTCACATATATTCATAGTGCTCCGATGGAGTTCTCGGTGTTCCTCAATGTTAGTAAATTCAATATATTCTCGCATGTATGATTTTAGGGCGCATAACTGTATTATATGCCTTGTAAATTGAGTAATTTGGATGCAATGTTCCGATACTAATAATAAGTTATGGGTAATTTCAGTTAGGATTAAAGTATTGTCCCTTTGGTGGATAAGAAAATATATGAATGTGGGATGGCAATAACCGTCTCTAAGCCCCATTGCCGTCAGAGTATCTGTAGCATGTGATCGTTGACATTTGAAATGAATGCCTCTTTAAGTAAGTGTTTTATGTACAATGACAGTGAATTGACAAAGTCGAGTATCAACGTTTCTGATAACGAAGCTCCTAAGGCCAATCAGCCATCAACTGCTTTCACGGTCTCTTCAAATTTTGAGGTATATTGTAACTTGTAATACCTGTATTTGCAGTTGTTCCTAGGGTTCAAGACTATATCTGAAATAGTATGACCTTTGTGGAGGGCCATTTTGTAATATTTTTTTCTTTTCTCTCTTCTCTTTCTTTTGCTTGACCCTTAACCTGAAGACTCATCATTCGAATAATATATGTTCAGGTATAACATTGCTTTGAATATGTCTAAATAATAGTACGAAAAGAAAATATGGATGCTTACTGTATCTAATGACTAGATTGCATGGTTTCATTTCATTAGAACGTTAGTTTTTCACTCTCATCACATCATAAGATGTAGAATGGACTTTTAGACAGTTACTCGTTATCTCTTGTCTTTTTCCTGTTCTCTCTGCAAGCCATCAATCTATTTGTGTTTGCCATGATCAGCCCAGGCGATCAAGGAATACACAACCTGTTTTCTTACGTATGTCAAGGCACTTGGTATTCCGCCCTGATGCAGTCTTCTTACTTTTGAGAAAGGCTTGCAAAGATTCTAACTTAAGAAGTCTTTGCATGATGGTATGACATCTTCCCATGTCTTCTATGCCTTCTTATTTGTGCATTCTATCTTTTTCGCTCTAAATTGAAGAAATATTTCTGAGATGTTTCACCCGTTTGCATTTTCTTCCTTTTATTACTGAATAAATATATAAGACTTGGAATTGTGGTAGGTATCAAAAATTCTTCTGAGTCTTGAACAGCCTATGACAGCACAAGAATCAAATTCTTTGACTTCGGATGTACTGTCCCCCGAAGTTGGTGAAAATTCTAAACCTGACCGTTATGATCCCATTTCCATAGCTGATTACTCAAACTTGTTTGGGGAAGGGTTTCATATAACAGAGAATTTTTCTGATCCCTCATACATTAACATACTCGATTCCACAGCCATTGAGGAGGGACTAATGCATGTTCTTTATGCTTCTGCGTCACAGGTCCGTTGCAAGAGATTTGAGCTCATCTTTCTTATACATACGTGCATTTACATGTATTACGTTTCTTAGAAAACAATTGGTTTATCGTTTGTCCAGGAACTGCACTGCAGAAAGTTGGTTCATAACAGTTCTGATTTTTGGCTGGCATTGCCATTAGTTCAAGCATTGCTTCCAGGTTTTGACAAGTTTTGATACACGAGTGTTGATTTAATATTTACTCATTTTCCATCTACAGTTATCTGCCACTATATATCATTATATTTGAGTGACACATTTTCATGTTAACTCCTCTTCTTTTATAGCACTTCGTCCTAATTTGAGCAGTCCTTGCCAGATAGATGAGAACTTCTTGCCCTGGAAACAACCATTTGTTCAAAATGCACTTTCTCAGGCATGTAAAATTTTCAATATAGGCATAATCATAATTTTCGATGACAATTTTATTAATTGAGCTTGGTAATTTGATTACAGATTGTGGCGACTTCATCTTCAGTTGTTTGCCACCCTTTACTTCGTGCATGTGCTGGCTATCTATCATCGTTTTCACCATCCCATGTTAGTTACTCAAATCCATTTTTCTTTTATTATGTCAACACCAGTTAGGCAGTAGTATCCTTGCATTGTGATATAAACATATTATTGTTAGTAGTAAAAAACAGTTTCCTGCAATGAGAGTGAGAAAGTAGTACTGATAATATATGTTCTTGATATTCACCTTGCTGAGCCACAAAGAATCTGCTTTAATGTTGACATTTTAGGCTAAGGCAGCGTGCGTTCTTATAGATCTTTGCTCTGGTATTTTAGCCCCCTGGATGGATCAAGTAATTGCAAAGGTAACATATATAATTTATGACAACAAATTTATTGCTTGGGAATACATCTTTTATCTCACCAAATTCCTCATTCTCTGAGATTGCAGGTAGAATTGACTATTGAGTTGTTGGAAGACCTTATAGGTGTCATTCAGGTGTGCTCAATACTTTCTTTATGAGTGACTTCCTTATGGTACATAGTCTTTTTTCAAGTTTGGACTTTGGAGTAACTCACCATTTGTTTTAGTTCCCACTGCATATTCAACTAATGAAAGGGCTTTCAAAAGTTTGAAAAGGCCATATTGCACCTTGCTTTTGGTGACTTGGTTCCCTTCTGGCTTATTAAACTGAACACTTCATTTGCCAGGGTGTGCGCCATTCTCTCTCTCGTGCTCGTGCTGCCCTTATATACATTGTTCTTGCACTTTCTGGAAACATGGATGATATAATGAGCAAATATAAGGTAGTCTTGGTGTGGAAAAGATAGATTTGCTTCATAATGCCTGGATAATAACCCATTGTTTAACGGTTATTAAATAATTGTCTTTTCAACTTTTTTGATTGCTGATCAATTTGTGTTGGCATGTTGCAGGAATCTAAGCACAAACTTCTTTTCCTGTTGGAGATGCTCGAACCGTTTCTTAAACCCGCCTTAACCCCCTTGAAAGGCACAATAGCCTTTGGAAATGTTTCATCCATTTTGGTTGAGAAACAGGAAGAAAATTGTGCTATAGCACTGAATGTGATACGAATGGCAATTAGAAAGGCTGCTGTGCTTCCCTCGTTGGAGGCTGAATGGAGACGTGGTTCAGTTTCTCCCAGGTACTATAATATATAATTTAATCTCAGTATCCTTTCCCATGAGACCATTGGAATTTTAGAAGTTGGTGTTGCCTTACTTGCAGTGTACTTCTTTTGGTCCTTGATGCTGAGATGCAATTGCCTCCTAATATCGACGAACGCAAATTTTCTTTACTTGATACGGTGGAGCGAGAATCTTCAGTTGCCTCACCGCCCTCTTCCAGCAATGGGTTAGCTTCTCAAAGATCGAGTAATCAAGAGGCTGATAATTCAAAAGTCGATGTCGTTGATGTCAATGGCAAGACAGAAATATATGAAGATGCCAGTCTTCTCTTTGCTCCACCAGAATTAAACGGAGTATCTCTAGCTCATGGTCCAAGAAGTGCAGGCAATAAGGTG
Organism: Craterostigma plantagineum; assembly: GCA_027422505.1. Taxonomy (NCBI): domain Eukaryota; kingdom Viridiplantae; phylum Streptophyta; class Magnoliopsida; order Lamiales; family Linderniaceae; genus Craterostigma; species Craterostigma plantagineum. The sequence continues at coordinate 13,226,830 of JAPQWV010000028.1, forward strand.
TTCGATCCCAGCCGTTTCAATTCCGATGTGGAAAATAAAAAATCAGCACAACAGTTTCCTTATGATGCTGCGTTAACTGCCGATCGGAGAACACAATTTTACAATTTGCTGGCTGATTATTCTCAACTTACAAATTATCGCGATTGTGAACTGAGGGCCTCTGAGTTCAGGCGTTTAGCTATGGACTTGATCTCGCATAATGAGATTGATCAGGAGACGCATTATGTAGCCATTGATGCTTTGCTTCTGGCCGCTGAATGTTATATTAATCCCTCGTTTATGATGTCTGTTGGAGGCGTTTCTTCAAATATCAACGAAGTTATTTCCAGGAGTTCTTTTGATAACTTTGGACGGGGGGATATTGACATAATTTTCAAAAACATAGACCACATGAAACTTGTGGCTGATATCGCAACGAAAAGGGATAAAGTTGTTCTTGATATACTGATTGAAGCAGCTGAGTTTGACAAGAAATTCCATGGATCGGCAGTAGAGGAAGTTCCTGGTCTAATCTTAGAAGGGCACGAGAATATTGTAAATTTGTCACAGCAAGATATTCCTTCTGCGGATGCCATTACCCTTGTTCGACAGAATCAAGCACTTCTGTGCAAATTTCTGGTACATCGTCTATGGAGGGATTTTCATAGAGAACAAAATCCTACACATGATATCCTAATGTGGGGTCTGCTGTTTATGTTGCATTCAGCTACTAAACTGTTCTGTGCACCCGAGGATGTGGTTGATATAATATTAAAATATGCTGAATCCTTAAACGTTCAGTTGAAGGTGTTTGATTTCCAATTTAAGGAAGGGCTTTTGCAACTAAAACTTTTCAAGAAAATTGAGATCCATCGCCGTTGGATTCTTCTTCACAAATTGGTCATTGCTTCCAGTGGTATTGATGAAAGATCTTTACCTTCTGTAGTTGTTAGAAGTAGTTCTCGGTTCTCAAACTTAATTCCTTCCTTGTCGTGGCTGCAGAAAGTGCCTGTGTTTTCTTCATCTGTATTCCCTTTGGTCAGGTATTTCGGTTGGATGGCTGTTGCACGTAATGCTAATCAGTATCTGGTGGAGCGTCTCTTCCTTGTATCTGATCTCTCTCAGATAACGTATCTTTTATCTATATTCTCAGACGACCTCTCATTGGTTGAGAGCACTATTGAGCAGAAAGAAATGAACAACCCCATTCGAGGTACTATTCACCAGGATATTAGTATTGATGATGAAGGCAAAATCCTCGGCCATCAAGATGGAAGTCAAGCATTTTGTGCATTATATCCTGAACTCAATAGATTCTTCCCAGATGTTAGGAAAGATTTTGTATCTTTCGGTGAAATCATATTGGAAGCAGTTGGTGTACAATTGAAATTCCTTTCTTCAACAGTTGTGCCAGATCTGATGTGCTGGTTCTCTGATTTATGTTTGTGGCCTTTCGTTCAGAGTGATTCTGGTCACTACAAAGGGTTTATAGCTAAAAATGCAAAAGCTGTTGTGCTGTATATTCTTGAAGCCATAATAGCTGAGCACATGGAAGCTATGGTCCCAGAAATGCCTAGAGTGGTTCAAGTGCTCGTGTCCCTGTGCAGAACCTCATATTGTGATGTGTCGTTTCTTGATTCCATATTACGTTTGTTAAAGCCCATCATTGCATATTCCTTAAGTAAGGTTCCTGATGAAGAAAACTCTTCAACCGCTGATCCATGCAATAGTCTTGAATCATTATGCTTCGGTGAACTCTTTGAAAATATGAAGTACAAAGATACAAACGAAGGTGCCCCATCCAAAATTGGGAAATGCCAGGCACTGACCCTTTTTATCCTGGCTACCATTTTTGATGATTTATCCTTCCAGCGCAAAAAAGAATTAATGATATCCGCCACATCATGGGCTGAGTTTGCAGAGAGTGAGGAGATGAGTTATTGTCACGATTATATTTGTGCGTATCAGGTTCTAATGGAGAAGTGTAAAGACCTATTCGAAAGGTCTTTAAGACTCGGGGGTCTCCTTCCACTTAAAACGGCCATCTGTTCTGACGCTTGTAATGGTGAGGAAAGTTCGAAGTCATCTGCCTGGTTTCTCAATGACGCATGCAATCCTTGGCCCCCCACAGGGGTGTCGGAGGACCACCGAGATAGCGATGACATTTCTGATGCCACTCAAAGTATTCTTCGGTTTAATTTGGATGAAATAATGAACTTATCTCAAGAACTCGAGGATCTTGTATTGAAGCTCAATCCAACGGTCGAGCAATGCTGGAAACTTCACCCCATATTGTCCAAGAAACTTGTACTCACTTCGGCTGAAAGTTACGTATACTCAAGGTGGTTGAGTTTGGTTGTGGAGAAAGCCTCCGGGGATTCACAACCGGGCTTTCTTCTGCCAGCTGAATCAGTTAATGATTCCCTGAATTTTTGCAGTACCAGTCTTGAAAGACTTGCTAAAATGATCTTGATGCTTCAGGAAAATCATTGTTGGGAAGTAGCATCTGTATTACTCAACTCACTTTTGGGGGTTCCTCGCTGTTTTCGTTTGGATAATGTGAGTGGCGAAATATGTTTGGCTATTAAATGTTTCTCCAATAGTGCGCCTACTATTTCTTGGAGATTGCTGGCTGATAAATTAGTATCATTATTAGTGGCAAGGGGTGTTCATAATGTATGTCAAAATGAGGTTCCTCTTGTTGATCTGTTCTGTTACATGCTTGGTCACCCTGAGCCCGAACAGAGATATATAGCACTGAAGCACTTAGGTGGACTTGTTGGTCAAAACGTCAATGGTGGATTGTTGTATATGTCGTCAAGTGAAGAGACTAGGATGTATTCTTCAGATTCACATCATTCTACTTCAGAGCCTATTTTGCTTCGTTTGGTTTCTTCTACCTGGGACCATGTTGCTTTGATAGCGTCATGTGACGCATCAATGCCCTTGAGAACCCGTGCAGTTGTGCTGCTTATACACTTTGTACCTTTTGTTCAGAGGACAAAGTTGCAGTCATTTCTTGCAGCAGCTGATAGTGTTCTTCAGTGTTTAACGACTCTCGTTTATCCGAAATGTGATGGGCCATTGACTCGGTTTTCCTTGGCGCTCATTGCAAGTGTTTGTCTTTATACTTCTCCTGAAGATATCTCACTTATTCCTGAAAGTATATGGAGAAACATAGAAACTTTTGGAATGTCTAGGAATGGTACTATCGACTGCTGCTGTCCGCAAAATCCTTGTCTTATCTGTTGCCTGGCAAATTTATCTGAGACTTGACTCTCTTCTTTTCTTCCATATTATTGTTGGTTGTAGATAGCTACTGCACAAGCATCGAGCAAAAGGCCTGTGCAGCATTGTGTAGACTTAGACAAGATGAAGCGGGTGCCAAACAGGTAAAACTAATTCCGATTGGAAGTAAGTTGTTCAAATGATTCGAGGTGTGCGGATTAGACTATGGTCTTTTAAAATTCACTGAATTACGTCCGTGTATTTTTTACTACCAGGGAAGCATCAAACGACTTCCTTGTGCTAGATGAGTGTATATTGTGTTCATTTGTATTTTTACAATGCAGCTTCTGAAGGAAGTGTTTTCTTCAAGTTCCTCTCAAAAGGAGCAACTTCCAGACTTTGTTACTACACGCGAATCTATTCTTCAGGTATGCAAAACTGCCGACAGTTAACATGACTGGATGTAAGAAATTTATACGCACAAAATCTAACACTCAACTTTAGCATGATTTCACCAGGTTCACTATTTCATATTGTGATGAAACTCCGCAAAGTTCTAGTCATTTCATTTTCTTTGTGGTTAAACATTTACTCGTTTTGGTCTACAGGCTATTGGTGATTTAACCTCGGCAAGTTCATATTTCGATTTCTTCTCGAAAGAACTCGAACAGAAGAATACGGTCTGGATTTGCATCACCTTCTGATGTATCTTGTCTTGATCTTATCAATCCCGTTATAATTTCTTCTATATCATCAGGAATTAGAAGAAGCTGAGATGGAACTCGAACTTGCACAAAAAGAGGTTCCTCCCAAAGCAGTATTCGATTTCCAAGATTGGCGTCAGCTTCCATTTATGTCCAGTAACAGAATTTGAGCATATTTATACTCTTAATTTTTTAATGATGGGCTTTTGTTCATGGTCATCCTTTATTTCATTCCTTGCAGCCTATGCTAAAAACGATCAGCGGTTGCAGGATATAAAAGATCAGATTAATTCCATGCAAGTGCTTCATTCTTTTTGCTGCATTATCAATTAACTTTTATCTCCCAGTATTCTCGTTACACGTGCCTATTCTTTTTGGCTTTCCATATAGCAGCCACCACTGTTCGAGGATAGGATAGCCTGAGAAAATCAGTTAATATCAAATGTTTTTCTATATATGACTTTCTTAGCGTCTCTTGGAATTCTTTTGATCAGCGAAAAGGCTAAACTGAGAGAAGAAATAGTAGCTCGCAGGCAACAGAAGCTCTTTGCCAGGCAAGCCCGTGCAAAATTTCTTGAAGAAGCAGCATTACGAGAAGTTGAACTCGTTCATAAGCTAGATAGGTTTGATCGTAGTTCCTTGAATTGTACTCTACTATCTCGTGGTGCAACTGCTTCCCCTTAATCTCCAAGATTATAACTTCTTTTGCCAGGGAGAGGATAAACGAAACAGAGAAGGAGATGGAGAGGCAGCAGTTATTGGAAGCTGAGCGAGCTAAAACTAGAGAATTACGACACAATCTCGAGATGGAGAAAGAAAGGCAATCACAGGTAAGCCATGGAGGATAAGCATGATACGTTTTTTTGGATAATTGTTCTTATGCAAATTAATTACCATAGATTTATTATACCTATTTATAGAGAGAACTGCAGAAGGAACTCGAGCAGGTAGAATCTGGGATTCGATCATCAGGGCGAGAATTACCATCTTCCTCTAGTAGCAGGTAAGTGCAGCATAAATCATCCTCACTTCAAAATGTTAAACTAAAGTTACCGAAATCTCTTATTTTAAAACGATACAATCTTCTCTTCATCTATCTTTATAGCAGGCCACGAGAGAGATATCGAGAGAAGGATAATAACCAAGGCAATGAGGGCACATTAAGACCATCCAATCACAATGTCCAGACCGAGACTTATCCCTCCTCACCATCCTTACCATTATCTCGAACATTTTTAGGACAACCTCCGATTATATTACAGTCGAGAGAAAGATCAGATGAAGGTGGAAGCAACTACGAAGAGAACTTCGATTACGGTGACACGGGCAGCATAGGCGACCCAGAATCAATTTCAGCCATCGATGGACTGCAGCAATTGGTTGGTCAGAGGCATGGTTCGAGGGGCGGGAAATCTTCGAGGCAGGTAATTGATAGGAAAGAAAGGGATGGGAGACGTGAAGGGAAGTGGGAGAGGAAACACACTTCTTAGTATTAAATGTGTTCGTTTTGTTGTTTTGTTGTTGTTGTTGTTCCATATTTGTATCTGTGGCATGAATCTTTTTTAGTTTTTCGGGATTTATGGGTGGAAATGGGCGGGTTCATGGATCGGTTCTGACCCGGGTAAGATATACTATTGTGGATGCTCTGATGACATTGTTGACTTGGTAATGATGATTTATGGGTACGACTTGGCTATCTAATTACATTTAACCAATGAACAGAAAAAAAGCAATTTACATACCTGCCAGTAGTTTCTATGCGTGACGATAAAGATTTATTAGGACAATAGCTTATTATACACAATTCTACATGGGAAGCAAATAGTTTTATACTTGCAAAAACGAAATGCATAGTACTTGAATAGCTCATTACATTATAAAAAAAGAACACGTAAGGATTAGATTGGAATCGCCTAACTAAAGGCAAATTGACATTTCACCTCATTAGCAGTGAACCTAATAAAGTATGAATCATTAAGGTAACTAACTACGTATGTCCTCGCATGCAATAATAAAGCATTGGCCTTCGATGGAACTTGCAAGAAAATAATATGTGCAGTGAAGGCAAACCAAAACCACCACGATATGATATATCCATGTCTAGAAGAACAAGAAGGCCTTTCCAATACTTCAAGGCAGAAGCTCAAAAGAGTACTACAAAGGAAGATGAAGAGAAGAATGTAATAACCGTTGGAGAAGATATGAACAACGATAATAAGAAGCACAGAAGCTTGAAGCAGCTCATCGAAAGCCGATGTCCTCTATACCATTACTTGGAGGGAAGTAACTATTGAGGAAAAGCTGCTTTGGGACCATTTCATCGAGCAAAGATGCATTGCTTTGCTATTGAAACTGAATTAAAAATAAGGATCAATATTATATGCTATGCATGTATGTATATGTCCGGATTGTATCCGATAATTGAGAAGAAAGATGAGTATTTTTTATTTTTGCGAAGAAAGATGAGTATTAACGAGAACTAAGAAAATGATTGAACTTCGGCTCGAGATAGACTTAGTTTCAATGGACGATCAAAGAAAATAACAAACGGATTTCCAAGGATGATTATAACCAGCCATATAATATATACGTACATATATATATGGGTGAAATTTCAAGATCGCTGTAAAAAGTTAAGATTTTGTTTTCCATTTAATTATACGTCTTTTTGGCATCATTGTAGTTATTTACTCTAGGATTATCAAACGGATTAAAACATCGACAAAGCAGTCGACGAGATAATATAATGGGACATCCCACAGAGTATAATCAAGATAAATAAGCATGCTCAATACTATAAAAGATCAAAGCAAATGATAGTTCCACCGAATAATAAGAATAATGATTAACGAAGTTGCACAAAGGACAAAAACAAAAACTAAAATTAACGAAAGCATCAATTTGACTACCCAAACCAAGTTTTCAATAGGTTAGAACTTAGAACCATTACACATACGATGAACACAAAGATCTTCTCAACTCTTACGGTCTCTCTCATGCTCGACTCGAACACATCCTTCATCATCAAGGCATCTAAAAACTGCAATTTCTGGCAATCCTCAACAAAGCACTTCATTGTAAATGGGACAAGAAAAAACATGGCTTTGATCGAAACACTCTCTCTCTTCTAAAGGAAATAATCAGGAGTTCTACGAGTCACATCAGGCTCCCCTCTCCTTGGAGCAGGCTCAAACTGAAAAATACAGTAAAAGAAAAACATGTAAGAAAAAGATGAACAAATGAAAAGGAATCTCCTTCCTTCGATAATTAAAGGCACAAAAGGAGAAATGAGGTGGAGAGAGTACCTGGATAAATGTATGTTCTCTGCAATCATCAACTTCTAAGATGGAGGCCATATTACCGCAGCGGTAACAATAATTCGGAGCACTAAAGATAGTGACAACCTTTTGTTCCTGTAGAGGAGGTCGAGGCCAAAATGAGCTGAGAATCATTTGATTTCTAATAGCTAGTTTATCACGTTAAAAATGCATATTCTGAATGAAAGGTAGAGATTTTAAGATACATGGGCCCAGTTGTATCCCTCCATAACCAACTGATGAGCTCTGGCAATCAGCTTTAGATTGTTTGTATGATTGAATTGCTCCGATATGTCCTGCGATAGAAACGAGCGACATATATTACAGAAATAAATTGAGTCGAATTTATTTTCCCTAAGCAGTCACAAAAACTTTGAGAAGAATGAGGATACCTGGCCAAAAGTGTAACCAGCACCACGAGGGGATATACCCCAACCACAACGATCATCGGGATCAGACCACAATAGATCACACATAGGACCTTCATGTGGAACCTCTTGAGCACGGTCGAAGTTTCTTACATTGTCAAGGGTTTCAATTGACGGTGACAGTCCACCGTGCAGACAAAATATTTCTGACTCGACCTACACAAACATCAATTCATTAGAGCTGACTTCTGTAGACATGAAAAAAGTTGATGTCCTGGCAAGAAAAATTTACATACCAGTGCGGTCAGAGGGAGATAGTCAAACAGATCAGTAAATATCTTCCAGACATTGGCATTTCCGTATCTGTAATTAGATTGGTTCTTCAAAGCATTACCATAAACATAGGATGCATCAATCAAGATCAACAAGAAATTCTTTATATAAAACTTTAGAAAGATACAAATTCCAAAAATGTATACTCAAACTCACTTCCGCAAGCATTCATCATAAAATCCATAGACTTGAGTAATCTGCAGAAAAGAAAAATTGTATTATGTTAGAGTAAAGCAATAGGTTAAGAATGTCATACATACAAAAAAGGAACAGAAATTCTATACAGTCAATAAAAAGAAACTTATAAAGAAGACATGCATACGATGGCTACTCGTGAAAAAATAAAAGGGGATCACCAATGTAATCAACCTGTCTACTTTCATGATTTCCTCGAAGAATGGTGATCCTTTGAGGATAACGAACTTTAAGAGCAACCAAAAGCTGCAGGAGAAATAACCAAGTTAGCATCCAACACCAATAGCAACTTCAGTAAATAAAAACAGCAAAACATGTCATATTTCAATCATATGCCGGTCATGCTTGCATGCCATATGATTCAGTAAATACCAATAACCCTTCCCAGTAAAAGGAAAAAAGAAAACAATGCAATCAGCCCTTCCAAGTAACAGAGACAAGAACAAAGCAGAAACACGAAAGATAGATTACGGAATATCATAACAATGAATGATTAATTTGGAATTGCATCAGACACATTAAATTGCACGTCTACTTACACTGACTGTTTCAACAGAATAGTAACCTCGATCAACATAATCTCCCATAAATAGATAATTGACGTCTGGACACTGCAAACAAAATGAAAGTACATCAGATCTAAAAAAATACGCATACCAGGGAGGACTTGACATATCAGATGATAAATATGAAAAAAGAAAAAAGAACAAAATAATTGTTTCTGTAATATACTGCATAATAGGAAAAATTGGATCGAAATCCGCATTTACAAATACCATGGTGTCACCTGAACTGAATTACAACTCCATCTGATCAAGGGCTCTAATGCTGGATAAATAAAGAAATAGAGGAAATTAATACCTTTCCACCAATGCGAAAGAGTTCTGCAAGATCGTGAAACTGTCCATGAATATCTCCACAAATCGTCACAGGGCTTTTTACGGGCTGCAATAAGCAACAGATTGAATTGAAGTGTTTCGATTCTAAGTCAATGAAACATCAAATTTGAAAGTTCTAAGGAAATATTCCCTACACATGAAAATTGATTAAAAACATTCCCATGAATGATGAAACACAAATAACAATCAGGTAACACCAAGCTCCCCGGCAACTTCCTCAAATATATTGGCCAATTAAATAGAGGAATGGACCACGCCACCCTATTTCATAACAATGATTTAGTCCAATTTGATTTAGTTCCAGATAGCCATCAAATAAGGTATTATCTCAATCCTATAATGATACATCGACTACAATTGACTGATACATACAAATCTACATAATTTAGGCCCCAGTAAAAACCGAACCGCGAAAGAGATGGTACATGATAGATATTAGATACCATGTTCAAAGCATAACATGATCATGAAGTAAAACAAAATGATGCAGAAATACAAACCTGGACACTGCTTTCTTCCATTAAAATCTCTTTTGCTTTCTCACATAGGCCCCTAACCTACATTGACATATATTGAACATTCACAGTTGAACAACCCATTTCGATTGACTTGGACCAATACCGGAAATTTTTCCGCAAGAATTAAACAAATTAAATTGATCCGTACGGAGTTGTAAAAATTAGCAACGAAGCAAAATCAACTCTATTTCCGCTGTTGCTGCCCAAGGATTATTGAAAGGCACCAATAAATTAAGGTTTAAAACAATTCTAACATGACAAATCAAGTGTCAGATAGAACCCTCCTGAAATTTGGTTTCAGACTGGCCCTTTGTGCGAAAATATTAAATTTTCAAACAGAAAAAAAACTATTCCCCGATTACGTTTCCAAATCACTACAAAAATATCTCAAAAGATATATTCCTAAATTCAATCTCCATTTAAGAAAAAAAGACCAACACCTTCTATCCCCAAAAAAATTTCCCAATTGCAAAATCCAATCATAACATAAGCCCAACATTTCCCATCCTCGAATACACGTTTCACCCCATACGTATACACACGTATACACGCTCCCAAAAGGCACAAATTCCCAGACGAAAAAATCACCAGATCTGGATAATTAACCACGCAAAATAAGAAAAACACGAACTCAATCAACAACAAGGTAGCGAGACAAAACCTCGGGTTCAGACAGAGGTTTGCACTGCATCAACTGAGCGATCTGCTCGTCGAGATTTCCATGTGTGCTGGCAGCCATCAGATCTGAGCTCATCTTGAGATCTTCGCTCCGCGCGACGAATCAGATGGTCCTGTTCGCTCGAAAAGCCGTAGCTATAGAAACTGCGTGTCTACGCTCTGTGCGCGCGCGCGCGTCTGGAGAGAGAGAGAGAGACTGATGGAACCGAGGGAGAAAGGAGATGTACGATGGAAGTGACTCGATCTCCTTTTTTATTTTAAATTTATTTTGTCGACAAAAAAAAAATAACCAATTTGAAATTAAAAAATCAGTTTATTTTGCCAATAATTACACAGTCAATCCTTACAGTTCTACTCTTTGTCAAATAGGTCCAAATTGTTCAAAAAAAGAAACGTCGCCTGAGAGATTCGAACTCTCGCGGGGAAGCCCCATGTACTTAGCAGGCACACGCCTTAACCACTCGGCCAAAGCGACGTTGTTTAATTGTTTGTAGATCGCAAAATTATAACTACTTATTTCCTTCAAATTCTTGATATGATCTGCCACCACACGTCATCAATCCTCAAAATGGCTACTCTGCAAAAATCTGCACCTGCGCCGCAACCGATTACGGCCTTTTGCCGTGCCTCCGCCGGCGCTCGCCTACCGTTGGTAGCATTTCTCACTCCTAGCCGTTATACGTCGCCGACCCACTTCAGTTTAAGGTACATCGCACTCGAAATCTATACACAGTGAGGCGCTTTGCCGTAGGTTATGGTAACTTCTTAAAGCTGTGTCCTTTAAGAGAATCTTGTCGATATTTTCTGTTTCTTAAAAACTAGCATAGCCCTTAAAACTATGTCCATGACTTTGTCTTGTGTTAGCTGAAATAGTCTCTTCTCCTTTGTTGTGTGTGGGTTTCGTTTCGAATGACTTAAAGCTACCATAGCCCTCTCTCGCGTTAGGACTTGGGCATGAGGTTATGGAAGTAAATGGAACATCACTTGAGTTAATGTTTCTTTTTCCCATGTTATACTTTCAGGTTCCACAAGGAAGTATCTTCATTACATGTAAAGAAGAAGAGAAAACTCTCCCCATCTGCATCGAATACGAATCCTTCTGATCAGTCCAACGATATGAAGAAGAGCGACGATAACCCTCGAGGCCCTCCTTTCCTCACTATCTTGGCTGGTTTGGTAGTCTTTGGTACCATTTTTTGGATCATTGGATCCATAGTTATGTGGCTCTTTGGCCTTATTGTTCATCCTCCCCCTCCGTTGAAATGAAGCGCACTTGATTCGAACTTCTTGTATTCTGTATCTATTCTGAACAAAGGTATCATCATGTAAGAAGAGGTGGTTATGAGGAAGCTCTTTATTACCCATCTTTTCTGCTCATGAAGTAGCAGAAGCAATATCATACAAATCCAGGAATTGGAGAGTTACACAGAAGGTTATTCCATTATTAACACAAAAGCTGTTCGAAACCAGACAAACTCAATGCTAGCACACTGATAAATGTTGCAATAAGCCACAGATGAGATGCCTATTCGCCTGAGTTGTGGCACGACCCATTCATTGTCTGTAGATACTTCTCAAGAAAACAAAATTTGTAAGCAGTTTCAGGTACTTCTCCAATCCAATTTACTATGCAGATCCTTTCTCTATGTCTTGGGGACCTTTTTCTTCTCCATTCGTAGAAGTGAATTTACTTCTTTCATCGGACGTTGCTGTAATAACTGGTAACCACACATCAGCAGTGTTGCTTAATAGGCTTTGGACTTGTGGGTCCAAAGCCATTGTTGAAGATATTAGCTCATCAACGTGGTCGAGCTTTGCTGATAACGCGTCCAATTCCCTTGCTATCTCCATCTAATATGAAGCAATAAGCATTTCTATGAGAATAATGGCACGAAGGAGATAGAACACATACATACAGAGCAAACCTGGCTAAGATGTTCAGCAGATTTGGAAGGAAGCTTTCTGACTTCCAAGCCGAGGTTTTTGATTTTGGCGCGTAACTCGACTTCCTCTTGATTGGTTAGCGACTCCACCTAAGACGATGCGGACAAGATTGAACAGATTAATTCTTTACCATATCTACCTTATCACAAATACCTAAAAATGGACGTGACTCAATTAAGAGAAGTTCCCAGATTGAAGATCGCACATTTGTAACAGAAGTTCCCACATCAGAATCCTAACCCAGTAAACAAAAGTATCACATTTTCGACTCAAACGAACCACATTGAATGAGCCCACGTAGTGGAATTCGATTAAAAACTCGATGCGAGATTGAAACAATCATTACGATTCAAACGAATTACAAAAAATTATTAACAGGGGGACTTATTACCTCCTGAAGGAGAGTGGACAAAAGGTCGAAGAGTGGCGCATCTGCTCCAGCTACTGGCGATGTTGGCGATTTTGGAGTTTCAGACATTCTTTTTTTATATTTCTTGTTATTTCTGCAAGTTATGAAGTCTCCGTTTGTGAGTTCTATGGATTGGATACTATAAAAATCGCTTGAGAATGCTTTTCTGATTTTACATCTACGTATAGGAAAGTGGGAAGAACGAGAAAATTATCGAATACGAGGTTTAGTTTTTCAAGGTGGTGAGATGGTTCCTCCCTCTGCCTCGCAGCCGCTCGGCCGCCACCGTCACCACCACCACCACCACCACATCCCGTTACAGACCCTCTCGCTGCCGCCTCGACGTCCCGCCGCCTCCCCGCCATGCTGCCTCGCCCCGTCCGCCCCGGAATCCGCCGCCACTCCACCATCTCACCACCTTGCCGCCAACTCGCCGACCGCCGACCGCCGACCGCCGCGCCACACCTTACTATCGTCCACCCGCGAGTCTCCCGTGGGGAGCTCGTTTCTCCCGGCTATTAGGTCGGGAGCTTTTTCTCCCGTTGTGGAGCCTTTTCTCCCTTGTGGAGCCTGTTCCAATGAAGACGATAACCTCGAGTCGTTGGACAAAATAATGTAGAGTACCGTAGATTTGGATTAATAACCTTTTCTGTCGTATGTTCTATAGATTTTTGGTCCAAGTGCGAGGTTTATTTCGTTTTCTGTCGGCTTGTTGTTTTGTTTTCGTGATGCACTGCTCCTTATGAGCCTTTGTTTCTCTACCGGATGTGTTACCGGAGAGACTCCTTGGGCTATTTAGCCCTATCTTTGTTTATTAATGAAAGCTATCGTTTCCGGGAAAAAAAAAAAAAAATACTGGAATATAGACGTGGAAATAGGATCTTGTCCCTATTTATAGAGGTAGTGAGAAAAGGGGTTTTTAATTAAATAATAATAAAAAAAACAATCATTAACAAAATAAACATCAAACGAAAACTATTAATAAAACAGCAATTTTCGTATTCTGGGACTACGAGTTACTAACTCGTATTCCAGGAATACGAGTTACTACTCCACGCTGGCCTGCTGACCATGACATGGCTTTTCAAGTAACTCGTATTCCAGGAATACGAGTTACTCTTTTCTTTTTCTTTTTTTTTTTTAAATTTAATTTTATATTATTAATAATAAAATCCACCAAATCATAAAACCATCGTTATCTCATGTAACATACATAATAAAAATCCATAAACGCATCTAAATTACTGTTTGTTTCGCGACGATTAAAATGACATGCATATCTTATATTTTTCGAATGTCAGAAATATATTTTTTATTTTTTATTTATTTTATGTAGATATAGTGGTGTATTATTTCATCTAGTTTTGCTCTGTTTTAGTACGAGCCTCTCTTTAAAGTTTTCTTCCATAATATGTAGTTTTTGCGGGTCCCTTTCTTGTTGTATGTGTCTGTTACAGTTCTGCTTTGCCAAACAAAATGAAGATGATGAATTACAGTCCAATAAATTATTATCGGAAAATAAAAAATATATTTATGATATTCGAAAATATAAGATATGCATGTCATTTTAATCGTCGCGAAACAAACAGTAATTTAGATGCGTTTATGGATTTTTATTATGTATGTTACATGAGATAACGATGATTTTATGATTAGGTGGATTTTATTATTAATAATATAAAATAAGTTAAAATTAAAAAAAAAAAAAGAAAAAGAAAAGAGTAACTCGTATTCCTGGAATACGAGTTACTTGAAAAGCCATGTCATGGTCAGCAAGGCCAGCGTGGAATAGTAACTCGTATTCCTGGAATACGAGTTAGTAACTCGTACTCCCAGAGTACGAAAATTGCTGTTTTATTAATAGTTTTCATTTGATGTTTAGTTTGTTAATGATTGTTTTTTTTATTATTATTTAATTAAAAACCCCGTGAGAAAATAAGCCACAACATATACAAGTTAAATTAGGTAATGATATTTTTGGTCCAAGGGATATTTGTGGATTCTTCCGAATAATACCTAGAAAAACTGATATGCAAACATATGATATTTGTAAAATTATGATACATACAGTTTTAACCTTCAAGTGCTTTTGCTTTTCTCTTTTTCTTCGACGACTTCATATCTTGCACATCTTCACTCTTCTTCTTCAAAGAACTACACCATCATTGCAGAGAACAAACTATGGTAAACACAAAAACAAAGGGCCAACAATTTTTTTTAAAAAAAATTTGGAGAAATTATGTAATCAAACCTATCAGCTTGAGACCATTTATCCAAATTCTTGTCCAACAACCGAGCACATCCAGTGCATACCAAGATAATTTAAGTCGCAAGGCAATGCTATAATTCATAAAAGAAAAACATTTGAATCTTATATGGCACGAAATAAGCTGCAAAGTCCCAACCAAGAATATTGTGCATTAAACAGTTCCATTGAACTCAGTTCCAATTTCTTTGCCTCTATACATGAATGGCACAACCAGACACTACATTTGGAGGGTATTCAACAAAAACAAAATAAAACAAAGTAACATGTTACCTCTTTACAGTAAAGCGTAGAACAGATCCAACCTTGATTTTATGTTCTTATGGAGTCGGCTGACAAAGTATTCCTTTCCTTGTTTCTGCAAAGGGAGAAATGAACAAAAACGCATTTTTGCCAAAATTTTTACAGCTCAGTATTTATAACATACACAACATCATGTATCAAAACTTACAAATTTATGCTTGAACTCTTCGCGTATGTCTTCATCAGCAATGAACACGGAAGAAAACCCAAGAACCACAGCATGGATCGAATTCGAAGTGATCTTAAGGACCTCTCCCTCTGTCAAGGATTAAAAAAACATAGAAGCTCATCTCATAGCTTTCAATGATTCAATCACATCAGAAACGCATGAAATAACCAAGAAGATCCATGAACACTAGCATGAACATAGATATTTACCTACCTAGCACCGTATCAGGGGTTGGATTGAATAGCAGCAAACGAGCTTTCAACTTCACCGCAAGCTCGGGAGACAGTCCAGGTACGATCTTCGCTCTCTGAACCTTTGGATCGTACGCCAACACAACTCCACCAAACGTCTCATTATACCTATCGCAAACATTCAAGGTTCATCAACCCCATAAATGATAAAACCAGCTCCCCTTAAATTCGCACTAACTAACCAGCATCGATTAACTGAAACCGTGAAGCTTACGTGAAGAGTAAAGTGCTAAACTCGCGTAAAATAGCTTCGTTGACAGAATTAGCACTCGAAGGATGTACAAACACCGCTAAATTCGCCTCGCACTCGTTAAGACCGTCCATTGAACTAGAAGTTAACAGAAATTTCAAGCAAATAGTGTTTTTACATCAACGGAACCAGTGGGGATCAGAGGTCCGCCGACCCCCCGGCGGCCGACGCTACAAGGGTGGGTGGTGGCGTCGGCATTGATTTTTTTGTGAAGATTAGGAATTTAGGAGGAAGAAGATTAGAAAAAAAAAAAAAAACCTAAATCGGCTTAAATTGTGTTTTATATGGTTGGTGCCAAGTGGACTGAACTTCTTCTATTGGGCTAAAATCTATAGTATCCAAAATTCAAAACTATCAAGAGAAATCAACTTACTACATTAGAATTGGATCTCCAACTAAACTATGCATTTCACTACAGCTTTTTTGCAGTAATTTGAACTCATACATACATCCACAGATCATAACATCTACATATCCTTCCTCTGTTATTGCCTATCCTTTGTTTTGCCATGCAAGAAGAAGCGACGGTCCTCATCTGCCAAGAAGAAGGAGGATTACCAGAAATTTTACAAGTATGAAAAAAGTGTCTGAACATAAAGCATGAGTAGAACCAAAATACATGTCTAAATGCGAACAAGTCGGTGTAATTTGATGTTCAATCAGCGTACGAAAACGAAGGAGAAAGAAAGCATACCACTTTCTTCACCATTGCATAGATCTCCGAGCCTCGAGATGGCATCGACGAGCGCCATTTCATGCTCCTGCGATTGAGAATCAAGGCATAAGCATAAAAATAGCGATGAGATGCAAGCTAGAATGTGTTTGTTGTGAAATCGGAAAGTGTTGACAACCTTAACGACTCTCTTTGCCTTCTCCATCTCAGCAGGGTCGGAATGACTCGCGCTAAAAACTCGCTTTACCTGAAGAAGTCAAGGGGTCGGGTCAATTCATGAAGATAGTGAACTATCGAACTATTTTTACTATGTACAAAACGTTTCACCTCACTAATAACGGTATCTGTGTTAAGCAGCTTAATATCACGAGGTCCCTTCTTTGCAAGGCCGTTCCTTAATGGTGGAATGTTGCTTCTCGGCTGGGTTTTTGTGATCCCTCTTCCCCTTCCAACATTATCTCTACCGAAAGGTCCATTTAGTCCGTGGCCAGGCCCACCATGACCTCCATGGTCTTCACCGTCCCATTTTATATCATTGGGAGAAATCTACAGGGAAAAAAAAGAAGCTATTGAATGCAATGCAATCATTGTTTCTCATCAACATATACTTTAGTTTTATGAAACCATATTTAATCTAGTACGTTTAGCATGTGAACTAACTAATCATTCAAAGTACAAATTGATTTTAGTAGCCATGTGTATTTCAAACAGATCGTCTTACACTGGAAGTTGAATGACAAAGCAAAATCCATAATTCGAAACATTTACCTCAGAAAGATTGACCCATTCCCACGTTTCATTTTCGGTGCCCATGTCGTAAACAAGAGCATGCCGACCCTGGAAAAAAACACACAGCACCAGCTTAACAAAAGGAGCTTGTGAAAGCCCAAACTCCATAAGCTACCAATTACCTCATCTGGTTTATAATCAGCTATCAAAGCTTCATAAAAGTTATTGTCCTCAGGCCATCTCGTCCTAACGTTCCTTCCGACTAAGGGATCAAAAGCACCATGAGCTGGTCCATTTGTTTGAGCCCCAGAAGATAAACGGTTACCATATTGACCTTTTCCAGCTGAGCCTGGATGAAGGGAAGGCGCGCCCGGCGGTATCTGAAAGGCGAAGAAGTCTATAAGAAAAACAAACAGAGCAAAAACTGTTGGTTTAAACTTAATCATGAGTGACTAACAGGTTTATGCTTTTTGCCTTTTGGACCCATCATGGGTCCACGCTTTGCTGATGAAGAGGGAGGCTGGTTTGCAGCAACCGTCGTTTGCTGGCCGAAAGAAGGAGATGGGCCAGCAAATGACTGAGAAGGCAAAGGTGAATTCTTCTTCGATTTCTTACGAGAAGCTGAAAAAGATGGACTAGGCACAGGATCACGGACTGTTTGGGCGGCACTACGCACTCCACTCTGAGGAAGCCCACTTGATTTTCTCCACTCCCTAACAAAATTCCCAATCTCGTAAATAATTGGCGTGAATTTCAGCAACTAATATTTACAATACAAAACCTTATTCTTCTAATGGTTTCATCACCATTAGCCCTCCTGAGAAGTTCACTGTGCTCCTCATTTGATAGTTGTAACTCCTTCCTGAGCTCAGTGATTAAGCCTTCTTTATCCTGATGAATTAAAATTATCGACAGGAATTTGAATCTGAAAGTAACATTTCCTAATCAAATTTAGGAGTATGATAAGCAACCCTTACCCAGGAAAGGGCATCGGCTTGCGCTTTAAAGGCTCTCAGAACTGAAAAATACGCTTCTTTCCCGAGTTGATGGATCTCGCCTTCCATATCACTCTCTTCATGAACTTTCGGATATGCAAAGGAACCCATGCCAACGGGCCGCCGATTACCAGGAAAGCGGCCTCTTAACATTCTGTTCTGAAGTGGCGGAGGTAAATCATCGTCGGTGCCTGTAGAAAAGGAAATTAGAAAACAGATCGAGAATAATTGTTACGGTAAAAAAAACCCTAAATTTGCAAAAATTGAAAAAGATTGTACTACACATACTCCATTTCAAGGAATTTTTGTTTCTCAAAAAACTAGCCATTGATTATTCGATAGATAATTAACCAAGTCGATCACAAACTAGTATATCGAGTAGTTTATACTGCGTTAGGGGAATCAGTTGTGTATGTTGCTCACCTATAACTTTGTCGGAAAGGACAAAGTTATTGGTGCATGATCGCAAAATAATTTCCGGAAAAAAATACCACCATAAACAAAATACACTGCATTGTTACCTCAAACCGCATTCAAACTTAAATAATCAACTGTAACTTCTACAAGTTACAACGATAATTCTTGTATAAATACACGTCCTCATTCCTTATGAAAGGGAGCCGAAATCATTTTGCCTACAAGACTTCAATTGGCGAGACAAGTGGCAACTAACATCCCACTACATGTACAACATATAAAGTAACGAAGGGAAAATTTGAATAGAGCCAACCCCGCTTTTCGAGCCAAAAACGTCTTATTGCATGGCACAAAGGGTTTGATTTGATCAATATTGGTTTAGCACCAGAATGGCTAGATGATGGATATTTCTGAAGACTTATCCACAATGCATAAGCATAACACCCTATGATAATTGCTTCTCTTCATAATCTCTTTATAGGGCCATCATAAAATATATTATGATGGAACTATGCACCTTAAACCAGATTAGATGTTGAACCAGAACATGATAAACCAAGACAAAGCAATAGTGCCAAAGATGGTCCCTTTCCATTTATCATCAGTAATTCTTGGCTTGAGCTCCCACACTTACAGAAATAGGCATACTTCGAGAATTATAGCACCCAAAAAAAAAACTCAATGCGCAAGCACAAAAGATCAGCAGCAGCAAAAACCAACCAAACAATGCACGTAACTCCACATACCCTAAATCATATTCAACAGATAAAGCCTAACCAACGCATAGAATACAAGAAATTCGAACATCAATCATTTGAAAGAAAAGAAAAAGAACCAATAAAAGCTGAGCAACTGAGAATAAATCTCACCACTGCTATCGTAATCGACGTCCATGGCCAACTTACACCGATCAGTAGAATCCACGATTAATCCCAGCTAGTGATGACTCCAAAACACCCTCACATAAACTCCCCCACCCCGACAATCCTACTAATAACCCACAAGGTTGAGGTTAAAAGAGTCCACGCCGAATCAAGCGCATCAGTGTAACAATAATCAGCTATCGAGCCCGCACTTTTGCGTGAGTTGTCAAGGAAGTGAATTAAATTAATTCGGAGTTAGAAATTTAATTAGGGTTAGAGCCCAAGACTTCTTTTTAATTTATTTTCCTTTATTCTGAAATTGAAACTCTTCCAAAGAAGATTTCGCACTGTACAACAGAAGCTGCAGAAAAGGCCAAATTACATCTTTGTACCCGCAACTTTTGACTTTATTCCGAATTGACCGCTCAAATCAACAATGAGCACTTTGAGTCCCATATTTCCAAATATAATCTATTTAGGTCTGTTTTTTCAGACTGCATGAATATTAATACCGACGACGTACGCTGTGCCGTGAACAAAATCATTTACAATCAAGAAATACATTACAGGGCAGTATGGCTGTATCATGTATGGGTCAACAATTGACCAGTGTTCAAAATATGATACAATAATTCAACCAATAACATAACCTACTACTAATTCAGAAAAAAAAAAGTTAAGACAACGTTAAATATGAGGTTAGATCATGCAGATAATTCCACCTTGGAAAGCTTCGAAGTTACCTTCAATGTAATATCATCGTACGGCTTGTCTTGATTCAGATCTATAAGCCCAGAGTTCTTCAATACCTGGAAAAACAATATCGAAAACTCGTATGAACTACAAAGCTTTACAGAACGAAAAAGATGGGAGCTTTACAGTTTTTCTGAATGTATAAACTGACCAAAGTCTCAGCAAACATTCGAGCGCTGATCTTCCTAGACTTTCCCTCGAGGATTTTGCTCAAACTGAGATCGCCGGTCGAATCGTTCGACTTCTCTGAAATAGGTGGCGTTGACAGGGATTGCCTTTTCAAGTAGTGGGCCACAGCCCTGCGATAGAGACATGCAGTATTTCGTCGAAAGATTCTACCTTTTTTTATCTCGTGAAGACAATGTAGTAAGATAAGAATCTTACCTCGTTCGTGCAGACAAAGTTCCAAATTCGGGACTTTCTTGCACGTTCGAGTTGTTAATTTCAGGCGTCCCTATTTGAGGAACGGTTACGATTTCGTCAGTCTAAATTGGACATCAATTACCAGAAAGGAAGAAACGATAAAAAGAAAATTTTTAATATTAAAAAATTTTACCTGGTGCAAAATTGAATTCTTGGTCGAGGAAACGCAGCTCCTATTACCAGAAGTGAAAAAAATAAATAAAAGCAAGCAGCAATTCAATAATGGCCATAAGATATCAAAATCCAAAATATCAAAATACTTCGAAAAAAAAAAAACGTACTCCAGGAGAATTGGGCGGAAGTTCAGGGACGTCTGAAAGTGTCGCGGGCTCAAACTCAAAATCTGTTCGACGAAATGAGTCGGGCGTTCTCATTTCCATATCAAAAGCACCAATGGACGAATTCGTATCTTCAGTGGGCAACGCTGTATCTGCTTCAGTAGTATGGAGACGCTCTGATCCCAGGCCAAAGTTGGAATTTTCGGGAGTGTGTAAGCTTTTCCCACTAGGAGAAGGCACAGAAGATGGAATAAATCCCTCGGGCGAAGGCGAACGATGATTGTCGTTATTATTACGGAGTACTTCAATGTCCATCTCAACGTCATTATCATCAGCTAAAGGAGCTTCCTCTGTGTCGTCTATGGCAGAAAGATGAGGTTTTGAAGGGACAAAGTCTTCTTTATGCATGTCTAGCAAGTCGGGACATAGCCCTGCAAGACAAGGAAGCATTCAGTAAACATAAGTTTTTAGCGATTCGTATGTGCAAGAGTAAGGTATGAACTGAGAACTTACCAGTAATGAAAGGCTCGGCGAAAATATCGTCCTTTCTAAGCCTTTTTCCGTCCCTAAATATGTCCAAAAAGGACACGTCCCTCCCCCTTTTCTTCCTACGTATATCTGTAGTGTCCTCCAATGCTCTCGTCACACGCCTAATATCACCGTAACTCATAATTATAGGAAACAAAAACGTAACAAATGTAATATTATACATAAAAAAAAAAAAACCTGTTACTCAATATAGTATCCCGATCAAAGAGCTCGTCCTTCCTTTTCCTCTTCTTAATTTCCCGAGGAGGAGCAGCAGCAACTGGCGATTCTTGAATTTCCAATTCAGGCGATTCAGGAGCTGTTAAAAAATGCGAATACAAAATAGGGTTTAAGCCAAGCGCATTAAACGGCAAGCGAGATAAAACCGTTACGCAAAAGCGCACTCACAGAAATGCGCCGAAAAATCGAAATTCCCCTCTGAGTCCTGGCGTTCGAAGTGGGCGTTGGGCGGCGAAGATGGGCCTGAGGGGAGAGAAGATTCTCTTATTGGAGTAGGAGTGTTCCTATCTCTGATAATCTGATCTTCTAGAAACTTATCAGGCTCAGCACGGTCGGGCAGTATCGGGGAAGCGCTGAAACCGAACCCTTTTCTTGCATCGCGCATTATTTCGAAACTGGGTTGATTTCGAGGCGTGCTGTAACCCATGGCCCCTTCGCCAGCTGTCAATCGAGCATTGGGAGAGGCGTAATAATCTTGACCAGCGCCGGGCCCCGCTTCGAGAAGAGGAGGAATGCTGAAAGGAAAAAAGGGTCAAGAAAACAACCAAAGAGGAGACAACATAGCGTAAAAAATGGACTCGAGAAAATTTCGTACTCTTCATTTGCCGATGAATCCATGTTATCCTCGTCCAGCGTAATTAGTATAAAGGGATCTTGGCTGCTGGGGATTTGCTCTGTGGTACAAACGCGTGGAAAAAGGTAAATTTTGAGATCTACAAAAATATCGCACAAACTTATATTACTACCTGGCAATGTGATTTCGTCCTGGCTCTTCGTATGCGCGTCCTCGCCCCTATAAACATGAAAAGTTGAATTAACAGCGCGTGTAATGAATAGAGGAAAATGTAACTAGTTTAACCAAATTATTACCAATGCGTGTAAGAGTCATCCAATTCTAACGCGTCGAGCTCGAAGCGCTTCGGAAGCGTGACCGAATGGAAGGGCGCGCTGGTTGCGCCCTCGGGGAGGTCGACGTTCTTTGAAGCGATGACTGCTCTGTTCAGCAAAGTGCTCACACCTTTGCAATCTTCGCAAAGATATTCAACTTTCTTCACGTAGATTCTGACGACTCCAAGCAGTAGGAAACCCGAGATTCTCAGAGCAATTGGAACCTCGGGATTCATTATTCTTTCTGAAAATTAGGTTTTAAGACGAGGATCAGATCTTGCCATTACAGCAGTCACAAACACCAAAACGGTATGTAATAACGCATGACCAATCGGGTCAATTACGAATTTCTGAAGTGCAGTTTACATGGTAAATACATAATCTTTGGACAACAGCTAAGCATGACAACTCGAAGTAAAATCAATTCTAACAAGTAATAGCACATAAACCGTTACTAAGCAGTCAAACACATTTCGACGCGTCCTATCTATCTCAATGGAAAATCAACTCTAATAAGTGATGGCGCCTAAACTTCACTAAAACCGTCAAACAAATTTCAAGAACAAACAAAGCCCCCAAAAAAGAAGGAACAAACTAACCACCAAGTCCACATTTCAGACATAAAGGGTACTCCGCACTACTTAAATAGCAAATAAACACTCATAAATCGAAGCTTTATTTACATTTTCATGACAGAGGCGGTCTTACACCAAATAAAAGATTAAAAAAACGAAATTCATTTACAATCTTCTCAATACCAACGAACCTAATCTAATCACCAGCAAAAACCCTGCATCTTAATAAATCTAGTACAATAACTAACGTGGAAGAAAACGAACTCTAAGCCCTGCAGCAGTTATACATACATTTCATTCAAAACAACACGTAAGACATGTGTCGTGTGACCAATCGGGTAAAACCAACAAATTTTATTAAGTGAAAATCAACAAGTGCATTTCAAATGGTAAAAGCATAACCTTTGAACACATAGCTAGGCATCCTAACTCAAAGTAAAATCAATGACTAAAAATAGCCCATAAACCATACCAAGCAGAAACTCAATCACATTTCCCAGAAAAAAATACCCACAAAACGAAACCAACAAATCCAAAATTCAGCAATAAGAGGGGACCCAATGTTCTTAAATAGCATAGAAACAATTAAAAATCGAAACTTTTCATAACAGGGTAGGTCCTACACACCAGATAAAAGATAAAAAAATCGAAACTCCATTTACAACCTTGTCAATTTACAAACTTGTCAATACCCACGAACCTAAACCACCCCCCTCAAAACCCTCCTCTAGCATCCTAATAAATCTCGTAAAAAATAAATCTTTACAAAGAAATAACCAAAAAAAAAAGGAAAACAAATGCAGCAACGTACCGACGGTGGAGGGTATATCCGTAGAGGTATATTGGGCCTTCTTCAACCTATGCTGCAAATGAGCCGCGCGCCAAACAGTCCCTAACGGGCCTTTTCTTGCCAAGAACGTATGTGAATAAAACATCTTCACCTATTACAGCAAATTAACAACACCTTATTCGTCTTTTTTATCTTGTCTACGGTAGTCTTATGTGCCTGCGTTTGCGTGGGTGCGATTTTTTTCAGTAACGGAAATGTCTATCGGTGAGGGGGTCCAGTGGAGGGCTTCGTTGGATAAAAGGGAACGTTTCCTATTTTTATTAAACAAAAGGGAACGGACCGAAAGTTACCGAAATACCCCAACTTAAGTAGCATTTATTCGAGTAATTAAAAAATTCGAATTAATTCGAATAATTTTTTTTTAATTCGAATTTATTCGAATTAATCAATTCGAGTAACAAAAAACTCGAATTTAAAAATATTAATTCGAATTTTTTATTCGAATTTTTTTTTACTCGAATAAGTGCTATTTTTCTATTCGAATGCACTCGAATAATTCGAATAAAATATTCGAATAAATCGTTTTTTACTCGAAAACGTCGATTTCAAGCTCAAAAACACGAAAATTCACCCAGATTTGGGGTTAATACATGTAATAATCACGAACCCATCGATTAAAATCTCATTTCGACATGAAATTTCAGTCGAGCGGATCAAAATGATAATCAAACACTTCGATTTTTTTTTTCAAACACTCAATCCTTTTTTTTTAATTAGAAAACCTAGAATCCCTTTTTTTAAATTTCACACAAAAGTAATCCTATTTAACAAAAACATCCGTGGAGTGTGTATGTATATGCTTCGATTGACGTGTTGAGTGTGAGAATTAATGTCGAGAACCTTTTGAGGGGTATAGCGGGAAATTTGCTACTGCCGGGAAAAGGAAACGAGGCGCCAAAACGTTAAAAAGCTTCGTCTTTTTCATAATTCCATTAGTACTGCTAATAAAATGGCCTTTCACTTTATAATATCTACGAAATTGCCATCGCGTGGTTTTTTCTAGGAGTGTGCTTACGTTGTACGTCTTTGGTTCTTCAGCAAAGAGATGTTTGGGCTGATGTCGTGGCTTGACGCCACGTGGATCGTTAGCCACTCGTGTGTTTTTCAACTTTTTTCTTTTCCACGTGGCGATACGTCATTGGAAGATTAACAGATACGCGGATCGACATCACACTAAATCCCAACCGTCCATCGGAAACACTCAGAATCGCCAGCACCAAAGCTTTCCCGCTCTCAGAACATCCCTTTATAAATGAATGAAATGAACACATCCCAATTTCCACCCTCAAATCACATCAAAACGTCAATCTAGCAATTGAAAAATCAATTTCATGGCTCGAACTAAGCAAACCGCTCGCAAATCGACCGGCGGCAAGGCGCCACGCAAGCAGCTGGCCACCAAGGCGGCGAGGAAGTCGGCTCCGGCGACCGGCGGCGTCAAAAAGCCGCACAGATTCCGGCCTGGCACCGTCGCGCTCCGTGAGATCCGCAAGTATCAGAAATCGACCGAGCTCTTGATTCGTAAGCTTCCCTTTCAGAGGCTCGTCAGAGAGATAGCGCAGGATTTCAAGACGGATCTGAGGTTTCAGAGCTCGGCGGTGGCTGCTCTCCAGGAGGCGGCGGAGGCTTATCTGGTGGCTCTGTTCGAGGATACCAATCTCTGTGCTATTCATGCTAAGAGGGTCACGATCATGCCGAAGGACATTCAGTTGGCTAGGAGAATTAGGGGCGAGAGGGCTTAGGTTTGTCGTGTTTAGGGTTTGGATTGATGTGTGCCATTGTATATTCTGTGTCGTTTTTTCACATTTGAACCATTCTGTCATCTTGTTTGTGTCCTTCCTTTCGTTATCAATGGAATCTGAACCCTCTGTTTCCCAGTTTTCTCATCGTTGATGGTAATGACTAATGATAATAGCTACATAATTGACATCTAATCAATAATTACGTTCTCTCGGTGCCCAAGAACAGTGAAAGTTGCAGACGATACATTGATACTTCTCTTGTTTCTCCTTTTGGGATTATCTCGAGATTTCTGGTTCGGTGGTTGGATGTTTTTTGGGCTTTTTCATGTATATCTGAGTTAAAGATTGGGGTTGCTTTCCATTTCACCTAATCAAGATACCTTACTCAATTGTCAAACTTTGGTTTATGATCTAACATCATGTGTGTTTCTTCTTCAATTTTCGACTTATACGATCACAAATGAATGAATCAAAACTCGTGCTCTTATTGGTAGTAGGAGTTCATGAAATCGAAGCCAAACTAAAGGCAAAAAAAATCAAGAAGTTGGCTACTATAACTCTACCTATTCAACACAACTAGAACAAGGCCAACAGCTCCACCAGCGATGCACAAATAAGAAACCCCACGAACACGAACGAAAAACGTGTTCAAATTCTTGGAAACCTGAAGCGTAAGCGTCAGAATCTGAAGCCTCCCTTGTTCCTCCATCTTCTTGAAGAAGTACATGGGCTTCAGTGACCTCCTCAACATGAATGCCAACGAGAAGGGCAACCCAAAGCCGAGGAAACTCTGAATCGAAACCTCGGGGATGATAGAATCGCCCATATTGTACGATATCCAAGCTCCCAAACCTAGATGGACGAGTCCCAAACCTGCTAGAACCTTACTCAAGCTGTAAATAGTCTTCATCATGGTCTCAAGGACTAGCCTCGTCTCATTGGCTAGCGCTGACAGATCTCGCTCCACGGTTGGCCCTGTGATTTCTTGGTGCTTGAATTGTGGGGTTTTGCTGGGATACTCGCTAGGGTTCTCATTATCTGAGCTTTGGGTTGATAAAAACCTCACCTTTGAGCATTTCGAATAGTAAGGGATCTGAAGATCTTTAGGGCTTGAGACTGAATTAGGGCTCAAATTGCTGCACCCATCGACCGTAAATCGACTTCGACCAGCTAACTCGTCACTGATTTTGCGATTCCGAAGGTATTTATCGGCATATCTCTGTCCACTGTCTTGATTTTGGGTGCCAGATCTGAGAAAAATGAAGTTCGAAACTGAATATTTCTCCGAGGAGTTGGAATTTGAGAAACGATCTGATCTTCGCTGGGTTGCAAAAGCAGAGAGTCTCTCGGAGAGAGACCTATTGACGACATGAAGAGAAAGCTTCCGTGAGATTCTTGAAGCCATGTTCTATGACGGCGAGGATGAAGTGGAGAAGACGATGGTGTTGAAATGCTTTTATTATGAATTGTTCTTTCTTAACGACTAAGCCCACTCACTGTCAAATATACCAAAATCTGCCCCCAAATCAACTCGCATAAAAATTCACAGTATTACCCATTTTTCATAATTTTCAGCCTAAATTGTTTACTTGAGTGAAAGTTTAGTAAAAGGACCAATTGATTAGATTCTTCACTATTCAATGTCTTTTTAGTTTATATACATACAGCTCAAACAATCGAAGTTGGACATAAACCCAGAAAACACGATTTCCATACATAGACTGGAGGGAAGCAGAGAAAGCCAAAACTCATTCTTCCAATGGTAGACCTAGCTGCAAAATAACAGAACAAAATGGATCAGTTCTCTTTCTAATCGCACAGTTTACAGCACATTATTTTCAAGGAGGTAAGTACGTGGATAATGATGGATGATCACTCCAAGCTCTTTATTACAAGCACGCGCATCAGCGTAGTCTCTGTTGAGAAGAACCGAAGCTTGAGATCGAGTCGATGTTGTCATGTTCGAATACGAATCGTAACAAAGCCCGCCGGGCTGAATAATCTTACATCGATTTGGATTCTTTCTGCAACTGATTCGAACAAAGCTGTTCAGCGCAAGGAGATTGGCATTGTCTTTTGCAACACACCATGAAGGATTGCTGTCCTGAAAATACAGATCACTTTTCGCAATCATTTTAAGATCTTCTGTATGCAATTATCATATGATAGTTCTTACTCTGCAATTCACAGTGCTGAAGAGAAAGCTTAGGGTGATGAACAGGGAAAGACTTGGTTTTGCCATGATAAAAATCTCATGTGATGATGCAAGTATAGTGAGACATGTTCTTCATCCTTATGAGTTATGAGTGTGACGTTCATGCTTTACTTTGTTAATACTAAGTTATAAATGGAATTTTCCATGATTGAAAAAGGGATTTCCATGATTAAAAAAAATAGTCCAGAAGTCATGATTTTTCTTGATGAATTGAATTAGGGGGTGGAGAGTCGAGGGAGTCAAATTGAATGCAATGGCAATTCCATATTAGTTGGTGTTTAGTATTAGTCCTCCAACGTTTCATTTATTGTGAATTCGCCCCAAATTTGCAATTTAGTAAGAAATGAAGGGTCAGTTTGGGCAAAGCGACAACAATAGTTTATGTGGCTACGAGGATCGTCCATGAAAGTCCACGTCGACAACTCAATTAGTTTAGCTGTCATAGACGAGGTATTTTCCATTCAAAATTAAAAGAAAAAAAAAAGAAAAGAAAGAAATGTTTAAAAATCGCTGTTTTTAGTAACATGATGCTACAAGACAACTCTTGACCAACGATTGCTTTTCCGCTGTCTGATTTAAGTAAGTTGGGTCCCCACTATTATATTCATTACGCGTCTTTTCTATCCTTTTCAAATAAAAATTTCTCAAAAAATCATAAATTTGAAAAACATTTCTGATTAATTTGACTTTTTCTTTTCTTTTTTCCCCTTTTTCCTGTACGAAACGGCTACAAATTTTAGATAATCGAGAACGAGGAAAGTTGCTATTAAAGCAAAGACCATTTTAATTCGAAGAAATCTTGTCAAGATTCGATATTTCTCCTAATTGCATTTTGTAATAAGACCTTAAATTTATCCGACCACGTTTGCCTCACTATCTTCTCTTTGCTGCTTCGCATTCCACGAGTCACTTTCACACTTGAGCTACTTCACTCTCTTCAGCTACTAAACTTCTGTAGTACTCTCACTTATTTGTTTTGCCCATTAGAGATTTACAGCCTAAAGACTTCACACTGCTTAGTTAGAGGTGAACCCATCTCGTCTAGTATCCGAACAACCTCGGTGAGTTAATTTTAAGTTTCTCATAAAAAATAATCTCTGATCTTTTGTCCGTACTTTAATGGCGGTGTGGTTCTTTGCATTTGTGTTTTCTTGCTCTAACTCTTCGACGCATCAAGATATGGTTTTCTTGCAGTTATTATGACCCTTTCGTGATTAATGTGGTAATGATTTGTTTACTACTTCTATAACACCCTTTGCGTTTCTGCTTCGATTAAAGAAAGGAAGTTGCAATAAAAATTAAAGATTTCTTGAATGTTTCGCCTTTTTAGATTCTTCACTTTCATACATCCCTAAACCCTCGAGATTCTCCGATCTCTCATCAGTTTTGTGTTCGCTGCACGTGAAGAGATCTCTTTTCCCCTTAAAAGCCTTCGTTTTTATTCCCCTTTTTCCTTTACCTGCGAATCTAATAAAAGAAAAAAGGAGCTTCATTTAGGCTCACACTGTCTGTTATCATCTTCCCCTTTCTTTTCTCTGAATGTTTGTTAAAGGTTTTCCGTTGAAATAAAGTTCAAACTTCATCACACTTTTTCGTTATTATATTCCTCACCTCATCTCATTCTCCTTCTTCCATCGTTTTTCTCTGTGAAGAAGCATAACACATCAACCTTAGCCTGGCCATTCTCAGGCCAGCAATTCTCCATAGCTGATGAAGCTTCTAACATGGATTCAACCCATCCTTCTACTCTGCGCAATTCTCCCATACGCAAAAGGTTCGTTAGACTACTCTGCGTAATAATTCAGCGTTTTTCGAGCAGTCACACTAACGAACGTTCTCACACTTTTTTTCGCTCGCAGGCGCATACATCGGCGTAAACATAGGAACCTCAATAACCAACCCTCCTTCCCCGACCGAAATCGCGACAACCCTAAAATCCCGACAAATGACGCACGTTCGACTCTTCGACGCCGACTCCCACCTCTTAACCGCCCTCGCCAACTCCTCCATACAAGTCGCCGTCACCGTCCCCAACGACCAAATCCTGAGGATCGGGCAATCATCCGCCGCAGCAGCGACGTGGGTGTCCACCAACGTCATCGCCCACTTTCCCTCGACGAACATAACCTCGATCTGCGTAGGCACCGAAGTCCTCACTTCCCTTCCCAACGCCTCCCCGGCCTTAGTACTGGCGATGAACAACCTCCACAGAGCGCTCGTCGCCTCGAACCTAAACGATCGAATTAAGGTCTCGACGCCCCACTCCATGGACGTAATTCCGCGCCCTTTTCCTCCCTCGGCGGCGGCGTTCAACGCCTCTCTGAACGCCACCATGTTTCAGATTCTGAGGTTCTTGAAGAACACCGATTCCTTCTTTATGCTCAACGCTTACCCTTACTATGAATACGTCAAGGGGGGCGGGATTTTCCCCTTGGAGTACGCCCTGTTCGAGCCATTGCCGCCCGTGAAGCAGATAGTCGACCCGAACACGCTGCTCAAGTACTCGAACATGTTCGACGCAATGGTGGACGCAGCCTACTACTCCATCGCAGCGCTCAACTTCTCGGGCCTGCCCGTAGTGGTGACGGAGACGGGCTGGCCCTCGTTCGGCGGGCCCGACGAGCCCGACGCCACCCCGGGCAACGCGGGCACCTACGTTCGCAACTTGGTGAGGCGGATTTCGAACGATTCCGGGCCGCCGGGCAGGCCCGGGGTTCCTGTTCCTGCGTACGTTTACGAGCTGTACAACGAGGATAAGAGGCCCGGCCCGGTGTCCGAGAGGAACTGGGGCGTTCTTTTCGCCAATGGGAGCTCCGTTTATGAGGCGGGCTTGAGTTTGTCGGGCGGTGATGGGTCGAGGAACTCTTCTTCGTCGGCGGGCTTCTGCGTGGCGAAGCCCGGCGCGGATAAGGGCTCGTTGGAAGACGGGCTTAATTGGGCCTGCGGGGCGGGCGGGGCGAACTGCGGGGCGATCCAGTCGGGGCAGAGCTGTTATTCGCCGAATACTTTGGAAAATCACGCGTCGTATGCTTATAACGATTATTATCAGAGGATGCGTAGGTCGGGCGCTACTTGCGACTTCGATGGCACGGCTATGCTGACAAACGTTGATCCTAGTAAGTCGTTGGAAGTTTCTTTTTTTTTTTCTTTCGAAAATTAGGGTTGTAATTATAGCGTTTAACTGATGATGGTCCTCTGTGGTCTCATTTTTTGCAGGTCATGGTTCATGCTTGTTTAGTACGGGAAGGTGAGGCTCTTACGGCAACGTATTATGGCGATTAATGTACTCTAACGTGCGTCTAATTTTTCGTTGCAGTTCGAACACGACTGGGACGTTTCAATCGCCGGCGTTTGGACCTGTGGGTATGACCTCGGCGAGTTCGAAGAATTTTGTTCGTCGTTTTCGTATGGTAATGGTCTTCTTAACTGTTGTTGCTACTGTGATGATCTGAGGGAGAGTTAAGAGAGGATATAGACCGTTTTGTTGTATTGTGATTTTCTTGAAAATGGGGGAATTTTTGGTTGATGTCAAGCTTATTTGGGAAAAAAAAACATCATCAAGACATCAAAGATCACTTTCAGAAACCGAAGTCATTATATAATGAATCATCAACTAAAACACAGAAGAATCATCGACATGGTCGAGGCCGAGGCTAGTGTGAATCTTCGAATCATCGGTCACTTGAGCGTACATATGCTTGTTGGAGCGAAACAGACACACAGTCTTGGCCTTTCAAGCGTCCCTTCAACCCGAGCGAGAATACAGAAATTCCCAAGCACCATAAGAGATCGCAATAACTGCACTATATCACGAAAAAAAGATAGATATATGGATCGGGTCGGGTCGAATAGCGCCGTTTCTTCTGAGCTGAGTGTTGAAGAAGCGAATCGGTAAACCGTTGGGTGTGCAAACATCATATCCCACACCGATTAAGTAAAAGAAAAATGAGTGGTTTATAAGCTTGTGGGTTCACTCCCTCTATTGCCAATTCGTTTTAGAGAGGAACCCCACAAGCTTATAGGGGCTCGGGCTTGGGCCAATAAAAATCCCTACAGTGGTGCGGTGAGCGTGGACGAACACGTGAGGGTGCCTTCAGATGGAGCAATTCTAGTCCAGATACGGTGCGAGTGGTGTGTCCCCGGCCCTTGTAAGACGATTGATGAATTTGCGATGAAAAAAGCGCTTGGTATAGATGATTGCGGTGGAAACGCTTGGTACTGATAATCGTCGAAAGAGAGGTCCGTTGTGTGGTCTTGAGTTTGAGGGGAGGATTGTTGGGTGTGCAAACATCATATCCCACACCGATTAAGTAAAAGAAAAATGAGTGGTTTATAAGCTTGTGGGTTCACTTCCTCTATTGCCAATTAATTTTAGAGAGGAATCCCACAAGCTTATACGGGTTTGGGCTGGAGCTGGAACTGGGCCGATAAAAATCCCTACATAAACGAACCGCACAAAGACATTTCCTACGAGCTTTACTACACTTTCTCTCTATTGCAGCAGTAAAGGCGCAAGTGTTCGTTCTTTGGGAAGATGAGGTAAGAAAAGAGCTTTGAAATTACAATTGGCCTCTTGGGCCTTGACACTGCGAAATTAGTATATTGGGCTTGATTGCAGCCCAAAACTAGGTGAATAGTAAATACTCACAAGCGTAAAATGACTGAAAAGGCCCCAACGGTCGGAAAAGCAATTAATATAGTCGTAAATAATAAATAATATACAATTAAAAAACATTTACACATCACATGAAGCGTGGGACCCACGGCTTAACGGTCTAATGTTTCTCTAGTAGAAATCTCATTCCCCGCCGTTCTGTAAAACTCCTCTGTTCATAATCATTGTGAAATCACTCCCTAAAGAGATAACTGAAAATGGAGGTAGCAGCTATCGATTGGAAAACCCTAGATTCGAGATTTGTCAAAGACGATCTCTACGAGTACATCAGTGCGCCTAAATGGGTTGATTTTTCAGCCCGAGATGATGATGTCGACGATGAGGCCTGGTTTTGCCGTCCGAGTAGGTCTACATTCATTCATCAATCTATGATCTTCACCGATTCGGATTCTAATCTTGTCTTTTTCGTATGTTGTTAAAGCTTGCAATCATCCCAAGACTGCTGAAGATTTCTTAGCTATCGAGAAAAAGAGGACACCCTTGTCCAATTCTAAGGTCTGCGTTCTGCATCATCCTCAATATCAGGGATTCGTAGAACCTACATTTACCCTTGGTTTTGATGTAACGATTGGTGATTTTCAAGCGTAGCAACTTGTTCATTTTTTATTCTATTGCAGCTTCAGAGATCAGCTAGTGTATCAGATATTCCTCCATTTGGTGACACTAGCAATAGGTATTGACCTAGTTTTCCAGCTCAATCTGTGTTACTTTTCACTTACTTTTTCGTAATTGTTGCAATATGATCTCAGAGACGCCACATTGAAACGAAGAGGATTATTGAACAAAGGTGCAAATTTTGAAACTGTTGTCGAAGATGACGAAAATCAAGATCCCAATTTCTCCACTCCTCAGCCTCGAAAAATCGAATCCAAGAAACCGCCGATTAAATTCAGCACAGAAGACAAGAAATCTAAACAAGTGCCGAAGCTCAAAGCTACTCTGTCAGCACGAAACCTTTTCTCGGGCGGCGGCGATTTACTGAACAAAGTGTCTGAGTTTTGCAATGAGTTGAAAAAACTGGCAATTGGGCGGAGAGATTATAAGGAGGACTGTGCTGCTGAGCCTACTCTGAAAAAACAGGGGACTACTATCCACTCTATGGGTGATGGTAATCAAGATTTGAATGATGAAGAAAAGGAAAGGAAGCCATTGTTAGAGTCTAGCAAAGAGGCCGTGGAGATGAGCAGCAGCCGTTCAAAGGGGAAGCTGAGAAGGAAAAAGTAAAACATTTCTCTTACCCTTTCCTTATTCATCATTTCTTGATCCTCTTACGTTAACTTAGCATTCGTTCTCACAGAAGATACGAAGACGACGGAGAGAATCAAACTCCAATTTCTGTGAATGTGAAGAACATTAAGCCCCTAAGAGAAGAAGGATTGATGCCAATACGAACCAATCCTCCAACTCCTCAATGCTTTTCTGCTACTCGCACTCCTCCTCCTATTAAGCCCCTCAGGCCCAAAACACAAGTATGTTCTATGTCTTTTTCATACAAGTTGATCATGAATCTCTCAGGCCCATAATATTGAACCTGAATTTCTTCGCATTGCTTGTAGATCTTGCAAGAGTCGAAATCAATAGAGGGGCGGAGGGCGATGGATCGAGGAGATAATAATACAGTGAGCAATGGAGGAGGAAAAGATGCTGCAAATGCTTTGGATGCTTTCTGGTTCCTAAAGCCTTGCAAATTATCAGGGACGGATCCAGGATTGTAGACTAGGGGGGGCTCAACAGGGACGGATTTTGACCCGTTTATCACGGTCTATCGCACAGGGTCACATAATTTTTAGGACAACTTGTATGATAAACGTTTATGTTTGGGGCCGTACTTTTTATGATCAAAGTTTATCCTTAGTTTAAATTTTATTTTTTTAAATAACGTAATTAATAATATATCTAAAATAGCTTAATATATCTGCACATAAGGATCTGCTAAATATACTAGTATATACCTTAACCGTGAACGTTACATTATCCGACAACTTTATCCAAATGGTTGATATTTTCTCAGTTGTCTTTCGATGCAATTAATATTCTTAAAAGCATCATTATGTACGTTTCTAATTTTTTTAACTTGATTTATTTTCTATTGTGGTATTGACATTTTTATTTTGAAATGTAATTTAGTATATTATTATTTATAACATAATTAATAACAAAAACTTACGAAAGAACAAGTATTAAATAAGTTAAAAGCCCAAATCGCTAATTATGGGGCCAATAAATAAAATTGAATTTTCATGGAACAGAAAATAAAATGAATTAAGAGAAGATTGTAGGCCCAAAATCTGCAACTAAAGCCCAAAACGAGAAAAGAATAATTAATAGAACTAAAAAGGACCCAAACCATTTTTCTTTTTTTAAACCAGCCCAGCCCATAACTCAGCCTGCCCTATTCATCTTCTTCAGGGGGGGCTCGCTGCAGCCGCACAGATGGAAAATCAGTTCGCCGGAGTTGCTACCACGGTACACCTAAGGGGTAAGCTGGCCGGTCGGGGGGGCAACAGACCCCCCGAGCCCCGCTGTAGATCCGTCCCTGCAAATTATCATTGAGTTAAGCAGCTATCTTATTCTTACAGATCATCAAATAAACGGATCGTTCTTACATTAATTCATTTTCATTCTTTTATTTATTATTATTTGACGATGTCCCGTGGAAATGTTCTCAAGTGACGAATAACGAATAATTGTAATTTTATCGAATCCCCATTCACACTCATAACTAACAAACACGTTTAATGGACCTTAATAAATAGATGGTATTTTGTCTGTGTCTATGATAAACATTTTCCATGCTTTTTATATGTTGTCTGTGTCTATGATAAACATTTTGTCTGTGTCTATGATAAACATTTTCCATGCTTTTTATATATATATTGTAGTTGTCATGTTTTTAGTAAACGATTACTAGATGCTTTATATATAAAAATATATTTTTAGTATTAATTTGATTAATTTTTTGTGATTAAATCTAAAATAATATTTGTAGTCTAATTTGGAAAGCTGTAAAATCGTGGGCAATATTGAAATTTGTAAAAATTGGTGTGGAAATGAATATCAGAAAATAGTCTTTTGAGTTTGAGAATGAGTTTAACGGTTGGAGAAGAATTACTGCATTTTGAGTTTGAGAATGTGTTTGAGTTTAAGAATAAGTTTTTCTGTTGGAGATGGTCTTATACTACCAAAACTAGTCGAAGGTATAAAGCTTGCGTGGTCGTTCCCATTTCCATTACACCGTTTACTTCTATGGATTAGGCAAGATAATGTAAAGTTATCCTATGTTATACTGTTCGGTACAAATAAAATACAATTATTAAAGCCCGCGACAAGACATCGGTCCGGTATTATTATACAACAGGCCCGTTAAAATTGGTCCAGTGGGATGAGTCAGGATATTTAATCCAACTATTATAATTACGAAAAGACTAAATACCCTCATTCCACCATATTATAAAATCATTGTTATTTCATGTGATTTATATGATAAAATTAAATAAACAACACCAATTTATTCTTTGTTTCATGACGATTAAATTGATATGCATATGTTATACTTTTCGATATTAATAAAAACAAAAATATTTGTAAACTATGTATTGTAGAATTAAAGGTTAATTTTGTAATTTTATAAATAATACTGAAGTTAACTCAGAAACTACACTGCAAAGTGAACAACTAATTTGGATAACCCTTACCATAAATAATCCAAAGACAATTTCATCATACGATTTCCAATGTGTAAAGGTGAACGCAGCATAATTTAATATTATCACGTTTGAACCAACTTAATCAATCCCATGTGATGGAATATTTATCTAAAAAGTCGTATTTGATCATCATGGGAGGTAATATTAGGTCCTCCACGTTCTAAACATTTAATTAAGAGTCACATACTTCTCATGATCGTAATATAAATAAACCCCTTTATACACAACCATTTCCATTAAGAAGGTTTAACAAATAATAACACAATAAAACTTCCAACTATTTCATAGTTCAACCATGGAGAAGCTCCATTCAATGGTAGAAGCGGTCAAAGAAATCTACCACGATGACAACAACCACCACCACCGCCGCCTCCACAACCACCACCAAGAAGGCCCAAACCCTAATACGACGGCGGAGGAGGTCGACGATAAGCTCCTAAGCCTCCTAAACCCAAAGCAGAAAACAGCCAAGCTCCACTTCTACCTCCAAGACGCCCTCGGCGGGCCCAACGCCACCGTGTGGGAGGTCGCCAGATCTGACATCACCGCCGCCTCGCCCACCTCTTTCGGACAGGTACGCGTGCTCGACGACGTCATCACGGCGGCTCCAGACCGCGCGTCGGCGGTGCTGGGCCGGGCTCAGGGGATGATTACTTTTACGGGCATAGAGAAGGAGTCTGCCCTTACTATGAATCTCAATTTCTATTTCACCGCCGGCGAATTTGAGGGGAGCAGCCTCTGCGTCGTTGGGCGGAACCCTATCAATAGCACCGACCGTGAGCTGCCGGTGGTGGGCGGCACCGGGGTATTTCGTATGGCGAGGGGGTATTCGATCTCTAATACGCTGTCGTTTGATGCCAAGGAGAATTATGGGATTTTGGAGTACACTTGCTACGTGGTTTATCCGAGTCGTGACGATGGAAAAGAAGATCATTAAAATTGGGAAATTACATTAAGAAGAATTAATAATTGTGAAATATGTCTTTACATGCGTATATTATGTCGTATTCTTGTGTTTTCTTTTCTACCATCTTCCCCATTTCTGCTTGTGTTTTCTTTTTCTAGCATCTTCCCCGTTTTGTCCTACTCTTTTTCACTAGATGTAACATAATTTTTCTATTTTATTTCTTCAAATATTGAGAAGTGGTTTATCTGTCGTTGCACTTTTTTTTTTTTTTTGTAAATTACATGATGGCGAGTTTCCAAAATAATATACTAATAAGAGATCTATAAACTATTAAAAGTCTCCATTTGATAAAGTAGCAGCCAATGTAGAAAATGATCAATAATAAGGATTTGGTGGTCATTGATGTCGCTTTTGATTTGTTCTCTTCTCATCCAATAATCTCATCTATTATTACATCTGACTTGATTATTACCAATTGAAAATTTAAGGTCGCCAAAATGAAATTAAATCTGAGAACGCCACAAATATGCATGTCTGAAGAAACCGACGACTTTCGTCTTACATAACACATGCATTGCATCTGCAAGTCATTACCACTCACAAAATTCAATCCAATCCGTATCAAGATAACATCATAACCATTGACCTTTCGTGTAATAATGACACCTAAATTTAATATAAATCGACTCCACAGAAAATTAAATCAATTTGTCAGTTTATGAGATTAGGTATGATTGATAGATCTATAGCCCGAGGGAGGAAGTCAACTAAATTCATCTAGTGAACAGACTCATTTATAATAATACAAGCTTTTCTTCAATACAATACATATTGGAGTGGAGATGTAGAAAAAAAAAAAAAATAATAAACATGTAAGTACCATTGAAGCTACTCCGCTGGCCGGAAACATTTGCATTGCCACCAGCTACGACGGAGCCAAAACATCGGACCTATTTCATTTTTTCTTTATATCTTCATAACTAATTAATTATACTATATAAAAGCCGAAAAAAATTGCAGATAAAAAAATTCAGCTTCAAACCACTAGCTGATCGAGCTGCTGCATCTGCTGCTCGAGCCAAGCCCCTAAAACAGAATTACGATCGATTTGCTGCTCAGCGTTCGTCGACGAAGAAGAAGTAGAAACTGTAGCAGCAGCCACACTATTCTCCTCAGACGATTCTTCTTCCTTGACCAAACAAGCCAAGTCGGGCCTTTTCTTACCGTAAGGAGACGATAATGTCTTCAATCGGCTCTGATCGTCTCCCCCGATCGACCAATCCGCCTTCCCCGTCGGCGATCCCCAATCAGAGGATGCATCGTTCTCAAACAACCCTAATTCCCTCGAGCTCATCAGACTACTTCTCATATGATGAACATGCTGTTTTTCCCTCGCAAAAGGCGAAGGCGAAGTAGTCTCCAAGTTCCTCGGCGATGTCATCCTCGACAGCAGCAGAGAATGGCCCGTGTTTATGGGAGAAAGAACCGCCTGCTGCTGCTGAAATGCAATGCTGCGCGCCGCCGCCGACCTGTGCGTCGTCGGAGAAAACACTCCTCCCTCCGAAAACCTAGGCGAAGACGCCGCCGCCGAGAAAATCTCATTGAGGCCGTCGAAATCATCCGTCCGAATATCTCTGGCGTTGAACGAAGACCTCAGGCGACTCGAATGCAGATTTCCGCCAACGCCCGGGAGGGTGAGGGCGGGAACGTTCCCGTGGGCCCACCCTGACGACGACGGCGACGTAG
Source organism: Craterostigma plantagineum (assembly GCA_027422505.1). Lineage (NCBI taxonomy): Eukaryota > Viridiplantae > Streptophyta > Magnoliopsida > Lamiales > Linderniaceae > Craterostigma > Craterostigma plantagineum. The sequence goes on from JAPQWV010000028.1 coordinate 13,265,845, forward strand.
GCGGCGAACAAGGAACCGCGCTCATAGCAGAAGCCATATCCATAAACCCACCGCCCGAGCCGCCCCTCGGCGAAGGAACGCCGCCGCCCGACGCATAGAGCGTAAGCCTTAGCTCGTCTTGAGCGTGCGCGAAGAAGCACACCTGCCTAGTACACCCGAGCCCGTCCTTGCACAGCCTCGTCCTGTACTGGGCCGGGTGGAGCCAGCACTCGAACACGCCGTGGGCGTACTCGCACATGTCTCCCCTACGGCACGCCGACGACCCCCTACGAAACTCGGGGCAAGGAACGCAGCTGTAGTGGAACTTCCTCGGGTCCCGCCTCCGAGCGTTCTCCCCCGGGTGGACGAACGGGCACTCCGTCCAGTCGTGGGAGTACGCCCTCGAGCACGGCCGAACCTTGAAGGAATACATCCGAAACTCGTCGGAGGAGTACGCCCCGTTCCTTATGTCGGGCATCGACGGGTCCGCCGGAAAATGCCTCCTCGTCCCCGGAGACTCGCCGGAATTTCGCCCGAGTAGGAGGTCCTCGAGGAGGAGGAGAGACTTGGAGGCGGGCGGGATGACGTCGACGGGTTTTCGACCTTGTGTTAAGAATAGAAACCCTAATAAGTCAAACGTGTCCCACATCGGATTATTAAGAAAGAAGTTGGCTAGCTCATAAGTTGGTGGGCTACTCCAACTCTTCTCTTAATGGGCCGACGAAGTTAGGTACAATTACGAAATTTCACACCTTGGGAGTCCTTGACGTTAGGGTCGGCCCCGGCGGAGAGGAGGAGACGGACCACGGTGGGGGCGTCGGGGGAGCCGCCCGAGGCGGCGCAGTGGAGGGCGGTGGAGTTGGTGGGCCCACAGGCTCGGTTGAGGTCGACCTCGGGGAGGGCTACGATCAGCTGCAGCACATCGACGGAGCCGTAGGAGGCGGCGACCATTAGCGGGGTTCGGAGTTCTTGGGCGATGAGCTTGGTGCCTTCCCTGCGGACGTACCATGGGGTGGGCTCGTCCACGGAGGATAGGTCGAGCTCGAGGGAACGCTTGAACGACTCGACGTCGTTGTTCGCGGCGAGTTCGATGAGGGTTGGGGAGGAATCTTCGGCGTCTGTTGAAGGGGAATTCATTGTTTCTTTTCTATTTTATCGAATCAACTGCGAAGAGAAGAGAAGATCATTATGATGGAATTATAAACTTCACCTTTGATATATAGACTGTTTTACAACTAAAGAAATAGACTACTTATATGAGGCTGATGTAAAAGAGATGGACTTGAGGAGAGTGATATAAACAGAAACATTCCTTCTTTTTTTATTTTGAGAAAAAGGCGAAATCTTTTCTCTTCCCTTACAAGGCTAAATAATGAAAGATAAACTCAGGGAGACAAATCATAGTAGTGAATATGTACCCAAGAATAGAATCTAGCTATCCATTTCCGAAAGATAAAAGAAGGAAGAAAAACCACATTGATTATTCCCCATAACCTCCCACGGAATTCAGTAACAAGGAAATTTTCGGACAAAAATACAGGAAAACAGAAACTAAATGCGATCCTCCTTAGAAATCATCAATCCTTCTAAATCTAAAACGAAACGGCAAACATGAACTGGCCACTTCAAACTGAAGTCAACGCTAACTCAAAAGAGAACTAAAGTGAAATATGACAAAAGAAAGGGAAGAAAAACCTCGTAAAGCTCGGAACTTTTAACAGAAGAACTGGGAAACGGCGAGGCTTAATCAGCGTGGAACACTCATTCTGCAGATCTACTGCTTCAAACGACGAAAAACTAAGAGTTTCGACAGAAACCCATAAAATCTGAATGACTACTAGTCTCCTCCATGATACAGATATTTTTTCACATTTCTTCTTACAGTAAATTTATATATGAGTAACAGCAGACAGATAAAGATGTAGGTTACCGCCCTCGTTATATATAATATAATAAGGTTAGAGAAACAAAGAACTTAAGAAAGATCGAAATAGTAGACTTGTTATCTGTCTACTTTGTTTGCATCATCAGTGTCGTATGTCTGGCTCTAGAGCACTAGCAGGTCTCTCTATGGAATGAGATGGAAATGAACCCCAAATGCAGATGAAGATGAAATGAGATTGCTTTGAAATCAACGTATATAAAAAAAAGGAAAAGGAAAAGAGAGGCATGGATAGTGGGGCCCATTTAGTGGGTCGTGGAAAATGGTGATTTGGCCGACTAACCCTTTGTTTCACTATTTCGAATAAACAAACATATGCTGCGATCTCTTACCTCGTTTACTGCTGCAATTTAACATAATTATTATTACAATAATCGTGGTAAATATAATTCGCGGATGTCAATGAACGTTAAATCAAAGCCTTGAAATCGATTTGAAATCCGCCAATGAGCTCGGAAAAAGAAGAATTCAAGAGTGGAAAAAATCAAAAGGACTGCAGGCCATAGTCAATTTTCAAATTGCATGCTTTCTACTTCTCATCTGATGATTTCTTTGCCATGGTCGGATTTTCTTATTGTAATAAAGACAATCCGTTTCTTAGTTATCATCGATCGAAAAATTAAAGTAAAGCAAGCACAAAAAGATAAAAATGGTACCTTTGATTATGTGGGTTATAGGCGAGGCGCGTTATCATCACTCTCTCCGTGCAAGTTATCGCCTTTTCCCGTCAGGGAAGGCATTAATTCATGATAAGATATGTTTCCTTTTAACGATCTGCGAATTGACTCTTGTTTTAATTTCATTACCCTCGACGGGAATATGAAGATAACGTATCCTTTGTTAGGTACCTTGTCTGCTACAAAGCTGTAACGATACCTTAATGTGTGTGTTGAGGTGGATTCGTCTCATGTAGCTTTTCAAGAAAACTCTACAGCTTTAATTTGAAGTAGTTTAAAGGGTTCTGCAAGAACCCAGTTATTAATTTCGGATGATCAATAATGGAATTGCAACAATTTAGACATCGTTGAAGTTATCTTGGTATTGGCCACCTACTTCAACAGCGGTTGTCTTCTTCCTAATCCTCTTTTATATTTTCCACACAACAGTTTTCTCTCTTCATTTTTTTTTTCTTTTTATTTCTGGGCTAACATAGATGGAACAGCAAGCAGCTTCACGATTACATATGCTAAACCGAACGTAGTAACGAATACTTTGCTGGGAAAATCAATTCTTGCAACTTCCATTTATCAACACAACAATGACCAATCACTTGGGATGGACTCGAAAAAGGATGACAATTTTTCTAAGGTAAAATAAGTCCAGAGAGTAAGCAGTAGCTTCTGCAATGCAATGACAAGCCATAAGCTATGCCCATTTGTCATTTGTGTTAGAAAAAACTCTCCCTAATTTTAATTTAACCCGAGTTTAGGATTGTCAATGGGACGGGACCCGTTCCTGCGGGGATCCGCCCGAATAGGGCGGGGAATCCCCGTATTCTACCCCGCGGCGCGGGGACGGGGAACATTTTTCCCTGCGGATATCCCCGCCCCGTTCCCCGCCCCGTCCCCGATAATAAAATTAATATATATTATATTCAATTAATATTATTATAAGATAAACAATATAAAAAGAATACGGGGACGGGGATTGGATCCCAGCCCCGAACCCGCCCCGTTGACAACCCTACCCGAGTTTGTTAATCGGGGTCTAAATGGTATTTAAGGTAACTAGATGGGCTAAATTGAAAACCCTAGATATTTATATAAAGTTCTCTACCTGCCGTCGTCGTCCTCACAAAGTATAATATTTTTACTTGCTCAGTCGTCGTCTTCTTCCCTCAAATAAAATGTGGTGATTTCTTCTGAGCTTTGAAACGTAAAAATGGTCCCTGTGATGAAATATTTAGTAATCTGATTCGCCCGCATAATCTTTTGGTGCTCCCTCTTTCCCCAGCTGCTGCTGGGCTGATGAGAGGTTGAGGAACCTCTCTCTCTCTCTCTCTCTCTCTCTCTCTCTCTCTCTCTCTCTGTGAGTGGATAATCAATCATGCGATGCAGAAAACAGGCATTATTTCTGAGGGACTGTTGGTGTTCGATCTGTGATTCTCCGTCGCTTTGCTAGCCGGAGAAGATTGATTGCCCCTTCAATTTTTCTTTCTATTTAATTAGCAAAAGATTAGGGATTAGATTATCCTTTTTTTCTTAATTTTGTTTTATTTTCTTTTATTGGACTTAGATCATGTATGATGTAACTAATGAATTAATCTGAATTAATTTTTGTCTAAAAGTATGATTATATGGCTAAATAAACCCGTCATTCCAAATTTATAGAAAATATTAAAATTGATATCGTATAACACGCTAAATGGGCTCTTTCTGGGCATGAAGACTTCTATAAAAAGCTACTTCTTAAATTTCGGGCCCTTCCCTCGAATCAAGATTTGGGCCCTCTGATTGACCCATTGTAATTGTTCGACCCGGACCAAGATTTAATAAATGAGAAATTGTGGGGCTGTTTAGTCATTATGCATAAAATAAATCATGGCTGCTTTTCTTTTCGTCGCAACATAACCACAGAGATCGTGCATTTCCCCCTTATTGTTTGACATCCTCGTACTAACAGTTAGTAGCGCATTAGGCATATTTTGACTATTTCTTATTTCAACTTCTCATTATGTTTTGACTCTTGCCAAATCTTCAACTCAGCCTCATGGAAGTTCAAATAGGAATTAAAACGGATTTAAGGTTTGACATTTGATGGCTTAGAATATTATTTTGACCATAGATTTTATGAATGTATGTATATCTTGAATAAATGAAAATGTCACGTATGCATGTAAAAGAAAAATATGTGGGCTTCATGTATATCTTATTACACAAAATATATATTTCTTGTTGCTATTGTTTCTCACCAAAACAGAACAGTACAGATTGGCAAAGTTTAGAAAATAAAAAAGAATATAATAATAATAATACCATTTCGTGCGCATGTTTTACTGTTAAAGAGTAGGCATGTGTGTTGGGAAACAAGCATTACTATGTAACCTCTTCCATAGTTGCAATATTACCTGAATTTCAATGTCTTCTTCAACGCCAGATTAAATCTGGTAAGCTTTGAAACAATGCATTAAAATCCATACATTTCTGCAACAACTATATATACATACACTTGAAATGCTACGTATCATCAATCATATCTAGTCCATCGCAAGAGAAAGAACAAAGATACATATTTATTACAATATTTGGCCCATCACTCCATTTATCCTTTCAAGCTAAAAACGCACAGAAGAAGAGATTTCTACGTACATTGGAAGATATGAGGGCAAGAGTTATCCTAGTTTTCATACTTGTTTTATTACTATGCTCTTCCCCTTCGTGCTTCAGCAGAAAAGTACACAGAAGTGCAAAAAAACACTCCCATAAGCACACCCATGCAAAAAAGCAGGCCACCATTGGTAATAATACTCAGCAGCAGCAAGTGCTGAATATCGAAGATTTCGGAGCTATAGCCGACGAAAAATCAGATAATTCTCAGGTATAATCACCTCCTTTAGTCATGTCGTAGATTCAGTTTCTTGTTTATTTCCTTTCTTTCATGAGTAGATGGTTGGTAGTTGAGGTTGTTCAACGTTAAACTTTATATATATTTTCTTCTTCTGTAGGCGTTTAAGAAAGCTTGGGACACAGCATGCAATTCTCTGATATCAGCAAACATCCTCGTACCAAAGGACAAGACTTACTATGTGAAGAACGTCAACTTTTCGGGCCCGTGCAAATCTAGCATGTCGATGGAGGCGAGTTAAAATAGTTCCATCCATTCACATTCGATTCCCCACGCAGATAAAAATACGTTCTTTAATTTTTTTTGTTTCTCTTTTTTTTTTGCAGATTCGAGGAACAATCAAGTCGTTCCCAGTTATGTACGATCTCCCAAGAAGGCTATGGATCAAATTCGAGGACGTAAGGAACATGGAAATCTTCGGCGGAGGAACGGTCGACGGCAACGGAGAAGTGTGGTGGAAGAATTCTTGCAAGATCAAGAAAACTGAGCCCTGTCAGAAACAGAGTGCCCCAACGGTAAATATGAATCGATTTTTCTTACCGTTCACTTAATGAAGTAAAAGAAAGAAAGAAAGAAAGAAAGAAAGAAAGCATATCTTCTAAATTGCAGGCTCTAACATTCAACAACTGCTCAAACCTGAGATTGAGCAATTTGAAGCTGATGAATGCACAGCAGATGCACTTAAACTTTCAGGACAGCCATGAAATAGAGGCTTCTGCCCTTTACATATCGGCGCCCGAGACGAGCCCTAACACGGATGGGGTCCACGTGACGAGGACAGTCAACCTTCGAATCCTCGACTCTGTAATTAGGACAGGTTTTTAGTTGACTTAATCGCCCGTAAACGAACTATTTGCTGCGAATCTTTCCTTGCTTAGAACTGATGCAATCGTACGTGTATCGCAGGCGATGACTGCGTCTCCATAGTAAATGGGTCGAGGAACGTCGAAGTGAGGAACATAGTTTGCGGGCCTGGTCATGGAATAAGGTACGTACATATTCATGCACACAAACACATGCAAATGTAGGACAGTTAAAAGATTAATGGCAGTTTAACTAACTCTCCATCTCCATTTTCCAGCATTGGGAGTTTAGGGGAAGACAACACTGAGAATCACGTCTCAGACATCTTTGTCAAGGGAGTAAAGATGAGTGGTACGACGAATGGTGTAAGAATAAAGACATGGCAGGTAATTCTCAAACATATTACAAAAAGCACACACGCTAGAAGCATATAATATAAAGGCTATGGCATTTAATGTGCAGGGAGGGCGTGGAACTGCGAGAAATATTGCGTTCGAAGACATTGATATGAGGGATGTTTCGAATCCCATAATCATAAACCAGTACTACTGCGACAAGAACAAAAAATGCGATAAAGATGTAAGCTTTGAAGCCCTTTCTTTTTAGTTCTTATTCTTGTTTTATATCTGTGATATCAGCACTTGATTGCTAAATATTGGCCATCGATTCTTGCATGGGATGCTTCAGACATCAGCTGTGCAGATAGAGAATGTATTATACAGGAATATCAGAGGAACGAGCGCTTCGAAGACGGCCATAAACTTCAACTGTAGTGAGACAGTTCCATGCAGAAACCTCATGATGGAGAATGTGTTGCTAACTGCTTCGAATAATGCAGAATCTGGACAGAGAGTTGAGGCTTATTGCAGCCACCGTTCGGTGCAGAATTTCAAGCTTGGTTCTGTCCCAAGTTGCTGATCGTTGAACTGAGTTTTTCCACTGTTAATTAATTGTTGGTTTGTTAGAAGATAGCGAGAAGCTGCTGTGTTTTAATGGCTTCCGTTTCAAAATGTACTGTTGATTTTATACAAATTAAACATAAATTTTTCGAAAGAAAGGCAATGGGCTTGTCCGAAACGTCCAAGAACTAGTCTGCAAATCTGAAGATTGATAAAGCCCAAATAGATTTGTCGTCTTCATCACTGTGAAACCTCGGACTAAAAATCAACAGAAGAGCGTGTGTATATTCCCAATTTCTCTGAGCCATATAAACTGGGTAAAGTCACCAGTCCTCGGCTCCCACGCGCAAACGTATAATAACAATGGTTTCTCATCAAATCCCTCTCTCAGATTGAGCGGTTCGTTGTGATCTTAATTTGTGCCCCAGATATCAATCATGGCCGCCTCGCCGTTTGTCTTCTCTTCGATCCTCTGCTCTCCCACCTCCAAGATCAAATCTTTTGTCGGAAGACGTCGAGATTTTACCCATTTCAGCCCCGCGAAACCCATTCCGATGGTTGAGAACCTGCCGTCGTCGTCTTGTTCTTGCTATTCAGCTCAAATATCCAATTCTCTGACTCTCGACCATGGCAGCGTGGATGACGAGGAGCTGAAAAAGGCCGAATCGAAAATCGGTGCCAAGGTGAAGGTCAAAGTTCCCCTTAAGGTGTATCACGTTCCTAAAACGCCCGAGGTTGATTTGATGGGGAAGATTGGTGTGTTGAAGCACTACGTTGGCGTTCATAAAGGGAAGAGGATATCTGCTAACTTGCCGTATAAGGTGGAGTTTGAGGCCGATGGATCTTTGGGGCGCGATGGTAAACCTGCAAAATTCTCTGCCCACTTGAGAGAAGACGAGTTTGAGTTTCTTGATTGAGTAAGGCCGTCGAGCGTTTACTGCTTCCATTTTTAGTGGTGCTATCTTTATTTGACTTGTGTACCACTCTGCAGACAATGTTACGATTCAGAGTTTAAGCTTTTCCTTCAAATCACATTGCTTTTGTGTTTACTACTACTTGGATTAGTTTCTGGATTTTTAGATTGGTGGTTCAAGAATGCGTTGAGATGTTCGTACTTATACTGTCCATGACTCTGTTTTTCTTGAATTGGGGCTATTCTCCGTCTATTGCTTGCTCAATGGTATTTGCTGTGTGGATTTCGTCCCCATTCTTGTGATTAGATACGATTTGTTCGTTTTATGTGCTTTTCGCCCGCAAGAACGAATCGTTTTGAACAAAAGCTCAGTGGCAAAGCTTTCTATACTTGGACAAGCTAAAGTATGAAGAAAGAACAGATGTAAAATGACCAATACGACAATTTGCAGACCGTACTTTTGACTTTTGATGACTTCAAATTGTATCCGTTTCATGATCAAAGCTGCTGGTTTTGAGTTTGATTTTTCCACTTTATCCTCAACATGAGAAGAGCACAGCTGAAACATGACGTTTCAAGAAGTATTGCTTGCTTCGTTGACATAGCGTGCCGTGTTAACTAGCTTAGCTGTTGATAACTGAACAATTTAATACACTAAAAAACGTAGCTTTCGTTGACAGTTGACAAAAAGAAGGAAAGAAAGAACTATGTACGAATAATGAAACAGGGGACGACTCCTAGTTTTCCTCTTTTAATCCAACGGTAAACATAAGATTAAACCATCAAAGCATATTCGTTTCTCTAATACCAATTTTGGCCGTTTATTATTTCATTTTTTTAGAAACAAACGTGTTCAATTAATGATGGACATGGAGATGAACTTTCCCTCTGCGGGAAGAAATAAACGTAAAGAGAGAAAATAAAAAGTTGCTAGAAAAAGTAAAAAAGAAAAAGGGGGTGATTTAGTCTTTCGCTATTCTTTCAACTTCAGGTATTCATTATATCAGTAAAATCCCTACCTCTGATCTTAACCCAAAATCCAGGCAAGAACTTTTTAGAGAAGCAAAGCAAATCGCCTGTTCCCATTTAGCCATTCTTGATTGGTTCAGAGAAGGTGGGTTTTCTGTCTGCTTTGCATATAAACTATTGCAGATTGTGTTTGTCAGCTCTTGGATATGCGACTTTTTTGGGGTTTTTGTTGGGAGGATTTATAGGAAAAGAATTTTCTGTAATCGCTTCAAGATGCAACCTTTTGATCATATGAAATAATTATTTTTCCTTTTCTTGTATTTCGGTAATCTGGGTTTTGGGGTCTCATGATTCTTGATGAGATGATAGAGTTGAATATTTTGAAACCAATTTTTTTTTTAAACTTTTTTCCTTGTTTGTATTAGTATTGTTCCGCTTATCTGAACAGTTCCCTCCATATATAACCGATTACTTGCTCTAGACTGAAAATGTTCTATCATTTGGAGCAGTGTCATTTATTCTTGTACATCTTTGGAATTGTCTTCTGCTCATATGTATCTTTGTTTTTCGGCAGAGGAACAATTGAGTGTGCTTAAACTATTGGCCGAACCTTCATAGGCGAGTTCTATGGTCGAGATAAGCTATTAAATATGACTATTACTTAAGTCTTATCCGTGGAAAGGTGTTGGCTGAAGAGCCTTATCTGATCACACACTTCTCTTGCTCTTTGGATGGACAGAAGACGCTTATTTTCGTTGTCTTAAATACACGATCTTATACTTAACACTTATCCTCTTCGGTGGTGTAAGTATGGAGAAGTTGCGGTACAGAGTAACACATATCTGTGCACTCGCTCTCTTGATTGCCCTATCTAGCCATATCGTTACAGCCCAACACGACAGTGAAACTCGACAGAAAAGAGTAACTGCTCCTCATAGGAATGCTGGGCAAGGCGTCATAGATGGGTCTGGCACTGAGCATTTTAATCCCGACAAGATCGAAGATGGAACTGTAAATCAGAACGTTAGAGTTTCTGTGTCAACAGTTGCCTTGTGCACTCTTGCAATGGCTGCAGCAACTGGTTTGGGCGCAATACCATTCTTCTTCTTAGAGCTCGATCCACAATTGGCTGGAATATGCAATGGAGTGGCCGCCGGGGTAATGCTGGCTGCTAGCTTCGACCTTATCCAAGAAGGACAAGGCCATGGAAGTGGGAGTTGGGTTGTGTTCGGTATCTTGGCTGGCGGTGTTTTCATATGGTTTTGCAAGAAGGTATATGGCTCTTTCTTGATACGAGTAAAGCTTATTTCTAGTAGCTCTTGATTTGCTGAAGCTGCTGCTACTCCTTTCTATCAACCGTATTCAGCTGGGATTGTGAATTCGTGAATATTTCTGCATATTGCTTTTTGATTGTCAGGTTTTGGAGCAGTATGGTGAAGTTAGCATGTTGGATATTAAAGGAGCTGAAGCTGCTAAAGCCATTTTAGTAGTTGGAATAATGACCCTTCATTCTTTCGGTGAAGGCTCTGGCGTTGGCGTTTCCTTCGCTGGGTCGAAGGGCTTATCGCAAGGATTATTGGTCACTCTTGCCATTGCTGTGCACAACATACCCGAGGGATTGGCCGTGAGTATGGTCTTAGCATCAAGGGGAGTATCACCACAGAATGCTATGCTTTGGAGCGTAATTACATCGCTTCCTCAGGTATGTGTCTTTAGAGAGTCGATCACAGTAAGGAGATTGAAACCATTGCGTTTCTCTTTGGATTCGATTTTTAAACAGTACGATTTCGTTAACTTTGTTGCAGCCCCTCGTAGCTGTTCCTTCGTTTGTCTTCGCCGATGCCTTCAACAAGTTCCTACCTTTCGCCACGGGCTTTGCAGCTGGGTGCATGATTTGGATGGTTATGGCTGAGGTTCTCCCAGACGCCTTCAAGGTAGTAGTTAGTTACTTCTCTGACTAATCTACGACCTATTCATCCATTCAAGATTCTTATGATGTCCTAAAAGTCCAACCTTTCAATTCTAGGAAGCTCCTCCATCCCACGTTGCATCTGCTGCTACACTCTCCGTGGCTTTCATGGAAGCCCTCGGCTCTGTTTTCGAGAACTTCAGCCACAACGTCAAGTAAGCTCTCCCTCTCTCTCTCTCCCACTCTCTCTCTCTCTCTCTGCTATAACTTACCCTATCTCCATTATTGCACACACACACACACACAGCCCAGAAGATGCATCGGGTTTCTTCGTCTCCCTCCTCTTCGGCCTCGGCCCATTGCTAGGCGGGATAGCCCTAGTGTCCTCGGCCCTCGCCTTCCACCTCCAACACTCCCTCCTCACGGGCCTAGCCTCGGGCATAGCCTTCGTCCTAGGAGCATGGCGCCCACTTCAGCTCCTCATATCATCTAAAATTACCATCTTGCCCCTCCTCTCCCTCCTCCTAACGGGATTCTCCTTCGTCCACCTATCCATTTCCAACGCCACGAAGCTCAAAACCCGCAAGAAAACCTCAGCAGCCAACACGCTATCATCATTCACGGGTCTCAGCATAAGCTCAATCACCCTTCAATCGATCTTATCTTGCCTGCCCATAGCCCTCCACGCCTTGGCCGAGGGGCTTGCCTTGGGCGTGGCTGCACCCAAGGCTTATGGGCTGGGAAGGCACATGGTATTGCCCGTTTCGCTCCACGGGTTTCCCCGCGGGGCGGCTGTTGCCAGCTGTATATTCGGGGCGACTGACAGCTGGCACGGGTCGCTGCTCTCGGCGGCTCTTATTGGGTTTGTGGGCCCTCTTTCTGCTATAGGGGCGATTCTTGCGGGGATTGATTATAGTGGGCTTGATCATTTTATGGTATTTGCTTGTGGTGGGCTTTTTCCTTGCTTTGGGAGTATTATACGAAGGGCGGTGAAGTTGGATAGGAGGAAGAGCTTGGTGGGGTTTTTCGTCGGGGCGGTTTTTGCTGGGGCGTGTTTGATGAGTACGAAGCTTGTTTGTTTGCATACGCCGTACTGTAATTCTGCGCCTGAAGCTGTGAAGTGATTGATGAAGCACATTATTTTTTCTTGGATTGTGTTGCTTTATGTGTAAAAGAATCGCTACTTTGAGATATATATATGAGTTCGTGAATGTATGCGTTTTTCGACGATCTACGGGTAAAAACGTAACAAAAAACATAACAAGATGCTTTTTTTTCTCTTTCTTTGTAATGCAGATGTTATCATTCTCTATGTAATGCAGATTTTAATCATAAATCAGATCAATACTGTTTGTTTTTAAGCTTTTTTTAAGGTGTGAAATCTTAATCCATGTCTTGAGAGTCTGCCATCTCCACGCATGTTAGAAGTTCGAACAAGAATGTTAGAGAGAGAGAGATTTCCATGGATCATCAATAAAGAAATAAATCAAATCATTTTTTTACAGGACTCGACAAATAAAAAATATATATATTGAGAGGAGATATTACGGCTCGAAAAACCATAAAAACGTTATTGAACATAAAAAAAACGCTGTGGTTTTATTTTAGGACACGACGGTAGAAAGAATGAAATCAGTGCTGTCAAAACCAACGATATTCTTGGAACCACCACCAGCCTCCACCGCACATCGGCCAATCGCCGCCGCGTCCCTGGCGTGGCGGCCGTTCTTCTCCGCCGGCGGATGGTAATACATCCTCGCAGTTTGAGGGCAATGGGATTGAAACCTGCACACAATTCTCGCGCAAGCGTCTAATAATTCTGTGTATTTTCCCATCCCTTCCTTCGTCGTCTTTGCCCTTTCTTTTTTTTTTTTTTTGTGTTCCTGTAAAAAAAGAAGAGCGAAGTGAAAAAGAGAATATATGTAAAGAAGATTAGATTTTGATTTATTCCTTGAGCAACAATTTGAGGAAAAAAAGGAAAAGATCTTATTTTTGTAATATTTTGTTAATGTAAGAGGTGAGATTAGAAATCAAAAGACATCCCAGTTTGCTTTGAGCGTCTGCCATGAATTGCGGGTAAGAGAGGATTAGGTTTGAGGTTTTGTATTGTACTTCTATTAACGTGCTTGCATGAGTTGAGGATCGAGGAATTATTCCTTTCTTGACTATAATATATTGGTGTTTGCTGTTTGTACACGAAACAAAACTGATTATATCATTATTTGAAGATGCTATTTTTTCTTAAAAAATTGCAAATTGTAACGTGGTCATATGTTTTGTTGTGTTAAGTACTATGTATCTTATGAGTTATGACAGATAATTAGGTGGCATGTGAAAGAAGAGTAATACTCCCGTATTAAATAATAAGGAATCCATCATTTAATTTTCTCCGCTGATAATTTAAACGAAGACTTTATAGATTGAGTGGCTTACAGTTTATGTATATTACTTTTTCACGCAAATTTCTTTTTGCTAATTCAGATTGGACTAACAAAATACGCCAACGAATAGGTTCAACAATCAGACTTGATTAAAGTGGGCTATTTCAGTAACAACAAAGCCCATAAGGCCCATTAAAATCAGTAGGCCCAAAACATTGATTGAGTAAGCTATTTCAGCCACATTTTATGCATGGAATTCTTGGCAAAATATCTTTCGCAAGGTGTAAAAAGTAAAAACCTGGTAAATCGTATATTTAATGCGTATAACGAAAACCATGGAGGTCCAAATTTGTATTGTCAAAACTTGAAATTGATTAATAATGTTGCAGATAAATTAAACATGAAGCAATGGTGACGATGATAACTCAAAATTGTGAATTGCTAAGGAAAGTAACCATACACCTCGTACTCTGAAACAACCTGTCTACCTTGTGCCAAACTGCAGATTGATTCTCTAGAAGCTTCCTTGCTTTTTCCTGTAATATTGGCCTTGATCTTACACTTTCACCATGAATCTGAAAACCATGAGGGTAAGAAAAGTGTAACGTTATAGTGGGTCCAAATGGAAAATGATTACATAAACAGAGAAGATTGTTCATTGAAGATATAGATTTGCATAATCTTATTTTGTCGCACCTTTAAGAACAATCTGATCATGGCTTGTATGAATTCAAAGTTGTTTCTGCAAGATATCTCTTGAATGAAATAATCAAGCACAAGTTCAATGTAATAGAGTTCTGGCCTCTTTCTAGGTTCATGATCATCACCATCGTCGTCGTCGTCATCGTCTATAATCTGAAGCATCCTAAGCTCCATATCCAAGGCCGAAGGAGACAGATTCTTGATATATTCTGTAAATGCTGGAACTGAAAAAGTACACGTAAAAATTGTGAGCGAATTTTCAGATGTTCAATAATGAAGCAACGCACACAATTAGAACTAAACATGGAAGTCTTAGACACAAGTAACTGAAAACTTACAGTTATTTTCCTCGGCAGCAGACCTGAGAATCTGCAAGAAATGAGATTCAGGAAAATCAATTCTTCCTGCCTTCTCTGAATCATGGGATTGATTATCTTTCTCATCATGGGAAGATTCTCTCGGTTTGAACAATATCTCGCCAGAGAAAGAGGGAATTGATGGCAAGAAAAAAGGAGCCTTTTCGGGTTTCTTTGGTGGCTCCATCGGTTTGTTCCTCTCCTTTATAACGTCTAAATTGACCAAGCTTTGCCACTGGCTCTTAGGCAACATTGAAAGCGTGACAAGATCGGGTATCTGTTGATGCATTTCTGACAAGTCTTGAGAACTTACTCTGTCCACGTCGACATCCATGGAATCATCCAAGGTAGATCCAGTAAATGATGGGTTTAACTTGACCTTCTCAAAGTTACCATCTGAAGAATTACCATCTGAAGACACAGAAGGTAACTTGATACTCACGACATTCTTGCCGCTCCCATAATTATCAGCTTTGGTGGCAGCGGAAAACATCAACTGATTGGCCCAAAGATATATCCCATTGTGGCCCACGTGAGTTGTCGCCAAAAAGTCCATGTTTGGTGACAGGGACAATGCCGTTACAGATACATCAACATGCATAGCATCTATTTGCCGAGCCAAGATTACATCCCAGATTCTAAGAGTCCCATCCATGCTAGAACTCAGAAGCCATCTTCCATCCTCACTAAAACACATATCGGTTATTCTATCTACATGACCTTCAAACTTTCGGACCATCCTCGATGCAATGACATCAAATAAACGGATAACCCAATCATCTGCCACAATAGACAGAAGGCCACTGTAGCGATGGTATACAATCTTAACCAGCGAGCCACCTATTTCTATTTTGGATTTTAATGCACGGCCCTTAAAATCCCAAACTTTTACATCCCCATGGTAACCAGCACTGATCATGAGTGTATTTGTCGAATCACAAGCAACACCAACTACTTCTCCATCGTGAGCGCAGGGTTTTCTTTCGGAGTTATCGATGTAAGTGCCTCGACTTAGTCCTGACTGGAGATTAAATCGCTCAATCCAACCACCTTCGGTCCCTACAACTGCAAAGTTTCCGCATGCACTGATTGCACAGGCCTTAACCGGTGTGGGATCATCTGGGTTAGGTGATAGGATATGCTCCCCAATGACCGAGTCTCTAAGCTTCCATACATATGCTTGAGGTGTATCCATGTGACATGTAACTACATTAGACCAATCACGTTCCCGAATTTCACAAACATCAAATGCAATCACCGGCTTCAGCTTCAACTCCATTTCGTTCACCTTGAGTTTTCTCGCCCTTTTGGTTACGTGGCCTTGAGAAAGTTCCTTACTTCGTTGATCCTGAATAATAGAGAAAAGGCGGAAAGCACGATCTTGGCCAGCAGACAGGATATTTGTCCCATTTGCATGGAATTTGATACATAGAGGGGGAGCACTATGCCCTTTTCTAAAGCTGCGAAGATAAGGGTCAACGTCATCAGCCTGGAAAACCCACAATTTTATAGAGTTGTCAGTGGAAGAACTAAGCAGCACTGGTTCCTGAGCCAGAAAGTGAAGCGAAACGATGGAAGAGTCATGGGCCTCACTAATGACAGATTTAAGTCTCCTTTTCTCGAGATTCCAAATGTTTATGATACCAGACGAACCACCAGATGCTAAAAGAGGCTCCCCATCGGTCCTGAATGATAAAGAAGTGACGGGATCGCGAGTCGAATGAGCGAATGTTACAATCTCTTCATTGTACTGAATATTGTGAATGTGAATTTTTCCATCTGAACAACCAACAGCAACAACATGCAGCGCTGGGGAGTTCACACAGCAAGACACGGCTGAATTCCACCCTTTGAATTCGTGTATCATTCGCTTTGTCTTGATATTCCAAAGTTGCAAGGAACCTTCTTGACTTCCAATAAGTACCTGTTGAAAAGCATCATCAAAATGAAATCGAAAAAAGTTGCTGACAATCGACATGCATAACTACCTGCTTTTTATGTTAAGGACATTACCTTATCCAAATAAGTATCTGGATGCATCAAGCAGGTCGGGGTAAAGTTGCTTTCTAACAATATATGACCAACTGGAGACGGATTCACTTTTAGGCCTTTAAATTCCCAGATGAAGATGCTCCCTTTGACGTCCATGCTTAAGACATTATCACCAAAAACATGCAAATAATTGATCTTGGCATTATGGCTTTCCCAGGTTGCCACCTGTTGAAACACAAAACTGTATTACTTCCCTGTGATAGCTTAGAAGCGTGGCAGGCAACACAGCACACAGAGGCCAAACATCGCATTGTCACAACACATAATGCAAAGCTTAAAAACATATTCATGAACGCAATCTTCTACAAAAAGCATCAAGTGAAATACCAGTTTGGTGCGCGAGAAGACCGCTATATTATGCCCATAGGCAGCAAATGTGTACTCTCGATAAGCTGCCAATGCTCTTATTTTCTTTGGAAGTTGAGGACCTACATATCAACATAAAGCAACGATACTATCATCACAAACCATTAATTCAGACAGCAACCGCTCGCTAAAGGGACAATGAACTACGCAAACTGAATTAAACAGGAAACTAAAAGAATTAGCGATAATAACCAAAGCCTTAGGCTTACTGGCAGATTCCAGCTTGAAGAAGGCGTCTCTCTTTCTCTGAAGAAACATAATTATAGGAACAGACGTTAGATCGTCCCCGTACTCCAATCAAAATAACATAAACACATATATAATGCGTGTGTGAGTAATAAACAGACCCCTGCGGTTTTAAACAACTTGTGGACTTGAAAGGCTTTGCCGACGGAGACTGTGACGAAAGTCTCGGTGTTTTGCCGGCGTACGGCGAAAGGCACGTTAGTTGTTACGTATCCGATTGCACGGTACGGCTCGAATATTCCCATCTTGCCGATTGCAGAGCTAACGGCGGCAAAAATAGTTCCACTGGAGAACTCACTATTTACATATGAAAGAGACAGATAATCATTTATCGAGACTCAGTATCGGTACCTGTCTATTTCTTTTGAGAGTGCTTCTGTCTTCTTCGATTCTTCTTCAGCTTTCAATTGCTCCTTTCGTTTGGAAACGGCGGCGAAAATATTTTCTTACCTTGTGCGGTTTTCGGTGGAAACGACGAGCTGTCATGACCTTGAGTGGAACTGGTGGAAGATTAAATATTTGGGCTGGGCTTGTTCGTAATGGAGTGGGCTGAAGAAATATTACTTTGGGTTATCAGTTATTATATGTTTAGGGCCTTTGTTATTTTGTAGCCCAGTTATACTCTTACATAAACAATGCGAGGATACGTTGGAACTCAAGCAGTGAATTATCTCCTCCTTCAACAATTCTCATCTTCTTCAATCTATTTCTCCTTCTCAACTCAAAACTATGTTTCTTCTTCTTCTTCACACCTTATTCTAATCTTCATACAAACATAAATCGATTAATATCATTACATTGGTAGTGATGTCCTTGCCGTGGCTGCATATACAAGAGTCGACGATCTTTAGGAAAAGCAGAACAAGCTCAAGCATACGGTGGCTAAATCAGATACTAACTACCTAAATTCCATACCCTTGCGAGATGGAGCTAATAAAGAAAGCTGGAAACGAGTCACCATCCAACATATGCAAGTTTCGAATAAGCTAGATAAGTTCCGCGATAATGTTAATAACAAGCTTGATAGTCTTTTAAAGACAATCAACAGCATCCAATATCAACTGCAAATAACAAACGGAGGATCTTTGTCAGGAGATGAGGGGTTTACACCATCGGTGTTGGTTGACGAGGCTGCCGAGCTCGAAATGTCTCAGCTACAGCCGTGAGGGGCAGGGGAAGATCATGTCACAATTGTGGACGAACCAATGTTGCTTGCGGATGAAATATTGTCGATTGGGAATAAATCCGTGAGGTTTGATGAGGTATCAATTTGGGAAAATGATTACGTTTACTGAGTTCGTATGTGATGAGTTAGAGTTAGTCGATGATGGTTGTGTGGAAGCTGCAGACAAATTGTTGCTTGTTAGCTTTCCTATTTTCGTCGACGTTAATAGTTTAAGCGAGTGGGAAGGGAAGAGTGACGGGAATATTGTGTTTAATGAGCTGCGTTCCGTATGGGACATCGGGGATGTTCCTCGATTGAGTGTGACGAGGTTACTCTTCGATGTGTTTGTGGTTCCGTTTGCTGAAGAGTCGAAAAGAGTTTCTCCCAAACAAGAGGTGCCGTTTGATCGAGGACAGGGGTATGTCGGGCGGCTGAGTATTGAAGGATACCATAGTATACCATTTGATAGAGGAAGGATGCGGAGATTGCTGTTCGGTAGCTATCATGTAGAGGAGTCCTACCACTCAAACGAAATGATCACGCCAAAATCGACCAAATGGAGCTAAGGATGATGATGCGTACCAGAGACGTTATAAGACGCTAACTCTGGTGAAACTTGAGGTTCAAGAAGCAGCAACACCACCCATTGAGGAATGGCTTCAACGACATGTTCCCTCCGATGTCGTAATTGGCGGTGCAAACTTGGGCCTTGCTAATCAACGTATGTTGAGTCCTCCTCTCGTTAGTCTTCACCAAAACCCAGTTAATGGTGGTCTTACTCAACATCTAAACAACAAGAGGTTGTTAGCAACCCGAAAGAAGGAGAAGTGCTTAATGCTACATCACAAGGTTCAAACAATGAATGGTATTGGCTGTATGCTTGCGGCGAACTCCGAATGTTTGTTGGTGACTACCGATGAGATAAGAGATCGCTTGTTTGAACTCTTAAGCAACATCTTTCTCCACAAATGGAAAGAAAAGCATCAGGGTCGGCTGAAATTTTCGATTGAGGGGCTACTCACCTTCCACATGCCGTCACCGTACTCAATTGTTATCAAGGACTCTTCTCAGGAGGCAAGACACACAACCTCGATCTTTGCCTAGCGGTATACTCTATCAACTGTGGAAGCCTTTTGCTGTTAATGCGCTAATTGCAGGAATAAGCACGGCTGCGTCATACGTCGGTCCTATGTTGATTTCTGAGTTTTCTAATTTCTCATCTGGCGAAACCTCGACGTGGAGATACAGTGTGGTCCTTGCGCTAATCTTGTTCGCCTCAAAAAGTGTGGAGTCTTTGTCTCGGGGACAACTGGCACAACTCGCCGTGGCTTCTCTTCTCTCGGCTTCGCCTATGTTAGTCTCTACCCTTACTTCCTGCATGTGTATCTTAGTGGGGACAAAGTTGATAATGGCAAGCGGAATTAGCTTCGTAACAAACCAGAAATGGGCCGAATCGAAGAAAGCCTTGTTTTTGCTCGCGGATGCACCTATTATGAATCAAAAGCTGTTGATGTTGGATGAATTATCTTCCTATCCTAACAGTGTTGGGAACTATGCGTTTGAGAGAGAGGCTCGGGCTACTTATGGCCATCTCGTGCCTGTAGTAGGCGGAGTTATCATTGCAAGTGAGACTGAGCCAATATTCCATTTGTTTGTATTCATTATGTGTGTGTGATCGCACCAGCTGCAAGGGAATCTATTCCAGATAAGGCGATCCAAGGAATGAGCGAGAGAGGAAGAAAAATCGTACTTGAGGGTTCACTTTTTTCCTTTCGATGGCCGTGTGATCCTTATCGGACATTCTTACTGTATCGGAATATTTACTCATTCATCCTTGAGGACAAGGATGTCTTCAGCGGGGGGTATTGTCATGAACTCGCCTCAGATCAACGGCGGCAATTGCTCGATCAAGGCAAGAAGGTACGTAGCTGAAGGAATTGCCATTTGGGCTGAAATACCCATGTTAAATTCTATGACCATCAATAATATTTCATACCATTCACAGATGGGATCATTAGGTTTAAGAGGGAATAGTGGGCAATTCTAATGACACAAACGGCTCGTTTTGGGCTTTGGCGCAAGAATGTACTGTATGTGTATATAAAATAATTCTCCGAAATTACCGATAAGTCCCCCTCCTAGTTAAAAACACAAAAGCCATTTGTGCTCGTGTCGATTGATAGCCGAGCCAAGCAAGCTAGCTAAGAAGCAATGGCACTACCAACGCCTCTTCGATCAACAAGAAGGAAGAGCCCATGCCCGCGAAACCCGAATCGAACTCCGAGGCGTTGGTTATGAACGAAGCAATTGAGGTCCGGCGACCCGAGCGGGTTGCTGACGTGTCGGTTTTCGAATTCGGGTCGGTTTCTGCGTCGGCCGACAAGGTGACGTTGGCCGGTTACTCTCCGGTATCTGAGGACCTCGAGCCCTGCAGGTAGCAGATACTGCCGGCGAGTGAGTCCAACGCTCCTCAGTTCCGCGTCGTTTTTTGAATGTTAGGTTGAAGTGACGAAAAGAGTAGGGGGCTTTGCGTTTTTTTTACTTGTTCGAATGTGTGATGACTGAGGATGAAATGGAATCGGCTTTTACACGTGGTTTGTTCTCTTGATTACGATTTGGTTGAGTTTTACTCTGCTCTGATTCTTTAAGCTTAAACAACTTACGATCAAGCTAATGCTTCTGTGATCAAACAAGGCATCATTTTCTGTATCCTTAATCATATTACGTCTCAATCATGAGCTCGGTGTTCACTTTTTCGGAAGTTTCTCTTTATTTCTCGGGATTGATTGAAGATTCCCATAACGTCAGTAAAGATCAATTTTTTTCTCGTACTTTCATGTTTCTTGTGATTGTGTTTCACAAGCTACGTTGATGTTGTTGCATTTGTCAATAAAGAGTTCCTTTTTTCACCAACTTCTTCATCTTTTATTTGTTGCTTGCTTGGAGATGAAGTGTCGTGCCTGTTATAATTAGTCACAATGTGCGTTTGTGATATGATAATTAGCACAGCACGTTATTGCATAAAATTGACGTTCGACTTTGGACCATCTCAAGAGATTATTCTCTCTATCTCTTCTTTAACCTTGAAACTTTCGGCTGCAGATATCTTTAGATAGCGATTCTTTTTTAATTTTTACAGCAACACGCTTGCATCTTTCTGATCATCTACCGTCAATATAAGCCTCTGAGCCGAGCTTGAGAATTTCCCCTGAGAACTTACTCTTTCTCACACTTGGCACTTTATAGCATTGTGTCTTAACGCCAATGGCGCAATTGCTGGCCAAGTTTGGAGCCAATCCCTTGAAATCATTAGGAAAGAAGGTACATAACCTCAAGAACTCAGATCCCCTGTCTCCCTTGTACTCGAAAATATCTGACTTCGTAAGCCATGGATCAGAATCCATGTCTATGAAAAGGCTTGTCGAATGTTTCGATCTTATATATCTCACCAATAAGGCGTTTTCGAAGCTGTTGGTCGAATTAGACTACCCAGTCAAAGATTGGGGCTGTGTAGCCACTGAAGAATACCTAAGCTATACGCTGAACATGTTAACCCTGTTGAACTCTGTTCATTCCTCTGTTTCTCATCTAAACCAGGCCAAGCTGTCAATCTTGCAAGCTCTAATGGCGACGAAACGTTCATCGTCCTTGGAGAAAATCCCTGTAATAAATCTTGGAAAGGAACTCAAGTTCGAGAAGGAGTCATATGGAGTTGGAGTAAAGTCCAGTTCTGAGAAAGAAAGAGTGGTTCTTCAAGCTTTGTCAATGGTAAAGATAGTCGGGTACTTGGCGTTGGGATTCTTAACTACAGGCTTGTGCAGTACCGAGAGACTTTACGATGAAATCAAAACATCGATTGAAGGGTTCAAAGATTCACCGCAGCCACCGTTCGTAGTGAAAGTCGATTCCATGTTTCAAGGAGCGATTGTACAAAACCAGGGGATCTGCGAAGAGGTAAGGGATGTCAACTGTTCTGTCGAGAGGATTCTCAGAGGTAAACTATGTGATGAAGCTGTTGCTGAACTGAGGAAGAAATTGGAGTTGCTAGGAGAATTATTACAGGTGATAGAGAAGCAGGGGCATGAGCTGTTTTCTCAAGTTATAGCAGCAAGGACTGAGCTGATTGATGGGTTCATAGATAGAGAATTAGCTTATTTGTAATGTCCTAACGGTGAAAATAGTACTCTATCGAAGATATGTATGCAAAACATCTTACAGTGACTACATAAGCATCTGATATTCATATGTTAAAATATTACAAAACAAGCCTGAACCTAACTAGCTATTCAGTCTGCTGACTTGAAAGAAAAAAATAGAGAAAACAGAGCCTGAACGAAAAGGAAAATGTTTTTGTAGGGAAAAAAGTTGAAAAGAAATCTACCCCATTCCCAAACGAAGAGTAGTAGCGTCTGAATCATCATCGTTGTCATTAAGCCGATCATTATCTGCGTTTTTAAGACTTACAGAACTTTGGTCGATTATAGGGCCACTATATGTTCTGCTTCTGCAGACAAAGGATTGGTCAAGGCCGAATAACACAAGTTTTGAAGCTGTTCAACCTTGCAAGATGACATTGTTAACCTAAGATTGAGCATTCATATTCATATACCGTAAGTGGGATCTAAACAAGAATCTAACTTTAGATTACCTTTTCGCGTAACATTTCGTTTTCCAGAACTGCGCGGTGTTCCTAGTAGGGATAGAACTCAGATGTTAATAAAAGGAATTTGGTTGCAGTAAGGCTGAAATAATTCGGTACAGAATCTAACTTATTGCATACGTTCATCCGAGATTGCGATAGTTCTTGCTTCAGTAATTTCTCCTGTAAGAAAAATTCGTCAACCTTGCTCTATACATTCAAGAATTTGATGAAGAAACAGAACGCACACACACCACCTTAATCTCCTTTAGGCATACTAGCCCGTTCACTTAGTTGTACTTCAAGGTTGTGCAGTTCTTGCATTCCCATGCCAGTGAAGTCTTTTCCCAACAATTTCCTACATATTTCAAGTGCAAAGAGATAAACTTTTCGAGGAATTAACTAATTAATGATTGCTTCGCCGACAAAGATTTTTACATCTCTGTTTGTCTAAGCTTTCCCAACTCGTCTTTAAGGATGTCCAGTTCGTAGTTGGCCTCCTTTCTTACGGCCTCTCGGAGCTCCTCATTCTGGTTAAAGAACAAATATTGAACAAATACTGAAATTTCTAACAAACACTACTGTGATTTTCATGAATGTAGAAGATAAGATTCACAGTCAAATATTGAACACCTCCGCTGCTTCTTTCCCAATTGATGTTTAATTATGCGTCTCCCAAACAAATGATGCTTAAAATATTTATTATTATTATCTTTTTTTTCTAATATATTAAATAGTTTTAGTTTAGGGTTAGGCTTTCTCCTTCTTTCTTCTCCTCCTCTCTAAGCGGCCTCCTTAAATCGTCGCTTCGTTTCGCTTGTCGGCAAAAGACGAACAACCGAAAACTAGACTCAGTACGGAAGAGAGGGGTATAGAGAGAGATGGGAAAGCTATCGAAGAGCTCTAGGAAAGGAAAGAAGGCTTGGAGAGCTAACATCAGTACTGACGACTTCGAAGATTACTTCGAAAAGACTACGAAGGATGCACTTTCTGGTGGTTCTTTGGCTGATGTATCCAGCGATTCTCTTTTCTTCGTCGACAAGACCAGAGGTAAAAAAAAATGACCTGTATCTCGAGCTATTTCTTCATGGAATTGTGTATTTTTGTGAATTGTATGGGTGTCGGGTTTTGGGTTTCTGATACGCGCTGCCAATGAATTATCATTTTTGGAAAATAGTGAGCTGTGTGTTTTCAATGCATTTGCTAGATCTTTCTATCAAGAGGAAGATTGAGAAGAGTAGAGAAAGGGTGCTTCGGTGTGATAGCATGTTGCAGAGAAACCCCTTTGTTCAACCCGTTCCATCTTCCATCCAGAAGAAGAACACCTCGAAGAAAAATAAGAAATCCGTTGAGGTTGCTAAGGAGAATGACGACAGTCATCATATTCGAAAGGTTATAATGAGAGCGTGATTTTGGTATGATTGTGAAACCATTGGCATTTTGAGAGAGGATTTACAAAAATTATTTTCTTGAATGATTCAGGCAGAAGGTGAACCTGATTCGGGCATGGCAGATTTATGGACGGAGAGAGGTAGCATATATTTTTGGTACTCATTGTGTTTTATAGTTCCGATTTATCGAGAACTGTTTTTGATAAAGGTGAATGTCTTATTATTTCAGGTGGAGAAAGTAGCAAACATAAAAAGGTATATGATGGCGCTACATCTCCGTTCATCCACGAAGAGCTGGCGTTCTGCTTGTTTATTCATACTCATATACTATGCTAGATAAAATCGTATTTGGTATCGCTCTATATGGACATTTTCAGGTTGAATTGGCTGGTTAGTGCCATGTTGGTGTTTGGCTATTTGCTTTCTTTTTGTGAATTACTTATGAAATAATTAAATGCCGTCGACAGAAAGGCAAGTCTTCCGTTATACCTGCAGTTGAGGTTGAACCAGAGGGATGCTCATTCAACCCTGACCCTGAGAGCCATCAGGTTATTTTTCGTGATCATATTGCTTGCATTTTCTTCTTTACAGTATAAATTTAAAGAACAATATGATTTGTTGGTTCTTACAGGATGCATTAGCTCGTGCTGTTGCAGATGAGATGCAGAAAATTTACAGAGCTGAATTGGGTCCTGAACCAATTCCTTTAATTGTTCGTCGGGAAGCAATTGATGATGAAGATGTTAGTATCACATCTATGTGACACAGACTCCTTGACTTGTATTTTTTGTGCTACAAATGTGAATCCTGTTTAATATTTCCTTTTCTTTCAGAGATATTTCCTAGAAGCTGGTGGTGAAACTGACGATGAAGACCAAGAGGGTGGTGATCTTACAGATGATGGCGATGCAGACAAGGAGACGAGGTAAGATTACTTCTGATTGTGCCTTGTGTATATCTCTAGTTTTATTTCATTTCGTCCCCATGTCCTTATAATTTCCCATGTTTGTGATGAACACTGTGCAGGACTCTGAAGCCCAAAAGGGTGACTCGAGTTGAGTTGAATCGTAGAGCCAAACGAAAGGAGCAATTGAAAGCTGCAGAAGAATCGAAGAAGACAGAAGCACTCTCAAAAGAAATAGACAGGTACCGATACTGAGTCTCGATAACGATCTTTCACATGTAAATAATGAGCTGTCTAGTGCTAAGTATCCTAATGCCCGGTTCTCGTGTGTTCAGCTTACCAGAAATTGTTAAACAGTTAGAAAAGGAGGACGAACAGAAGCAAAAGAGGCATCTCCGACGAGTTGTTGCTAAACAAGAGAGGCTCAAAGCTCGTCCCCCTCGCCTAGGAAAGTACAAGTATGTATTTATATGGTGTGCTCGATGAATGAACCCTTAACTCATTTTTTTTTTCTGATCCAAGTTATTATCATCGCTCAGATTCGAACCTGCTCCTCTTCAAGTCCTCTTATCTGAAGAAAAAACTGGTTCACTGAGGCAGCTGAAGGTATGTTAATTCACACTCTAATACGTGTATGCTTTTCTCCTTTCCATTTCAATCTTCTCATCGTCCAAATTCCACGCTTCAAATTGGAATGCAGGGCTGCTGCACACTTGTGAAAGACCGTTTTAAGAGCCTTGAAAAAAGAGGATTAATCGTTCCTTCGAAGAAGGGAAACAGGTCAGTTCACATACTGTATTCTTAGGTTGCATTCGCATATGTGCTTCCTATCTTCTATGCTCGTGAAGAAGCTTTTGTTTCGTTTCGATGAGTGGCGAAGAGATGATATGGTTATGAATGCAGGAAATAGGTCTGCTCCTTGCTGATCATCAAGATGCTGCAGTTACCAGCATTCATAGATTAGATGAAAACATGGCAGTTCCATTTTCAATTTAACAAACGTTATTTAAGCTTCTGTTATGAATTTCCTGCTGAAATATTCTTGAGTTTATTTTTCAAACGAAGTCTTGTTTGTTTGTATCCTTTGAATCCCATACTTGCCTTCACCAAAGTATTGAGTAGGTTTGTTTCAAGGCCCGAAATGATAAGGTTTACACTTTACAGAATGTAATCCAAGCCCATCATAAAACATAGAATAGCCCTATATTAAGGACTCGAATTATTATTGAAAAAGACAGCATTGACATAATGTTTTGAAACAAAAATAATTAATAACTGAATTGACATAATTAATACGCATTCGACTAGTGTTCTCTAAATCATTAGACCAAGAGAGCCAAAGCCAAGGACATTCTTGTCTGCTTTCTATAAACACAACTTACTTAGGCCATCTCCAACCATTCCCTCTATATATAACATTGCTACAGTTAAATTCCTCTATACTTACAGTTTAAACAGTACCTACAACTCCAACCATCTCCTCTATATTTTCCTCTAAACCTAATAATATCATTATTTTATTTATTTTATGTTATGTTTAATATTTATTTAATGATTTAAAATTATCAATGATACGTCGGACCTAATTATCAGAATAATTAATCATTTAAGCACAAAATTTTATAATATTGACTTATTATTTAATTAATTAAGTTCTTCAAATTGAAATCAAAAATTAAAACCACACATGCCGAAGCCAAATTATTATTAGTCCATGGCAATTTTGTAATTTTCAAATAGTGCATGGGTGTTTTGGTAATTCCCAATCATTTCCCCAATCCCCAGTCATCTTCTTCGTCGAACGCTCACCATCGTTCTTCCATTTTCCTCAGTACAGAAGAAATCAAAATGAAAAAAAAATAAAAAAAAAAAAAAGAAAAGTTGGATAGCGGGTGAACAGTGCCCCGCTACAGATCGCGGGGCGCTGTAGCACCCGCTGTAAATAGAGTGGCGTTTGGCGGTGGGTTGGAGCTCCGCCAACGCCAAATCTCCAGTGGGACGCCAGATTTGGCGTCCCGTTGGAGATGCTCTTATGCCTGCATGTCTTGTAGGACAAAAGCATGATTGTGCCTTAAAACACTAACCTTATTAGTAGCACATAAAAGTTTAACACACATTAATTCGTTCTTGCTCTTGTTCAAGGAGCTCGAGTTTTTTTAGTAAGTAAAGGTATATCTGAGACTAATATCGGAGTTTAGTGAAGATGGTGAAAGTAAAAAAAATAAATAAATAAATAAATCTTGATACGACCCACGTGGAGAGCACGTGCGTCAGAACCAACTTGTAATGTGGGGGTGGGCTACCACTGCATTTGTGTCCGAGGCCCACACACCCACGCTCGTACGTAAGTGAAAAAAGGAGAGTAGTAGTAAAAGCTATTAATAAAATTTACATATTTTTGCCCTATTATAGAGTCCACTTTTCTTATTAAAGTTCATGCTTGTATATTTATGTACTCCCACCCGGGACTACTTACCTCAAATTTTCTTTTTTTTTGTCATATTTTCTATCATAATACCAATCTTGAAACACATTATTTGTTCTTGGTGAAATAGGAGTGACCAAAATGACACCAAGTTAGGTGTAATAACATTGTCCAAATATGATCACTTTCATGGTACAACACGGCTTCGAGTCTTTGTAATTCACCTAAGATAGAATCTATAACAAACACCAACTTGAGCTTCAAGAAAATGGATCAATTGTATCAATGTCGTAGATTATTTAGGGAAATCGATCATCTTACAATGATGTGACGCAGAAAAGTAGGGCTGCTATTAAGGTGGGATGGGATGATGAGGGGGAAAAAAAAGACAACTTTCGTAGTTAGGAAATAAAAAGATCAAAATTAAGAGTTAGTGGAAGTCTGCCATCACAATTCAATGGTGGTTTCTTTCTTCTGTGTAACTTTGGAAACAGCTTCCATGAACTTTCACCGTCCCACTTTCTTACAATTTATGGTGGTAATAAATAACTTTTTCTTCCATTGAATTATTTTTACAGCTTCTGTAGTGCAGTAAATTATCTTCAATTTATGGTCCCTGATGTACGATCTGCTGTTCTGTTACTGTCAAACTCTGCTCACAGCTGCAATGCATTGAAAGAAGCTAATGTTTTGGCTCTCTCTTGTAGTAAGTAACCTTTCATTGCATTGCATTGCTAATATGATTAAATTAGTAATGAAAGATTGACAAATCTTAATCATGGTTTGAGCCTCTTGATCTTGGTTACTACACGAGCCCTTCCAAATATGCTTTTTTAAAAAGATGTATTAGGAGCAGCTTTTCTTTTTTCCTTTTCTAAACTGTGGTTGTTTTTCCTTGAAAGTTTGCATCTTGTTTTCTTTTGATGTCAAGAATATTTTATAATGATGATGGTGATGGTAATCTATCATCCTTCTTTTTTCCTTCTAACATGAAAACCCAGTCTATTATTCTATTTCAGACAGCTTTGCAGCATGAGAGAGAGAGAGAGAGAGAGAGTGAGAGAGAGAGAGAGAGAAATTGTATATGAAATTATGAAATAAGAGGCACTGTTTTCTACTAATCTATTACAGCTGGTAGGTGCGTGGAAACCAGAACAAAAGGAAGAGAAGAAAAATATGCATTTTTTAATTAAATAATAATAAAAAAAACAATCATTAACAAAATAAACATCAAACGAAAACTATTAATAAAACAGCAATTTTCGTATTCTGGGAGTACGAGTTACTAACTCGTATTCCAGGAATACGAGTTACTACTCCACGCTGGCCTGACCATGACATGGCTTTTCAAGTAACTCGTATTCCAGGAATACGAGTTACTCTTTTCTTTTTCTTTTTTTTTTAAATTTTAACTTATTTTATATTATTAATAATAAAATCCACCAAATCATAAAACCATCGTTATCTCATGTAACATACATAATAAAAATCCATAAACGCATCTAAATTACTGTTTGTTTCGCGACGATTAAAATGACATGCATATCTTA